>CM055122.1:1214735497-1215464483 GCA_029206835.1 Rana muscosa
CTTGTGCTATAGTGTGCTTTAAAAAAACATTTTTTCTAGGGACAGAAAACTATAGGTAGGGAGAGTGTCAGTGTCTTTTACTGTGCGAATCCTTGTTTCTAGGGACAGGGAAAACAGTGAGGGAATTCTCCTTGTGCTATAGTGTGCTTTAAAAAAACATTTTTTCTAGGGACAGAAAACTATAGGAAGGAAGAGTGTCAGTTTCTTTCACTGTGATAATCCTTGTTTCTAGGGACAAAGAAGGAAAGTGAGTGAAATTCTCCTTGTGCTATAGTGTGCTTTAAAAAAACATTTTTTCTAGGGACAGAAAACTATAGGTAGGGAGAGTGTCAGTGTCTTTTACTGTGCGAATCCTTGTTTCTAGGGACAGGGAAGGACAGTGAGGGAATTCTCCTTGTGCTATAGTGTGCTTTAAAAAAACATTTTTTCTAGGGACAGAAAACTATAGGTAGGGAGAGTGTCAGTGTGTTTTACTGTGCGAATCCTTGTTTCTAGGGACAGGGAAGGACAGTGAGGGAATTCTCCTTGTGCTATAGTGTGCTTTAAAAAAACATTTTTTCTAGGGACAGAAAACTATAGGTAGGGAGAGTGTCAGTGTGTTTTACTGTGCGAATCCTTGTTTCTAGGGACAGGGAAGGACAGTGAGGGAATTCTCCTTGTGCTATAGTGTGCTTTAAAAAAACATTTTTTCTAGGGACAGAAAACTATAGGTAGGGAGAGTGTCAGTGTGTTTTACTGTGCGAATCCTTGTTTCTAGGGACAGGGAAGGACAGTGAGGGAATTCTCCTTGTGCTATAGTGTGCTTTAAAAAAACATTTTTTCTAGGGACAGAAAACTATAGGAAGGAAGAGTGTCAGTTTCTTTCACTGTGATAATCCTTGTTTCTAGGGACAAAGAAGGAAAGTGAGTGAAATTCTCCTTGTGCTATAGTGTGCTTTAAAAAAACATTTTTTCTAGGGACAGAAAACTATAGGTAGGGAGAGTGTCAGTGTCTTTTACTGTGCGAATCCTTGTTTCTAGGGACAGGGAAGGACAGTGAGGGAATTCTCCTTGTGCTATAGTGTGCTAAAGCATTCCTCATCAACCATCTTTGAAATCCTTGTTTTTTTGGACAGTCAGGGAAATTGTCGTTGTGCTATTCTGTGCAAAAGCAATCATCCTCAACCATATTTAGAAATCCTTAAGTAAAGGGACAGAGAAGGACACCTGAAGGTAGCCCTTATTGCTTTTTTCCCATCTCCCTGCAGGCCATCTATTAGAATGTCTGGAAGGCAAACAAGGAGAGGCAGACAGTCAGGAGGCAATAAAAGAGGGCAAGCAGGCTCTGTGTCTGGGGGCAACAGTGCTGGTCGTGGACGCGGTGCATTGTCATCAGCACATGGCCATGGGACACGCTTGTCCTTCTTTTCGGCAGCTGGACATGTTGAGCCACATCATGCCGAAGACTTGGTAGAGTGGATGACCAAGCCCTCCTCCTCCTCCTCATCCTCTCTCACCCAGGCTCAGGGTACTGGAAAAGCAGCTGCCAAAGCGTCCTCTTCCCTGGTATCAATGTCAGACTCATCATCAGTCACTCCTTCCCTAGACCCACCATGTCCTCCTCCTGAGGAGTCCCCCGAACTGTTTGAGCACAGTGTTGGGTACATGCTCCAGGAGGATGCCCAGCGTTTCGAAGGGTCTGATGATGAAACCCAGCTAGAGGAAGGCAGTAGCGTGAGAGCAGACAGAGGGGATGCTCAAGAAGGACACCAATCTGGCAGTCATGTTCCAGCAGCTGCAGCATACTGCCAGATTGGCTCCAGTGATGAGGAGGGAGGTGATGATGAGGTCACTGACTCCACGTGGGTGCCTAATAGGAGAGAGGAGGAGGAGGAGGATGAGGAGGAGGCACATCTCCAACGAGGCAGGATGCCCTTTGGTGGCCAGCGTAAGGGCAGTACACCGACGGAATCACACCGCAGAGCTCCGCCTGTGCAGGGCGCTGCCTCTGCCCGTCATTCAAAAAGTTCTTTGGTGTGGGCCTTTTTTGAGGCTAGTGCATCAGATCGCACAGCTGCTGTTTGCAACATATGTCTCAAGCGTATATCGCGTGGCCAAAAAATCAGCCGCTTGGGTACCACATGCCTGACCAGACATATGTTGACCTGCCATGCAGCTCGTTGGCAAGCCTACCTCAAAGACCCACACCAAAGAACAAAGCGGACCTCTCCTTGCACCGCATCAGCTGGGATCTCCAACCCCACTATAACTTCAGTCCTCTCTGAAACATGCACTGAGAGGAATGAAGGTGTAGAATTAGGTGTGTCACAGCCAAGTACTTGCGGCCACTCTGCTAGCAGTACACCGACGTCCGATTCTAGCAGGGAAATTTCCCTGCCCCAGCTGCTGGACTGTCGAAAGAAGTTCACTCCCAGCCATCCACATGCCCAGCGGTTGAATGCTAGCTTGGCTAAATTGCTAGCGCTTCAACTGCTGCCTTTTCAGTTGGTAGACTCGGCCCCCTTCCGTGAGTTTGTGCAATGTGCGGTTCCTCAGTGGCAGGTTCCCAAACGCCACTTTTTCTCACGGAAGGCTATTCCGGCTCTCTACCGGCATGTGAAAGGCAATGTCTTGGCCTCGCTGGACAGGGCAGTCAGCGGTAAGGTGCATATTACCGCTGACTCATGGTCCAGCAGGCATGGACAGGGACGTTACCTTTCTTTCACGGCCCATTGGGTCACTCTTTTGGCAGCTGGGAAGGATGCAGGACAAGGTGCAGTAGTGTTGGAGGTTGTTCCACCGCCATGCCTCCAAAATTCTACTACTGGTTGTGACACACCTCTCTCCTCCACCCCCTCCTCTTCTTCTTCCTCCATGGCCTCTTCCTGTGGTTTGTCCTCGGAACCAGCGGTGCTCCGTAGGCATTCAAGGGGCTACGCAAGTACGCAGGCAAAAAGATGCCATGCCGTGCTTGCGCTGGTGTGTTTGGGGGACAGAAGCCACACTGGGGCAGAGGTCCTGTCTGCTCTGCAGGGCCAGGCCGAGAGGTGGTTGACGCCACGCCAGCTTAAGCCAGGAATGGTGGTTTGCGACAATGGCACCAACCTCCTCTCCGCCCTCCGACAGGGACAACTGACCCATGTGCCCTGTGTGGCTCACGTCCTTAACCTGGTGGTGCAGCGGTTCTTGGGCAGGTACCCGGGCTTACAGGATGTCCTGAGGCAGGCCAGGAAAGTCTGTGTGCATTTCCGCAGATCTTATAATGCCAGTGCTCGCCTGGCTGAGCTGCAAAAGGAGTTGAACCTGCCCAAGAACCGCCTTATATGTGACATGCCCACCAGGTGGAACTCAACGTTGGCCATGCTGCAGCGGCTGCACACGCAGCAGAGGGCCATCAATGAGTACCTGTGCGACTACGGCACCAGGACAGGGTCAGGGGAGCTTGGTTTTTTTCTCCACGCCAGTGGGGCATGATCAGGGATGCATGCACTGTCCTGGCACCATTTGAGGAGGCCACGAGGATGGTGAGCAGTGACAGTGCATGCATCAGTGACACTGTACCTCTTGTCCACCTGTTGGAGCACACGCTGCGTGGAATAATGGACAGGGCACTTGAGGCAGAACAGAGGCAGGAAGAGGAGGACTTCCTTGCCTCTCAAGGCCCCCTTTACCCAGACAGTGTTCCTTCTGTCCCACCCATCGCACAGGAAGAGGAGGAGGAGGAGGAGGATTGTGTCAGCATGGAGGTGGAGGCTGGCACTCAGCATCATCAGCAGCAGTCTTTTAGGGATGATTTACAGTCCCAAGAAACCAGTGGACTTGTACGTGGCTGGGAGGAGGTGGCTGCGGATCATGTCGTCCTTAGTGACCCAGAGGACTCCGGAGCGAATGCCTCAGCAAACCTACGCTGCATGGTCTCCCTGATCCTGCAAAGTCTGCGGAAGGATCCTCGTATTCTTCGGTTCAAGGAGAGGGACCATTACTGGCTGGCCACTCTCCTTGATCCACGGTACAAGGGTAAGGTTGCGGACCTTATGTTACCGTCGCAGAGGGAGCAGAGGATGAGACAACTCCGGGAGGCCTTGCAGAAAGGTCTGTGCAACGCGTTCCCAGAGACTGGGAGGTTACAAACTCCTGGTCCTGGACAACGAGTTGCTGAGGCTTCGGCCAGTCAAAGAAGGAGCGGTGGGGAAGGTGGCCGTCTGACCGATGCGTTCAGACAATTCTTTAGTCCGCAGCCCCAAAGTATGATCGGTTCCAGCAACCATCGCCAGCGTCTGATAAACATGGTGCAGGAATATCTAGGGGCAAGGTCAGACTTGGACACCTTCCCCACCGAAAATCCTCTGGCTTACTGGGTCTTGAGGATGGATCACTGGCCAGAGCTTGCACAGTATGCAATTGAGCTACTGGCCTGTCCTGCATCCAGCGTTCTTTCGGAACGCACATTCAGTGCTGCTGGAGGATTTGTCACGGATCACAGGGTGCGCCTGTCCACCGACTCGATGGATCGACTGACTTTCATCAAGATGAACCAGTCTTGGATCACCACCAGCTACCACACACCTGATGCTGATATAACAGACTAATTGATTTTAACATGTCACATCCCTTCAAGACTGATGCTGATGCTGAGTGCCTGTGCTGTTATGTTGACTGGCTATCCTCCTCCTCCGAGTCCTCAATGATACGATTGATGATGATAGCTTGGAAGATCATTTTTGTTTATGGGTGCCGCCACCAGTGGCTAAGGCCCAATTTTTCAGCCCCTGTTTTACAGGGGCGTGTAATTACAATTTTTTTAGCAATAATTTGCCATAGGGCTCATTGCTGTGCTCCAAGTACAGTATCTGTGAGGGGTTGGAGTGTTGTGGCACCAGTGCCTAAGGCCCAATTTTTCAGCCCCTGTTTAACAGGGGCGTGTCATTACAATTTTTGAAGCAATACTTTGCAACAGGGCTCATTGCTGTGCTCCAAGTACAGTATCTGTGAGGGGTTGTAGTGTTGTGCCACCAGTGCCTAAGGCCCAATTTTTCAGCCCCTGTTCAACAGGGGCATGCAATTACAATTCTTGATCTAATAATTCACAGCAGGGCCCATTGCTGCACCCACCAAGAGTAACTCTGAGGGCTTACAGTGTTGTGGCAACGCCACCACCACCACCACCACGAAAGGCCCAATTTTTCAGCCCCTGTTCAAAAGGGGCATGTAATTACAATTCTTGATCTAATAATTCACAGCAGGGCCCATTGCTGCACCCACCAAGAGTAACTCTGAGGGCTTACAGTGTTGTGGCAACACCACCACCACCACGAAAGGCCCAATTTTTCAGCCCCTGTTCAACAGGGGCATGCAATTACAATTCTTGATCTAATAATTCACAGCAGGGCCCATTGCTGCACCCACCAAGAGTAACTCTGAGGGCTTACAGTGTTGTGGCAACGCCACCACCACCACCACCACCACGAAAGGCCCAATTTTTCAGCCCCTGTTCAAAAGGGGCATGTAATTACAATTCTTGATCTAATAATTCACAGCAGGGCCCATTCCTGCACCCACCAAGAGTAACTCTGAGGGCTTACAGTGTTGTGGCAACACCACCACCACCACCACCACCACGAAAGGTCCAATTTTTCAGCCCCTGTTCAACAGGGGCATGCAATTACAATTCTTGATCTAATAATTCACAGCAGGGCCCATTGCTGCACCCACCAAGAGTAACTGTCAGGGCTTACAGTGTTGTGGCACCAGCACCACCATCAAAGGCCCAATTTTTACTACCACTGTTCAACAATTATATGTAATTAAAATTCCTGATATAATAGTTGACAGCAGGGCGTTCCAGCACCAACCAAGAGTAACTGTGAGTGCTTACAGTGTTGTGCCAACACCAACAACTAAGGGGCCTATTTCTGCAGAGTATATACGGCAGGTCCCTACTTTCAAACATCCAACTTACAAACGACTCCTACTTGCAAACGCAAGAAGACAACAGGAAGTGAGAGGAAATCTACCACTAGGAAGGAAAATTCTCTCCTGTAAGAATAAATATGGGAGAAAGGTGTCTCCTCTGTACTGATGCTTTATCAGCAATCCTTGTTTCAAGAAAAACACCACATTTCAAAAACAGTTGTCATTGGGACGGAAAGTGAGGTGAAATGTTCTGAACAGGGGCACAGACAGCAAAACAAATGTTACAGGGGTGATAACCCTTACCTATGTTTTCCAAAAAGTTTAAAAATAGATTTTTGGGCTGGAGCTACACTTCAAGAATGTACCTGTTCAAAATTACAAACAGATTCTACATAAGAACAAACCTACAGTCCCTGTCTTGTATGCACCGCCTGTATACGGCTGTTCAGAGTATATAGGGCCTTTTTTATTTTATGTGCGGGGTTCCCCTTAATATCCATACAAGACCCAAAGGGGCTGGTAATGGGCTGGGGTAGGGGGGGGGGGGGTCATGGGGTAGCTATGCCATTTTTCTTAAAGATTTTCATCCATATTACCGGGACCAGACATTACATTAAAGCCGCAAGCAGTTTTAAATGGCTTTTTTTCCCTTTAGAAGTGTCATTTTGTGCAGGGACAGTTCTAAACACGGGAAACACGTGGCACTTCACAGGCATACTTTAGACACCCCCCAGGTACGATATTTAAAGGAATATTTGACTTTTTTTTTTTCACTTTATGCATCATTAAAATGACTGCTCCCGAAAAACGACAGTTTTTAAAACTTCTTTTTGCATTGATACATGTCCCCTGGTGCACAACCCGTGTTCCCAAACCCTTTTTAGGACAATAACATGCATAATAGTTGTTATAATTAGCACTTTAGAATTCGAACGTTCGCATCCATTGTATTTAATAGGGTTCTAATGTTCGTACGAACTTTCGGTCCGTTCGCGGGTTCTGGTGCGAACCGAACCCGGGGGTGTTCGGCTCATCACTAGTGATAAGGACATAATGACAGACTGTCATGGACAGTGATGGGGATAATAATGGATGGTGAAGACAGAGATGACAGAGATCTTGTACAGTAATGGGGGAAGTGAGAAAAGTGATGTTGAGAATGATGAGGACAGTAAAGAAGACGATATAGACCCATAATAACAAATGCAGTTCTAGACAAACATTCACACGACACAGTCACAAACATATACATGCAGACATACTGAAATACACAGTCACATACTGACACAAACAACAAAACAGTAGTGTGACTTTTGGATACTGGACTTTTTTTCCCTTTTACAGTATAGTTGTTGGCAAGTAAACGTGTTTTTGATGAAATCCCTATGTATGTATTATATGTTCCTTGGTGCTGGCTGAAATGCTGAGTGGAGTGTACTTCTGGGAGGGGGATTTGGTTGACTGATTCCATTATAATGTTATAACCTGCTTAGGGCTTTTATGGAGCTTAATTTTCTTGATTAGGGGGGTGGGAGGTTTTGGGAATTACAATAAATGTATGAGTTCATATGGTTGAAGGAGGCGTTATAACGACAGAGTAGCTATATATCTGTCTCCTGATGGAGGTTCAAGAATTGTGCATGTTTTGTATGGACAAATGTGGGGGATCTCCCTTTTCCTTTGTTAATGTTTGGAGGTATTCTGGTACGGTTGTTATTGTGACCGGTCTTTTTGTCTCCGCAATGTGCGCTTTAATAATGTATGCACCTGTTCTAAAATTTCAATACAATGTAATTTAAAAAAAAATAAACATGTTTTTTCTCCCCCACATCCCCAGTACTTGCCTTGGCATGCAATCTTCTACCTCTGTTTAAAGGGACACTACCACCAAAAAATGAAATGTTCTTATTTTGTTTATTTTATATTGGTGCTATCTCATATGTATTTAGTTTTTGTCGTGTATATTTATTTATTTAATAAAATATTTTACTCTGCATGTGTCACTGTGTGCATCCATTTTGTGACATTTTGTCTTGTAAACTACCCCCACAGTGTCCCCACTGTGGGGCTTTGGGCATAGAATGCAGTCTATGAGTCAGAAATCCAACTCATAGACTTGCATGAGTCTGGGAGGTGATGAAAGTTAAGCCTCGTACACACGGCCGGTTTTCTTGGCAAGAAAGCTGCTGGGAGAGCTTTTTGCCGAGAAAACCGGTCATGTGTATGGTTTCTTGTCGAGAAAACTGCCGGGAATCTCAACGAGAAAAATAGAGAACCTGCTCTCTATTTTTCTTGTCGGGATTCTCAGCAGTGTTTCCTGCCGAGAAAACCGTGCTTGTGTACGAGGCTTGTATGCTTACCTGTCCCCAGGTAAACCCACGCATGCTCGAAAAGACTTTGACGCATGCGCGGTAGCATACAAGGGTAGTGTAGGGTGTAGCAAAATGGCGGTGACGGCATCGAATGTGACGAGCCCATGCTTGTCGTAGTCGATGACGTCACCGCGTTCTTGCCATTCAAAAGAACAGTGGTTCTTTTGAATGGCCGTCTGTATGCACGGCTTTGCAAGAAAATCTTGCCAGAAATCTCGTCAGGGAAACCAATGTTTTTTTCCTGGCGGGATTTCATGTTATATGGGTTTTATAAGGTGTTTTTTTTTTTTATATACAGTATATGTAATGCGTAAGTAATCTAGTTACAGCTTATATGTTAGTGGTAGTGTTCCTTTAAGTAAGACATGCTTGTCTCTCTACAGATTCTGTACCAGTTTGGCAGTGTAGTGATTGCAGTAGTGTCATGGCAATGCACAGCAAAAGAAAGTGCTATTTCAATGAAGCACTCCAAAAAGAGTATCCTTTCCTGAAAAGTGCTGGAAAGGGATCTTCTGTTTTTTGCACAATATGTAATTCTGTGTTTACTATCTCAAGTGGAGGTAGGACATCAATTAAAGACCACGAAGCCACAAGCAAACACAAAGCTGCTCTAACTGCCCGTGCAGGTTCGACCTCTGTGACATCATTTTTTCGAAAGGTTGAACCCTCACAGAGTGAATATGACCTTGCTTTACAAGAGGGAGTTTTTTCATATCACACCATTGCCCATAACCATAGTTTCCGATCAATGGACTGCACTTCAGGATTAAATAGAAAGTTCTTCAATCCTAAATTTTGTTGTGCACGGACAAAGTTTGATGCAATTGTGACAAATGTATTTGCTCCTTGGTCAAGATATGAGCTCAAACATGACCTTGAGCATGTTAATTTTGTAGCACTTTCGGTAGATGCTTCAAACCATGGACATGTCAAGTTGCTGCCTATTATGGTTCGCTACTTCAAGGTACAAGAGGAAAGCACCTCTGTGGAGACAAAACTTCTTGATTTTGTTGAACTGAAAGGTGAAACAGCTGAACTTATTTCAGAGGAGGTGATAAAAATTATACAAAAATTCCACCTGGAAAATAAAGTTGTGGCCTTCTCTGCCGACAATACAAATACAAACTTTGGTGGACTACGAAGGCAAGGGAGAGAAAATGTGCACACTAAAGTTAGAAGAGCCCTCCAGCGAGAAGTTATAGGTCTTGGATGTCCAGCTCAAAATGTGCACAATTGTGCCCGAACTGCCCTAGATACAATCCCAGTGGATGTTGAATATATTCTTAACAAGATTTTTGGATATTTTCATATATTTACTGTTCGTGTTGAAAGACTGAAGAGTTTTTGTGAGTTTGTGGGGCAAGAGTATCAAAACATCCTTGGGCACAGCAATGTCAGGTGGCTCTCAATGTTACCTGCTTTAGAAAGAGTTCTTATGCTCTATGAGCCACTGAAGTCATTTTTTTTGTCTGAAGAAAAGTGTCCAGTTGTCCTTAGGAAGATATTTGAAGACCCTACAACTGAACTGTGGCTCACTTTCATCCACAGTACTATGTCACTTTTCCATGACACAATAAAATCCCTAGAGGGGCAAGATCGCTGTGCCGTGGAATCAGCTGAGATCCTCAACACCCTTAAAACGAAGCTGTCTGCTAGACATGAGGAAGACTTTGTGCCAGTGATGGTAAAAAAAACAAATCAAGGAGCTAGAAAGAGCTGGGGTTATAACACAAGCTTCCTACTTTAAAGTTGCTCGCTCTTTTTTTGATGCCTCGGTCCAATATTTACATGCATGGGGAAAGCATATAGATGACCTTGAAGACCTTCAATGCTTGCTTCTGAAAAGAGTGCCTGCAAGGTCTGATATTGAGAAGACCGTTGAACTTCTGAACACAAAATGCCCGAATGTAACCATAGATGAAGATGCTTTGTTTGACAAAGTGACTTTTCTTAATGCATTCCTAAAAGAGAAAATACCTGAATGGAATACGTCAGCACCAGCAGTGTCTGTAGCCAGCAAGTGGAATGCAGTTCTGGAACATTTCACGAGAGTGGAGGTACCCCACGTTAACCTTCAAAAATTAGCTGAAGTAGTCCTCTGTCTGCCAGGCAGCAATGCACCAGTGGAAAGAGTTTTCTCACTCATGAATGATGTATGGACTGCTGAGAAATCACGATTTCTTGTGGAAACTATTAAAGCGATTCTCATTGTGAAAACTAACTTCAAATTGTCCTGTTTAGAATTTGTGGAGAAAATCTCCAACAACAAAAATATTCTCAGGCAGATTCATTCCTCTGAGAAATATGCAAGTTAAAGGGTTACTCCGCAAAATGTTGTAAAACTCCTCCAGTATTCTATGTTGCTTTTGTTCCTTTAACATTTGTAGTCTTATAACAGTTAGCTATTAATATTTGATTATTTATGTTCGAAGGTATCCTACGTGTTGTTACAATGCAATCTTTTACTGTTCTGAATTGTTAATTTATTGTTCATTGTTATTATTGAACCAAAATTCTTTGGTAAGAATAAAATACAAAATATGCATTGAAAAGTTTTATCTCCATCTTATCTTAACATTTGGTAGTCGTATCCCAAAAAATTCTAATAATTATCATTTTTTTTATCTCATGGACGAAATGTGAGAAATAACGTATATATCATATAATCCTTCCATAAACATTTACCACATACACTGCATATATAATTTGAGGAATATGTGCTTATAAAATCGTTTACCATTTGCCAAAAAAAAAAATGTCCCCTGA
Source organism: Rana muscosa (assembly GCA_029206835.1). Classification (NCBI taxonomy): domain Eukaryota; kingdom Metazoa; phylum Chordata; class Amphibia; order Anura; family Ranidae; genus Rana; species Rana muscosa. The sequence continues at coordinate 1,214,746,528 of CM055122.1, forward strand.
TTTCATTTTGAAAATCTGGTCACCTTACTGTAGGTGTCTGTACTGTGTGGGGGGGGGGGGGGTGTGGGGGTCTGCACTGTAGGTGTCTGTACTGTGGGGGGGGGTGGAGGTCTGCACTGTAGGTGTCTGTACTGTGGGGGTCTGCACTGTAGGTGTCTGTACTGTGGGGGGTGTGGGGGTCTGCAATGTAGGTGTCTGTATTGTGGGGGGGGACTGCACTGTAGGTGTCTGTACTGTGGGGGGGGGTGGGTGTCTGCACTGTAGGTGTCTGTACTGTGGGGGGGGGTGGGGGTCTGCACTGTAGGTGTCTGTACTGTGGGGGGGGGGTGGGGTTCTGCACTGTAGGTGTCTGTACTGTGGGAGGGGGGGTGGGGGTCTGCACTGTAGGTGTCTGTACTGTGGGAGGGGGTGGGGGTCTGCACTGTAGGTGTCTGTACTGTGGGGGGTGGGGGTCTGCACTGTAGGTGTCTGTACTGTGGGGGGTGGGGGTCTGCACTGTAGGTGTCTGTACTGTGGGGGGTGGGGTGAGGGTCTGCACTGTAGGTGTCTGTACTGTGGGGGGGTGGGGGTCTGCACTGTAGGTGTCTGTACTGTGGGGGGTGGGGTGGGGGTCTGCACTGTAGGTGTCTGTACTGTGGGGGGGTGGGGGTCTGCACTGTAGGTGTCTGTACTGTGGGGGGGGGGTGGGGGTCTGCACTGTAGGTGTCTGTACTGGGGGGGTGGGGGTCTGCACTGTAGGTGTCTGTACTGTGGGGGGGGGGTGGGGGTCTGCACTGTAGGTGTCTGTACTGTGGGGGTCTGCACTGTAGGTGTCTGTACTGTGGGGGGTGGGGGTCTGCAATGTAGGTGTCTGTACTGTGGGGGGTGGGGGTCTGCACTGTAGGTGTCTGTACTGTGGGGGGTGGGGGTCTGCACTGTAGGTGTCTGTACTGTGGGGGGTGGGGGTCTGCACTGTAGGTGTCTGTACTGTGGGGGGGGTGGGGGTCTGCACTGTAGGTGTCTGTACTGTGGGTGTCTACACTGTAGGGGGGGTGGGGGTCTGCACTGTAGGTGTCTGTACTGAGGTGGGGGTCTGCACTGTAGGTGTCTGTACTGTGGGGGGGGGGTGGGGGTCTGCACTGTAGGTGTCTGTACTGTGGGGGGGGTCTGCACTGTAGGTGTCTGTACTGTGGGGGGGGGGTGGGGGTCTGCACTGTAGGTGTCTGTACTGTGGGGGGGTGGGGGTCTGCACTGTAGGTTAAGGTGACCAGATTTTTTAAATGAAATCCGGGGACATATATTTTTTTTTTTACTAGTAATGGCGCCAATTAGCGACACTCTGCCCGTTGCCGCCCGCCTCACAGCCTGTCAAGTTTTACTCTCCGGGCCCCGGCTACTACTGGGTGGGGAGCGGAGGAAGATCACTCCGCCAGGGAAGGCAAGGAGATGAGCAGGCAGGCGGCTGGCCGGGACTTTAGCCAAGGCAGAAGAGCATGTGAGCGGAGCTGAATGGGCACCCAAAACTGAAGAAATATTCCCTCCGCTCCGACCAGCACATGATCATCAGAAAGGGGCACAGATAATGGAAAAAATACACCCACCCAAGCTAGTAGGAGCAGCAGAGCGGGGGGGGTGTAATTAAGATTTTTTTTTTCTTAATTCTGATTTTGATTTTTTTTGTAGGTGTCTGTACTGTGGGGGGGTAGGGGTCTGCACTGTAGGTGTCTGTACTGTGGGGGGGGGTGGGGGTCTGCACTGTAGGTGTCTGTACTGTGGGGGTCTGCACTGTAGGGGGGGTGGGGGTCTGCAATGTAGGTGTCTGTACTGTGGGGGGTGGGGGTCTGCACTGTAGGTGTCTGTACTGTGGGGGTCTGCACTGTAGGGGGGTGGTGGTCTGCACTGTAGGTGTCTGTACTGTGGGGGGGTGGGGGTCTGCACTGTAGGTGTCTGTACTGTGGGGGGGTGTGGGGGTCTGCACTGTAGGTGTCTGTACTGTGGGGGGGTGGAGGTCTGCACTGTAGGTGTCTGTACTGTGGGGGTCTGCACTGTAGGTGTCTGTACTGTGGGGGGTGGGGGTCTGCAATGTAGGTGTCTGTATTGTGGGGGGGTGGGGGACTGCACTGAAGGTGTCTGTACTGTGGGGGGGTGGGTGTCTGCACTGTAGGTGTCTGTACTGTGGGGGGGGGGTGGGGGTCTGCACTGTAGGTGTCTGTACTGTAAGGGGGGGTGGGGGTCTGCACTGTAGGTGTCTGTACTGTGGGAGGGGATGGGGGTCTGCACTGTAGGTGTCTGTACTGTGGGGGGTGGGGGTCTGCAATGTAGGTGTCTGTACTGTGGGGGGGGGTGGGGGTCTGCACTGTAGGTGTCTGTACTGTGGGGGGTGGGGGTCTGCAATGTAGGTGTCTGTACTGTGGGGGGTGGGGGTCTGCACTGTAGGTGTCTGTACTGTGGGGGGTGGGGGTCTGCACTGTAGGTGTCTGTACTGTGGGGGGTGGGGGTCTGCACTGTAGGTGTCTGTACTGTGGGGGGGGTGGGGGTCTGCACTGTAGGTGTCTGTACTGTGGGTGTCTACACTGTAGGGGGGGTGGGGGTCTGCACTGTAGGTGTCTGTACTGAGGTGGGGGTCTGCACTGTAGGTGTCTGTACTGTGGGGGGGGTGGGGGTCTGCACTGTAGGTGTCTGTACTGTGGGGGGGGGGTCTGCACTGTAGGTGTCTGTACTGTGGGGGGGGGTGGGGGTCTGCACTGTAGGTGTCTGTACTGTGGGGGGGTGGGGGTCTGCACTGTAGGTTAAGGTGACCAGATTTTTTAAATGAAATCCGGGGACATATATTTTTTTTTTTACTAGTAATGGCGCCAATTAGCGACACTCTGCCCGTTGCCGCCCGCCTCACAGCCTGTCAAGTTTTACTCTCCGGGCCCCGGCTACTACTGGGTGGGGAGCGGAGGAAGATCACTCCGCCAGGGAAGGCAAGGAGATGAGCAGGCAGGCGGCTGGCCGGGACTTTAGCCAAGGCAGAAGAGCATGTGAGCGGAGCTGAATGGGCACCCAAAACGGAAGAAATATTCCCTCCGCTCCGACCAGCACATGATCATCAGAAAGGGGCACAGATAATGGAAAAAATACACCCACCCAAGCTAGTAGGAGCAGCAGAGCGGGGGGGGTGTAATTAAGATTTTTTTTTCTTAATTCTGCACTGACTGTCCTTGAAATTGCCCCAGCCCCTGTTCAAATCCAATCCGGGGACAAAACCAGGGACAGACTTGGTCCGGGGACAGTGTCCTCAATCCGGGGACTGTCCCCTGAAACCGGGGATGTCTGGTCACCCTACTGTAGGTGTCTGTACTGTGGGGGGGGGGGTGGGGGTCTGCATTGTAGGTGTCTGTACTGTGGGGGGGTAGGGGTCTGCACTGTAGGTGTCTGTACTGTGGGGGGGGGTGGGGGTCTGCACTGTAGGTGTCTGTACTGTGGGGGTCTGCACTGTAGGGGGGGGTGGGGGTCTGCAATGTAGGTGTCTGTACTGTGGGGGGTGGGGGTCTGCACTGTAGGTGTCTGTACTGTGGGGGTCTGCACTGTAGGGGGGTGGTGGTCTGCACTGTAGGTGTCTGTACTGTGGGGGGGGTGGGGGTCTGCACTGTAGGTGTCTGTACTGTGGGGGGGTGTGGGGGTCTGCACTGTAGGTGTCTGTACTGTGGGGGGGTGGAGGTCTGCACTGTAGGTGTCTGTACTGTGGGGGTCTGCACTGTAGGTGTCTGTACTGTGGGGGGTGGGGGTCTGCAATGTAGGTGTCTGTATTGTGGGGGGGTGGGGGACTGCACTGAAGGTGTCTGTACTGTGGGGGGGTGGGTGTCTGCACTGTAGGTGTCTGTACTGTGGGGGGGGGGGTGGGGGTCTGCACTGTAGGTGTCTGTACTGTGGGGGGGGTGGGGGTCTGCACTGTAGGTGTCTGTACTGTGGGGGGGGGGTGGGGGTCTGCACTGTAGGTGTCTGTACTGTGGGAGGGGATGGGGGTCTGCACTGTAGGTGTCTGTACTGTGGGAGGGGTGGGGGTCTGCACTGTAGGTGTCTGTACTGTGGGGGGTGGGGGTCTGCACTGTAGGTGTCTGTATTGTGGGGGGTGGGGTGGGGGTCTGCACTGTAGGTGTCTGTACTGTGGGGGGGGGGTCTGCACTGTAGGTGTCTGTACTGTGGGGGGTGGGGTGGGGGTCTGCACTGTAGGTGTCTGTACTGTGGGGGGTGGGGGTCTGCACTGTAGGTGTCTGTACTGGGGGGGTGGGGGTCTGCACTGTAGGTGTCTGTACTGTGGGGGGGTCTGCACTGTAGGTGTCTGAACTGTGGGGGTCTGCACTGTAGGGGGAGTGGGGGTCTGCACTGTAGGTGTCTGTACCGTGGGGGGGTGGGTGTCTGCACTGTAGGTGTCTGTACTGTGGGGGGGGGTGGGGGTCTGCACTGTAGGTGTCTGTACTGTGGGGGGGTGGGGGTCTGCACTGTAGGTGTCTGTACTGTAAGGGGGGGTGGGGGTCTGCACTGTAGGTGTCTGTACTGTGGGAGGGGATGGGGGTCTGCACTGTAGGTGTCTGTACTGTGGGAGGGGGTGGGGGTCTGCACTGTAGGTGTCTGTACTGTGGGGGGTGGGGGTCTGCACTGTAGGTGTCTGTACTGTGGGGGGTGGGGTGCGGGTCTGCACTGTAGGTGTCTGTACTGTGGGGGGGTGGGGGTCTGCACTGTAGGTGTCTGTACTGTGGGGGGTGGGGTGGGGGTCTGCACTGTAGGTGTTTGTACTGTGGGGGGGTGAGGGTCTGCACTGTAGGTGTCTGTACTGTGGGGGGGGGGGGTGGGGGTCTGCACTGTAGGTGTCTGTACTGGGGGGGTGGGGGTCTGCACTGTAGGTGTCTGTACTGTGGGGGGGTCTGCTCTGTAGGTGTCTGTACTGTGGGGGTCTGCACTGTAGGGGGATGGGGGTCTGCACTGTAGGTGTCTGTACTGTGGTGGGGGGTGGGGGTCTGCACTGTAGGTGTCTGTACTGTGGGGGGGGGTGGGGGTCTGCACTGTAGGTGTCTGTACTGTGGGGGAGGGGGGTGGGGGTCTGCACTGTAGGTGTCTGTACTGTGGGGGGGGTGGGGGTCTGCACTGTAGGTGTCTGTACTGTGGGGGTCTGCACTGTAGGGGGGTGGGGGTCTGCACTGTAGGTGTCTGTACTGTGGGGGGGGGTGGGGGTCTGCACTGTAGGTGTCTGTACTGTGGGGGGTGGGGGTCTGCACTGTAGGTGTCTGTACTGTGGGGGGTGGGGGTCTGCACTGTAGGTGTCTGTACTGTGGGGGTCTACACAGTAGGGGGGGGGTGGGGGTCTGCACTGTAGGTGTCTGTACTGTGGTGGGGGGTGGGGGTCTGCACTGTAGGTGTCTGTACTGTGGGGGGGTGGGGGTCTGCACTGTAGGTGTCTGTACTGTGGGGGGGTCTGCACTGTAGGTGTTTGTACTGTGGGGGGGTCTGCACTGTAGGTGTCTGTACTGTGGGGGGGGTGGGGGTCTGCACTGTAGGTGTCTGTACTGTGGGGGGGTGGGGGTCTGCATTGTAGGTGTCTGTACTGTGGGGGGGGGTAGGGGTCTGCATTGTAGGTGTCTGTACTGTGGGGGGGTGGGGGTCTGCACTGTAGGTGTCTGTACTGTGGGGGTCTGCACTGTAGGGGGGGTGGGGGTCTGCACTGTAGGTGTCTGTACTGTGGGGGGGTGGGGGTCTGCACTGTAGGTGTCTGTACTGTGGGGGTCTGCACTGTAGGGGGGTGGGGGTCTGCACTGTAGGTGTCTGTACTGTGGGGGGGGGTGGGGGTCTGCACTGTAGGTGTCTGTACTGTGGGGGGGGGGGTGGGGGGTCTGCACTGTAGGTGTCTGTATTGTGGGGGGGTGGAGGTCTGCACTGTAGGTGTCTGTACTGTGGCGGTCTGCACTGTAGGTGTCTGTACTGTGGGGGGGTGGGGGTCTGCAATGTAGGTGTCTGTATTGTGGGGGGGGTGGGGGACTGCACTGTAGGTGTCTGTACTGTGGGGGGGGGGTGGGTGTCTGCACTGTAGGTGTCTGTACTGTGGGGGGGTGGGGGTCTGCACTGTAGGTGTCTGTACTGTGGGGGGGGTGGGGGTCTGCACTGTAGGTGTCTGTACTGTGGGAGGGGGTGTGGGTCTGCACTGTAGGGGTGTCTGTACTGTGGGGGGTGGGGGTCTGTACTGGGGGGGTCTGCACTGTAGGGGGGTGTCTGTGGGGGGCTGTGTAATGTAAAGGGGTCCAGAGGTGTAGGGTGCTGTCTAATGTAAAAAGGTCCTTAGGTGCAAAGGGCTGTGAAATGTAAAGGGGTCCAGAGTGCTGTGTAATGTAAAGGGGTCCAGAGGTGTAGGGTGCTGTGTAATGTAAATGGGTCCAGAGGTGCAGAGTACTGTGTAATGTAAAGGGGTCCAGAGGTGCAGGGTGCTGTGTAATGAAAAGGGGTCTGGTAGTGTAGGGTGCAGTGTAATAGAAAGGGGTTCAGAGGTGTAGGGTGCTGTGTAATGTAAAAAGGTCCTTAGGTGCAAGGGGCTGTGTAATGTAAAGGGGTCCAGAGGTTTAGGGTGCTGTGTAATGTAAAGGGGTCTAGAGTACTGTGTAATGTAAAGAGGTGCAGGGTGCTGTGTAATATATAGAGGTCCTTAGGTTCAAGGGGCTGTGTAATGTAAAGGGGTCCAGAGGTGCAGGGTGCAGTGTAATGTAAAGGGGTCCAGAGGTGCCAGGTGCAGTGTAATGTAAAGGGGTCCAGAGGTTCAAGGTGCAGTATAATGTAAAGGGGTCCAGAGGTGCAGGGTACTGTGTAATGTAAAGGGGTCCAGAGTGCTGTGTAATGTAAAGGGGGCCAGTGATACAAGGTGCAGTGTAATGTAAAGGGGTCCAGAGGTGCAGGGTACTATGTAATCTAAAGGGGTCCAGAGTGCTGTGTAATGTGAAGGGGTCCAGTGGTGTAGGGTGCTGTGTAATGTAAAGGGGTCCAGAGGTGCAAGGGTTGTGTAATGTAAAGGGGTCCAGAGGTGTAGGGTGCTGTGTACTGTAAAGGGGTCCAGAGGTGTAGGGTGCTGTGTAATGTAAAGAGGTCCAAGGTGCTGTGTAATGTAAAGGGGTCCACAGGTCCTTAGGTGCTGTGTAATGTAAAGGGGTCCAGAGGTGCAAGGTGCAGTGTAATGTAAAGGGGTCCAGAGGTGCAAGGTGCAGTGTAATGTAAAGGGGTCCAGAGGTGCAGGGTACTGTGTAATGTAAAGGGGTCCAGAGTGCTGTGTAATGTAAAGGGGTCCAGTGATACAAGGTGCAGTGTAATGTAAAGGGGTCCAGAGGTGCAGGGTACTATGTAATCTAAAGGGGTCCAGAGTGCTGTGTAATGTGAAGGGGTCCAGTGGTGTAGGGTGCTGTGTAATGTAAAGGGGTCCAGAGGTGCAAGGGCTGTGTAATGTAAAGGGGTCCAGAGGTGTAGGGTGCTGTGTACTGTAAAGGGGTCTAGAGTACTGTGTAATCTAAAGGGGTCCAGAGGTGCAGGGTGCTGTGTAATGTAAAGAGGTCCAAGGTGCAGTGTAATGTAAAGGGGTCCAGAGGTGCAAGGTGCAGTGTAATGTAAAGGGGTCCAGAGGTGCAGGGTACTGTGTAATGTAAAGGGGTCCAGAGGTGCAGGGTACTGTGTAATGTAAAGGGGTCCAAAGGTGCAAGGTGCAGTGTAATGTAAAGGGGTCCAGAGGTGCAGGGTACTGTGTAATGTAAAGGGGTCCAGAGTGCTGTGTAATGTAAAGAGGTCCAGTGGTGTAGGGTGCAGTGTAATGTAAAGGGATACAGAGATGCAGGGTGCTGTGTAATGTAAAGGGGTCCAGAGGTGCAGTTGTGGAGAGGGGGTACACAGTAGTGACAAAAAGATATTGAAGGATACAGAGGTATGCCGGGGGCACAGTGGGGTGTTTTTACATTTTAAGGTGAGGGGGTGCCAGATATAGGATCCGCCCCGGGTGCCAAATACTCTAGGTACGCCCCTGTATATATGTATATATATGTATAGATGTTATATATATATCTGCAAATAATTTCCACTTCCTATATACGTTCTATTTATTTCTCCATCATATGAGGTTTTATATATATGTTTTTTCTGTGTGTGTTCTCCTTAATGACCAATAATAATAATAATTTTTAGCCCATTATTATGTAATTTTTTAGTATGCTACAGATATCCTTTATGTATCTGTGTTTATACAGCTCTATGTATTTTTCTATGTACATTTTATGTTTTCCATAACGATCCGTGTTCAAAAATCCCATTGCCGACATTTTTCCTTTTATGCACTGGCCGCGCCCCCATTGTTTCATCTGTCGGCCTATTTAAATTACACATCAGTTTCCCAAACACACCCTATGCTTGACAACGGAGTGCCGCTTTCCCAACATCCACAGCGAGCCAGCTCCGAAACGCGTTGCATGTTGATGATGTCACGACCCGGCGCAGCCTACTGTTGTGCTGTTCAAGCCTTGTTTTGAAGACCGACACACGGCCATGTGTTTCCATCTACCCGGAAGCCAAGCGAGCACCTGTGACCGCAGCGCAGCACAGCCAGCCTTCCGGCTCGGACGTCCTTTCCTAGCTACTGCCTTGGAACCTGCATTTTGAATTGCCTGAATGAACACTTCACTCTGCACTTAAGTAAAGACCTGCTGGGCCGTGGAAAGAAATTCCCAGAAGGAACTCTCCTGCCGTGCTTATCATCACACGTTTCCCTCACAGGATTTCTTGTGGTGTCAGCTCCATGGACCTACTGTGACTTGTAGTCCCTCTACTCTTCCACCCAGCTGAATACTACTACTTCATTCCACATAGGCGCCTCTCTCCTTGTTTTTTTTTGCTCTAGCCTACTGGAAACCAGCTTCTGGTCCTTTTTGATGGCTGCCCTGACTGACCTTCATCCACATATACCTTTGAGAGTATAAGCTCCCATTATACACCTCTTATTATTTTCTCCTGGCCTTGGACTATCTGGTATTATTCTGTCCATATATTGAGGTACTTGTATATCGCGCCTTTTTTACTTGTTTTATATCTCATTTCTTGAGGTGCTAAAACGGCAGGGCAGTACAAAATCCCCCCAAATGACCCCATTTTGGAAAGTAGACACCCCAAGGAAATTGCTGAGAGGCATGTTGAGCCCATTGAATATTATTTTTTTCGTCCCAAGTGATTGAATAATGACAAAAAAAAAAAAAAAATACAAAAAGTTGTCACTAAATTATATATTGCTCACACATGCCATGGTTATATGTGGAATTGCACCCCAAAATACATTTTGCTGCTTCTCCTGAGTACGGGGATACCACATGTGTGGGACTTCTTAGGAGCCTAGTCGTGTACGGGACCCCAAAATCCAAGCACCGCCTTCAGGATTTCTAAGGGCGCAAATTTTTGATTTCACTGCTCACTACCTATCACAGTTTCGAAGGCCATAAAATGCCAAAATTGCACAAACCAACCATAAATGACCCCATTTTGGAAAGTAGACACCCCAAGCTGACTGACAGGGCCCTCCACCACATAAATTGTCAGCTTACCAATGATAAGCCCACTATTAGCATCCGACTGTGACTCACCTGCGGCCTTGAGTTGATGGACCAGCAGGATAAGGAAACCAGCACACAGCACCGCAAAAACACTCTTTCCCCGATCCTCCCGATTACAGGCAATCAATACGCAGACCTCACAGATCTGTTACCTCAGGGATTCCTGCCTTCCAGCTCCTCTCCTGGGATTGGCTGGGGGTAGTTGACTCTAAGTTCGAATGCTAATCGTGGGCTTATCGTTGGTAAGCTGCCAATTTATGTGGTGGAGGGCACTGTCAGTCTGCTGTGATCACCGGGTGCTGCTGTCATCTACCAACTGTGTTTAACCCCTCACCGGATATCCATTAGCTGTTTATGGGACTTTTATTCATTTAAGGTCTTGATTTATAGGCCAACACTTGGACTTTCATACAATTCCCTGGTTTGCCAGTGGCTGTAATCGGTGTGCAATTTTTTCTGTTTTATTTCTGTTTGTGTTTATATCACCATTATTGCTGCCTGTTTTGTTTAATTTGATTTATTAGCGCAGTTTTTTCTGTTTATATAGACACCCCAAGCTATTTGCTGAGAGGCATGGTAAGTATTTCTCTTATCGTCCATGGACTGACACAGCTGGATACTGTAAACGTGTGGGTATATGTCCCTGCTCGCAGGAGAAGATCTAGGCAGAATGTTAGATGTTAGAAACATACATTCTAGAACAAACAAGAGCTGAACAGCCCCGCCCAGGGGGGCGGTCCCTCCGGACATTACCCTCCCACCTGCAGCTAGCAGCCTCAGTTTTTTTTCTGCGTAGCAGAAGGAGAAGACGTGGCTCTCTCAGGAGCCAGTCTCCTGGAAGATTTTACTTTTAAATTTTATTCCTTTGGGAATTTTATTATTTTATTTTTTGAGACCTTCAATCAACTGTCAGCTGGGCAACAGGTTGGGTACACTGGTATCCTCGTAGTCTTCCCTGTCCGACCATCGAGCGTGCTGATCCTCGCCTTGTGTGCGTGAGACTCAGTTCACGACATGCCCCATGACTCAAGATTGAACAGTACCTGACTGACTGTATCTCTCGCGGTGGACCGGGCCGACAGCTACGCAGTACTGCTCTGTGATAGGTCTGTCTGAAACAAGCCAGTGGGTCCCTGAAAGGGACGGGTAAGTAGTCTCTCCTACTGCAGGTGAGTACATGCTGGCTGTGTTTCTTTATATGGGGGGTTTCTCCCTGTCTCCCCCCTGTTATGCTGCTCTCTGCACCCTGTACTGGTGCTGGGCTGTGGAGGTGCTTAGGGGTCACTCTGGCCTGGCTGGGCGCTCATGTCTGTAGTGTGCTCTGGGGTGAGGGGCAGTTTTCCTGGTGTGTGAGGTGGTTATTGCGTGCGCCATTAGCGTGCGCATTAGCGCTGTTTGCCTTTGAATTTCTCACTCGGCGGCCATCTAGCCGTGGTTCAATGGCGCAGTTATAGCTGCAGCCGGCAGCCATTTTCTTGTAGCCGCCGCACATTTACTTTCGGTTTCGGCCTCTAGCGGCGGCGCGAATCTCCTCACAATCTCCTCACAGATTCTTCACTCTCCTCAGGCTCACAGCGCGGTTTCTTCAGCAGAACTGAGCGGTCCTTAAGGGTTGGTGAGTCCTCCGGGTATCCCCTCCTCAGCCTCAGCATACCCAGTGGGTGGACTGTATATTCACTGTAGTAGTGTATAAGGTCTCAGAGGGTGGCGATATGGAGTCTGATACACCTGCTTCTCCACACTTGCCTGAGGCAACTGGCAGTGCTCCTGCACCTGCGGTCCTTATGGACCAGTTGTCGGCAGTCCTGGAATCATTCCTTGTCAGAATGGAAGCAGTGTGCGAGCGCAAGGGAGCTATGAGCCGCCTCTCCCCTCAAAAATCTTTAGTGAAGGAGTGCTCTGATTCAGATATGGGCCTAGCTACTGTGCTCAGGACCCTAGCTCTGAATATTTTAATGTTTATGAACAGGACATTCCCTTGTGAGGAAGACTCCAGTTCTGTGTCAGTGAATGACAGGGCGCTTGTAAGTGAACTCATTGATGATGTGAGGAACACTCTCAAGCTGGGTGTTGTGGCTGTGGTACCTCAGGCGGATGCTGTTTCCCTTGGTTCCTTCAAGCCTTTCTTTTACACAGCTTCCTCACTGTTTTCCTCACATGCTGCGTCTAGAGCAGCATGGATGATACAGTGGTACACAGTGTTTCCCTCCCCCTGGTCGGTGCAGCATGGTGGGGGGGGGGACTTTATTCATTTATGTCTCTAGTCCCTGTGAGCCTTCTGTGTGATGTCCTGAGGCAACAACAGGGTCTCTGCACCTGTGGTTTCCTGCCATTTCCTGGGGAACGCTCTGAGCTCTGACAGACACACGGTCTGAGGATCAGAGGTTACCTGTTACCTGCATGCTGCTTCGGCAGCACAGTCAAGCAGGTTGGGATGATACAGAGAAGATTATGCGCCTCTGCGCCATCATTTAAACTCATCCTATACCTCTACACTGCATACATTACCAGTGTATAAATGTGTTATTGGTCTCTGTGTCTGCGTGGGTGTCCCCCCACGTTCCAATGCTGTGTTTCAGTGCCATACATGATATAAACGTACAAAATATGTTTATGCACGACTCTAGATACATTCACAGTATATGTATGTATTATACTCTCTGGGTCGGTGCGGGTTTCCGCCGGGGGCTCCGGTGTCCTCCCGTGCTCTCATGGTATGTGCGCTTTGTCGTGGCAAAATTGGTTGTTTGCAGAGCATACAGCCATTTTTGCCTTGTGCTAAATAAGCACACACTTCATCTTATTGCAATAATGCTTCTTAAACTAAAATTCACTCACCATTCATTCGTCCCATTCATTCAAAGAAGGAAGCATCACCAGACTAGTCTTATCATCAAGGCATCCCAGCATCAACTGCCTGTCAACGCCCACAAAAGGTTATTTTATTAAACTCCAAAGCATGTGACCTCCATGGGAGTGGTCATCACAGAATGTGACCTCCTCCATAGGAAGTGAGGACACAGCATCTGACCTCCATGGGAGTGGTCATCACATGATGTCCTTTTTACACAGCAAATGTCCATATAAAGATATCCCTTCCAACAGGGTTATTTAAATACATACAATGCATGACATGTATACATTCAAATAGACTAGCAGTGAAATGCACTGCTTCCAATGACGGGAACCATACGACAATGATGGCTCAATGGACCACAATTGTCGTATAGTTATGCTATAGTTCCTGTGGACGCAGATCTGTCTGCTCAGAGTCATTTAATGCCAACGTCAAGAAGTGGCCAGTCCCTTCGCGAGGCATAAAACAAATATCCCTAAAAGGAGCAAACATCGCTGTGTCCACAGGAAGGTTTTTCCTGCCACCGGTCTTCCACCAAAGTCTGTATGTGCGAATACGCTCAAATGAGCACATTGCAGCAAAACCGACACTGGGGGACATCTGACAACATACATTAATACAATTTTCCTTTTTGTCATATGCACCCCCCGTGTCCATCGATGAAACTTGATCTCCTTCTTACACCTGGAAATGAATCAGTCCTTACAGTCCATAAAACCGAAAACGCGGCTTGACATGTAGACTCTGTTCTTCAGGAGCATGACTTATAAAGGAGGACACGACATGATGAGCTGTAGTAATCGCTGATCCGTCTGTGATCCTCTGTGTCTTGTACGTGGGTCTGGCTTCAGGGCGTCTCATCAAGGAAACTCTGGTCACACGTCCAATCAGGCAACAGGAGCACCTCGTCCCGACATAGAAAAAATAGAAAGAATAGAAATAAAAACGACATGAGTATATATATTCCCACTTCCTTTAACCACGATCCGCTGTAAAATAAAAATTAGATCCCCAAAGATTCCCAGACCCTTAAAAGGACTCCCAACCTTCACTTAGCTACAGCTTTGGCTTCAACAGTTACATGAAGTATCCTATCCTTAATGGATGAGAATTGTTCAATCGTATCCTAAGCTCGAGCCCCCCCCCCCCGCACCTTGTACATCCAGGAAACCATGCCCAGATCTGGTCGGGGTTGGTGAATAACTCCCTTCTAGCTGTCCCTGCCATTCTTAATTTCTCGCGCCATCAGATCCTCGCGATCGGCCGCGACATTAGATGCTGGGACAGCTTCAGCATCACGCATGAACCTCTTGCTTTGGGGGAATTACCTTATAAGCTGCAGATCCGCATAAGCACCAAACTAAAGTTCAAACACACTTGTGGGCTGCCTAGATACCCAAACCTACAAGAGGCAGAGCTATTAAAACTAACCAATTTTACCCTCTAAAAATGCATCGTTAGATTCCATTGACAAGTGTCTGTTTGGAGTCTTCACCAGTTTGTCAAAACTCCTCATACCCATAATAACATCATAAATGGCATGTACCGCTGTCATCGCTGGGTACTAAAACTCGGTGGAGACTCAGAACAGACCTAGCAATTGGTCCTGTTTGCTTTCTGAGCTAGTCAGGAAATACACATTAAATAATAACTTGGGATGCTTTTCATCGTTACCCTTGCTAAAATTTACTAAACAAAAAAATATATAAATAAACGAAGATACTACTCAGTCCTTTGGTGTGGTTGAGTCGCTTCTTGCAGTGGCTGGCGTGGTCTCATTCCTCAAGCTTCTTTACAATGACCCAGTCACCTGGTTGGAAAGAATGTAAACTGGTTATTGTGTCAGGGTCCAGGAGTGACTCGTGAACCCTGTGGTGGACATTTTGAAGTTCATGTCACAGTGATCGCACCCACCCCATCAGCCGAGAATATAAGTGACAGTTAATGAGGAAAGTACGACTCTGGTTTTGATTGACCTCCAAACAACCCTCATATGACAATAACCCAGACATCGGGACTGTGGTCACTGCATAACCTGTGCGTGGCCTACAATACCCGGAACCACTGACAAAAGGTTCTTAGCATCTGGGATGGGAACCTACTTCACCAGACTGCTTCTTGCCGATTCAAATTCTATCAAAGAAAGACAATCTTGGCACAAACTTGGTTAGAATTACAGAGGTTACCATTATTTGTTTGAAAAAAAACTGTCTCTTACATTTATCACTTCTCCCCCCATTTTCTTCCTCATTACAGACTGAAGGAAGAAATGCATGGTGCAGGAAAAAAGAAACAATGAAATAGCCTATGATACTTTTACCTCCTAATGCCGCATACACACGACGTTAAAAATGCAATTTTTTAAATTGGGCATTAAAAACGATCGTGTGTAGGCTCCAGAGCATTTTTACCGACGTGAAAAATGGGCTAAAAAAAATGAGAACCTGCTCCATTTTTTCACGTCGTTTTTCACGTAGTTTTTTTTAACGACGTGAAAAACGGTAGTGTGTATGCTTTTACGAGGGGAAAAAAATGCGCAGGCTCAGAATCAAGTATGAGACGGGAGCGCTCGTTCTGGTAAAACTAGCGTTCGTAATGGAGATAGCACATTCGTCACGCTGTAACGGACTGAAAAGCACGAGGCTGAAAAGCGCGAATCGTCGCTCAACAAACTTTACTAACATGAAGGGTGGCGCCATTCGAACGGAACTTCCCCTTTATAGTGCCGTCGTATGTGTTCAATGTCACTGCGCTTTGCTCAAGCGGTTTTTTTAATGAACGTGTGTATGCAAGACAGGCTTGAGAGGAAACAAGAAAAATCACGTCGAGAAAAACGTCGTTTTTGAAAATGACATTAAAAACGATCGTGTGTACGCGGCATTAGACTCATATTTATCCATATGTACAGCTGTCTACATATACCTGCTCTCTGTGTACAAACACTTTCAGAAGCTCCTTTGGATCTGAAAAATACTTATAAGCAAAATCATTACTCTATCCTTCATATTTAACCTGCAAAGAATGGTAAACAAAAATGACATTCCTGTACATTGGTAAATTGTCAATGACATTCTTTCAAAACCGATTCAAACAAAACTCTCTGTAACCCTTACTTTTCCCGTTCCTACAAAAATACAACAGCCGTGACGCATCGGAGGATCGCCGCGGTAAGTTCGAACATATTCACGTTACTACATACAAACATTCAGATACAAATGTGGGGGAGATACTTCATAGTTTCCAAAACCAAAAATGAAAAAACAAAACAGACAGAATTCTACCTTCACTCTTTCAGCAATAGAAAAAAATACAATGGGACAAACATGAGAGCAGCTAGAGAACCTTGCATGGACCAGCCATACAAAGTTCAAACAAACGGGCATGAGAATTTTAACCGCGTTCCTTCTCTGAAAATCACAAAAACGTGTACTACACCTCCATCAACACTCATCATTACAGATTTCCGAAGCCGCAGCTGAACTACATCCATTCCAGAGGGATACCCAAAATAGTATCCTTGGACCACCTATGTTAATCTTTTTGGGGTTCAAAGGCCTTTGCCCCAAAACTAGGCTTTGTGCACCGTGTAACCGTCTGACTGTGGGAAGCCTCCATTCCTTCCCTTGCACAGACCTCCTTGTGTCCATGGCGATTCGAATCGGCTCATCGTCTTACTCCCGCGTCCAGGAGAAACCATTGCACCCATTTCGGAGAGCACCGCCTGGTGTCTTCTTCTACGGTGGATTGATGGACTACAACCACTATCTGGTCCAGTCCCCCAACTATAAACCCTAACCGAGGCATTATCACCCCCCGAATTAGGCCTCTACCCCTCACAGTGTATGCATACACAAGCGGTTTCCGCTATACACCCATACACTGCGTCGCCAGACTAAACCACACAGAACACTTACGCCCGTTTACCACCTGTAGAACAATGTGGCTTCTCTCTGTATCCAGATGATAAAACAATGGTGATGCCCCCTGTTTGTTCTCTACCCAAAACTGTATTACAGTACAAAACTTCACAAAACTGGAACAAAATATAAAACACTTTTAAACGCCAAAATGCTTTCCATTTTCCTTCCAAACACAAATCTCATTGCTTAACCTCTCAGAAAACCCCAAACTCCTCCCACCAACTTTCTTCTGATACATACCGTATTTTTCGGACTATAAGACGCACTTTTTTCCCCCAGAAATATGTGGGAAAATGTCCCTGCGTCTTATGGTCCGAATACATAACAGTGGCCCCGCCCCCGCCGTCGCTGGCACCGCCCCTGCCATCCGCTCACAGCCTCTGGAATCCCCCGACCGCCGCCACTGGCTCCGCCCCCCCCCACCGCAGTGTCAGGGGCTTTGCGAATCGAATTAGAGCCGCTCTCTCTCTCTTTCTCTTTTGCTTACAGAAAGGGAGGGGGGCGGCGGGGGATATCCGCAGCTCTCCTCTCCCTGTCACAGCGCCGCTGCCGAGTTCTCTGGCAAATAGAGCAGCGGCGCTGTGACAGGGAGAGGAGAGCTGCGGGCTGTCTGTATATCCCCCGCCGCCCCCTTCCCTTTCTGTAAGGAGAAGAGAAAGAGAGAGCGGCTCTAATTGGATTTGCTGGGTCGCCACCCAGCTTCCTGCCCACTGTTTCCCCCCCATGATTGGCCACAGCAGAGGGCCAATCAGAAGACACTGGGAGCATCATGGGAAATGAAGTCCCTGCAGAGTTTATGGCACCAGTTCCCCCAGCATGCAAGCACTCTGCTGGAGGGGAGCAAAAGAGAATACTCTGCTGGGGGGCACCACCAGAGAGCCACGCTGTACCCCGCACCACTAGAGAGCCACGCTGTACCCCGCACCACCAGGGAGCCACGCTGTACCCCGCACCACCAGAGAGCCACGCTGTACCCCGCACCACCAGAGAGCCACGCTGTACCCCGCACCACCAGAGAGCCACGCTGTACCCCGCACCACCAGGGAGCCACGCTGTACCCCGCACCACCAGAGAGCCACGCTGTACCCTGCACCACCAGGGAGCCACGCTGTACCCACACCGCCAGAGAGCCACGCTGTACCCCGCACCACCAGAGGCACGCTGTACCCACACCGCCAGAGAGCCACGCTGTACCCACACTGCCAGAGAGCCACTCTGTACCCACACCGCCAGAGAGCCACGCTGTACCCACACCGCCAGAGAGCCACGCTGTACCCACACCGCCAGAGAGCCACGCTGTACCCACACCACCAGAGAGGGAGCCACACTTTAACCGCTGTACCCGCACCACCAGAGAGGGAGCCACATTGTACCCGCACCACCAGAGAGGGAGAAAGACCGAGCCACTGCCAGGATACAGACATGCTACACTACTGACTAGAGTCACCCCAGGCAACCCAGAGTGAGCGAACGTCCAGCCAGAGGGATCACTGTTGCGATTTCGCTGGGTCTGGTAAGAGGGCCTGTTGGCCATTATTCATTACTGTTCCCAGGGACTGAGCCATTAGGAAGTGCCTAACCTGATATCCTCTAGGCCCTATTGACCGCCACAACATCCCTCTCTGTCCTCTTCCCACGGCGTCCCCTCTGTCCTCTTCCCACTGTGTCCCCTCTGTCCTCTTCCCACGGCGTCCTTCTCCCAGGGCGTTACTCTGTCCTCTTCCCAGGGCGTTACTCTGTCCTCTTCCCAGGGCGTTACTCTGTCCTCTTCCCAGGGTGTCCCTTTGTCCTTCACCCACGGCAACCCTCTGTCCTCTTCCCACAGCGTCCCCTCTGTCCTCTTCCCATGAAGATGACAGGGCGGGCCTTGACGGGAAGGGGTGGGTCATATTTAAATTAGGGGGTGCGCAAGTTTAGTCAGGCCTAGGGCAGCACAAAACCTAAATACACCACTGATGGCATGGTCACTCTGGGTTTACTGTGGCATGGTCACTCTGCGTTTACTGTGGCATGGTCCCTCTGCGTTTACTGTGGCATGGTCCCTCTGCGTTTACTGTGGCATGGTCCCTCTGCGTTTACTGTGGCATGGTCCCTCTGCGTTTACTGTGGCATGGTCCCTCTGCGTTTACTGTGGCATGGTCCCTCTGCGTTTACTATGGCATGGTCCCTCTGCGTTTACTATTGCAATGGTCAGGCTGCATTTAATGGGCACTGGAAAATATTTTAGTACACAATTTGGTTCAGAATATTTTTTTTCTTGTTTTCCTCCTCTAAAACCTAGGTGCGTCTTATGGTCAGGTGCGTCTTATGGTGCGAAAAATACGGTAAATGCTGAAAAGAACTTCCTATGGCATGCTCAGCTCTCAAAAAAACCAAACTGGTTTATTTACATATCAACGTACAGGAAGAGGGAAAGCCTAGCCCCATCACCTTGTCTATTAAGACACTAAAACAAATCCATGGCTAAACATCATAAATATTTCAACAATTTAAAAAAAAACCTTTGTCAAGGAAATGATGGAATAAACCCCCCTTTTTCAAATGGGAGGGAATCCCCCCTGACCCAAACATCTCCTGGAAGTCAAACCACAAGTTGTCAGATACAAATACAAACTCCTGCCAAAAGATGACTATACAGTACAAGCTTCAAAAACAATGAATTGCCTTCTGGGAAACTCCCAAATATTTAAACATAAAAACAACACACACCACTGTGTACAAAAACTCAGTTAGGCTTCTTTCACACAGGACGGATCAGTCATGATCCGCCCCGTGAACCTCCGCTTGCTCAGCGGGGATCGCTCCGTTGATCCCCGCTGAGCCGGCTGATGACTGGGCGGTCCCCGCACACTGTGCAGGGACCGCCCTGTCAGATCTCCGCTCTCCCCTATGGGGGATCGGATGAACACGGACCGTCTGTCCGTGTTCATCCGATCCGCTCTGCAGACGGATAGAAAAATAGAAATTTTTCTATCCTGAAAAACGGAGCGTAGCGGACACGGGTGAGATCGGGTGTCAGCGGATGTTCATCCGCTGACATCCGCTGTCCCATAGGGATACATGTATGTCCGTTTTTCATCCGAAAACGGATGGGTGAAAAACGGACATACGGTCCGCCCGTGTGAAAGGGGCCTAATGCCCCGTACACACGATCGTTTTTTATGCCGTTAAAACTGCCATTTTAAAAAATGGCCCTGAAAAATGATCGTGTGTATGCTCCAGAGCATTTTTAACGACGTGAAAAACGGCCATTAAAAATTCCGGACATGCTCTCTTTTTTCACGTCGTTTTTCATGTCGTTTTTTTTAAAAGACGTGAAAAACGATAGTGTGTATGCTTTAACGACGTGAAAAAAAACGCGCATGCTCAGAATCAAGTATGAGACGGGAGCGCTCGTTCTGGTAAAACTAGCGTTCGTAATGGAGATAGCACATTCATTACACAGTAACGGACTGAAAAGCGCGAATTGTCGCTCAACAAACTTTACTAACATGAAGGGTGGCGCCATTCGAACGGAACTTCCCCTTTATAGTGCCGTCGTACGTGTTGAACGTCACTGCGCTTTGCTTGATCGTTTTTTTTAATGATGGTGTGTACGCAAGGCAGGCTTGAGAGGAAACATGAAAAAAAACGAGGAGAAAAACGTCGGTTTAAAAAATGACATTAAAAACGATCGTGTGTACGGGGCATTAGTCTTACAATCTATCAAAATTCAGTGTAAAGTAGAGTTTTCATTTAAAAACGAAATCCAATACAAAAACCGCTCATATACTGCAAAGTCAGTTAACCCTGCAATAGTTTACATTCACTTAAATGAAAACAGAGAAATCCCCATCCTAACACCATCTGCATGGAGTTTGCATGTTCTCCCTGTGTCTGGGTTGGCTTCCTCCCACACTCCAAAGACATGCTGGTAGGTCAACCAGATCCCATCCATAAATGGGCCCCAGCATGTACATGTGTCCGCAAGCGCGTCGGGACCCCTCGGGGTAAGACCGCGCTATATCAAGATACCACTCTACTCAACTCAAAAGGCGATGCTTAGAAAAACTATTTAAACTAGCAAATTTAACAATAAACAAAAAGAGCCTCTCAGTATGTCACCCTGGTGTCTCACTACTCTGGGACGACCCACAGGCCAAACTGAAAATCCCTCAAAATGTGGGTTCTCCCGGATAAAAACGTTAAAAACTGCGCCTCTAAATCACCTTTTTAAAACAGAACAGACTGCACTACACACACAAAGGAATTGGAGCAGCTTCCTCTCTAGGATGACCCAGAGGACAAACGACACAAAATCCTTAAACTGCCTCTCAAGATGGCCAACAAGCCAGGCCACAACAACAAAATGGCGCCATTAACGCATGCAATGCAGTTTTTGATTTCGCCAAAATCAGCACAAACTTCCCTACCAGCCAAAAACTGACAAACATGGGACGACAAATGAACACTTAAATATAAAAACGCAAGACCACATGGGTTCCCACACACAAAGGAAAACAAAAATGGTCTCCGCCAGATTCCAACACAGAAAAGACCGCACTACTTATTTCGCACCAAACATCAAAATCTGCCCCAAAAGCTAAGAAATTCCACCAGCAAAATAGCAGACGAATGCCACAGCACGGTCACATGATATCACACCCAAAGGAAAGGTGGCTGTGCGTTCCTCTATAGGATACCCACAGGCTAAGGAAACACTGCGCCTCAAGGTGGCAGACAAACCACATGGCCAACAACAAAAGCCAGGAATGGCGCCATTAACGCATGTACTTTTTCCCGCCAAAACCAGCGTCTCTTCACTACTAGCCAAAACATCTCCACAAACACTGACAAACATTAAAACTTTTCTAAATGACCATCAAAATCCACTGAAAAATGTGTGTCTTGAGTCAGCTACACTCCACAAAGCCACACACCTGAGACACCACATGAGCACTAAAACATTTTAAGACCCTTTGGCCAACTAAACAGCACATTCAAAAATGTTATACATGCATAACATTAAAACAACACTTTTCTCTACACATACACACTGTGGCATCAGCTTCCATAACAAGCCATTGAGAAATATAACTCCTCAATGCTAGCATACAAAACAGCCTGCAACCATTCAAATGGCGTATTCCTTTCAACAAACAGCTACTATTGTCTGGCTTCCAACAATGCCTGGCCACTTGAATATGCGGCAGGAATTTTCAACTTAAAACCAAACCCTTTACTTAAAATATTTTTACAATTATGAGGACATGTGTCTTGGTCCCATACAAAAGGTAAAAATCACAATTTATCCATTTCTATTTTTCATATAGATCACGAACATATTACACATAATTTTGTTCTGAAACTTGGAAAGTCAATAGGTACACAGAACTATCCACCAAATTGTAACTGATGGCCATGCTGCCTGCCCCCCCCCCCCCCACCAAAGCACATGGCAGCAATGACTGGCTGTACAAGCTGCTCAATACATCACACAAAGGTAATTTTCCCAAACAGCCATCTCTCTTACATCTCTCATACAACAGACAAACGATGACAGAATCACACACATACGATCGGATTCACAGACATCCACACACAGGCCCACATGATCGGATTCACAGGCATACGATCTCTCTCCCAACAAAATCACACACACACACGATCGGATTCACAGACATACACACACACGCATACTGCAAACTTACAGCATTATTTCAAAAAGAAGAAAAATGTGTTCTTTTACAGAGCAGAGCCCCCCACGCATCGGATCGTGCATCCATACTCCCCCATCTCGACCCGATGCCTAAAGGGGCTCCATCTAGTCCCTTCAGAGCCGCCATTCTGTAGTGGCAAGATTTTGGTTGTATAGCACACAACCATCTTGCCTTGTGCTAAATAAGCACACACTTCATCTTATTGCAATAATGCTTCTTAAACTAAAATTCACTCACCATTCATTCGTCCCATTCATTCAAAGAAGGAAGCATCACCAGACTGGTCTTATCATCAAGGCATCCCAGCATCAACTGCCTGTCGACGCCCACAAAAGGTTATTTTATTAAACTCCAAAGCATGTGACCTCCATGGGAGTGGTCATCACAGAATGTGACCTCCTCCATAGGAAGTGAGGAAACAGCATCTGACCTCCATGGGAGTGGTCATCACATGATGTCCTCTTTACACAGCAAATGTCCATATAAAGATATCCCTTCCAACAGGGTTATTTAAATACATACAATACATGACATGTATACCGTATTTATCGGCGTATAACACGCACTTTTTTCCCCTTAAAATCAGGGGAAAATCGTGGGTGCGTGTTATACGCCGATACTCTGTCGAATTCCCCTGCTGAAAACGAGCGAGAGGAGCGAGCGGAGCCGAAGCCGAAGTACAATCGGCTTTACTCGGCTCCTCTCGCAGTCCCGCCCATCTCTGACTGCGCCGCTGTCAGGAAAGACGTTCTCTCACTCATCCCAGCGATCGGGGTCTCAGAATCTCTATGCACAGGCAGACCCGTTCGGCGCATGCGCGATAGCGGCAAACGAGCGTGCGCGGGCACGCGATAGTGGCGAGCGGGCGCGCGCGGGTGCGCGATAGCGCGCGCGCCTATGACGCAGGTTGGCGCCAAAGACTGCCTATTTAAAGAGAGCTGTCACTCTGCATCCTTGCTGTCCGGTCTACAGCGTTTCCTGAAGACCCTTGTTACCTGAACCTCTGATCTGATTGCTCTGGTACCTGACCCGGCTTCCCTTGGCTTCTCCAGTCTGCTGCCCGCCTCTGACCACGGCTCGTCCCGACTTCCCTTCTGCCTTCTCCTCTAACCAGTTTGCTGCCCGCCTGATACACTGACCCGGCCTGGACTTTAACTATTCTTGGATCCTGCTTTGTACTCATCTGCCCGCTTGTGTCTGACCCGGCCTGTCTTCACCAAGTCTGCTTCCTGATCCTCTGGTGCCTGCTGCGGACCACTGCACGTCTCCCACCAGTTATCCACCGCTGCAGTCTGCTGCTTTTACTTCCACCTGCCTCAGTTCCTGCCAGGCACTTGTGCTCCTTTGCCCTCCTGAGCCCCTGTCTGCTCTATCAGGGGTTCTCGAGTCAGAGGTCTACGAGAGGCCACTCCCTGCACGTCGGGCTCACCTACCAGGTACGTGACAGTACCGGACAGCCATGTCTGAGCCCATGCAGGGAGCCTCTCCCATGGAGGAACTCTGCCGTCACCTAGATGGACTTACTACGGCAGTCAGGAACTTACAGGAAGGCTATACCCGCCTAGAGGAGCGTGTCCAGACCCTGTCTAACACGGCACCTGCCGCACCTGGAGCTTCTCCCGCACCCTCAGTCGTCATGTTACCACCTGAACCCCGGGTTCCTCCTCCCGAGAGGTTCTCTGGAGATCGTAGCAAATACAGAGCTTTTCGTAACGCCTGTGAGCTCTTTTTCGCTCTGCAACCCAGGACCTTTTCCCTTGAAACCACCAAGGTGGGCTTCGTCATCGCCCTACTATCAGGCGAACCTCAGTCTTGGGCCCACCGCCTTCTGGAGCATAAAGACACCTGCCTCAACCTCCTGCGCACGTTCTTTGAAGCCATGGATCTTCTCTACGAGGATCCCTAACAAGCAGCCACCGCGGAAGCAGCATTATGTTCCCTGCAGCAGGGTCGCAGGCCCGTGGAGGACTACGTCTCCGAATTCAGACGTTGGAGTTCGGACACAAATTGGAACGATGCTGCCCTGCGCCACCAGTTCCGTATGGGCCTTTCCGAGCCCCTTAAGGATGAACTGGCTCGAGTTGGCATCCCAGCAACACTAGACGCTCTAATTCTTCAGTCTACCTTAATTGACAGGCGGTTAAGGGAACGAAGAGCTGAACGTACCGCTGGTCCCTCTCGTCCTGTATGGATGCTACCTCGTGTGTTCAACCCTGCTCACTCCGCTCCTCTGGCTCCCGCTCACCCGCCTGCTGATACTTCGGAACCCATGCAACTTGGCCTGCTTCGCCCCTCGCTCACCCCCGAAGAGCGCCAACGGCGGCGATTCAACAATCTCTGCCTCTACTGTGGGGAACCAGGTCATTTCGTGAGGTCCTGTCCTGCTAAGACCCGTAAGTGTTCCTCTATCTTTTCTACCTACTCACCTACTTCGTTTGACAACTCAACTCATCTGGCTGTCTCTGTCTCCTTACAGCTTCCAGGAAGGAATATACTAACTACCGCAATAATTGATTCCGGAGCATGTAGCGGTTTTATGGACGCTTCCTTTGCCAACAGATTCCAGGTCCCCTTGCAACCCCGAGCTAAGGGACTTTCTGTACACCTGGCCGATGGATCAGCTATTAAGTCAGGGCCAGTCATACTGGAAACCGTCCCTTTAAGTGCAACCATCTCCGGTAATCACCGGGAGTTACTTCGCCTGGACATCATTGAATCCCCCCTGTTTCCCATCATACTGGGTATGCCCTGGCTGAGGGCACACAACCCACAAATTGACTGGACCACGAGTGAGATCAGCTTCCCCTCTCCTTACTGTCGTCAGCACTGTGTGCCAGAAGTTGCCGACGCTCCCTCCTCACTGCTCTGCTTAGACGCTGACTCCGAAACCCGCCAGTCCGTTCCCGAAGTTTACCATCATTTTTTGGATGTATTCAGCAAAAAGGGTGCAGAAACACTTCCCCCGCACCGATCCTATGACTGTCCGATTGAGCTCCTCCCCGGGGCAGAGGTGCCATTCGGAAGGATCTTCCCTCTAACCGAACTAGAGCTCGGGACCCTCAAGACCTATATCGACGACAACCTGGAGAAGGGGTTCATCCGCCCTTCTACTTCACCAGCAGGAGCAGGAATCTTTTTCGTCGAAAAAAAAGACCATTCCCTACGCCCTTGCGTAGCCTACCGTGCGCTAAATAAGATTACAATTAAAAACCGGTACCCTCTCCCTTTGGTGCCAGAACTATTCCAGAGACTCGGGGCTGCAGCCATATTCACTAAATTGGATCTTCGTGGGGCCTACAATCTGGTCCGGATTCGTAATGGGGACGAATGGAAAACTGCCTTCCGTACCCGATTCGGGCATTTTGAATATCTCGTGATGCCCTTCGGTTTGTGTAACGCCCCTGCCACATTCCAACACTTTGTGAATGACATTTTCAGAGACTACCTAGACGTGTTTGTGATAATTTACCTGGACATCCTGATTTTCTCCTCGTCCTTGTCCACTCACCGAGAGCATGTCAGGAAAGTGTTAACCCGACTCCGTCAGCATGGCCTTTACGCGAAACCCGAGAAATGCGAGTTTGAACAACAGAGCATTCAGTTTTTGGGACTAATTATCTCCATAGAAGGTATCAAAATGGACCCACAAAAAGTTTCCGCCATCTTGGATTGGCCAATTCCTACAGACAAAAAAGGGATCCAACGCTTTGTAGGATTTGCAAATTTTTATCGCAAGTTTATCCGGGGATTTTCTACCATCATCTCGCCCATCACCAGTTTGACGAAGCAAGGCATACGATTCCATTGGACCCCGGAAGCCCAAGTTGCCTTCTCCACCTTAAAGGATCAGTTTGTCTCGGCCGCGGTCCTGAAACATCCAGACCCCGCTCTGCCTTACATTTTGGAAGTAGATGCCTCTGAGATCGCAGTGGGGGCGGTGCTCTCCCAGAGACAGGGTCCCAAGTCGCAGTTGCATCCAGTCGCATTCTTCTCTCGGAAGTTGTCCGAAGCTGAGAGGAACTATGATGTGGGGGACAGAGAGCTACTCGCAATTAAGGCCGCGTTGGAGGAGTGGCGCTACCTACTAGAGGGGGCAGCACATCCTATTTTGATCTACACAGACCACAAGAATCTGGAGTACTTGAAAGTAGCCAAAAGACTGAAACCACGTCAAGCCCGATGGGCACTTTTTTTTACCAGATTTTCTTTCCATATAACCGCTGTCACGGATGTTTAGCGAAGCTGAAGTTCTCTCACCCCCAGACACCATCCTGACTCCCGGAAATTTCCTTCTGCTGCAAGGAGACCTACTTTCTCAGATTAAGCAGGCTTCTACCAATGAGACCTACCCACCGGATGTTACCCTACAGTTGAAAGACGACCTGCTGTGGTTCAAGGACAAGATCTTCGTGCCTCCACAATTACGGATTAACGTTCTCAAATCTTGTCACGATCATGAACTGGCTGGCCATTTTGGGGTGCACAAAACATCTGAACTTCTCCAGCGCACGTTTTGGTGGCCTCAACTGTCTAAGGACTGCAAGGACTATGTGGAATCATGCATTACGTGCATTCGGAACAAGGGCAGCAAGACCAGAGCTTGGGGTCTGTTGAGGCCTTTGCCCATTCCAGACAGACCTTGGAGAATGATTTCGATGGACTTTATTGTGGAACTACCATCATCAGAAAATTGCACTACCATTTTTGTGGTAGTAGACAGACTTTCCAAGATGGCCCACTTTCTGCCCATGAGATGTACACCTTCTGCCCCCGAGACCGCAAAATTATTCATCAAAGAAATCGTAAGACTGCACGGCATTCCTGTGAACATTGTATCTGATCGGGGGGTGCAGTTTACATCCAGATTCTGGAGGGCACTCTGCGAATCTTTAAAGATTGACCTTTCCTTCTCTTCAGCTTATCATCCCCAGACCAATGGTCAGACGGAACGCACAAATCAGACCCTGGAGCAATATTTGCGCTGTTTCTCTTCCTTCTCTCAAGACGACTGGGTACCACTATTACCCCTCGCCGAGTTCGCCTACAACAATTCCGTTCATTCAGCAACCAAACAGTCACCGTTCTTTGCAAACTACGGCTTCCACCCTCTGTTCCTGTCTAATAATATTCCAGAGTGTGCGGTCCCAGCCGCCCAGGAGACCCTGAACTTCCTCAGTACCAACAGTAAGTTGCTTCAGGAGACAATGGCAAGGACTCAGGTGCATAATAAGGAGGTGTTCGACAAAAAGAGGAGGGGGGAACTTAACCTTACACCCGGAGATCTAGTCTGGCTGTCCACAGTGAATCTAAAAATGACATGCCCTTCTAAGAAACTGGGCCCCAAATTTGTGGGTCCTTTCCCTGTAACAAGGAAAATTAATGACGTGGCATACGAGCTGAAATTACCGGAATCTTTTCGGATACACCCGATATTCCATGTGTCGCTACTCAAACCTGCAGTCCCAGATCCCTTTCCCAATCGAGGTATTGGCCCTCCTGAGCCCGTGCTCATCAATGGTGAGGAAGAGTTTGAAATCGAGTCTATCCTGGACTGCAGGAAGAGACGCAACCAAACCCAATATCTGGTTAAATGGAAGGGCTATGGCCCCGAGGAAAATTCCTGGGAACCGGAAACCAACATTCATGCCAAAAGGTTGATCACGGCCTTCAAAAGGTCTCACCCAGATAGGCTGGCTCAGTTGGGCATCCGGAGGCTGCCCGTAGGAGGGGGGCAATGTCAGGAAAGACGTTCTCTCTCATCCCAGCGATCGGGGTCTCAGAATCTCTATGCACAGGCAGACCCGTTCGGCGCATGCGCGATAGCGGCAAACGAGCGTGCGCGGGCACGCGATAGTGGCGAGCGGGCGCGCGCGGGTGCGCGATAGCGCGCGCGCGCCTATGACGCAGGTTGGCGCCAAAGACTGCCTATTTAAAGAGAGCTGTCACTCTGCATCCTTGCTGTCCGGTCTACAGCGTTTCCTGAAGACCCTTGTTACCTGAACCTCTGATCTGATTGCTCTGGTACCTGACCCGGCTTCCCTTGGCTTCTCCAGTCTGCTGCCCGCCTCTGACCACGGCTCGTCCCGACTTCTCTTCTGCCTTCTCCTCTAACCAGTTTGCTGCCCGCCTGATACACTGACCCGGCCTGGACTTTAACTATTCTTGGATCCTGCTTTGTACTCATCTGCCCGCTTGTGTCTGACCCGGCCTGTCTTCACCAAGTCTGCTTCCTGATCCTCTGGTGCCTGCTGCGGACCACTGCACGTCTCCCACCAGTTATCCACCGCTGCAGTCTGCTGCTTCTACTTCCACCTGCCTCAGTTCCTGCCAGGCACTTGTGCTCCTTTGCCCTCCTGAGCCCCTGTCTGCTCTATCAGGGGTTCTCGAGTCAGAGGTCTACGAGAGGCCACTCCCTGCACGTCGGGCTCACCTACCAGGTACGTGACAGCCGCTGACATAGAGAAAGCCGAGTGTACTTCGCCTAGTCTCGGCTCCTCTCGCAGTCCTGCCTGTGACTGTGAGCAGACACGAGTCTAGCCGAAGTACACTCGGCTTTCTCCGTCAGCGGCGCAGTCAGTGGAGATGGGCGGAACTGCGAGAGGAGCCGAGTCCAGCTGAAGTACACTCGGCCCCGCTCGCTCCTCTCCACAGAAATCGGCGCCAAATTTTAAAAACCGCCGGGACTGACACGATCGCAAAGGCACTGGGCAAGGCTGCAGATGGACAGATGAACACTGGGCACGGCTGCAGATAGACAGATGGACACTGGGCACGGCTGCAGATGGACAGATGGACACTGGGCAAGGCTACAGATGGACACTGGGCACGGCTGCAGATGGACAGATGGACACTGGGCAAGGCTGCAGATGGACAGATGGACACTGGGCACGGCTGCAGATGGACAGATGGACACTGGGCACGGCTGCAGATGGACAGATGGACACTGGGCAAGGCTGCAGATGGACACTGGGCAAGGCTGCATGCTGCATTTAAATGTAAGTTTTTTTTCCTTGAATTTCCCTCCTAAAAGTTTTTTTCCTTAAAATTCCCTCCTAAACTTGGGGTGCGTGTTATACGCCGGTGCGTGTTATACGCCGATAAATACGGTATGTAGCGTTACCTTCAGCTAAGAGGGCCGCAGATTTAGTTTGGGCCCTGAAGACAGCTCCGCCAACCCTCGGCAATTTACTCGACCCACTCTGACACAGTTAGTCTAGGGTAATATATATCTTATGCTCTATGGTTAAATTCAGACACCAGTGCAATGATAGAAGAATAACGAGTTTACTTTCTGCTGGCAATAAAAATCAACAGTTGTAACAAATCACATAAATCTATCTGCAGAGCCCTGCAGCAATAGACACACTATAACTAGTAAGATATGGCGCACACGCGCCACGTGTAACAGTACTTCACTATGCGCCCTATGGCGCAGCAACTAAATAAACTATCTGGCCGGCCAGGCCTGACCCTATAACTCAGTCTCTAGGGGATGAATTCTTTGCATGCAAGTCTTTAAACGGTGGTGCACATTTCAGGAACACATTTGTAATCCAAAGGGTAAAAGTGCCAACACAGAACACTCCACTAGAGATCCGTTTGACTCAGTTCTGCTATGGATCTCTAGTGGAGACTTAAATATGAACTGCCCGCTGTCGCCCCTGCTGTTCGCCCTCGCAGTGGAACCGCTGGCTATAGCAATAAGGGCATCCCCAGAGATACATGGATTTAAGAGAAAACTTGGGGAAGAAAAAATTGCCATGTATGCAGACGACATCTTGCTCTTCCTGGGAGATATACAGACCTCACTGGATACAGCAATAGGGATAATTGGAGAATATGGGAAAATCTCAGGCCTGAGGATTAATTGGGAAAAATCTGCGCTTTTGCCGATAGACCCAATAACACAGCAGATAACCCAAGTTAAGGTTGTGAGTCAGATGAGGTACTTGGGAATAAACGTAACAAAAGAACCAGGACATTACATAGCTAATAACCTAGTACCACTGATGACAAGGTTGAAACAGAAGTGTCGCGTGTGGAATAGACTCCCACTTTCGGTAGTTGGACGTTGCAACCTTGTCAAAATGGTTTGGATGCCTCAGATCCTATATATAATGCATAACTCCCCAGTATGGATTCCAAAATACTGGTTCAAAAGAATAGACAGTGTATTCAGGGAACTGATATGGAGAAATGGAGCAGTAAGAGTCCGTCTTTGCACCCTACAGCAACCTAGAGAAAGGGGGGGACTGGCATTGCCTAACCCGAGACATTATTTTCTAGCTGCACAAATGCAGCATATGAGGGGAAGTAACCTACCGGGGAGTAAGGAAGGGGGAAAGAATCTACTACTGAATGACACAAGTCATGACACAGAGGTAGAGGCAGTGGAGGCTGACTCTTTCTGCTCCAGATGTCCAACAGAAAAACTAATAGTAAAATGTTGGAAGACGGTCAAGGAGATATTGGGTTACAGAGGATTCTCAGAATTCTCCCCCATCTGGGACAATAGTAACCTAGAAGAGCTTAAAAAGATGGGAAAAGTTGAGGAATGGGATATATGTGGAGTGCATCTCCTGACACAGCTTTTTAAAGAGGGAAGAATAAAAACATTCCAAGAGCTAAGAGAGGAGTACCCAATCCCCAATAAATCATTTTATAGATACCTACAGGTAAGACATGCTTTGAATGCACAATTCGGGCAGGTAATACCAGTATGGAACGAAATGACCCAACTCAGGAGGCTAATAAACGCGGATTTAGCTAGAGGGACGATATCAGAGATGTATAAATGTATAAGTGAGGTAGATCAAGAAGAGAGACTGGAAAACAAGGGAAAATGGGAAAGAGACCTTGGCCCAATAACACAAGACCAGTGGAAAAGGATACTAGAGGCAGGGCCGAGAGTTACACTTTGCCCCTCCCAAATGGCCTCACAATTATACGTAGTACATAGAGCATATTATACACCTCGAAGAATGTACCAGCTTGGTGGTAGGAAAGATGCAAAATGCCAGAGATGTAGAATAGAGGAGGGAGACTTAGTGCACATGATGTGGAGATGTCCCAAACTGTACTGGTACTGGAAAGAGATAATAGATAGAATAAACTTTGTATTTGGGACATCTTTCCAACCAGAAGCTAAATTGTGTGTGCTAGGATTGATAGAAGACAGGGGAATACCAGTAGACACACAAACGGCAATATTAAGGTGCTTGTTCCAAGGTAGGAAGCTTATAGCGCAAAGGTGGCAAGCAAAAGACCCCCCAACAGGGACAGAATGGAGGAAAGTAATAGATAATACTATCAGAAAAGAAGAATTTATATATGATAAGAGGGGAAATAGGAAGAAATTTATGAACATATGGAAACACTGGCTAGAGGTGGAGGCACAGTAGAGAGTGTGGGGCAGAATGTGGGAATAAGAGGGGGGGGAGGGAGGGAGGGGGAGAGGAGAGGGGGGGGTGGGAGGAGGGGAGGAGGGTATGCCATTAATGTTTGTGTTTATATGAGATATGTGGTGGATCAAATATGCATATGGATATAGAGATATGTATAATCAGAATGTTCATATAAAAAAGAAAAAGGAAATAAAGAATATTTGATAAAAAAAAAAAAAATATGAACTGGTGGGCCACGGCAGTCGGTAGGCCTAACAATATGGTACAGTATATGGATTGAGCAGGTGCTCGCTCACCCCTCCGGACGCAATCCCAGTCCGGGAACTTCCACCTGCTGTGTCTCCACACACAGCGTCTGCAGCGGTCTGGTCTCCGGCTCAGCAGCGGTTGAGGAAACCGAGTCAGATGCCACCCAGGATCGCGATGGGGTGGAAGGCTCTTTTGGGTAACAGCGCAAGGCCCCAGGCTTTAGGCCTTGCACCACAGCGGATCCGCACAGGAAGATCTCTCCACTGAAGTCTCGTGTCCCAAAGAGACCGAGCGCAGCCTCGCCTCCTCCTTATATAACCCCACCCATGAGTCTCTGGGGTGGAAACATTTCATCCTGGATGCCGAATGGGGTTCTGGGTAAGGTAGTCCTGAGAGTCTTAAAGGAGACCCTGCTACATATACATTCAAATAGACTAGCAGTGACATGCACTGCTTCCAACGACGGGAACCACACGACAATTATGGCTCAATGGACCACAATTGTCGTATAGTTATGCTATAGTTCCTGTGGACGCAGATCTGTCCGCTCTGAGTCATTTAATGCCAACGTCAAGAAGTGGCCAGTCCCTTGGCGAGGCATAAAACAAATATCCCAAAAAGGAGCAAACATCGCTGTGTCCACAGGAAGGTTTTTCCCGCCACCGGTCTTCCACCAACGTCTGTATGTGCGAATATGCTCAGATGAGCGCATTGCAGCAAAACCGACACTGGGGGACATCTGACAACATACATTAATAAAATTTTCCACAACAGCTTCGGCTCTCTGCACAGTATAGACATGTTCAATATGTTTATTGCACATACTATACATGTTTACAGTATGGGTATACTGTTTGCGTGGGGTTCCTCCGGGTACTCTGGTTTCCCCCACGCTCCAATGGAAATGCACAGCATAAACATGCGCAATATGTTTATTTACATGATATCATTCTTACACGGTATCTGTGTGCTGTCTGCGTGGGGTTCTTCTGGGTGTTCCGGTTTCCTCCCACGCGCTGACGGTATGTGCGCCTTTGGCCCTCTGCACAGTTAAACATGTTCAATGTTTATCACGCATGCTATAATACCTACACGGTATGTGTATGCAGTCTGTGTGGGTTTCCTCCGGGTACTCTGGTTCCCTCCCACACTCCATTGGTATGGGTGCTTCGGCGCTATGCACAGCCTAAATTTGTGCGATTTGATATCCATATACTAACATACCTACCCGGTATGTCTGTGCAGTCTGCGTGGGTTTCCTCTGGGTTTCCGCCCACGCTACATGACATGCGTGCCTTTGGTGCAATACACGGTGTAAACATACACATTATGTTTATACACAACACTAAATACATTCACAGTAGTTGTGGGTATTGCATTCTCTGGGTATGCGTGGGGTACTTCGGTTCCTCCCATGCGCCAACGGTGTGCGCGCCTTCGGTGCTATGCACACATAGGCTTGTGCAAAATGTTTAGCACACATACTATAATACCTACACGGTATGCGTATGCAGTCTGCGTGGGTTTCATCCGGATGCTCCGGTTTCTTCCCCGCGCTCCAATGGTGTGCGCATTTTCAGCGCTATGCACAGTATAAACATGTGCAATTTGTTTATTCGCAGGCTAACATACCTACACGGTTGTGTACGCAATCTGCGTGGCTGGTTTACATCCAAGCCCCGATGATGTGCGCGCCTTCGTTGCTGGCACAGTATAAACATGTTTAATAGGTTTATCCACACATACTAAACTACATCCGCCGTATGTGGTTGTATTATGCTCTTTGTGGCTCGGTGGGTTTCCTTCCACACTCTATTTGTGCGTTTGACGCAATACACAGTATAAACTATGTGTTTGTACAATCAGCACTTATCCATGGGTAGCTGCTGGATGGAACATTGTCATAAGGATCCCTGGTTTCAGGGGTACCACTTTCCACCTGCTTTCAGTGGTGATCAGAAGCGCTGGCTTGGACTGTGTTCGCCAGGCTGAGGTTAGCGTTACGCCCGTTAGTGGCTGTGTCTCTGGCATTTCTGTAGCTAATGACTGGGCAAAAGCCTCTGCTTCATCTATCAGTCGACTAGCAGGTGCACTGCAACTGCTTTAGCCTTTAGGGTCTCTGTGCCCGGGGTGGGTTTGCGCCACCTGTGGAGGCTGAGGTACTGGTCCTCTGACCGAGTTTCTAGGGAAGCTCTGTCAAGTTGCCTTTATTGGCCAACAGTTGAGGCACCCTGTACACCGGGGCCTCTCTTCTCCGATACATTGCGGAGTCTCTTTGGGATTTTCATACATCTCGCTGCAAGACGGTCCTGTCGGCTGTGTGCATTGCAGGGGAAGGGTCCTTGCATCCGGAAGTGTTTCCACCTCCTTTACCGGAGGTGGGGCACCGGATGAGGACCTTATGGCCTCTCGACTCACTCGCAAGGTGTCAAGATCGTGGCCAGGTCCAGGGACCCCTGGGCAGACGCGTCAGACGCGTTGGTAGCCCGTGGGGGCAGTATCGCCTGATATATGCTTACCCTCCGCTACTGTTGTTGCCTCACCTGCTTCGCAGAGTAGGGGCTGAGGCCATTCCGGTGATCCTCATTGCTCCGAAACGGCGACATTGGTACGCCGATCTACTTCGGCTAGTCGCAGACGTTCCTTGGCGACTGCCTATTGGGGTGGACCTTCTGTCTCATGATCCCATACTTCATCCTGCTTTACAGTCCTTGGCTTTAATGGCATTGCTGTTTAAAGCCAGGTGCTGAAGGACCGAGTTCTCTCGGATTCGGTCATCTCTTCTATGTTGTTGGCACGGGAATCTTCCTCCAGAAAGATATATCACCGTGCCTGGAGGGCTTACATCGCTATGTGCGAGGAACTTGATTGGCGTCCTCGGACGTATTCCGTTCCCAGGATTTTGCTGTTCTTACAGCGTGGTGTGACCCAAAAGCCGGCCTTGCATACCATTTAGGGTCGGATTTCGGCCCGGGCTGTCTTTTTCAATGACCACTACCGGGCCATTCCTTGATTAGCACCTTTTGTGCAGGGGGTTCGCCATGTGATCCCCCCTGTCAAGCCTCCTCTCCCTACTTGGGATCTGAATTTGATGCATCTCGGTTCTCCAAGAACATTCCTTTGAGAATATCAGAGAGATTCCTCTCTTGACCTTGTCCCAAAGGTGGCCTTCTTAGTGGCCATTACTTCGGTTAGACGGGTGTCTGAGTTGGCGGCCTTGTCCTGCAAGTCGCCTTACTTGGTCCTCCATAAGGATATGGCGGTGTTGCGCCCACGACCGTCCTGCTTTTCAAAAGATTATCTCGGCCTTTCACCTTAAGGAGGACATTGTTCTTCCGTCCTTGTGTCCTCACCCATCGCATCCCTGAGAGTTTTCGCTTCATACATTAAGATGGGTACAAACCTTACGAGTGTACCTGTCTGCTACTGTTTCCATTCGGAAGTCTGACTCACTGTTTGTGTCTGTCTCTGGTCCAAAACAGGGCCGAGCGGTGTCGTCTGCCACCGTCTTTAGGTGGATCAGGCAGACCGTCATACAGGCCTATGCCCTTAAGGGGCGGGCGCCTCCCTTTCCGGTTGCGGCGCATTCCACCAAGGCAATTGGTGCTTCCTGGGCTTTCCGACATCAAGGGTCGGTTGCACAAGTGTGCAAGGCGGCGACCTGGTCGTCCGTTCATACCTTTTCAAAATTTTATAAGGTTGATGTGGCTGCATCTTCGGATGCTTCCTTCGGCCGCAAAGCATTGCCGCTGTTTAATGTTGCAACTCCTCCATTGAGGAGCTCTGCTTGTTTGGAGTGAAGTTTTGGTTGTTCCTTTACTACTGCTCCCACCCTTCTGATACTGCTTTGGGACGTCCCACAGGTTTACAGTATCCAGCTGTGTCAGTCCATGGACGATAAGAGAAAATAGGATTTTTGTTCTCACCGTAAAATCCGTTTCTCTGACGTCCATGGACTGACACAGCACCCACCCTTCCTTTTAAGGTTTGTACTGGTTTGTTACGAACTGAGGCTGCTAGCTGCAGGTGGGAGGGTAATGTCCGGAGGGACCGCCCCCCTGGCTGTTCAGCTCTGGTTTGTTCTAGAATGTATGTTTCTAACATCTAACATTCTGCCTAGATCTTCTCCTGCGAGCAGGGACATATACCCACACGTTTACAGTATCCAGCTGTGTCAGTCCATGGACGTCAGAGAAACGGATTTTACGGTGAGTACAAAAATCCTATTTTTACAGCTCTCATTTGTTTTTGAAAATGAAGAAAGAAAAGATTTTTAATTTTTTTTTTCAATTTTCAAAACTTTGTGACAAAAAGCGAGATCTGCAAAATACTCACTATAACACTCAGCAAATAGCTTGAGGTGTCTACTTTCCAAAATGGGGTCATTTGGGGGGGGGGGGGGGGTTTGTGCCATCTGGGCATTCCATGGCCTCCGAAACTGTGATAGGCAGTGAGGAGTGAAATCAAAAATTTACACCCTTAGAAAGCCTGAAGGCGGTGCTTGGTTTTTGGGGTCCCGTACGCGGCTAGGCTCCCAAAAAGTCTCACACAAGTGGTATTCCCGTACTCAGGAGAAGCAACAGAATGTATTTTGGGGTGTAATTCCACATATGCTCATGGCATGTTTGAGCAATATATCATTTAGTGACAACTTTGTGCAAAAAAAAAATAATAATTTTTTCCGCAACTTGTGTCAACATTTAAAATATTCCATGGACTCGACATGCCTCTCAGCAAATAGCTTGGGGTGTCTACTTTCCAAAATGGGGTAATTTGGGGGGTTTTGAACTGTCCTGGCATTATATGCACAACATTAGGAAGCTTATGTCACACATCATCCACTCTTCTAACCACTTAAAGACAAAGCCCTTTCTGACACTTTTTGTTTACATGAAAAAAAAAAAAAATTTGCAAGAAAATTACGTTGAACCCCCAAACATTATATATATTTTTAAAGCAAAGGCACTACAGATTAAAATGGTGGGTGTTGCATTTTTTTTCCACACAGTATTTGTGCAGCGATTTTTCAAACGCATTTTAAGGGGGAAAATTTGAATGCACTAAAACTTACTGGGGCTGATTTACTAATAACAGTGCGCTGCGCTGCTTCTAACCTTAATTGGTGCGCCTGATAACTCCTTCACTGGACGCAGGAAGCAGCGGCGCACTGTTAGAGCCCATTCACACAGGGGCAACACGACTTCCAGCGCGATTTTATGAGGCAACTCAGACACGACTTGAGAATGAATCACAGCGCGACCTGGAGCTACTTACAAGTTGCCTGCAGGACAGGAGACATTCCAGTGGCCAATCAAACAAGAATCAGCTCTGTGGGAGGGAGGGGGGAGGGAGAGGTTTGCCTGATAAATGTATGTTTTCTTCCTGGAGAGTTGCTCCTATTAAGACAGTGAGAGGCGACTCCCATTGAAATGAATGGTTAAAGGTCACCTAGGAGTCGGATTGAAGTAGTACAGGGACCTTTTTTGAAGTCGGAGTGACTGCAGTAGTGTGCATAAGGACGGCTCCATTAACTTACATTGATTTCTTCAGCCACGCGACCTGAGGCGACTAGGGGCTACCTGGGGCGATTTGGAGTCGGATCCAAAGACGCCCCTGTGTGAATGGGCTCTAATAGTAAATAGAAATGTCAGCGGCGCTCTATTGAAAATGAATGGTTCCCTATGGGAGCCCATTGATTTGAATAGAGGTCGCCCGGGAAGTCGGATCCGACTTGCGGGCGACTCGTGTGCCGGCTGACACAGGGACAGCGCAACTCTGCCAGGCGACCTGGACACGACCTGAGCGCGTGAAGCAGCCGCTCAAGTCGTGTCCTAGAGGAGACTAGCCGGCCGAGAATGTGTCCAGCGCGATGTCATCGCGCTGGTCCTCGGCAGCCTCGCTGTCCCATGTTTGGTATGAATCATGAAGGGGAACTCCAGGCCAAATTTTTATGAAAAAAACGGCATGGGTTACCCTTCAGGAGCATACCAGGCCCTTAGGTCTGGTCTGGATTCTAAGGTGAACCCCCTAAGCCGAAAAACGGCGTGGGGGTCCCCCCAAAATCCAAACCAGACCCTTATCCGAGCACGCAACCTGGCAGGCCGCAGGGGAAAAGGGGGGACGAGAGCGCCCCCCCTCCCTCCTGAACCGTACCAGGCCGCATGCCCTCAACATGGGGGGTTTGGTGCTTTGGGGCAGGGGGGCGACCTGCGGCCCCCCCCCACCCCAAAGCACCCTGCCCCCATGTTGATGGGGACAAGGGCCTCTTCCCGACAACCCTGGCCGTTGGTTGTCGGGGTATGCGGGCGGGGGGCTTTTCGGAATCAGGGCGCCCCCTTTAAAAAGGGGGCCCCCAGATGCCGGCCCCCCACCCTATGTGAATGAGTATGGGGTACATCGTACCCCTACCCATTCACCTGGTGGCAAAATAAGTCAATAAATAAAGACAACACAGGTTTGAAAAGTAATTTATTGGGCAGCTCCGGGGGTCTTTCTGCCGGGCCCCCGCTATCTTCTGCTAACTCTTTTGCTAGCGGGGGTCCCGGGCTTCCTCGCCGTCTTCTTCCGACTTCGGGGGTCTCTTGTTCTGTTCTCCGGTTCTTCTCCCGCTCTCCGACACCTTCTCCACGATCTTCGGTTCTTTCTGCCGGACGCCCCGCTATCTTGTGCCAGCTCTTTTTCTAGCGGTGCTGGTCTTCTACGTCGCCTTCTTCCTTCTTCTCTTCGCCCGATGTTGACTCGTCGCTCTCCACCGCCGCAATGATCTGTCCAAGCAGCGGTGCCACTTTTATTGGCATAGGGCGTGGTCACCGGATGATGCCACCGCTGACCCCGCCCCCGTTTCACGTCACAGTCCCATCATTCCCCGGGACTGTGACATCATACGGGGCGGGGTCAGCGGTGGCATAAGCCGGTGACCACGCCCATGCCAATAAAAGTGGCACCGCTGCTCGGCCAGATCATTGCGGCGGTGGACAGCGACGAGGCAACATCGGGCGAAGAGAAGAAGGAAAAAGGCGACGTAGAAGACCGGCCCCCGTTAGCAAAAGAGCTGGCACAAGATAGCGGGGCGTCCGGCAGAAAGAACCGAAGATCGTGGAGAGGGCGTCGGAGAGCGGGAGAAGAACCGGAGAACAGAACAAGAGACCCCCGAAGTCGGAAGAAGACGGCGAGGAAGCCCGGGACCCCCGCTAGCAAAAGAGCTAGCAGAAGATAGCGGGGGCCCGGCAGAAAGACCCCCGGAGCTGCCCAATAAATTACTTTTCAAAGCTGTGTTGTCTTTTTTTCTTGACTTATTTTGCCACAAGGTGAATGGGTAGAGGTACGATGTACCCCATACTCATTCACATAGGGTGGGGGGCAGGTATCTGGGGTCCCCCTTATTAAAGGGGGCTCCCGGATTCCGATAAGCCCCCCGCCCGCAGACCCCGACAACCAACGGCCAGGGTTGTCGGGAAGAGGCCCTTGTCCCCATTAACATGGGGGCAGGGTGCTTTGGGGTGGGGAGGGCCGAAGGTCGCCCCCCTGCCCCGAAGCACCAAACCCCCCATGTTGAGGGCACGCGGCCTGGTACGGTTCAGGAGGGAGGGGAGCCGCTCTCTCGTCCCCCCCTTCTCCCCTGCGGCCTGTCAGGTTGAGTGCTCGGATAAAGGGTCCGGTGTGTATTCTAAGGGGACCCCACACAATTTTGTTTTATTTTTTTTTGGCGCGGGGTTCCCCTTAAAATACAAACCAGACCTGAAGGGCCTGGTATGGATTCTGGGGGGACCCCCACGCCATTTTTTTTTTCATTTTTTTTGGGGGGGTCCCCTTTGAATCCATACTAGACCCAAGGGCCTGGTATGGACCTGGGGGGGGACCCCACACTGTTTTTCTTTTGGTTTTGTTTCTTGAACCTTTTTTTTTTACATTTCCTTTTACAACCAGCTATAAACAGGTCAAAAAAAAAATCGCCGCAAAATTGCGGTACTTGCGTTTTGGATGCGGGTCCATTGAATTCTATTACATCCAAAACACTGTTTTTGTCCTGGCAAAAAAAAATCTGCAGTTGCGTTTAAAATCGTTTTTCACAAACCCTCAAAATGCCTTCAGACGCCAAAGATTTCCACTTTTCAGACGCGGGTACCAGCGTTTAGCCGCATTTTAGTTTAGAAGCGTTTTTAAAGGTGACCTATTTTTTTACATTGATAAACTCCAAATTTATGGCAAATTAGGAAAAACCATAATATATATATATATATATATATATATATATATATATATATATATATATATATATATAAATGCAATTGCTTCCATTGCATTGTGGACAATCCACAACTTGGGGCAGCTGACGTGGCAAGTGACACGCTAAATACAACTACACTGCTGCTCTCAGCTGCTCATCTCTGGTCTCACTAAATAGCTAAAATCGTAAATAATACTGTTTTTGGAGCTTAGGGCGGCTCCTTATCATATACACGCAAATGTGGTAAAACACGGCATGCAAACGCCACAAAGCGCGCCTTTCTAAACGCCACTTTCAACCTTACTTCTGAACACTTTGCACCAGCGTCCCGTCTACATGGGGCCTAAAAATGCCTATGCCATTTACAGCTCAAAAACACCATGGTGGCCATGAGGCCATAGGCTAACATGGAGAGATGTTTTTAAGCTGCAAAAAACGCTCAAACAAGCGGCTTGAAAAACGTCCGTGTGCATGGAGCCTTATATTAACCACTTGTGCACTGCCCAGACCAAGTTTCACATTTCAGCGCTGATGCACTTTTAATGACAATTGCGCGCTCATACAACACTGTAACCCACTGAAAATGTTTTATTTGTTGGCACACAAATAGAGCTTGCTTTTGGTGCTATTTGATCACCTTTGTGTTTTAGTTTTATTTTTTTTTCTATAAATACAAAAGACCGAGTTTAAAAAAAAAAAAAAATGGATATTTTACCCACTTCAGCATTGGGCCTATTCTGGCACTTCTCTCCTTCATGTAAAAATCATAAATTTATGGCTATAAAATTACTTCAAAACACCAAACATTATATATGTTTTTGGAGCAGACACCCTAGGGAATAAGATGGCGGTCATTGCAAATTTTTATCTCGCTCGGTATTTGCGCAATAAATTTTCAAATGCCTTTTGTTTGCTAAAAATATTACAAAACAGTAAAGTTACGGCCAATTTTTTGGTATAATGTGAAAGATGTTGTTATGCTGAGTAAATAGATACCTAACACGTCACGCTTTAAAATTGCGCACACACGTGGCATGACACCAAACTTCAGTAATTAAAAATCTCCCTAGGCGATGCTTTAACATTTTTACACGCTACCATTTTGGCACTACAGAGGAGGTCTAGTGCTAGAATTGTTGC
Source organism: Rana muscosa (assembly GCA_029206835.1). Classification (NCBI taxonomy): domain Eukaryota; kingdom Metazoa; phylum Chordata; class Amphibia; order Anura; family Ranidae; genus Rana; species Rana muscosa. The sequence continues at coordinate 1,214,787,605 of CM055122.1, forward strand.
ACTCGTTCTAACGCACGCAGCAATAACTCACATGTGTGGTTTGAACGGCGTTTACATATGTGGGCGGGACTTACGTGTGTGCTCGCTTCTGAGTGCGAGCTACCGGGGACATGGGCGTTTTTTCTTATTTTTTTTTTTTTTTTAACTTTTTTGTATTTCTTACTCTTTTTTTATTTTTTAAAATTTTTGGGGATCACTTTTATTCCTATTACAAGGGATGTAAACATCCCTTGTAATAGGAATGTGTGTGACAGGTCCTCTTTATGGAGAGATGCAGGGTCAATAAGACCCCGCATCTCTCCTCCAGGCTGGAAAGCATGATATTGTTCCAAAAAAATCACCAATCTCATGCTGACAGCCGAGATCACGGCTTGGTTAACATACGGGAACACGGCGTGATGTCATAACATCGTGCCCGCACCTCCGACGGTCATAGAGATGACTGATGACCATCTGGTCACCAGTCATCTCCAAATCGTTCTCCGAGCCCCAGATGGCACGGGAGAGCCCGGAGAAGCACCGGATGGCGGCAAGAGGGGGGGGGGGGGGGAACGTCCCCTCCCCCGCCTATAAGAACAAACAAGCGGCGGAACTGCCACTATGATCGTTTTTATTGTGCACAGAATCGCCGGCTGAAAAGAATGATATCTGAATGATGCCTGCAACTGCACCCAACATTCAGATGTCACCGCACAAAGCCAAGGATGTCATTTGACGGTGGGCGGTAGGAAACTGGTTAATATTTTTAAAAAAGGTAATTTTTCTTCTTCATTGATGTACACTGAGACTGCACTGATGGGCACCGATAAGGTGGCAAGGGTGGGCAATGAGAGGTGGCATTGCTATTTGGCACTGGTGGGCAGTGAGAAGTGGCACTGCTAGGTGGCAATGATAGTTGGCAGTGATGGGCACTGATAGGCAGCACTGCTAGGTGCCACTGATTGGCACCAGTGGTGGGCATTGATAGGTGGCACTGGCAGGGGCTACTAATTGTCACAGATGATGCAGAATTGCCTCTTCCTCTTCGGGCCCCATGTCGCTTGCACATAAGCCGGTGATTGCCTTTTTTTTATGCTCACGCTGTCAGCACAAGGAGAAAACAAAAACCATTACCCAGATTTTGTTTACATCACGTGATCAGCTGTCATTTGCTGACAGCTGATCACATGGTAAAGGGCAGGGATCGGCCCCTTACTCGGATCTGTCATCACCCGAGTCTCAGTGACTCTGTGACCACAGTGCGCACAAAGGGGAGGACGTTTATTGACGGACTCCCGGCAATTGAGGACCATGCTGTGGCCGTCGATCAGTTATAGCGCTGATCTCAAGTGATTAAAGAGGGTCTAAATGGGCCATTGACATGCATCACAATTCAACTTAGGAATGAGTCTTTGAAAAGTTAAACTAAATAATTTGGCCACTTTATCCTTCCAAATAATTCACTTCCTGTCACATAGCCACACAGGAAGTGAGGGAAAATCCCTAACAATGTCTTTCCTTGGGGACACACAGGTCAGTCTAAATACTTTCCCCATTATGCACATTGCACTCCAGCATATTGCGGGGTACACCAACAATTTATTAGGTAGTTTGGACTGTGGGGTTTATTTACTAAAGGCAAATCTACTTTGCACTACAAGTGCACTTGCTGTATATCTGAGGGGGACATGCAAGCCAAAAAAAAACATCTTTGCTTTTACATGATTGTAACATCCAAGCACCAGTACTTTCCCTGGAGATTTTCAGCAGCTACACTTTTACTGCAGAGTGGATTTGTCTTTACTAAACCCCAAACTACCCAATGATTTGGGGTGTACACAACAAAGTGCTAGAGTGCAATTTGCTTAATTGGGACACTAGTTAGATTGATCTGTGTCCCCAAGAAAAGCCATTGGTAGGGTTTTACCTTCACTTCCTGTTTAGCTGTGTGACAGGAAGTGAAGCCAATGTTAAGAAAAGAAGACCAAGGCCAAACTACAAAAAAAAAATCTAAAAAAAAAAAATCTAAAAAAAAAAACAAAAAAAAACAAAAAAAAACACACACACGCAGGGGTTCTAACACTTACTTTGTTTCCCTCAAAATGCCCACAATTAGAATTGTATGGCCTTGAGCTATTTTTAAGTGCAGTGCTCTAAATCAGTGCTTCTCAAGTACCCCCAACAGGCCATGTTTGCAGGTTTTCCTTCATCTTGCACATGTGCTTTAAATCACAGTCAATGGTTTTGATTTTTGGACAGCAATTCTCGATAAGCTAAATTCACAAAAAACATGTCCTGTTGGGGGTACTTGAGGACTGAGGCTGAGAACCACTGCAGTAAAAAAGGAAAATTGAATACTTACCGCTCTGTATTTTTCATTTCCTGGTGACGCTCCATGGCAGCACACAATACAATCCATGCATATACTACCATGAAGGCACCAGGGTAGACAAATCACACCAGTTTTGTTTTGACATGCCAATCAGCGGTCACATTTGTTGCAAAGAAAACACAAAACAAACATCAAAATTTTGCATCTAATTTTATTGTTCAACAAAACAAAAGGGAAGGCAAAATAAAAAACATGGTCAATTTGAAACAGTTACAGACTCAACATCTTGAGCAATTTTTTGCCAAAAAAATGCAGCAGACAATTAAATCAAAGTTTTTCAGGGGAACATTTCCCCCACACAAAAAATATACAATCCACAAAATAAACCAAACACCTGTTTTGCAAAGACATAACAAATAAAATACATGTGTTACAAACTCGATAAGGACATGTACATGTAACCCCTCCCACTCACTTGCCTCTTCTCAAGGCAAGTGACCGAATGCTCTGTGAGCTTTATATAACATATGTTTGTGTGCTAATGAGGCAATTGCAAACACATGCACAGTCCATGAAACACCCAAAATGCAAGTTCTCCCAATGTAGAGACTGAAATTCAATTTCTAACCCACAAAACACTCTCTGAGCATGCCCAGAAATATCCAAGCGCTGTTCGCACACAAAAAGCACGCCAAAAAAAAAACTAACTGGCTGAGCATGTGCAGAACAACACCAATGCAGCTAGCAAAAAATAACCCCCCCCCCCCCGTCCAAAATTAACCACTTGCTTACTGGGCACTTAAACACCCCTCCTGGCCAGACCAATTTTCAGCTTTCAGTGCTCTCACACTTTGAATGACATTTACTCAGTCATGCAACACTGTACCCAAATAATTTTTTTGTCCTTTTTTCATACAAATAGAGCTTTCTTTTGGTGGTATTTGATCACCTCTGGGTTTTTTATTTTTTGCGCTATAAATGAAAAAAGACCGAAAATTTTGAAAAAAAACGAATTTTTCTTAGTTTCTGTGATATAATTTTGCAAATTATTAATATTTCTTCATAAATTTTGGCCACAATTTATACTGCTACATATCTTTGATAAAATAACCCAAAATGTTTGGAAATTATTTGGTCAGTGTGAAAGTTTTAGAGTCTACAGGCTATAGTGCAAATCATAAAAAAATTATCACATCTGATGTACTGGCGGCCTATCTCATTTCTTGAGACCCTAACAAGCCAGGAAAGTACAAATGCCCCCCAAATAACCCCTTTTTGGAAAGTAGACATTCCAAGGTATTTAGTAAGAGGCATGGTGAGTTATTTGAAGTTGTAATTTTTTCCCACGATTCTTTGCAAAATTACGATTTTTTTTTTCTCAAAATTGTAATTGTAATAGCTTATTTCTCTCACATGGCATGTGCATACCACAAATGACACCCCAAAATACATTCTGCTACTCCTCCTGAGTATTACGATACCACATGTGTGGGACTTTTTTACTGCCTGGCCACATAAAGAGGCCCAACATGCAGGGAGCACGATCAGGTGTTCTAGGAGCATAAATTATACACATCTAACTAGTTGACTACCTATTACACTTTTGAAGGCCCTGGAGCACCAGAACAATGGAAACACCCACAAAATGACCCCATTTTGGAAAGCTAACACCCCAACGTATAATCTATGAGGCATAATGACTCTTTTGAACGGTTCATTTTTTTCCAGAAGTTTTTGGAAAATGTGGAAAAAAAATGAAAACGCATTTTTTTTACGCAAAGTTGTCGGTTTATAAGATATTTCCAACACATAGCATGTACATAGCAAAAATTACACCCCAAAATACATTCTGCTACTCCTCCTGAGTATGGCAATACCAAATGTGTGGGACTTTTACACAGCCTGTCCACATGCAGAGGACCTACATTGAAGTAGCACCTTCAGGCGTTCTAGGAGCATAAATTACACATCTCATTTCTCAACCACCTATTACACTTTTGAAGGCCCTGGAGCACCAGGACAATGGAAACACCCACAAAATGACCCCATTTTGGAAAGCTAACACCCCAACGTATAATCTATGAGGCATAATGACTCTTTTGAACGGTTTATTTTTTTCCAGAAGTTTTTGGAAAATGTGGAAAAAAAATGAAAACGCATTTTTTTTACGCAATGTTGTCCGTTTATAAGATATTTCCAACACATAGCATGTAAATAGCAAAAATTACACCCCAAAATACATTTTGCTACTCCTCCTGAGTATGGCAATACCAAATGTGTGGGACTTTTACACAGCCTGTCCACATACAGAGGACCTACATTGAAGTAGCACCTTCAGGCTTTCTAGGAGCATAAATTACACATCTCATTTCTCAACCACCTATTACACTTTTGAAGGCCCTGGAGCACCAGAACAATGGAAACACCCACAAAATGACCCCATTTTGGAAAGCTAACACCCCAACGTATAATCTATGAGGCATAATGACTCTTTTGAACGGTTCATTTTTTTCCAGAAGTTTTTGGAAAATGTGGAAAAAAATGAAAACGCATTTTTTTTACGTAAAGTTGTCCGTTTATAAGATATTTCCAACACATAGCATGTACATAGCAAAAATTACACCCCAAAATACATTCTGCTACTCTTCCTGAGTATGGCAATACCAAATGTGTGGGACTTTTACACAGCCTGTCCACATACAGAGGACCTACATTGAAGTAGCACCTTCAGGCGTTCTAGGAGCATAAATTACACATCTCATTTCTCAACCACCTATTACAATTTTGAAGGCCCTGGAGCACCAGGACAATTGAAACGCCCACAAAATGACCCCATTTTGGAAAGCTAACACCCCAATGTATAATCTATGAGACATAATAAGTCTTTTGAACGGTTCATTTTTTTCCAGAAGTTTTTGGAAAATGTGGAAACAAATGGAAACGCATTTTTTTTTACACAAAGTTGTCCGTTTATAAGATATCTCCAACACATAGCATTTACATAGCAAAAATGACACCCCAAAATACATTCTGCTACTCCTCCTGAGTATGGCGATACCAAATGTGTGGGACTTTTACACAGCCTGTCCACATACAGAGGCCCAACATGCAAGGAACACCATCAGATGTTCTAGGGACACATAGCATGCACATACCAAGAATTACACCCCAAAATACATTATGCTGAGCAAAGTGTAAACAAAAGATTACCTGTGGTTTTAGTAGCGCAGTTCTACACAGCAGGATAGCACTGGTCCAGGCAGCAGGCAGGGACTTGGTCAGCAACGGCATACACAATTGTCCAGGCAGCAGGCAGGGATACTGTCCAAATACAGTCCAGGGTCAGTGCAGGCAGAGATATTGTCAACCGTGCCAAAAATATTGGTCCTGGTAGTAGGCAGGTCCATGCGGTGTGGTCAGTTCATGCGACAGGCAGAGGCATGATGGCATAGGTCCTACAGGCAGCAGGCAGAAGTAGGGCCTTGTTCAGGACAGAATGGGGACAGGGGTAGAGGCTTCTCCCACCCAAATCTCTTTGAAGCCTCCGAGTCTCCAGACCCTAATCTAGGATGAGAAAACAAAAAAAAATTATTTTCTTCATCCAGAAAAACTTTTCTGGAGCCCCTCACATATGTGAGACCCCTGTGTTGAATCCCACTAGTCCAGTAGCAGGGTACAAGATCAATCCAAGAGGCAGGCAAAAAGCATGGTCAAACAGTCCAAGGTCAGTTCCAGATCAGGCAGAGGTATGTACAGAATCGTTAGGCAGAAGCATGGTCAAAAAACAGTCCAGGGTCAGTTCCAGATCAGGCAGAGGTATGTACAGAATCGTTAGGCAGAAGCGTGGTCGAATAACAAGCCAGGGTCAGTTCCAGATCAGGCAGAGGTAGTACAAAATCGTTAGGCAGAAGCGTGGTCGAATAACAAGCCAGGGTCAGTTACAGAGCAGGCAGTGGCATAAGGGATGTGAAGGTATGTGAAGGCAGAAACTGAGGATTACGTTTACCATACTTCACTAATAATTTAGTGAAGTATGGTAACGGCGAAAACAGTCTACTGCACAGAGGCCTGGTTGGGAAGGACACTCGGCACAATGAAAAGCTGTGTCTCGTCTGACTCCTCCACTGGAACACACCTTACATTTTTTTTTACGTCGTCGACCTGTTGCTGTGGGAGGGACTTTATCGGGAAAGTGACGTTCGGAGAGTCGACTCATAACATCAGATTGGATGTTTTGGGGTGAGCCGTTCGGGAATATAAGGGCAGTGATAAGGTCCTCCTGGTAGCCAAGGAAGCGTTTGGGGTTTTGGGTGGATTTGCGGTATATGATATACGAGTTATAAATGGCCAATTGAAAAAAATAAATTGCAACTTTTTTGCACCAATGGTAGCTCCGTCTTGTGGCAAGGTAGGGTTCGAGCATTTGATCATTGAAGTCGACTCCCCCCATAAACAAATTGTAGTCCTGGATGCAAGTGGGCTTTCGGATGGGGCCATTCCTTCTGGGGATTTCCACGAAGGTGTCGTTGTGGATGGAAGACAACATATACACATCCCTTCTGTCCCTCCACTTCACTGCCAGAACCTCCTTGTTTCTCAGACTTGCTGATTCTCCTTTTCTCAGCTTCTTATTTACAAGACTCTGAGGAAAGCCCTTCCGATTTCTTCTGATGGTGCCACATGCTGGCGTCTGCATCCGGTGAAGGTTATGGAACAAGGGAAGGGATGTATAAAAGTTGTCAACGTAGAGATGGTAGCCTTTTTTCAGCAGGGGGTATATGAGGTCCCAAACTATTTTCCCACTTGATCCCAAGTAGTCTGGGCAATTAGGGGGATTCAGCTGGCTGTCCTTCCCCTCGTACACTAAGAAGGAATACGTGTACCCTGTGACTCGGTCACATAGCTTGTACACCTTCACACCATAGCGGGCCCTTTTGCTGGGAATGAATTGCTTTATTTGAAGCCTGCCGCTAAATTTTATAAGGGACTCATCCACACATATGTGCTGGTCCGGGGTATACAACTGGGGGAATTTTTCGGAAAAATGATTCAGTAAGGGCCGAATTTTGAAAAGCCTGTCAAAATTTGGGTGATTTCGGGGATGGCACTGGGTATTATCGTTAAAATGTAGAAATCTCATTATCATGAAGTATCTGGTTCTGGGCATTACTTTGGAGAACATTGGCATATGGTAGATGGGGCGTTTTGACCAAAAGGAACGCAAAGTGTTTTTTGGGTTGAGTCCCATACAAAACGTGAGGCCTAAAAAAATCTTCAACTCCTCCACCGTTAGGTCTCTCCACTCGAAGGGACGGGCATAATATGATGTAGGATTGTTCAAAATAAATTGTTGGGCATATAGATTGCACTGGGTAACAATGTTGGATAGCATGTCCTCGGTAAAGATAAGATCAAAAAAATCGATTGGGGTAAAATTCTCTGTGTTTACTTGGACTCCTGGCTGGGCAGTGAAAGGGGGAATGTTGGCTTCTCCTGAATTAGGAGGAAGCCACAAGGGGTTCTGAAGGGCATAGGGAAGGCTGGCATGGGTCCTTGGCCTTTCTTGCCGAGGCACTGCGGTGCTGGTGGATGGCACTGCGGTGCTGGTGGATGGCACTGCGGTGCTGGTGGATGGCACTGCGGTGCTGGTGGATGGCACTGTGGTGCTGGTGGATGGCCCTGTGGTGCTGGTGGATGGCACTGCGGTGCTGGTGGATGGCACTGCGGTGCTGGTGGATGGCACTGCGGTGCTGGTGGATGGCACTGCGGAGCTGGTGGATGGCACTGCCTCCTCAGCAGAACGCCTTCGTTTGGCGGGCCGACTAGCTTCCTCCTCTGAGTCACTCAGTGTTGCACTACTGAGGATTGGCTCGTAATTGACGTCTGACTCAGAATCGGAATTGGAAAGGGAATCTGAAAGAGAGAGCTCCACGTTGCTCTCGTCGGGCGTGGAAAGGATTTGGTATGCCTCCTCGGCGGAAAATACTCTTTTTGACATGGTTGCTGGTGGTGGTGCGACTACACAGTGTGCTATGCCTTCACTGATGGGCACTGATGAGGCGGCACAGATGGTCACTGATGAGGTGGAACAGATGGGCACTGGTGAGGCGGAACAGATGGGCACTGGTGAGGCGGAACAGATGGGCACTAATGAGGCGGAGCAGATGGGCACTGATGAGGCGGAGCAGATGGGCACTGATGAGGCGGAGCAGATGGGCACTGATGAGGTGGCGCAGATGGGCACTGATTGGCGGCACAGATGGGCACTGATTGGCGGCACAGATGGGCACTGATTGCACTGGTGGGCACTGATTGGCACAAGTGGGCACTGGTGGGCACTAAGGTGGCACAGGTAGGCACTGAGGTGGCACAGGTAGGCACTGATGAGGTGGCACAGGTGGGCACTGATTGCAAAGATCACTGACATCACAGGTGGTCACAGGCTGGCACAGGTGGTCACAGGCGGGCACAGGTGGGCACAGGTGGGCACAGGCTGGCACTTGTGGGCACTGACTGGCACTTGTGGGCACTGACTGGCACTTGTAGGCACTGACTGGCGCTTGTGGGCACTGACTGGCGCATGTGGGCACTGACTGGCGCTTGTGGGCACTTGTGGGAACTGTATAGGCACTTGTGGGCACTGTAAAATCACTCACTTGTGATACAATGTTGCAGATTCGCTCTCCCTCCTCACACGCGATCTCTGTGTGAGGAGGGAGAGCTGGCAATGAGAGATGATCTCATATGTTTACATTTGAGATCATCTCTCATTGGCCGCACAGATCGCATAGTAAATGGCCACTCTGATTGGCCATTCACAGCGATCTGTAATTCGTTGTGTCCAAGGGACACAGGCAGCATACAGTTTCCCCGCTGCGCGCTCGGGAGCGCGCGCGGGGAACGAGCAAAGGGGAGGACGTCTATTGACGGCCTTCCGGATTTTCAGGTCCGCGCTGTAGCCGTCATTTGGCTATAGCGCGGGCCTCAAGGAGTTAAGCACATCATCCAGCATGCTACAAAATTAGAGATGGGACAATCACCCCTCCCCCCCCACACCAACAAATACCATTGCAGTCTATGGGAACTGACTTGTTAATTTTGCTAGTCCCCACTTGGCTGGCTTATCTTCTAGTTATTGGCCTTAAAATGGGGGCCCAGGTCCCACCCTAAGGGACATATAATAATGTCACCAATTTGGAAAACACCAAAAACAAAACAAGGTGAAGTGCCTTTAAACATGCCAAATTGCTTAAGGGCCATTTCACACCACATGCAGTGCATTGCGTTTTTTATGCATCCAAAATGCATGGAAAGTTGGTTATATGGTTCTAAATGGCAGTATTTGTTCCAGTGCGTTCCAGTTCCACCAAAAAAGTAGAACATGCTGCATTTTACCTGCACTGGACTGTACTGGAACGCATCAAAACGCATCATAAACGCACTGGAACGCACAGGAACACACCTAAATGAACCAAAAACGCACTGGAACACACTTGTCCTTATCTATGGTTAATAAAAAAGAGGGGTGAAAAAAAAGCACTGGACTGCATCAAAAACTTACCAAAAATGCACTGGAACGCATGAAAAACGTGCATGCAGAAAAGCACCTGGAACGCATCCGGATTGTGTTTCTATGGTGTGGACTGGCCCTAGTTCACACTATAGAAACGCAGTCTGGGTGCTTTCCAGGTGCTTTTCTGCATGCGCGTTTTTGACACATTCCAGTGCATTTTTGAGGCGTTTTTGATGCAGTCCAGTGTTTTTTTCCCCCTCTTTTCACTTAGGACAAGTGTGTTGCAGTGCGTCTTTGGTGCATTTAGGTGCGTTGCGGTGCATTCCAGTGCATTTTTGGTACGTTCCGTTGCGTTTTTGATGTGTTTTACTGGGGTCCAGTACAGTTTTGTACCTTAAAAATGCAGCATGACCAATAATTTTTTGGCTTTCTGAAATGCACTGGAACGGACTGCAGTGGTGTGAACTATGCCATTGGCATTAATGTGATCAACTTTCTTTGCGTTTTTTCAGGCATCAAAAAAACGCACTGCACTGCATCCGGTGTGAACTGGCCCTAAATATCATCCCCGGGGGTGTCTATAGTATGCCTGTAAAGTAGCATATGTTTTCCATGTTTATAACAGTTGGAGAGCAAAATGACATTTCTAAAGTAAAATAATAGTAATTTAAAAGTCCTTGCGGCTGTAATGAATTGCTGGTTCCCGTCAATACAGATAAAAGTCATTGAAAGTCTTTGCTAACCAAAAAAATAATGCGTGGGGGTCCCCCAAATTCCATAACCAGGCCCTTCAGGTCTGGAATGGATATTAAGGGGAACCCCGCTGCAAAATTTAAAAAAAAATGACGTGGGGTTCCCCCCAAATATCCATACCAGGCCCTTCAGATCTGGCATGGATTTTAAGGGGAACTCCACCCCAAATTTTTTTAAAGAATGGCGTGGAGTCCCCCTAAAAATCCACACCAGACCCTTATCCGAGCACATAACCTGGCAGGCCGCAGGAAAAGAGGGGGGAACGAGAGCGGCCCCCCCTCCCTCCTGAACCGTACCAGGCCACATGCCCTCAACATGGGGAGGATGTCCCCATGTTGATGGGGACAAGGGCCTCATCCCCACAACCCTTGCCCGGTGGTTGTGGGGGTCTGCGGGGCTTATCGGAATCTGGAAGACCCCTTTAACAAAGGGGACCCCCAGATCCCCCCCCCCTGTGTGAAATGGTAATGGGGTAAAAATGTACCCCTACCATTTCACAAAGAAAGTGTCAAAAATGTAAAAAATGACAAGAGCCGGTTTTTGACAATTCCTTTATTAATGTCTTTTCTTTTCTTCCATCTTCTTCCTTCTTCTTCCATCTTCCTCTTCTTCCATCTTCTTCTTTTCTCCATTCGGGTTTCTTCCTCCATCTTCCTCTTCATCTTTATCTTCATCTTCATCTTCCTTCTTCCTTCGGTCTTCTCGTCCGCATCTTGCCCCGGCGTCTTCCCTTCTTCTTTCTTCTCCGCCGCTCCGTTTGAATTGGAGGTTCCCGCTGTGCGACGCTTCAGTTCTTCAGTTCCCCATCGGGTTCGCTTACACCCGGTGACCCCGCCCCCTCTGACGCACATGGAATTCACTGGGACTTTCCCCGTGGTGACAGAAGGGGGCGGAGCCACCGGGTGGTTAGCGGACCAAGTGGAGAACTGAAGCGTCACCCAGCGGGAACCTCCAATTCAAACGGAGCGGCCGGAGAAGAAAGAAGAAGGGAAGACGCCGGGGCAAGATGCGGACGAGAAGACCGAAGGAAGAAGGAAGATGAAGATGAAGATAAAGATGAAGAGGAAGATGAAGATGGAGGAAGAAACCCGAATGGAGAAAAGAAGATGGAAGAAGAAGAAGATGGAAGAAGAAGATGGAAGAAAAGAGAAGACATTAATAAAGGAATTGTCAAAAACCGGCTCTTGTCATTTTTTACATTTTTGACACTTTCCTTGTGAAATGGTAGGGGTACATTTGTACTCCATTACCATTTCACACAGGGGGGGGGGGCGGGATCTGGGGGTCCCCTTTGTTAAAGGGGTCTTCCAGATTCCGATAAGCCTCCCGCCCGCAGACCCCCACAACCACCGGGCAAGGGTTGTGGGGATGAGGCCCTTGTCCCCATCAACATGGGGACATCCTCCCCATGTTGAGGGCATGTGGCCTGGTACGGTTCAGGAGGGAGGGGGGGGGCGCTCTCGTCCCCCCCTTTTCCCCTGCGGCCGGCCAGGTTATGTGCTCGGATAAAGGGTCCGGTGTGGATTTTTGGGGGGACTCCACGCCATTTTTTATGAAAATTTGGGGTGGAGTTCCCCTTAAAATCCATGCCAGATCTGAAGGGCCTGGTTTGGATATTTGGGGGAACCCGCACGTCATTTTTTTTTTTAAATTTGCAGCGGGGTTCCCCTTAATATCCATTCCAGACCTAAAGGGCCTGGTTATGGAATTTGGGGGGACCCCCACGCTTTTTTTTTTTGGTTAGCAAAGACTTTCAATGACTTTTCTCTATATTGCCGGGAGCCGACAATTCATTACAGCCGCGGCTGCTTTTAAATGGCTTTTTTTTCCTTTAGAAATGTCATTTTGCAGGCGCAATGGGAAGTTCAGGGCTGCGCCGGTTCAACTTATGCAAATTAGTTTAGGTGACTTGACATTTACTAAGATTTTGCCGGCGCAGTGTACCGGCGCATTTAAACCATTGAAATTCCCGCGCTGAGCTCAAAAAAACCTCCCGCAGCTCGAATCGGAATTGCCGGCGCAACGGGCTGGTTTTGAAAAAGTTACTTTCCCACTCTATTTTGGGCATAATAGTTATTTGCGCAGGTGTCACTACACTTCCTCACATCACCCCATGTCACCCCCATTATATTCTCACTTCCAGCTTCTTTATATTTATATTTTAACATGCCCTGCGCCAGGTCCATAATAGCGCACTGAGCGCCTCCTCCCGGGCGCAGAGAACACTATAGTAAATGGGAAATAGGGCTGCGATACCGGCGCTAATGTTTTGTAAATACCAAAACAGCCATTGCGCACGCAGATGCGCCAATACTCATGGCGCAAACGTTTGGTAAATCAGCCCCACTATATTGCCCAAATGTTTGATGAAATAAAAAAGATAATCTTAGGCCGAGTACATGGATACCAAACACAACATGCTTTAAAATTTCGCAGAAACGCGCAGTGGCGACAAACTACATACATTTTTAAAAGCCTTTAAAAGTCTTTACAGGTTACCACATTGGATTTACAGAGGAGGTCTACTGCTAAAATTACTGCTCTTGATCTGGCCTTCGCGGTGATACCTCACATGCATGATGCAATTGCTGTTTACATATGACGCCAGACCGACGCTTGTGTTCACCTTTGCCCAAGAGCAGGGCGGGACAGGGGTGCTTTTTTAAAAAAAAATATTAATTTTGCTTTTTTATTTTATTTTTAACCACTTCCTTACCCAGCCATAGTCAAATGACGTCCACAGATGGGATCTCCCATCCTGGGTGGACGTCATATGACGTCCTCGGCTTTCTGCCACTACTGCGGGCCCGCAGAGCGGCGATCGGGGTACCGTTGTGTCCCTTAGGACACAGCCGTTACCCGATAGGGGTAAAGAAGTGGCGGCAGAGCGGCGGCGGCGGGCAGCAGAGCTTCCGTGCGGCTTACCGGCTCCTATATGCAGAGCTGCAGCAGCGGCGTGCACGGCGCCCACGCGTGCGCCCCCGGGGGCGCGCAGCGCGGCGATTGGGGATCCGGTGTGTCCCTCTGGACGCAGCCGACCCCCGATGGGAAGAATGTGGCGGTGGCGGCGGAGATTCCGGTAACACTTACCGGATTCGATGATGCAGAGCTGCGCAGCGGCGTGCACGGCGCCCGCGCGCCCCCGGGGGCGCGCTGCGCGGTGATCGGGGCTGAGGCTTTTCCCTTGGATACAGCCCAGCCCCGATCAGAGTAAAGAGCCAATGAAATGGCTCTTTACCACGTGACCGGCTGTGTCCAATCACAGCCGGTCACTAAATGTAAACAAAACACACTGATGTGTGTGTAACTTACTGTTGCTGGGTTCTCCTCTTCACACACCGATCCAGTGTGAGGAGGAGATCAGCTAACAGTGAGTTACACACTACATATGTACCACTGTGGCCAGATTGCCCCCCCTAAATAAAGAGTACCTGTCATCTAGTATCTAGTACCTGCCACCAGAGTATCTGTCCATCAGTAGTACCTGTCCATCAGGAGTACCCGCCACCTCACCAAAGTACCCGCCACCAGTCCATCAGGAGTACCTGTCCATCAGGAGTACCTGTCCACCAGGAGTACCCGCCACCTCACCAGAATACCCGCCACCTCACCAGAATACCCGCCACCTCACCAAAGTACCCGCCATCAGGAGTACCTGTCCATCAGGAGTACCTGTCCACCAGGAGTACCCGCCACCTCACCAGAATACCCGCCACCTCACCAGAATACCCGCCACCTCACCAAAGTACCTGCCACCAGTCCATCAGGAGTACCTGTCCATCAGGAGTACCTGTCCACCAGGAGTACCCGCCACCTCACCAGAATACCCGCCACCTCACCAGAATACCCGCCACCTCACCAAAGTACCCGCCATCAGGAGTACCTGTCCACCAGGAGTACCCTCCACCTCACCAGAATACCCACCACCTCACCAGAATACCCGCCACCTCACCAAAGTACCTGCCACCAGTCCATTAGGAGTACCTGTCCATCAGGAGTACCTGTCCACCAGGAGTACCCACCACCTCACCAGAATACCCGCCACCTCACCAAAGTACCCGCCACCAGTCCATCAGGAGTACCTGTCCATCAGGAGTACTCGCCACCAGTCCATCAGGAGTACCTGTCCATCAGGAGTACCTATCCACCAGGAGTACCGTCCACCTCAACAGAGTACCCGCCACCTAACCAGAGTACCTGCCACCAGTCCATCAGGAGTACCTGTCCATCAGAGTACCCGCCACCAGTCCATCAGGAGTACCTGTTCATCAGAGTACCTGTCCACCAGAGTACTCGCTACCTCACCAAAGTACCCGCCACCTCACCAAAGTACCCGCCACCAGAGTACATACAGCCACTATGTCCAGAAAGGTGTACACCCCAGAAGAAGCATACCAAATACTCAGTCTGACCGATGAGAGCAATGGGGAGCTCTCACCGCTCAGTTCTGATTCCGATTCTGGTTCGGAATATGAGGCCCCCGAAGGCAGCACATCTGGATCCGAATTAGAGGAGGACACAGTCCGTCCAAAAAGACGACGGTCTGAACACCAGGTAGCTACCAGCAGTGCCAACGGCGGTAGACCCCAGGAAGCGAGGCCCAGTACAAGCGCTGCTAGACCCCAGGAGGAGAGGCCCAGTACAAGCGCTGCTAGACCCCAGGAGGAAAGGCCCAGTGCAAGTGCACGCCAAAGAAGTAGGACCCGAACCCTGCTTCCAGATGGCTTGGCAAACCCATTGTGGCTGCCTTCTACCTCAGAGTCAGCCACGATCCCCCCTTTTACAGCACAGCCTGGTGTGCAGGTCAACACTACAGGTTTTTCCAAACTTGATTTTTTAAATTTATTTTTCACTGATGAATTACTTCAAGGCATTGTGGATTAAACTAACCTTTTTGCTCAACAATTTATTGAAAATAACCCCAGCTCCAGCTATGCCCGCGCTTTCGAATGGAGGCCCCTAACAGTGGTGGAGCTTAGATTGTTTTTAGGTCTAACGTTTAACATGGGGCTTACAAAAAAAATGAAATGAATAGGTATTGGTCGAAGAAACCCATCCACCATATGCCAATTTTTACATCGCCCATGTCCAGGTCCCGATACGAACTTATAATGCGGTTCCTGCATTTCAGTGACAACTCACAGTGCCCCCCCGAAATCACCCAAACTTTGACAAATTATATAAAATTCGCCCCCTAATAAAAAAAAAATTCCAAGAAGTTTGCCGAACTTTATGTCCCTGATAAAAACATTTCTGTGGACGAATCCCTGGTGCATTTCACAAGCCGGCTGGGAATCAAGCAATATATCCCCAGTAAGCGGGCGAGGTACGGTTTGAAGCTCAACAAGCTCTGTGAAAGCGCCACTGGTTATGTGCACTCATTCCGCATGTACGAAGGCAAAGATTCCCAGCTCCAGCCCCCTGAGTGTCCATCGTACATGGGAATAAGTGGAAAAATTGTTTGGGAGTTGGCATTCCCACTCCTCCAAAAGGGGTATCATATTTACATGGACAACTATTATACCAGCCTGCCCCTTCTCCGCCACCTCTACCTAAAAAAAACTCTGGCCTGTGGTACAACAAGAAAAAACAGAAAGGGCTTCCCACAGCGTCTTGTCACCACAACCATTCAAAAGGGGGAATGGGCAAGCTTAAGGAACGAGGAAGTGTTGGCTGTGAAGTGGAGGGATAGGAAAGAACACCCCCGGGTTCGGTTCGCACCAGAACCCGCGAACGGACCGAAAGTTCGTACGAACATTAGAACCCTATTAAATACAATGGATGCGAACGTTCGAATTCTAAAGTGCTAATTATAACAACTATTATGCATGTTATTGTCCTAAAAAGGGTTTGGGAACCCGGGTTGTGCACCAGGGGACATGTATCAATGCAAAAAGAAGTTTTAAAAACGGTCGTTTTTCGGGAGCAGTCATTTTAATGATGCATAAAGTGAAAAAAAAAAAGTCAAATATTCCTTTAAATATCGTACCTGGGGGGTGTCTAAAGTATGCCTGTGAAGTGCCACGTGTTTCCCGTGTTTAGAACTGTCCCTGCACAAAATTACACTTCTAAAGGGAAAAAAAGCCATTTAAAACTGCTTGCGGCTTTAATGTAATGTCTGGTCCCGGTAATATGGATGAAAATCTTTAAGAAAAATGGCATAGCTACCCCATCACACACCCCCCCCCCCCTACCCCAGCCCATTACCAGCCCCTTTGGGTCTTGTATGGATATTAAGGGGAACCCCGCACATAAAATAAAAAAGGCCCTATATACTCTGAACAGCCGTATACAGGCGGTGCATACAAGACAGGGACTGTAGGTTTGTTCTTATGTAGAATCTGTTTGTAATTTTGAACAGGTACATTGTTGAAGTGTAGCTCCAGCC
Source organism: Rana muscosa (assembly GCA_029206835.1). Classification (NCBI taxonomy): domain Eukaryota; kingdom Metazoa; phylum Chordata; class Amphibia; order Anura; family Ranidae; genus Rana; species Rana muscosa. The sequence continues at coordinate 1,214,804,570 of CM055122.1, forward strand.
CAAAAATCTATTTTTAAACTTTTTGGAAAACATAGGTAAGGGTTATCACCCCTGTAACATTTGTTTTGCTGTCTGTGCCCCTGTTCAGAACATTTCACCTCACTTTCCGTCCCAATGACAACTGTTTTTGAAATGTGGTGTTTTTCTTGAAACAAGGATTGCTGATAAAGCATCAGTACAGAGGAGACACCTTTCTCCCATATTTATTCTTACAGGAGAGAATTTTCCTTCCTAGTGGTAGATTTCCTCTCACTTCCTGTTGTCTTCTTGCGTTTGCAAGTAGGAGTCGTTTGTAAGTTGGATGTTTGAAAGTAGGGACCTGCCGTATATACTCTGCAGAAATAGGCCCCTTAGTTGTTGGTGTTGGCACAACACTGTAAGCACTCACAGTTACTCTTGGTTGGTGCTGGAACGCCCTGCTGTCAACTATTATATCAGGAATTTTAATTACATATAATTGTTGAACAGTGGTAGTAAAAATTGGGCCTTTGATGGTGGTGCTGGTGCCACAACACTGTAAGCCCTGACAGTTACTCTTGGTGGGTGCAGCAATGGGCCCTGCTGTGAATTATTAGATCAAGAATTGTAATTGCATGCCCCTGTTGAACAGGGGCTGAAAAATTGGGCCTTTCGTGGTGGTGGTGGTGGTGGTGGTGTTGCCACAACACTGTAAGCCCTCAGAGTTACTCTTGGTGGGTGCAGGAATGGGCCCTGCTGTGAATTATTAGATCAAGAATTGTAATTGCATGCCCCTGTTGAACAGGGGCTGAAAAATTGGGCCTTTCGTGGTGGTGGTGGTGGTGGTGGTGTTGCCACAACACTGTAAGCCCTCAGAGTTACTCTTGGTGGGTGCAGGAATGGGCCCTGCTGTGAATTATTAGATCAAGAATTGTAATTACATGCCCCTTTTGAACAGAGGCTGAAAAATTGGGCCTTTCGTGGTGGTGGTGGTGGTGGCGTTGCCACAACACTGTAAGCCCTCAGAGTTACTCTTGGTGGGTGCAGCAATGGGCCCTGCTGTGAATTATTAGATCAAGAATTGTAATTGCATGCCCCTGTTGAACAGGGGCTGAAAAATTGGGCCTTTCGTGGTGGTGGTGGTGGTGGTGGTGTTGCCACAACACTGTAAGCCCTCAGAGTTACTCTTGGTGGGTGCAGCAATGGGCCCTGCTGTGAATTATTAGATCAAGAATTGTAATTACATGCCCCTTTTGAACAGGGGCTGAAAAATTGGGCCTTTCGTGGTGGTGGTGGTGGTGGCGTTGCCACAACACTGTAAGCCCTCAGAGTTACTCTTGGTGGGTGCAGCAATGGGCCCTGCTGTGAATTATTAGATCAAGAATTGTAATTGCATGCCCCTGTTGAACAGGGGCTGAAAAATTGGGCCTTAGGCACTGGTGGCACAACACTACAACCCCTCACAGATACTGTACTTGGAGCACAGCAATGAGCCCTGTTGCAAAGTATTGCTTCAAAAATTGTAATGACACGCCCCTGTTAAACAGGGGCTGAAAAATTGGGCCTTAGGCACTGGTGCCACAACACTCCAACCCCTCACAGATACTGTACTTGGAGCACAGCAATGAGCCCTATGGCAAATTATTGCTAAAAAAATTGTAATTACACGCCCCTGTAAAACAGGGGCTGAAAAATTGGGCCTTAGCCACTGGTGGCGGCACCCATAAACAAAAATGATCTTCCAAGCTATCATCATCAATCGTATCATTGAGGACTCGGAGGAGGAGGATAGCCAGTCAACATAACAGCACAGGCACTCAGCATCAGCATCAGTCTTGAAGGGATGTGACATGTTAAAATCAATTAGTCTGTTATATCAGCATCAGGTGTGTGGTAGCTAGTGGTGATCCAAGACTGGTTCATCTTGATGAAAGTCAGTCGATCAACCGAGTCGGTGGACAGGCGCACCCTGTGATCCGTGACAAATCCTCCAGCAGCACTGAATGTGCGTTCCGAAAGAACGCTGGATGCAGGACAGGCCAGTAGCTCAATTGCATACTGTGCAAGCTCTGGCCAGTGATCCATCCTCAAGACCCAGTAAGCCAGAGGATTTTCGGTGGGGAAGGTGTCCAAGTCTGACCTTGCCCCTAGATATTCCTGCACCATGTTTATCAGACGCTGGCGATGGTTGCTGGAACCGATCATACTTTGGGGCTGCGGACTAAAGAATTGTCTGAACGCATCGGTCAGACGGCCACCTTCCCCACCGCTTCTTCTTTGACTGGCCGAAGCCTCAGCAACTCGTTGTCCAGGACCAGGAGTTTGTAACCTCCCAGTCTCTGGGAACGCGTTGCACAGACCTTTCTGCAAGGCCTCCCGGAGTTGTCTCATCCTCTGCTCCCTCTGCGACGGTAACATAAGGTCCGCAACCTTACCCTTGTACCGTGGATCAAGGAGAGTGGCCAGCCAGTAATGGTCCCTCTCCTTGATCCGAAGAATACGAGGATCCTTCCGCAGACTTTGCAGGATCAGGGAGGCCATGCAGCGTAGGTTTGCTGAGGCATTCGCTCCGGAGTCCTCTGGGTCACTAAGGACGACATGATCCGCAGCCACCTCCTCCCAGCCACGTACAAGTCCACTGGTTTCTTGGGACTGTAAATCATCCCTAAAAGACTGCTGCTGATGATGCTGAGTGCCAGCCTCCACCTCCATGCTGACACAATCCTCCTCCTCCTCCTCCTCTTCCTGTGCGATGGGTGGGACAGAAGGAACACTGTCTGGGTAAAGGGGGCCTTGAGAGGCAAGGAAGTCCTCCTCTTCCTGCCTCTGTTCTGCCTCAAGTGCCCTGTCCATTATTCCACGCAGCGTGTGCTCCAACAGGTGGACAAGAGGTACAGTGTCACTGATGCATGCACTGTCACTGCTCACCATCCTCGTGGCCTCCTCAAATGGTGCCAGGACAGTGCATGCATCCCTGATCATGCCCCACTGGCGTGGAGAAAAAAAACCAAGCTCCCCTGACCCTGTCCTGGTGCCGTAGTCGCACAGGTACTCATTGATGGCCCTCTGCTGCGTGTGCAGCCGCTGCAGCATGGCCAACGTTGAGTTCCACCTGGTGGGCATGTCACATATAAGGCGGTTCTTGGGCAGGTTCAACTCCTTTTGCAGCTCAGCCAGGCGAGATCTGCGGAAATGCACACAGACTTTCCTGGCCTGCCTCAGGACATCCTGTAAGCCCGGGTACCTGCCCAAGAACCGCTGCACCACCAGGTTAAGGACGTGAGCCACACAGGGCACATGGGTCAGTTGTCCCTGTCGGAGGGCGGAGAGGAGGTTGGTGCCATTGTCGCAAACCACCATTCCTGGCTTAAGCTGGCGTGGCGTCAACCACCTCTCGGCCTGGCCCTGCAGAGCAGACAGGACCTCTGCCCCAGTGTGGCTTCTGTCCCCCAAACACACCAGCGCAAGCACGGCATGGCATCTTTTTGCCTGCGTACTTGCGTAGCCCCTTGAACGCCTACGGAGCACCGCTGGTTCCGAGGACAAACCACAGGAAGAGGCCATGGAGGAAGAAGAAGAGGAGGGGGTGGAGGAGAGAGGTGTGTCACAACCAGTAGTAGCATTTTGGAGGCGTGGCGGTGGAACAACCTCCAACACTACTGCACCTTGTCCTGCATCCTTCCCAGCTGCCAAAAGAGTGACCCAATGGGCCGTGAAAGAAAGGTAACGTCCCTGTCCATGCCTGCTGGACCATGAGTCAGCGGTAATATGCACCTTACCGCTGACCGCCCTGTCCAGCGAGGCCAAGACATTGCCTTCCACATGCCGGTAGAGAGCCGGAATAGCCTTCCGTGAGAAAAAGTGGCGTTTGGGAACCTGCCACTGAGGAACCGCACATTGCACAAACTCACGGAAGGGGGCCGAGTCTACCAACTGAAAAGGCAGCAGTTGAAGCGCTAGCAATTTAGCCAAGCTAGCATTCAACCGCTGGGCATGTGGATGGCTGGGAGTGAACTTCTTTCGACGGTCCAGCAGCTGGGGCAGGGAAATTTGCCTGCTAGAATCGGACGTCGGTGTACTGCTAGCAGAGTGGCCGCAAGTACTTGGCTGTGACACACCTAATTCTACACCTTCATTCCTCTCAGTGCATGTTTCAGAGAGGACTGAAGTTATAGTGGGGTTGGAGATCCCAGCTGATGCGGTGCAAGGAGAGGTCCGCTTTGTTCTTTGGTGTGGGTCTTTGAGGTAGGCTTGCCAACGAGCTGCATGGCAGGTCAACATATGTCTGGTCAGGCATGTGGTACCCAAGCGGCTGATGTTTTGGCCACGCGATATACGCTTGAGACATATGTTGCAAACAGCAGCTGTGCGATCTGATGCACTAGCCTCAAAAAAGGCCCACACCAAAGAACTTTTTGAATGACGGGCAGAGGCAGCGCCCTGCACAGGCGGAGCTCTGCGGTGTGATTCCGTCGGTGTACTGCCCTTACGCTGGCCACCAAAGGGCATCCTGCCTCGTTGGAGATGTGCCTCCTCCTCATCCTCCTCCTCCTCCTCTCTCCTATTAGGCACCCACGTGGAGTCAGTGACCTCATCATCCCCTCCCTCCTCATCACTGGAGCCAATCTGGCAGTATGCTGCAGCTCCTGGAACATGACTGCCAGATTGGTGTCCTTCTTGAGCATCCCCTCTGTCTGCTCTCACGCTACTGCCTTCCTGTAGCTGGGTTTCATCATCAGACCCTTCGAAATGCTGGGCATCCTCCTGGAGCATGTACCCAACACTGTGCTCAAACAGTTCGGGGGTCTCCTCAGGAGGAGGACATGGTGGGTCTAGGGAAGGAGTGACTGATGATGAGTCTGACATTGATACCAGGGAAGAGGACGCTTTGGCAGCTGCTTTTCCAGTACCCTGAGCCTGGGTGAGAGAGGATGAGGAGGAGGAGGAGGGCTTGGTCATCCACTCTACCAAGTCTTCGGCATGATGTGGCTCAACATGTCCAGCTGCCGAAAAGAAGGACAAGCGTGTCCCATGGCCATGTGCTGATGACAATGCACCGCGTCCACGACCAGCACTGTTGCCCCCAGACACAGAGCCTGCTTGCCCTCTTTTATTGCCTCCTGACTGTCTGCCTCTCCTTGTTTGCCTTCCAGACATTCTAATAGATGGCCTGCAGGGAGATGGGAAAAAAGCAATAAGGGCTACCTTCAGGTGTCCTTCTCTGTCCCTTTACTTAAGGATTTCTAAATATGGTTGAGGATGATTGCTTTTGCACAGAATAGCACAACGACAATTTCCCTGACTGTCCAAAAAAACAAGGATTTCAAAGATGGTTGATGAGGAATGCTTTAGCACACTATAGCACAAGGAGAATTTCCCTCACTGTCCTTCCCTGTCCCTAGAAACAAGGATTATCACAGTGAAAGAAACTGACACTCTTCCTACCTATAGTTTTCTGTCCCTAGAAAAAATGTTTTTTTAAAGCACACTATAGCACAAGGAGAATTTCCCTCACTTTCCTTCTTTGTCCCTAGAAACAAGGATTATCACAGTGAAAGAAACTGACACTCTTCCTACCTATAGTTTTCTGTCCCTAGAAAAAATGTTTTTTTAAAGCACACTATAGCACAAGGAGAATTCCCTCACTGTCCTTCCCTGTCCCTAGAAACAAGGATTCGCACAGTAAAACACACTGACACTCTCCCTACCTATAGTTTTCTGTCCCTAGAAAAAATGTTTTTTTAAAGCACACTATAGCACAAGGAGAATTCCCTCACTGTCCTTCCCTGTCCCTAGAAACAAGGATTCGCACAGTAAAACACACTGACACTCTCCCTACCTATAGTTTTCTGTCCCTAGAAAAAATGTTTTTTTAAAGCACACTATAGCACAAGGAGAATTTCCCTCACTTTCCTTCTTTGTCCCTAGAAACAAGGATTATCACAGTGAAAGAAACTGACACTCTTCCTACCTATAGTTTTCTGTCCCTAGAAAAAATGTTTTTTTAAAGCACACTATAGCACAAGGAGAATTCCCTCACTGTCCTTCCCTGTCCCTAGAAACAAGGATTCGCACAGTAAAACACACTGACACTCTCCCTACCTATAGTTTTCTGTCCCTAGAAAAAATGTTTTTTTAAAGCACACTATAGCACAAGGAAAATTCCCTCACTGTCCTTCCCTGTCCCTAGAAACAAGGATTCGCACAGTAAAAGACACTGACACTCTCCCTACCTATAGTTTTCTGTCCCTAGAAAAAATGTTTTTTTAAAGCACACTATAGCACAAGGAGAATTTCCCTCACTTTCCTTCTTTGTCCTTAGAAACAAGGATTATCACAGTGAAAGAAACTGACACTCTTCCTACCTATAGTTTTCTGTCCCTAGAAAAAATGTTTTTTTAAAGCACACTATAGCACAAGGAGAATTTCCCTCACTTTCCTTCTTTGTCCCTAGAAACAAGGATTATCACAGTGAAAGAAACTGACACTCTTCCTACCTATAGTTTTCTGTCCCTAGAAAAAATGTTTTTTTAAAGCACACTATAGCACAAGGAGAATTCCCTCACTGTCCTTCCCTGTCCCTAGAAACAAGGATTCGCACAGTAAAACACACTGACACTCTCCCTACCTATAGTTTTCTGTCCCTAGAAAAAATGTTTTTTTAAAGCACACTATAGCACAAGGAGAATTCCCTCACTGTCCTTCCCTGTCCCTAGAAACAAGGATTCACACAGTAAAAGACACTGACACTCTCCCTACCTATAGTTTTCTGTCCCTAGAAAAAATGTTTTTTTAAAGCACACTATAGCACAAGGAGAATTCCCTCACTGTCCTTCCCTGTCACTAGAAACAAGGATTCGCACAGTAAAACACACTGACACTCTCCCTACCTATAGTTTTCTGTCCCTAGAAAAAATGTTTTTTTAAAGCACACTATAGCACAAGGAGAATTTCCCTCACTTTCCTTCTTTGTCCCTAGAAACAAGGATTATCACAGTGAAAGAAACTGACACTCTTCCTACCTATAGTTTTCTGTCCCTAGAAAAAATGTTTTTTTAAAGCACACTATAGCACAAGGAGAATTCCCTCACTGTCCTTCCCTGTCCCTAGAAACAAGGATTCGCACAGTAAAACACACTGACACTCTCCCTACCTATAGTTTTCTGTCCCTAGAAAAAATGTTTTTTTAAAGCACACTATAGCACAAGGAAAATTCCCTCACTGTCCTTCCCTGTCCCTAGAAACAAGGATTCGCACAGTAAAAGACACTGACACTCTCCCTACCTATAGTTTTCTGTCCCTAGAAAAAATGTTTTTTTAAAGCACACTATAGCACAAGGAGAATTTCCCTCACTTTCCTTCTTTGTCCTTAGAAACAAGGATTATCACAGTGAAAGAAACTGACACTCTTCCTACCTATAGTTTTCTGTCCCTAGAAAAAATGTTTTTTTAAAGCACACTATAGCACAAGGAGAATTTCCCTCACTTTCCTTCTTTGTCCCTAGAAACAAGGATTATCACAGTGAAAGAAACTGACACTCTTCCTACCTATAGTTTTCTGTCCCTAGAAAAAATGTTTTTTTAAAGCACACTATAGCACAAGGAGAATTCCCTCACTGTCCTTCCCTGTCCCTAGAAACAAGGATTCGCACAGTAAAACACACTGACACTCTCCCTACCTATAGTTTTCTGTCCCTAGAAAAAATGTTTTTTTAAAGCACACTATAGCACAAGGAGAATTCCCTCACTGTCCTTCCCTGTCCCTAGAAACAAGGATTCACACAGTAAAAGACACTGACACTCTCCCTACCTATAGTTTTCTGTCCCTAGAAAAAATGTTTTTTTAAAGCACACTATAGCACAAGGAGAATTCCCTCACTGTCCTTCCCTGTCACTAGAAACAAGGATTCGCACAGTAAAACACACTGACACTCTCCCTACCTATTGTTTTCTATCCCTAGAAAAAATGTTTTTTTAAAGCACACTATAGCACAAGGAGAATTTCCCTCACTTTCCTTCTTTGTCCCTAGAAACAAGGATTATCACAGTGAAAGAAACTGACACTCTTCCTACCTATAGTTTTCTGTCCCTAGAAAAAATGTTTTTTTAAAGCACACTATAGCACAAGGAGAATTCCCTCACTGTCCTTCCCTGTCCCTAGAAACAAGGATTCGCACAGTAAAACACACTGACACTCTCCCTACCTATAGTTTTCTGTCCCTAGAAAAAATGTTTTTTTAAAGCACACTATAGCACAAGGAGAATTCCCTCACTGTCCTTCCCTGTCCCTAGAAACAAGGATTCGCACAGTAAAACACACTGACACTCTCCCTACCTATAGTTTTCTGTCCCTAGAAAAAATGTTTTTTTAAAGCACACTATAGCACAAGGAGAATTCCCTCACTGTCCTTCCCTGTCCCTAGAAACAAGGATTCGCACAGTAAAACACACTGACACTCTCCCTACCTATAGTTTTCTGTCCCTAGAAAAAATGTTTTTTTAAAGCACACTATAGCACAAGGAGAATTTCCCTCACTTTCCTTCTTTGTCCCTAGAAACAAGGATTATCACAGTGAAAGAAACTGACACTCTTCCTACCTATAGTTTTCTGTCCCTAGAAAAAATGTTTTTTTAAAGCACACTATAGCACAAGGAGAATTCCCTCACTGTCCTTCCCTGTCCCTAGAAACAAGGATTCGCACAGTAAAACACACTGACACTCTCCCTACCTATAGTTTTCTGTCCCTAGAAAAAATGTTTTTTTAAAGCACACTATAGCACAAGGAGAATTCCCTCACTGTCCTTCCCTGTCCCTAGAAACAAGGATTCGCACAGTAAAACACACTGACACTCTCCCTACCTATAGTTTTCTGTCCCTAGAAAAAATGTTTTTTTAAAGCACACTATAGCACAAGGAGAATTCCCTCACTGTCCTTCCCTGTCCCTAGAAACAAGGATTCGCACAGTAAAAGACACTGACACTCTCCCTACCTATAGTTTTCTGTCCCTAGAAAAAATGTTTTTTTAAAGCACACTATAGCACAAGGAGAATTTCCCTCACTTTCCTTCTTTGTCCCTAGAAACAAGGATTATCACAGTGAAAGAAACTGACACTCTTCCTACCTATAGTTTTCTGTCCCTAGAAAAAATGTTTTTTTAAAGCACACTATAGCACAAGGAGAATTCCCTCACTGTCCTTCCCTGTCCCTAGAAACAAGGATTCGCACAGTAAAACACACTGACACTCTCCCTACCTATAGTTTTCTGTCCCTAGAAAAAATGTTTTTTTAAAGCACACTATAGCACAAGGAGAATTCCCTCACTGTCCTTCCCTGTCCCTAGAAACAAGGATTCGCACAGTAAAACACACTGACACTCTCCCTACCTATAGTTTTCTGTCCCTAGAAAAAATGTTTTTTTAAAGCACACTATAGCACAAGGAGAATTCCCTCACTGTCCTTCCCTGTCCCTAGAAACAAGGATTCGCACAGTAAAACACACTGACACTCTCCCTACCTATAGTTTTCTGTCCCTAGAAAAAATGTTTTTTTAAAGCACACTATAGCACAAGGAGAATTCCCTCACTGTCCTTCCCTGTCCCTAGAAACAAGGATTCGCACAGTAAAACACACTGACACTCTCCCTACCTATCCTTCTCTTTCCCTAAACTAAAGGAATCCAGGTTAAGCAAGAAAAAAATAAATGTCACTGTCCCTGCCTATGCTTCTCTTTCCCTGCTCCGGAACACACTACACTAGGCCGCCGTGCTGGCGGCCTTTTATAGTGTGGGGCGTGTACTAAACACCCTCAGCAATAATTGGCCACAGGCATCCTGCCTGTGGCCAATCATTGCTCTCCTCGCTGCCGGCGCTGTGATTGGCCAAGCATGCGGGGTCACAGTGCATGCTTGGCCAATCACAGCGCCTGGATGACACTGCGATGGCATAGTGCATTGTGGGCCGTTCGCGTCGCTCGAATTTGGCGCGAACGGCCCAAATCGTTCGATCTTCGTCGAACGATCGAACAGCCGATGTTCGAGTCGAACGTATGTTCGACTCGAACATGAAGCTCATCCCTATCCACCATCCACGATGACACCTCGGTGGAACTTCACAGAAGACGCGGTACCGTTCGCAGGCCTTCCTGCATCAATTAGTACAATAAATTCATGGGTGGTGTGGATTTAAATGACCAAATGTTGCAGCCCTATCTTTCAACCCGAAAATCCCTCTTCTGGTATAAAAAATTCGCAATTTACTTTTTTCATTTGGCCCTGTTAAATTCTTTCATAATCTACCAAAAATCAACAGAAAGACCCACCACCTTCATGAGGTTTATTGAAGACATTGTTACTGCCCTGATCTACCAACAAACATCCCCCCCAGAAAGCATTCACTCAGATTGTGTCAGCAGACTACATGAACGCCATTTTTCAGACCATATTCCACCATCAGGATCCGGAACACGGCGCCCAAAAAAATGTCGGGTGTGCACCAGAAGAGGAATTAGGAAAGACACCATTGTCCCGACTGTCCCTCCCAACCTGGCCTTTGCATCGGAGAATGCTTCAAGCAATATCACACTCTCGAAAACTATTAGCCCATATTTCTAATACTGCTATTTCCCCGTTTTCAATTTGTCCTGAATATTTCCCTGCCTCAACCAACCATATCATTGTCTTCCATGTGAACTGACCCTGGCCTGTTTCTCGACTATGCCTCTGCCTACCGTCTGCATTGTTTATCCGCCATGTTTCTGCCTTTCACGTGAACTGACCCTGGACTGTATTGACTATGCCTCTGCCTACGGTTTATTTCTGCCTTTTACCTGCACTGACCTTGGCCTGTTGACCATGTTTTTGCCTGCCCCCTTGGACTGATCTTTCACCCTGCTACACAGGGGTCTTGCATATGTGAGGGGTTCCAGAATAGTGTTCTGAGTTCAGAAAAACAGTTTTTGGTTTTCTGTGTTCCCAGAACAGGGTCTGGTTGTCCGGAGGCTTCAAAGCGATTTGGGTGGGAGAAGCCTCTACCCCTGTCCCCATTCTTTCCTGACCGATGACCTAAGCTTGATGGTCCTGCCTGCTCCCTGGACAAATACTCTGGCTGTGCTGACCATACCTCTTCCTGCTGCATGTACTATGGACAGTATTCCTACCTGCTGCATGGACGATCCTTTTGCTGCTGCTGACCACATCCCTGCCTGTTATCTGGACCAATGCTTTGGCTGTGCTGACATCATCTCTACCTGTACTGACTATTCCTGCCTGCTGCCTGTTTTGCTGTCGCTGTCCACGTTCCTGCCTGCTGCCTGGACCGATGCTCTCCTCTTTGGACCACTGCACTACTAAAACCGCAGGTAATCTTTTCTTTACCCTTTTCTCAGAAGAATGTATTTTGGTTTATAATTGGTATGTACAGTACATTCTATGTGTTAGAAATATGAAGGGCCTTCAACAATGTGATAGGTTGTCAGGAATTTATGTGTGTAATTTATGCTCCTAGAACACGTGACGGTGCTACTTAGATGTTAGGCCTCTGTATGTGGTCAGGCTGTGTAAAAGTCTTACACATGTGGTATTGCCATACTCAGGAGGAGTAGCAGAATGTATTTTGGGGTTTCCTTTTTGCTATGTACATGCTATGTGTTGGTAATATCTTATAAATGGACAACTTTGTATAAAAAAAATGCGTTTTCATTTTTTTCCCACATATTCCAAAAACTTCTGGAAAAAAATGAACCGTTCAAAAGACTCATTGTGCCTCATAGATTATATGTTGGGGTGTTAGCTTTCCAAAATGGGGTCATTTTGTGGGCGTTTCCATTGTCCTGGTGCTCCAGGGCCTTCAAAAGTGTGATAGGTTGTCATCAAATGAGATGTGCAATTTATGCTCCTAGAATGCCTGAAGGTGCTATTTCAATGTTGGGCCTCCGTATTTGGCCAGGCTGTGTAAAAGTCTCACACATTTGGTATCGCCATACTCAGGAGGAGTAGCAGAATGTATTTTGGGGTGTAATTTTTGATATGTACATGCTATGTGTTGGTAATATCTTATAAATGGACAACTTTGTATAAAAAAAATGCGTTTTAATATTTTTCCCACATATTCCAAAAACTTCTGGAAAAAAATGAACCGTTCAAGACTCATTATGCCTCATAGATTATACGTTGGGGTGTTAGCTTTCCAACATGGGGTAATTTTGTGGGCGTTTCCATTGTCCTGGTGCTCCAGGGCCTTCAAAAGTGTGATAGGTTGTCATCAAATGAGATGTGCAATTTATGCTCCTAGAATGCCTGAAGGTGCTATTTCAATGTTGGGCCTCTGTATTTGGCCAGGCTGTGTAAAAGTCTCACACATTTGGTATTGCCATACTCAGTAGGAGTAGCAGAATGTATTTTGGGGTGTAATTTTTGCTATGTACGTGCTATGTGTTGGTAATATCTTATAAATGGACAACTTTGTATAAAAAAAAATGCGTTTTCATTTTTTCCCACATATTCCAAAAACGTCTAGAAAAAATATGAACCGTTCAAAAGACTCATTATGCCTCATAGATTATACGTTGGGGTGTTAGCTTTCCAAAATGGGGTCATTTTATGGGCGTTTCCATTGTCCTGGTGCTCCAGGGTCTTCAAAACTGTAATAGGTGGTTGAGAAATGAGATGTGTAATTTATGCTCCTAGAATGCCTGAAGGTGCTATTTCAATGTTGGGCCTCTGTATTTGGCCAGGCTGTGTAAAAGTCTCACACATTTGGTATCGCTATACTCAGGAGGAGTAGTAGAATGTATTTTGGGGTGTAATTTTTGATATGTACATGCTATGTGTTGGTAATATCTTATAAATGGACAACTTTGTATAAAAAAAATGCGTTTTCATTTTTTTCCCACATATTCCAAAAACTTCTGGAAAAAAATGAACCATTCAAAAGACTCATTATGCCTCATAGATTATACGTTGGGGTGTTAGCTTTCCAAAATGGGGTAATTTTGTGGGCGTTTCCATTGTCCTGGTGCTCCAGGGCCTTCAAAAGTGTGATAGGTTGTCATCAAATGAGATGTGCAATTCATGGTCGTAGAACGCCTGATGGTGCTACTTGGATGTTAGACCTCTATATGTGGTCAGGCTGTGTAAAAGTCTCACACATGTGGTATCACTATACTCAGGAGGAGTAGCATAATGTATTTTGGGGTGTAATTGCAAGTATGCATGTGCTGTGTGAGAGAAATAACTTGTTATCACAATTTTGTGCAAAAAAATAAAAATTTCAAAAATTTCCCAAGGATTGTGGGAAAAAATTACAACTTCAAAAAACTCACCATGCCTCTTACTAAATACATTGGAATGTCTGCTTTCCAAAAAGGGGTAATTTGGGGGGTATTTGTACTTTCCTGGCTTGTTAGGGTCTCAAGAAATGAGATAGGCCTTCAGATCATCAGGTGTGATCAGATGTGATCATTTTTCAATGATTTGCACCATAGCTTGTAGACTCTCTAACTTTCACAGAGACCAAATAATATACACTTTTTTTGGTTATTTTTACTAAAGATATGTAGCAGTATACATTTTGGCCCAATTTTATGAAGAAAAATGACTTATTTGCAAAATTTTACAATAGAACCTAAAAAAAGTTTTTTTATTTTTTTTTTAATCTCAATTTTATCGCTTATATTGCAAAAAATAAAAAACCCATCGGCGATTAAATACCACCAAAAGAAAGCTCTGTTTGTGAGAAAAACATGATAAAAATTTGGTTTGGGTACAGTGTAGCATGACTGAGTAATTGTCATTCAAAGTGTGAGAGCGCTGAAAGCTACAAATTGGTCTGGTAAGGAAGGGTGTATAAAAGCCCGGTATTGAAGTGGTTAAACTGTTCCTTTCATATTTTTTATTTATTTTTTATCATTTTTATTGTTATCTCAGGGAATGTAAATATCCCCTATGATAGCTGGCTGAAAAAAATGATACCAAGAAGATACCTAAACCCGCAGGCATCATTCTGGTATAACCATTCAAAGTCCAGCAACATACCAGTACGTTGCTGGTCCTTGTTGGACATGTATTGTAATATTTTTTTTCATGCAGCCTGTTGGCTGAACGAAAAAAAAGAGATTGATCGGTGGGTATGCCCACCATTAGAATACCTCCCTTCATTCACCCACTTCTAATGATGGGCATACATGCACCATTTATATATGCCGAAGCATGAGGGCATCCTCCCGCAAAAGTTATGCCGCGTACACACGGTCAGACTTTTCCACGTGCAAGCCTCCGTTTGAATTTCGACCGTATGTACGCGGCATTAGGAGCAAAATCTCTCCTCCGCCCCTGCTGCCCCCATGCTTCAGCATATATGCTCTATATATGCGCTACCCCCAGTTAAGAGAGCCGCTGGATTTGTTTCGGGCCCTGAATACAGCATCGCCAACCCCCGGCAATCTACTCGACCCACTCTGGCACAGTTAGTCTAAGGGTTGTTATCTTATCACAATCTAGCAATATATGCACAATGATAACACACTGAGGGCGAAGTGTTAAAGTATAACTAGTTTACTTCTGTGTAAAAGGCATAGATTAACACATAACACATATATTGTCTGCAGAGCCCTGCAACGGTAAATATAGTACACACTGAGAATGCTGGCGATTACGCGCCAAGTGCAGCTATTCCTATGCGCCCTTATGGCGCAGCAACAAAAAGTTCTAACTCCTGGTCAGGCCTGACTCAGATATAACTTAGTCTCTTGGGGAACAATTTCTTCGCATGCAGCTTGAACGGTGGTGCACATATAGAAAGAAACAGTATTTGTAATCCACACGATAGGTAATAGAAGAACACTTCACCAGAGACTACACGACCCAGTTCTGTTACTAGTCTCCGGTGGAACAACAGATAAAACCTGGTGGGCCAAGGCAGTCTCTAGGCCTAATCAGAGTAAAGTATTTTTTGGGATTGAGCAGGTGCTCGCTCACCACTCCGGACGCGATCCCAGTTCGGGACTTCCACCGACTGTGTCTCCGCACACAGCGTCTGCAACGGCCGGGTCCCCGGTCCAACTGATGTCAGCAACTTGGAGAAGTCGGATGCCACCCAGGCTCGCAGTGGGGTGGAAGGCTCTCTGGAAGTTGTGCAAGGCCCTGGCTTCAGGCCCTGTACTGCCGCAGATCCGCACGGGAAGACCTGTTGATAGCAGCACGGTGTCCAAAGAGGCCGAGCTCAGCCTCACCCTCCTCTTATATAGTCCCACCCATGAGTCTCTGCGTGGCGAAAATGCACCCTGGGTGCCAAACGGGGTTATGGGTAACGTAGTCCCGGGGCCTTAAAGGAGACCCCGCTACACACTCCCCCCACTTAAACTCTTTGGTCCCCAAAGATAACTGTTAACACATACTACGCACAACATGAGACAAAGATGCGTATGATGTCGGCAAAGGAAGTTCCCACCAAAAACGAGGGGATGGACTTCCTTGCCCACAGGTCACACTACCATTAGTGGCCTGCCTAGCTGTGCCAGCGGGTGAGTTGGGGTTGCCCCCCACCAAATGAACAGTGGAGGGATCAGGGTCTTCCACACTCCTCCTAGCAGTGACCACAGTGTCTTCCGAGCTCTTCCCCATCTGTGGGTAAGTCAATTTTCGGGGGGGCCTTATGGTCCTTCTCATCCTTCGCTCTCTCTGGATTTCTGGTTCAGACAATACAGGTTCCTCTTCTGGAACCGACTTGGGAGTTTCCACTGGTTCTGGGACACTTGACTCAGGAGCAGGGAGATACATGGAATCTCTTGGATCCCCCTCTAAGAGTAAGTCACAGGCATCTTCCCAAGAATCTGACAAAGGACTGGACGGGATGAACTCAGTAGCTTCTGCATTCAGTGTACTGTCTATGGTGTCTTCATCAGGTGGAAGATCAATAGCAAAAGTTTCTGGGGCCTGGGAAGGCCAAAGCCAATCAAGTTCTTCTCTCTCATCTTCACTTAGCTCCGAGGTCTCTGTATCCCCAATCTGAGGGGTCTGGGACCGAGTGTTCGGCCTGGGAGTATCCAGGATGGAAGTTGGCTCAGGGGAACCCATCGCAGGGGGAATCCGAACTGCTTCAGCTAGTGGGAGTAGGTGGTTCCGATGCCAAGTCTTTAAGGGCCCCACCTTCCCTTCTGGCTTTAGTCTGTAAACAGGTAGGCCTGGTAGTTTTTTGCAAATAACATAGGGTTCAGGTCTCCATCTGTCTGCAAGCTTGTATTTTCCAGGGACCCCAAGTTCCATAGCAACGATCTGTCTCCAGGTTGTAAATCTTGAATCCGAAAACTTTCAGATCAAAGTTTTTCTTGTTGCGAGCCCCCCTTTGTTCTGAGGCTTCTTGGGCCTGCTCATAGGCCAATTTTAAATTGTGTCTGAGTCTATTTACATATCCTTTGTGAGAAGTGGTAGAACAATGGTCTATGGAGGTGCCAAAGGCCAGATCTACCGGTAGTCTTGCTTCTCTTCCGAACATAAGTCGATAGAGTGAGTACACTGTAGCTCTGTGGTTGCTCCAATGCTGCTTCTTTTCACTGCTTAAGGTCCCCAGCATGTTTAGCAGGGTTCGGTTGAACCTCTCCGGCTGAGCATCACCTTGTGGATGGTAGGGGGTAGTTCGTGTCTTCTTGATCCCCAAGGAATCCAGGAGCTTCCGGATCAGCCGACTTTCAAAGTCCCTTCCCTGATCTGAGTGAAGCCGTTGTGGTAGCCTGTAGTGTACGAAGTATTTCGCCATAAGTACTTTGGCTACAGTGGATGCCTTCTGGTCTTTGGTTGGGAAGGCCTGGGCATACCGGGTGAAATGGTCGGTTACTACCAGAACATTTCCTAGCCCACTCAAGTCGGGTTCGAGGCAGAGAAAATCAATGCATACCAAATCTAGTGGGCCTTGACTTTGCAGATGGCCCATTGGGGCAGCTTGATGGGGTAAATTCTTTCTCTGGATGCAGCGTGCACATGAGTGTCAGTATTCTTCAACTTCGGCCCTCATGCAGGGCCAATAGAAACGGTCCCTAATGAGTTGGAAGGTCCTTTGTGGCCCCAGGTGGCCATGGTTGTCATGTAGAGCAACCAAGACAGTCTCTCTGTGTTTCTCGGGCAAAAACAATTGCCATTTGTCTTCCAGGTCATCAGAGGGGCCCCTTCGGTAGACCACTCCCTGATGCACCTGCAACCTGTCCCACTCCTTCCTCAACAGGCGAGCTTCCTTTGAAGAGTGACGCAAGAGTCTATCTGGGTCCTGCCTCTCCAAGGCTTCCAAGACCAATCTCCCCATCGGGTCATCTAATTGGTCACATTTCAACTCCCTCTTTGACAGTTTTGGCAAGTTATCTTCCTCCAACTGGGTTACCCCACAGTACTGTTTGGGGACCCCTACTACAGTGACTCCTATCTCTTCTGCTCTTGAACCGCCACTGGCCTGGAGTTAAGCCCCCTGACAGAGGGCCCGCACCCCGTCGGGTGCCACTTGGGTCCAGTCTTCTGTACTGCTGGTAGGAGCATGGGATCTTCTTGACAAAGCGTCTGCATCTCGATTTCCAGCCCCAGGCCTGTATTTCAGGCTGTAATTGAAGGCAGACAGTGCCGCCAGCCACCTATGTCCTGTGGCACCCAGCTTTGCTGTGGTGAAAAGATAGGTAAGAGGGTTGTTGTCGGTTTTCACAGTGAACTCTGCCCCATACAGATAGTCTCGGAGTTTGTCAACTACCGCCCACTTGAGGGCCAGGAACTCCAACTTATGAGTAGAGTAGTTCTTTTCAGAGGGAGTCAGACTTCTTCTCACATATGCAACAGGTCTCAGTTGCCCTTCATGCTCCTGATAAAGCACTCCTCCCAGACCCTCATGACTGGCATCTATGTGGAGTTCAAAAGGCTTATTTGGGTCTGCGTAGGCCAGGACAGGGGCAGTGGTTAGACATTCCTTCAACATCTGGAAGGCCTCTTCACACTTCTCGTTCCACTGGTCCTTGACTGACTCCCCTGGCTTCCTGGGGCCCGAGTCATCCTCTTCCCCCTCCGTCTTGAGCAGTTCATTCAGAGGCCTTGCTATCCGAGCAAACCCTTCTACGAACCTCCTATAATAAGAACAGAATCCCAAAAAGGATCTGAGTTCTGTCCCAGTGGTGGGCCTTGACCAGGAGGTGACTGCCTCCAACTTTTCGGGATCTGTGGCTACCCCATCCTCGGACACTATGGGGCTGATTTACTAATAACAGTGCGCTGCGCTGCTTCTAACCTTAATTGCTGTGCCGGATAACTCCTTCACTGGGCGCAGGAAGCAGCGGCGCACTGTTATAGTAAATAGAAATGTCAGCGGCGCTCTATTGAGAATGAATGGTTCCCTATGGGAGCCCATTGATTTGAATAGAGGTCGCCCGGGAAGTCGGATCCGACTTGCGGGCGACTCGTGTGCCGGCTGACACAGGGACAGCGCGACTCTGCGAGGCGACCTGGACACGACCTGAGTGTGCAGCAGCTGCTCAAGTCGTGTCCTAGAGGCGACTAGCTGGCCGAGAATGTGTCCAGCGCGATGTCATCGCGCTGGTCCTCGGCAGCCTCGCTGTCCCATGTTTGGTATGAATCATGAAGGGGAACTCCAGGCCAAATTTTTATGAAAAAACCGGCATGGGTTCCCCTTCAGGAGCATACCAGGCCCTTAGGTCTGGTCTGGATTCTAAGGTGAACCCCCTAAGCCGAAAAACGGCGTGGGGGTCCCCCCAAAATCCAAACTAGACCCTCAGGTCTGGTCTGGATTTTAAGGTGAACCCCTTAAGCCGAAAAACAGCGTGGGGGTCCCCCCAAAATCCAAACCAGACCCTTATCCGAGCACGCAACCTGGCAGGCCGCAGGGGAAAAGGGGGGGACGAGAGCGGCCCCCCTCCCTCCTGAACCGTACCAGGCCGCATGCCCTCAACATGGGGGGTTTGGTGCTTCGGGGCAGGGGGGCGACCTGCGGCCCCCCCACCCCAAAGCACCCTGCCCCCATGTTGATGGGGACAAGGGCCTCTTCCCGACAACCCTGGCCGTTGGTTGTCGGGGTATGCGGGCGGGGGGCTTTTCGGAATCAGGGCGCCCCCTTTAAAAAGGGGGCCCCCAGATGCCGGCCCCCACCCTATGTGAATGAGTATGGGGTACATCGTACCCCTACCCATTCACCTGGTGGCAAAATAACTCAATAAAAAAAGACAACACAGGTTTGAAAAGTAATTTATTGGGCAGCTCCGGGGGTCTTTCTGCCGGGCCCCTACTATCTTCTGCTAGCTTTTTTGCTAGCGGGGGTCCTGGGCTTCCTCGCCGTCTTCTTCCGACTTCGGGGGTCTTTCTGCCGGGCCCCTGCTATCTTCTGCTAGCTCTTTTGCTAGCGGGGGTCCCGGGCTTCCTCGCCGTCTTCTTCCGACTTCGGGGGTCTCTTGTTCTGTTCTCCGGTTCTTCTTCCGCTCTCCGACGCCTTCTCCTCGATCTCCGGTTCTTTCTGCCGGACGCCCCGCTATCTTGTGCCAGCTCTTTTGCTAGCGGGGGCCGGTCTTCTACGTCGCCTTCTTCCTTCTTCTCTTCGCCCGATGTTGACTCGTCGCTCTCCACCGCCGCAATGATCTGTCCAAGCAGCGGTGCCACTTTTATTGGCATGGGGCGTGGTCACCGGATGATGCCACCGCTGACCCCGCCCCCGTTTCACGTCACAGTCCCATCATTCCCCGGGACTGTGACATCATATGGGGGCGGGGTCAGCGGTGGCATAAGCCGGTGACCACGCCCATGCCAATAAAAGTGGAACCGCTGCTTGGACAGATCATTGCGGCGGTGGAGAGCGACGAGTCAACATCGGGCGAAGAGAAGAAGGAAGAAGGCGACGTAGAAGACCGGCCGCCGCTAACAAAAGAGCTGGCACAAGATAGCGGGGCGTCCGGCAGAAAGAACCGGAGATCGAGGAGAAGGCGTCGGAGAGCGGGAGAAGAACCGGAGAACAGAACAAGAGACCCCCAAAGTCGGAAGAAGACGGCGAGGAAGCCCGGGACCCCCGCTAGCAAAAGAGCTAGCAGAAGATAGGGGGACCCGGCAGAAAGACCCCCGAAGTCGGAAGAAGACGGCAAGGAAGCCCGGGACCCCCGCTAGCAAAAGAGCTAGCAGAAGATAGCGGGGGCCCGGCAGAAAGACCCCCGGAGCTGCCCAATAAATTACTTTTCAAACCTGTGTTGTCTTTTTATATTGACTTATTTTGCCACCAGAGATCGAGGAGAAGGCGTCGGAGAGCGGGAGAAGAACCGGAGAACAGAACAAGAGACCCCCAAAGTCGGAAGAAGACAGCGAGGAAGCCCGGGACCCCCGCTAGCAAAAGAGCTAGCAGAAGATAGGGGGACCCGGCAGAAAGACCCCCGAAGTCGGAAGAAGACGGCGAGGAAGCCCGGGACCCCCGCTAGCAAAAGAGCTAGCAGAAGATAGCGGGGGCCCGGCAGAAAGACCCCCGGAGCTGCCCAATAAATTACTTTTCAAACCTGTGTTGTCTTTTTATATTGACTTATTTTGCCACCAGGTGAATGGGTAGGGGTACGATGTACCCCATACTCATTCACATAGGGTGGGGGGCAGGTATCTGGGGTCCCCCTTATTAAAGGGGGCTCCCGAATTCCGATAAGCCCCCCGCCCGCAGACCCTGACAACCAACGGCCAGGGTTGTCGGGAAGAGGCCCTTGTCCCCATCAACATGGGGGCAGGGTGCTTTGGGGTGGGGGGGGGCGCATACTAGACCCAAGGGCCTGGTATGGACCTGGGGGTGACCCCACGCTGTTTTTTTTTTGGTTTTGTTTTTTGAACCGTTTTTTTACATTTCCTTTAACAACCAGCTATAAACAGGTCAAACAAAAAATAGCCGCAAAATTGCGGTACTTGCGTTTTGGATGCGGGTCCATTGAATTCTATTACATCCAAAACACTGTTTTTGTCCTGGCAAAAAAAATCTGCAGTTGCGTTTAAAATCGTTTTTCACAAACCCTCAAAATGCCTTCAGACGCCAAAGATTTCCACGTTTCAGACGCAGTACCAGCGTTTAGCCGCATTTTAGTTTAGAAGCGTTTTTAAAGGTGACCTTTTTTTTTTACATTGATAAACTCCAAATTTATGGCAAATGAGGAAAAACCATAATATATATTGTGACAGCAGGAAGGTAAAGTCACCTGGTTGCATCCAGGGGGGTAGATATATTTCTCCCAGATTCAGGCTTTATGCCGACTTATACAACTAGGTGGAGAGTTGTATAAGGCTAGTGGGCTCATGGATGACTCATACCTCTAGGGAGAGTGTGGGGCGTCGTGCAGACAGAGATGAGGAGACCAGCTGAACCTTGTCAGCTCATTTAGGCCTCTATAAGAACTCCCAGCTTCATTAGATGTTAGCTCATGCCTGGAACCAGACCTGTGTGGACTGTCTAGGGAGAGTGAACCCCTGTGCGGTGAGGCAAAGCCTGTGTGGCTATTTGTTTGGACTTTTACTAAACCAGGGACTTAGGGACTAGGACAGCACCAGGCTGATCCCAGTTGTTAGTTTAGGAAACCTGCATGTTTAGTCAGAGGTCAAACTGACCAGGATTTATTTTGTTTATGTTTCTTTTTGGCTTTGCTGTGTTTTTGTCACTGTACATAGAGAAATAAACCGCACCTTTTGATTTTGAAAACCACAACCTCCGTCTGCTGGCCCTGTTTTTGTGTGGGGAGCCCAACCAGGGGGTCACACACACCCGCTACCGAGTTAACCCCCTCACAGTTGGTGGAGAACCAGTGGCAGTTTTTTTTAAGCCAGCATGGAGGAGATACTGAAACAGCTGGCTCTAGCAAATGCCAATCAACAGCAGACAAATGCAGGTTTGCAAAGGAGCCTTGCAGCCCAGCAGCAAGCTCATCAACAAGCCCAGCAGCAATCTGAGGCCCGCTTCATAGACCTGTTACAGAAGCAAGAGCAGAGACTACAACAAATGGAAGCAGTAATGCAGCAACGTCCGCAGACCAGTGAGGAAAGCCGTCCCACTAATACCGCGTCCTTTGGGGTGAGTCGTTTATTGACAAAAATGACTGGAGAGGATGATCCAGAGGTATTTTTGACCACATTTGAAAGGACTGCTGAAAGAGAAAAGTGGCCTGAGGAGCAGTGGGCTGGACTGGTGGCTCCTCTGTTAACTGGTGAATCGCAGAAGGCTTACTATGACCTAGAGCCTGACCAAGCAAAAGACTATGTGATGCTAAAAGCTGAAATATTGGCAAGGCTGGGTGTCACCCTGGCTGTCCGGGCTCAGCGTGTGCATAACTGGACTTTCGAGCTTGGAAAACCCCCCAGGTCTCAAATGTATGATCTCATTCACCTGAGCAGGAAGTGGCTACAGCCAGAGACTTTGTCCGCACCAGAGATTGTGGAACGTGTTGTAATGGATCGGTTTTTGAGAGCTCTTCCTACTGCCATCCAAAAGTGGGTAAGCCATGGAGACCCAGAGACGGCCGGTGGTCTTGTGGATCGTGTAGAGAAATACTTGGCTACAGAGAACCTGACGGCCTCTTCCAGAGACACTCGGACTTTCCACCCTAAGACCAGACCACCCCCAGGGGCGGATAAGAGGATTCCAAGGGGTAAGGGTGGAGAGAGTGAGAGGGTGGGAGCTCTACCCCAAGTTTGGCGAGAACAGCCTGGGAAATCAGCGGCTCAAGAGGCGGCAAGAAGGATCGTTTGCTACCGCTGCCGGCAAGCGGGACATATTGCAGCCAATTGCCCGGTTGTGGAGGAACCCATGCAGTGTGACTTTCTGACGGGCAGACGTCAGTCGCTGTGTGCGACAGTCGCATGCACTGCCATTCGAGGAACTGAGAAACATTTATGCAAAATGTGTGTTAATGGTAGAAATGTTGTGGTATTGCTGGATTCAGGTAGCCTTGTGACCCTGATAAAGGCTGAGTTAGTTAAAACAGAGGTCTCTGGGAATAGCAAGGTAGCTGTTATTTGTGTGCATGGGGACACCCGAGAGTATCCAGTGACTACAGTGTGTTTCGAGACCCCCAAAGGTACCCTCTCTCATCCAGTGGGCTTAGTATCTCAGTTACCGTATGACGCCATTGTGGGAAGGGATTTTCCGAAGTTCTGGGAACTGTGGGATGATCCTGAGCCCCCCACTGGTGCCCCTATGTACCAGGAATGTGATAGCCAGAACTCCTCTGAGAGTGGTGAGGACTCTCCAGAATTTCCCTTGTCAGTATTGGCAGGGGAGACTCAAGAAACTGGAGAGGAGCCCACCTCCTCAGACGAAAACCTACCGTCTGTGGAGTTTTCTGATCTGGAGGTTCACAGGGAAAATTTTGCCACAGAACAGTTAAAAGACCCCGCCCTAATAAAGGCACGGGAAAACGTAGTGGAAATAGATGGCGAGTTAGTATACCCAGATAATACCTGCACTTACCCATACTTCAGCGTAGAGAAGGACCTACTGTATCGGGTGGCAAAAAGGGCAGAAGAAACCGTTGAGCAGCTTGTGGTGCCCAAACCTTACAGGAAGTTGGTGTTGGAGTTGGCCCATGGGCACATTCTTGGAGGTCATCTGGGGACAGAGAAAACCCGAGAGAGGGTATTACAGAGATTCTATTGGCCTGGAGTGATGAAGGACATAGAAAATTATTGTTCCTCCTGCCCTGTGTGTCAGAGGTCGGCCCCGATGCCACATTTCCGTAGCCCGCTGGTCCCTCTACCCATCATTGAGGTCCCGTTTGAGAGAATCGCAATGGATTTGGTAGGTCCTATAATCAAGTCCGCTAGGGGGCACCAGTACATATTGGTTATAATGGACTATGCCACCCGTTATCCAGAAGCGATCCCTCTCAGAAATACCTCGGCCAAAACCATAGCCAAAGAGCTATCTCTTGTTTTTAGCCGGGTGGGTATTTGTAAAGAACTGCTTACGGACCAAGGTACACCCTTTATGTCCCGGGTTATGAAAGAGCTGTGTAAATTGCTCAAAGTGACGCAATTGCGTACATCTGTGTATCACCCCCAAACCGATGGGCTGGTTGAAAGATTCAACAAAACCCTAAAACAAATGTTGAAGAAAGTGGTGGATAGAGATGGAAAGGATTGGGACTGTCTACTTCCTTATTTGATGTTTGCTATTAGGGAGGTGCCCCAATCCTCTACGGGATTCTCCCCCTTTGAGTTACTGTATGGGAGACACCCAAGAGGGCTGTTGGATATTGCCAAGGAAACTTGGGAAAGTGAGAGTTCTCCCCACAGGAGTGTGATTGAGCATGTCGCCCTGATGCAAGATCGAATTGCACAGGTAATGCCCATCGTGAAGGAACATTTGGCCCAAGCGCAGTTGGCACAGCAGAGAGTGTACAACCGTGGAGCAAAGACCCGTACCTTTTCCCCGGGGGATAGGATATTGGTACTTGTCCCTACGGTTGAAAGTAAATTCCTTGCCAAATGGCAAGGCCCCTACGAGATCATGGAAAAAGTGAGCGAAGTGAATTACAAGGTCAGACAACCAGGAAGGCGAAAGCCCGAACAGATATATCACGTTAATCTGTTGAAAGCCTGGAGGGATAGAGAGTCCCTAGTCGCAGAAACTTGGTCACCAGCTCAAACTGGTTGCGTGATTCCGGAGGTTGGAATAGCAGCCACCTTGTCACAACCCCAACAACAGGAGGTTAAGGAGTTTGTGCTTCGCAACAAGGAGGTGTTCTCTGAGCTGCCGGGACAAACATCTGGGGTAGAGCATGATATTATTACCCCGCCCGGTGAAAGGGTGAAGTTAAAACCCTATCGGATCCCAGAGGCCCGACGGGAGGCAATACGGGAGGAAGTACAGAAAATGCTGAACTTAGGGGTGATAGAGGAGTCCCAAAGTGATTGGTCTAGTCCCATTGTGTTGGTGCCTAAACCGGATGGGTGCTGGCGATTTTGTAACGATTTTCGTCAGTTGAACAAAGTTACAAAATTTGACACCTACCCCATGCCACGTATAGATGAGTTGATCGACCGGCTGGGAACAGCCCGATACATGACGACTCTTGACTTCACAAAAGGGTATTGGCAAATTCCCCTGGCCAAGTCGGCCAAAGAGAAAACCGCATTTGTAACCCCAGACGGGGCGTTCCAATATAAGAGAATGCCGTTCGGGTTACAGAATGCGCCGGCCACATTCCAGCGGAAAATGGACCAGATACTGAGGCCCCATCGGAAGTATGCTGCGGCTTACCTGGATGACGTAATTGTCCATAGCACAGATTGGGCCTCACATCTGCCAAAAGTGCAAGCAGTCCTAGACTCTATCCGGGAAGCGGGGTTTACGGCTAACCCCAAGAAGTGTACCATTGGGCAGGAGGAGGCCAAATATCTTGGGTACACCATTGGCAGGGGAGTGATAAAACCCCAACTCAACAAAGTCGAGGCCATCCAGAGTTGGCCACGTCCCAACAGCAAGAAGCAGGTACGGGCCTTTCTGGGAATCGCGGGTTATTATCGGCGCTTCATTCCCCACTTTGCTTCTAAGGCTGTGCCCCTAACCAACCTGACAAAAGGGAAAGGGTCGGTCATGATTAAATGGACCCCCGAGGCTGAGGCAGCATTCCAATTCTTGAAACAAGCCTTATGTAGCCAGCCAGTGTTGTACTCACCCGACTTCTCTAAAGACTTTGTCCTACAAAGTGATGCGTCAGATGTGGGGTTAGGAGCAGTATTGTCCCAGGTCTGGAACGGGGAAGAGCACCCAGTCATTTACCTCAGCAGGAAGTTGAAGTCCCATGAGGTAAATTACGCCACGGTTGAAAAGGAGTGTTTAGCGGTGAAGTGGGCTCTAGATTCCCTTCGGTACTATCTGCTAGGTAGGCACTTTGACATGGTTACGGATCACGCTCCGTTAAAGTGGATGGCTCAAAACAAGGAGACAAATAGAAGAGTGAATAGGTGGTTCCTGGCCCTACAGGAATTCAACTTCACAGTAAAGCATCGCCCTGGCGTTCAAATGGGGAATGTGGATGCTTTGTCTCGAGTACATGAATGCCTGATTGCTGGTGTTCCAACCCCAAGGTTAAAACAAGAGGGGGGGGGTATGTGACAGCAGGAAGGTAAAGTCACCTGGTTGCATCCAGGGGGGTAGATATATTTCTCCCAGATTCAGGCTTTATGCCGACTTATACAACTAGGTGGAGAGTTGTATAAGGCTAGTGGGCTCATGGATGACTCATACCTCTAGGGAGAGTGTGGGGCGTCGTGCAGACAGAGATGAGGAGACCAGCTGAACCTTGTCAGCTCATTTAGGCCTCTATAAGAACTCCCAGCTTCATTAGATGTTAGCTCATGCCTGGAACCAGACCTGTGTGGACTGTCTAGGGAGAGTGAACCCCTGTGCGGTGAGGCAAAGCCTGTGTGGCTATTTGTTTGGACTTTTACTAAACCAGGGACTTAGGGACTAGGACAGCACCAGGCTGATCCCAGTTGTTAGTTTAGGAAACCTGCATGTTTAGTCAGAGGTCAAACTGACCAGGATTTATTTTGTTTATGTTTCTTTTTGGCTTTGCTGTGTTTTTGTCACTGTACATAGAGAAATAAACCGCACCTTTTGATTTTGAAAACCACAACCTCCGTCTGCTGGCCCTGTTTTTGTGTGGGGAGCCCAACCAGGGGGTCACACACACCCGCTACCGAGTTAACCCCCTCACAATATATATATATATATATATATATAAATGAAATTGCTTCCATTGCATTGTGGACAATCCACAACTTGGGGCAGCTGACGTGGCAAGTGGACAATCCGCAACTTGTGGCAAGTGATGTGGCAAGTGACACGCTAAATACAACTACACTGCTACTCTCAGCTGCTGATATCACTCTGGTCTCACAAAATAGCCAAAATCGTAAATAATACTGTTTTTGGAGCTTAGGGCGGCTCCTTATCATATACATGCAAATGTGGTAAAACACGGCATGCAAACGCCACAAAGCGCGCCTTTCTAAACGCCACTTTCAACCTTACTTCTGAACACTTTGCACCAGCTTCCCGTCTACATGGGGCCTAAAAACGCCTATGCCATTTACAGCTCCAAAACGCCATGGTGGCCATGAGGCCATAGGCTAACATGGAGAGATGTTTTTAAGCTGCAAAAAACGCTCAAACAAGCGGTTGGCAAAACGTCCGTGTGCATGGAGCCTTATATTAACCACTTGCGCACTGCCCAGACCAAGTTTCACATTTCAGCGCTGATGCACTTTTAATGACAATTGCGCGCTCATACAACACTGTAACCCAATGAAAATGTTTTATTTGTTGGCACACAAATAGAGCTTGCTTTTGGTGCTATTTGATCACCTTTGTGTTTTATTTTTATTTTTTTTCTATAAATACAAAAGACCGAGTTTAAAAAAAAAAAAATGGATATTTTACCCACTTCAGCACTGGGCCTATTCTGGCACTTCTCTCCTTCATGTAAAAATCATAAATTTATGGATATAAAATTACTTCAAAACACCAAACATTATATATTTTTTTGGAGCAGACACCCTAGGGAATAAGATGGCGGTCATTGAAAATTTTTATCTCGCTCGGTATTTGCGCAATAAATTTTCAAACGTCTTTTGTTTGCTAAAAATATTACAAAACAGTAAAGTTACGGCCAATTTTTTGGTATAATGTGAAAGATGTTGTTATGCTGAGTAAATAGATACCTAACACGTCACGCTTTAAAATTGCGCACACACATGGCATGACACCAAACTTCAGTAATTAAAAATCTCCCTAGGCGATGCTTACATTTTTTTTACACGTTACCATTTTGGCATTACAGAGGAGGTCTAGTGCTAGAATTGCTGCACTCATTCTAACGCACGCAGCAATAACTCACATGTGTGGTTTGAACGGCGTTTACATATGTGGGCGGGACTTACGTGTGTGTTCGCTTCTGAGCGCGAGCTACCGGGGACATGGGCGTTTTTTCTTATTTTTTTTGTTTTTGTTTTTTGACTTTTTTGTATTTCTTACTCTTTTTTTATTTATTTTTATTTTTTGGGATCTCTTTTATTCCTATTACAAGGAATGTAAACATCCCTTGTAATAGGAATGTGTGTGACAGGTCCTCTTTATGGAGAGATGCAGGGTCAATAAGACCCCGCATCTCTCCTCCAGGGTGGAAAGCATGATATTGTTCCAAAAAAATCACCAATCTGAGGCCTCGTACACACGACCGACGAAAATACATTTTTAATTTGGAGATATCTAAACTGTTCTGTTTCTGGCAAGTCATGTTTCTCTCTGAGGCCTCGTACACACGACCGAGTTTCTCGTCGTAAAAAACACGTCGTTTTTTTCGACGAGATTCTTGTTAAGCTTGTCGATTTTCTCGTCAAGCTTTCTATGCGTACACACTGTCATTTCCCAATTTCCTCGTTGTTCTCCGCGCTCACGTCCAGCACGTACGACGGCACTATAAAGGGGAAGATCTTTTTTCTTGGCGCCACCCCTTGGGCTGCTTTTGCTGATCTCGTGTTACCGCGTGTGAAGTAAAAGTTTGGGAAGAGACGATTCGCACTTTTCAGTCTTCGTACTTTTCAGATCGTTTTCTGCCGTTCAGTTTGTGCTTGTGGGTTCGTATCTTGACTTTCAGGGCGTCTAGGCAGGTCGTATCTGTTTTACAGTGCGTTCTTGCCTGTTCGTTTCTGATTTTCATTTCGTTATTCATAGGCCTTGCTGTTCTAAAGTGCGTTCTGTTCTGTACGTTCTGATTAGACGACCGTTTCCTAGCCATGTCGCCTGGACGTTCTCGTCGTCGAGTTCGTGCTGTGCGTGCACTTGGTGTTGGTCTGCTTGTTTTGGACCAAGACCAGTCCATGAATGGTGTGAGGAGGAGTTCATTCACCAAGAATTGGTTGCTCCAGCGGGACCAATTCTGCCACATGCCTCTGCTGCGGGAGATCGTCGAGAATAATCCTGAGGACTACAGGAATTTTCTGAGGATGTCTGACCCCGTTTTTCAGGAACTGTTGGCTATGGTGTCCCCCTATATTACCAGGAAGGACACTGTTATGCGGGAAGCCATCAGTGCTGAGCAGAGGCTCATCGCCACGTTGCGTTACCTGGCGACAGGGAGAAGTCTTCAGGACTTGAAGTTCACCACAGGCATCTCCCCCCAGGCTCTGGGCCTCATAATCCCAGACACCTGTTCTGCCATCATCCAAGTCCTGCAGGAGGACTATATTAGGGTAAGTTTGCTCCCTTAACATCACATTTTAGGTATTACATGTATGCTAATGTATTGTATTTCTTTCATCCTTCCCTAATTACCATGATTGTAATATGCTGAGAATGTCCCCTTTGTCCCCATGCATGTTGGAAGCTTTAGATTGCCCCTTTTTTCTCCTCCCTAAATATTTCCCTTCACTAACTTTTCCAGCAGGGGCGCCTGTTGCTCCAAATGTTGGGGGTTCAAACCCCAATTTAGGAAATAAACTTCCTCCTTTTTTGCTCTGTTGCCTATTAAACGCCCCCAGTTGTCCCCTCCAATGCAGCCATTTTGTTCCCTCAAATGCAGCCATTTAGTCCCCTCTAATGCAGCCAGTTTCCCCCCAGCCCTGCACTTACCTTCTTGTGGTCAGCGCCATCCTTCTTCTGTCCTTGATGTCTTCTCCTTCCCTTCATGTTACATCAGCCAATCATGTTACCATTAAACAGACTTGGTGAACATGATTGGCAGAGCAGCCTGTCAGTGTTTACCCAAGGAATGCCCCCCTCCCTGCGTCCCCGATTTTTCTTTTAGGAAGCCAATTACATCCCTCAGGTTGTAATTTGCAAGACTATTTTACTACCTGTTTCTGCTATGCAATTTTAACCCCCTAAATGCCGCAATGATTCATATGTCGGTCGCTTTACAAGAGGCCATCCACCTGAATAGTGTGCGGCATAGACAATACATAGGTTCATGCAACGCATGAACCTATGTATTGTTCTGAGTGATGGGCACAGGAGAGAGGGGGCAGTGCTCCAGCACCCACTCTGGACGCACCGCCACTGCAATGCTATCCTGTGGCCAAACACACCCCCCCCCCCCCAAAATAATTTAGTAATGGCCCATCAGAGGGGGTGATGAATATGATAAATGAGCCTTCCATTATCCTTTTTTTACACACCTTAATAAACGTATAATTAGATTGATGTTGGCCTCTAATTTTTTGGGATAGAATTTCCTTGTAATGTATGACTTTGTTTTTCTAATATTATTTCATCTTGTTTCACTCCCCAGCTTCCTTCCACGCCACAGGAATGGCAGACTGTGGCATCGGAGTTTGCCACGCGGTGGGACTTCCCCAACTGCGGTGGTGCCATAGACGGGAAGCACGTCCGCATCGTGCCGCCACCCCGTTCTGGGTCCTACTACTACAACTACAAGGGGTTTCATAGCATTGTGCTGATGGCGGTGGTGTCAGCACGGTATGAATTCCTCTATGTTGATGTAGGGAAGAATGGCCGGATGTCCGATGGGGGATCCTTCATCCAGACGGAGTTTGCCCTCCGTCTCCAGAGTGACGACCTTGCATTGCCACCGGATGCAGGGAATATTGAAGGACTCCCCTTTGTTTTCTTGGCTGATGAAGCCTTCGGACTCGGACGGCATCTTATGAGGCCATTTCCACAGAGGACCCTGACCCCAGAGAAGAGGGTGTTCAATTACCGGCTGGCCAGGGGCCGAAGAGTCGTTGAAAATGCCTTCGGCATAATGGCCAGCCGGTTCCGCCTTTTTATGACTTCCATCCACTTGGCGGACTACAAAATAAACTATGTAGTGTTATGCTGCTGTGTGCTACACAATTTTCTTTGCCGCAAATCTAATTCATATATGGCCTCAGTTTTGCCAGAGGCTGGACTTTCCCCTGCAAATCCCCTTCCGGGCCTGGAATCTGCCCGTCTTGGCTTGCCCCCCCAAAATGCCCGTGTGGTTCGGGACAAATACATGGAGTATTTCACGGGTAGGGGGGCAATTCCTATGCCAGCCTATGTCTAAGTATCCCAATAAAAATCTTGTTTAAACCTTTAATTATTTGTTCTTTCCTGTCTCCTAGTTTGTCTTTGTGCATTTGTAGTGGCAAGTGTAATTTACTTTAGTAAATAACAACCATTTCACTATGTAACCTTACAAAAGAACCAAATAAGCTTAGAGGGTATTATAAAAAGAAGCTACACGTTGTTTGTGGTCAAATATTTTACTCTGTGCACATTCTCTTCATTTTTTTTTTTTTTTTTTTTTACTTTGGGGTTGGCCTGGCCCCAACCCGGCAATTTTTGGCTTATGAAAATACAAAAATAACAGTTGCATTTCAAAAATTACAACATTGGATACCTCTGAGCAATCGGAGACATTCACTTACACAAACTATGTCTCTATGTGCCCGTCCTAATATGGGGTCCTGCCACTCCTTGCCCAGCCAAAAATTGAATATGCACACATTTTTTTTTTTTCATATAGGAAGTTTACAATCCTGATCCCTATTGTCAACATGTGCTATCTGCCATCAGGGGTGATCAATGGACGTGTTTTGGGGGTGCATCCCCTTCCTCAGTTCACCGACTTTTGATACGAGGAAGGGGTTGCACCCACAAAAGACGTACATGGATATCCCCTGATGGCAGATAGCACATGTTGACACACTGTGTGCATATTCAATTTTTGGCTGGTTTGATAGTCAAAAAATTAGAAAAAATTATAAAAACAAACATGTAAAAACAAATGTGTTTGGATGGCTTATTGAATTCTCCCCAAAACATCGAGAATGTCTTTAAATGTTTGTTCCATCACATGGATTCTTTGTTTAATTAGGTCCAGTTCGATGCTACATTCCATCACTTGCTGGATGAGGTGGAGGGCACTGTCAGCAGAGAACCGTGTACTATCCTTCACAACATTTACATCCCCTACAAACCAAAAAAAAAAAGTATTATAACTCTGCAGGCCTACCTCGCTTACCTGAAGCTGTGGTGTCAGATACTGACCTGTTGTGGTGACCAGATCCACAACGTCATCCACCTCTCCTTCCTGCACTTCTCCTTCCTCCACCTCAACTTCCTGCACATCTTTCGGTTGTGGGTCTTTGGGAGTTTGGGGTTGCTTGGAAGTTGCGGGGTGCATGTGCTCCCTGGAGTGTCCTCCTCCCAGTCTTCTCTCCCCTATGAGAATAAAACCAAAGGTCTATTTATCACACTGTAAATCTCATTGTTAAAATAAAAACAGGCTAAATTGTTTGGAAGTGGGGTACAAGTGTGTGTTTGTGCGGAATTTAAAGAAGAATGCATTATTTATGACCCCAAATATGTTTAGTATTTACATTTGGATGTAATTTTTTTGACATGGAGGCACCACAAAAATTCTCTGATGCACCTGTGTGGGACACCCAAAAAAGGCGGGTCTGGTGGCCCACACTATAGTGCTCCAAAGTACAGATGTGGAAGCAGCTGCTGAGTGTCCTCTCCTTTACACTGATAAAAGTTTGCATTTCATTCTCTTTACAAACACATCATCTAGACTTAAAAATTATCCACAATACTTGATCAAAAATGGCAGATGTCTAATTACTTTTGTGGCTCTTAAATAAGCCAAAACCGCGGATAGTGGCCGAACTAAGTGTCGGTAACGTAACGAACGATTACTGTGCCCAACCTAGTTCAAAATATTACATTTTGGAAGGGAGTCCAATATGATAAAAAAAAAAACATGTCAGTTTATAAAAAGATTAATAGCAGAAACGTCGACATTTTACTTACTTTTAGCGAGCATCCTCTTTATGCTCCTCAACTGGTCTGGCTCCCTCAGTTTGAGGTCTGACCACCTCTTTCTGAGCTGCTCATTTGAGCGTTTCACCCCGAACTTCGCCCTCAGACTCTTCACAACTTTAGTGAGGATTTTGGCCTTCCTTCTATTTGGTTTGCTATACGGCCCATGCTTGGCATCATAATCAGCCTTGACCAAGATGTCCACCATCTCCGCCATCTTCGCCAAAGACATATTCGATGCCTTGAATCTCCTCCTTGATCGTGACGTGTCCTCGGTCTCCGGGCTTGTCTCCTCGCTAGTTGCGGAATTATCAGACACCTGCTGTAACTCCGCCATATCTGTCTGCGCGCCGAAAGAGAAGGGGCGGGGAAAAGATGTTAGTTAGAACGTCATGGGCGGGCGACGTGTGCGGAGCGACGTGTTCGAATTTTGACGCATGCGTGGTGTGTGTATATAGCAAACACACATGTGACTATAGTACGTTCGGTGTGCGGAGAGAGGAGTTCAAGTGACGGACGTGCGAACGAAGGTATGTGATTTTGTGACTTGTAAAAATTGTTGGCCTATACTGTCTTGAGATTGTTGGAGGATATATATGGTGACTAGGATGTTAAGGAGGTTAGACTGTTTGCCTCACATTATTTAAATATAATTTATTTAACTTGCAGATACAATATGAATGTCTTTATTAGCGACAAACAGTTCCTGGCGGAATTTATTGACCGGGTAAGGGAGCTGCCGGCTCTGTGGGAGACGAAAAACCCCATCCATAAAAAAAAAGGGGTGAGAAAAGCAGCGCTGGAGAAGCTGCTCCCATTTCTGCATACCAAGGTGCCCACAGCCACAGCAAAACAAGTGGACACTAAAATTGGGAGCTTGAGAGGTACCTACAGGACTGAACGCTCTAAGGTGCTGGCTTCTCAGAGGTCAGGAGCAGCAGCAGATGATGTTTATGTCCCGATTTTGTGGTACTACAACAGGATGTCCTTCCTGGATGACCACATTGACACAAGGCCATCACTCTCCACTCTTCCCCCCAGACTTCCCTGCAGCCAACCTGAGCCTTCTCTGGAGCAAGAGGAGGCAGCCATCCTGGATGATCCAGATTTGGCCATCTGGAGCCAGGTATAGTATTAACTAAAAATGTATTGGGATAAAATTAATGTTTGACAAATATGTCAGGATGAGAAACATACATTATTTTGGATTCCACAAGTGAAATCAAGATCTGTAGACATTATTCTGCACTTAATTGGGTGCTAAATAGTCAATCTGATGTAGTGGTAAATTTAAAGCAAGGATTTATGCATTTACATTCTAATTGCTTCAATCAGGATTACAAAGTTTGATGCAAAGATTAAACCAACATATTAAACTATGTTCCTTTTTCATACACAGGATGAAATCAGCCAGGAGGAGGGTCTGGAAACTGTCAGGCAGGAGGAGGAAGGGCCCAGTGGCAGCCAGGAGGTGGCAGGGCCCAGTGGCAGCCAGGAGGTGGCAGGGCCCAGTGGCAGCCAGGAGGTGGCAGGGCCAAGGAGAAGCACCAGATCCCAGGTGCCTCCCATCCGGCTTCACAAAAGAGGCAGGAGGGACAGGACCACCAGTGAGGCAGCAATGGCCCTTATTAAAGAGGCCCATGCCACCCTCAAGGAGCCCACATCCCCTGAAGAGGCCATTGCCGGCCTAGTGGAGGCTAAGTTCAAGGTGATGAGCATGGAGCAACGCCTCCTATGCGAGCCCCTGCTCATCACCTTGCTCAACAAGGGGGTGATGGAGAAAATTACACCCAATACCGCCATATGTGAGGTGGCCCAACTGACCCAACCTCAACCTCCACCTCCACCTTCTTCTTCTGCCCCACCCCCTTCTGCTACACCTCCACCTTCTGCCCCACCCCCTTCTGCTACACCTCCACCTTCTGCCCCACCCCCTTCTGCTACACCTCCACCTTCTGCCCCACCCCCTTCTGCTACACCTCCACCTTCTGCCCCACCCCCTTCTGCTACACCTCCACCTTCTGCCCCACCCCCTTCTGCTACACCTCCACCTTCTTCTTCTGCCCCACCCCCTTCTGCTACACCTCCACCTTCTTCTTCTGCCCCACCCCCTTCTGCTACACCTCCACCTCCTCCTCCTGACAGGAGTACCCCTCCAGTGGGCCAGCCTCCAGCCAAACGAAGAAGGAAGGCTGCAGGGAAGGCTTCAGGAAAGGCTGCAGGAAAGGCTTCAGGAAAGGCTGCAGGGAAGGTTGCCAGGAAGAAGAGGAAGTGATGGCCTTGCTTCATTGTGGTCATATATCTCACCTGCTGCTGTTCCTGACCTCTGGGAGGCCAGCATCAGATTGTGTTCAGAAATGTTGGCCTTCTCAAGCTCCCAATTTTAGTGTCCACACAGGGTTGCTGTGTGCTCTGGGGTCCCTGGGATGCACAAATGGCAGCAGCTTCTCCAGCGCTGCCTTCTCTTTATTTAATTTATAAACATGAATAAATGTGTTTTTTGTTTAAGTTCATACTTGACTATGTGTATTTTTAAATAAACAAAATCAAGCTTTGGAGTAAGCAGATACATTTGACTGACAATAAAAGGCACAGATATCACCCCCCCCCAAAAGAATAACTAAATCTGATTAGCACAAAAACATGGTGGGAAATTTAAATAATATAGATTCCAAAATTAAATGGGAGATCGCTATCAAAACATTGTGAAATTATAATTAACATCATTTTGAAAAATCTAACCATTTAAATTATTCCGAAAAACTTGCACGATATAATACACATAAATCTTATAAAGAGCAGCATGAAAAAGGTTAAAAATAAGGCATAACTCTGTGTGAATATCAGCAGTAAAAGAAGGTCACTCGTTTTGATTAATGTAACATTCTAACGAAGATTTCAATGCAGAACATTTAAACGATGAAATATTTTTGAGCGTGACGAATATGCTCTCTCCATTACGAAGGCTTGTTTTACCAGAAGATGCGCTCCCGTCTCATAGTTGCTTCTGAGCATGCGCGCTTTTGGAAGAGTCGTAAAAGCATACACACGAACCATTTTCTCGTCACAAAACAGGCCGACGAGAAACACGACGAGGAAATCTGGAATCCTGACGAGAAAATAGAGAGCAGGTTCTCTATTTTCTCGTCGAGATTCTCGGCAATTTTCTCGTCGTAAAACCATACACACGAACGTTTTTCTAGACAAAAAAACTCTCGCGGCACTTTTCTTGACTGTTTTGGACGAGAAAAACAGTCGTGTGTACGAGGCCTCATGCTGACAGCCAAGATCACGGCTTGGTTAACATACAGGAACACGGCATGATGTCATAACGTCGTGCCCGCGCCTCCGACGGTCATAGAGATGACTGATGACCATCTGGTCACCAGTCATCTCCAAATCGTTCTGCGAGCCTCAGATGGCACGGGAGAGCCCGGAGAAGCACCGGATGGCGGCAAGAACGATCAAGCGGCGGAACTGCCACTATGATCGTTTTTATTGTGCACAGAATCGCCGGCTGAAAAGAATGATATCTGAATGATGCCTGAAACTGCAGGCATCATTCAGATGTCACCGCCCAAAGCCAAGGATGTAATTTGACGGTGGGCGGTAGGAAACTGGTTAATATTTTTAAAAAAGGTAATTTTTCTTCTTCATTGATGTACACTGATGAGACTGCACTGATGGGCACCGATAAGGTGGCAAGGGTGGGCACTGAGAGGTGGCATTGCTATTTGGCACTGGTGGGCAGTGAGAAGTGGCACTGCTAGGTGGCAATGATAGTTGGCAGTGATGGGCACTGATAGGCACTGGCAGCACTGCTAGGTGCCACTGATTGGCACCAGTGGTGGGCATTGATAGGTGGCACTGGCAGGGGCTACTAATTGTCACAGATGATGCAGAATTGCCTCTTCCTCTTCGGGCCCCATGTCCCTTGCACATAAGCCGGTGATTGCCTTTTTTATGCTCACGCTGTCGGCACAAGGAGAAAACAAAAACCATTACCCAGCTTTTGTTTACATCACGTGATCAGCTGTCATTTGCTGACAGCTGATCACATGGTAAAGGGCAGGGATCGGCCCCTTACTCGGATCTGTAATCACCCGAGTCTCAGTGACTCTGTGACCACAGCGCACGCAAAGGGGAGGACGTTTATTGACGGACTCCCGGCAATTGAGGACCATGCTGTGGCCGTCGATCAGTTATAGCGCTGATCTCAAGTGATTAAAGAGGGTCAAAATTCAACTTAGGAATGAGTCTTCGAAAAGTTAAACTATTTAATTTGGCCACTTTATCCTTCCAAATAATTCACTTCCTGTCACATAGCCACACAGGAAGTGAGGGAAAATCCCTAACAATGTCTTTCCTTGGGGACACACAGGTCAGTCTAAATACTTTCCCCATTATGCACATTGCACTCGAGCATATTGCGGGGTACATCACAAATTATTAGGTAGTTTGGACTGTGGGGTTTATTTACTAAAGGCAAATCTACTTTGCACTACAAGTGCACTTGCTGTATATCTGAGGGGGACATGCAAGCCAAAAAAAAAACATCTTTGCTTTTACATGATTGTAACATCCAATCACCAGTACTTTCCCTCAGATTTTCAGCAGCTACACTTTTACTGCAGAGTGGATTTGTCTTTACTAAACCCCAAACTACCCAATGATTTGGGGTGTACACAACAAAGTGCTAGAGTGCAATTTGCTTAATGGGGACACTAGTTAGATTGATCTGTGTGTCCCCAAGAAAAGCCATTGGTAGGGTTTTACCTTCACTTCCTGTTTAGCTGTGTGACAGGAAGTGAAGCCAATGTTAAGCAAGGAGATAAAGGCCAAACTACAAAAAATAAATCTAAAAAAAAAAACACACACACAGGGGTTCTAACACTTACTTTGTTTCCCTCAAAATGCCCACAATTAGAATTGTATGGCCTTGAGCTATTTTTAAGTGCAGTGCTCTAAATCAGTGCTTCTCAAGTACCCCCAACAGGCCATGTTTGCAGGTTTTCCTTCATCTTGCACATGTGCTTTAAATCACAGTCAATGGTTTTGATTTTTGGACAGCAATTCTCGATAAGCTAAATTCACAAAACATTTTCCTGTTGGGGGTACTTGAGGACTGAGGTTGAGAACCACTGCAGTAAAAAAGGAAAATTGAATACTTACCGCTCTGTATTTCATTTCCTGGTGACGCTCCATGGCAGCACACAATACATGCATATGCTAGCATGAAGGCACCAGATTAGACAAATCACACCTGTTTTGTTTTGACATGCCAATCAGCTGTCACATTTGTTGCAAAGAAAACACAAAAAAAAACATCAAAACTTTCCATCTAATTTTATTGTTCAACAAAACAAAAGGGAAGGCAAAATAAAAAACATGGTCAATTTGAAACAGTTACAGACTCAACATCTTGAGCAATTTTTGGCCAAAAAAATGCAGCAGACAATTAAATCAAAGTGAACAAACAACACACAATAACAACATCAGAATTATTTCAGGGGAACATATCTCCCCCACACCAAAAATATACAATCCACAAAAGTTAACCAATCACTTGTTTTGCAAAGACATAACAAATAAAATACATGTGTTACAAACTCGATAAGGACACCAACATGTACATTTTACCCCCCACACACACACTTGCCTCTTCTCAAGGCAAGCGACCGAATGCTCTGTGAGCTTTATATAACATATGTTTGTGTGCTAATGAGGCAACCCATAAAAACACTCTCTGAGTGAGCATGCCCAGAAATATCCAGGCACTTTTCACACACAAAAAGCATGGCAAAAAAAAAACTAACTGGCTGGGCATGTGCAGAACAACACCAATGCAGCTAGCAAAAAATAACCCCCCCCCTCCCCCCGTCCAAAATTAAGCACATCATCCAGCATGCTACAAAATTAGAGATGGGACAATCACCCCACCCCCCACCAACAAATACAATTGCAGTCTATGGGAACTGACTTGTTAATTTTGCTAGTCCCCACTTGGCTGGCTTATCTTCTAGTTATTGGCCTTAAAATGGGGGCCCAGGTCCCACCCTAAGGGACATATATCAATGTCACCAATTTGGAAAACACCAAAAACAAAAAAAGTAGAAGTGCCTTTAAATATGCCAAATTGCTTAAGGGCCATTTCACACCACATGCAGTGCATTGCGTTTTTTATGCATCCAAAATGCATGGAAAGTTGGTTATATGGTTCTAAATGGCAGTGTTTGTTCCAATGCGTTCCAGTTCCACCCAAAAAGTAGAACATGCTGCATTTTACCTGCACTGGACTGTACTGGAACGCATCAAAACGCATCATAAACGCACTGGAACGCACAGGAACACACCTAAATGCACCAAAAACGCACTGGAACACACTTGTCCTTATCTATGGTTAATAAAAAAGAGGGGTGAAAAAAAAGCACTGGACTGCATCAAAAACTTACCAAAAATGCACTGGAACGCATGAAAAACGTGCATGCAGAAAAGCACCTGGAACGCATTCGGATTGCGTTTCTATGGTGTGAACTGGCCCTAGTTCACACTATAGAAACGCAGTCTGGGTGCGTTCCAGGTGCTTTTCTGCATGCACGTTTTTGACACATTCCAGTGCATTTTTGAGGCGTTTTTGATGCAGTCCAGGGTTTTTTTCCCCCTCTTTTCACTTAGGACAAGTGTGTTGCAGTGCGTCTTTGGTGCATTTAGGTGCGTTGCGGTGCATTCCAGTGCATTTTTGGTACGTTCCGTTGCGTTTTTCATGTGTTTTACTGCGGTCCAGTACAGTTTTGTACCTAAAAAATGCAGCATGACCAATTATTTATTGGCTTTCTGAAACGCACTGGAACGGACTGCAGTGGTGTGAACTATGCCATTGGCATTAATGTGATCAACTTTCTTTGCGTTTTTCAGGCATCAAAAAAACGCACTGCACTGCATCCGGTGTGAACTGGCCCTAAATATCATCATCGGGGGGTGTCTATAGTATGCCTGTAAAGTAGCACATGTTTTCCATGTTTATAACAGTTGGAGAGCAAAATTACATTTCTAAAGTAAAATAATAGTCATTTAAAAGTCCTTGCGGCTGTAATGAATTGCTGGTTCCCGTCAATACAGATAAAAGTCATTGAAAGTCTTTGCTAACCAAAAAAAAAAATGCGTGGGGGTTCCCCCAAATTCCATAACCAGGCCCTTCAGGTCTGGAATGGATATTAAGGGGAACCCCGCTGCAAATTTAAAAAAAAAAATGACGTGGGGTTCCCCCCAAATATCCAAACCAGGCCCTTCAGATCTGGCATGGATTTTAAGGGGAACTCCACCCCAAATAAAAAAAAAAATGGCGTGGAGTCCCCCTAAAAATCCACACCAGACCCTTATCCGTGCACATAACCTGGCCGGCCGCAGGGGAAGAGGGGGGGACGAGAGAGCGCCCCCCCTCCCTCCTGAACCGTACCAGGCCACATGCCCTCAACATGGGGAGGATGTCCCCATGTTGATGGGGACAAGGGCCTCATCCCCACAACCCTTGCCCCGTGGTTGTGGGGGTCTGCGGGCGGGGGGCTTATCGGAATCTGGAAGACCCCTTTAACAAAGGGGACCCCCAGATCTCGCCCCCCCCTATGTGAATTGGTAATGGGGTACAAATGTACCCCTACCATTTCACAAGGAAAGTGTCAAAAATGTAAAAAATGACAAGAGCCAGTTTTTGACAATTCCTTTATTAATGTCCTCTCTTTTCTTCCATCTTCTTCCTTCTTCTTCTTCCATCTTCTTCTTCCATCTTCTTCTTTTCTCCATTCGGGTTTCTTCCTCCATCCTCATCTTCCTCTTCATCTTTATCTTCATCTTCCTTCTTCCTTTGGTGTTCTCGTCCGAATCTTGCCCCGGCGTCTTCCCTTCTTCTTTCTTCTCCGGCCGCTCCGTTTGAATTGGAGGTTCCCGCTGTGCGACGCTTCAGTTCGCCTCTGGGTCCGCTTACACCCAGTGACCCCGCCCCTTTCTGACGCACATGGATTTCACGGGGACTTTCCCCGTGGTGACAGAGGGGTCGGAGCCACCGGGTGTAAGCGGACCAAGTGGAGAACTGAAGCTTCGCACAGCGGGAACCTCCAATTCAAACGGAGCGGCCGGAGAAGAAAGAAGAAGGGAAGACGCCAGGGCAAGATGCGGACGAGAAGACCGAAGGAAGAAGGAAGATGAAGGTGAAGATAAAGATGAAGATGAAGATGGAGGAAGAAACCCGAATGGAGAAAAGAAGAAGATGGAAGAAGAAGGAAGAAGATGGAAGAAAAGAGAAGACATTAATAAAGGAATTGTCTAAAACCGCCTCTTGTCATTTTTTACATTTTTGACACTTTCCTTGTGAAATGGTAGGGGTACATTTGTACCCCTTACCAATTCACATAGGGGGGGCGGGATCTGGGGGTCCCCTTTGTTAAAGGGGTCCTCCAGATTCCGATAAGCCCCGCAGACCCCCACAACCACTGGGCAAGGGTTGTGGGGATGAGGCCCTTGTCCACATCAACATGGGGACATCCTCCCCATGTTGAGGGCATGTGGCCTGGTACGGTTCAGGAGGGAGGGGGGGCCGCTCTCGTCCCCCCCTCTTCCCCTGCGGCCGGCCAGGTTGCGTGCTCGGATAAAGGGTCTGGTGTGGATTTTTGGGGGGACTCCACGCCATTTTTTTATAAAATTTGGGGTGGAGTTCCCCTTAAAATCCATGCCAGATCTGAAGGGCCTGGTTTGGATATTTGGGGGACACCCGCACGTCATTTTTTTTTAAATTTGCAGCGGGGTTCCCCTTAATATCCATTCCAGGCCTGAAGGGCCTGGTTATGGAATTTGGGGGAACCC
Source organism: Rana muscosa (assembly GCA_029206835.1). Taxonomy (NCBI): domain Eukaryota; kingdom Metazoa; phylum Chordata; class Amphibia; order Anura; family Ranidae; genus Rana; species Rana muscosa. The sequence continues at coordinate 1,214,846,179 of CM055122.1, forward strand.
CCACGCTTTTTTTTTTTTGGTTAGCAAACACTTTCAAAGACTTTTCTCTATATTGCCGGGAGCCGACAATTCATTATAGCCGCGGCTGCTTTTAAATGGGTTTTTTTTTCCTTTAGAAATGTCATTTTGCTGGCGCACTGGCAAGTTCAGAGCTGCGCCGGTTCAACTTATGCAAATTGAGTTATGTGACTTGACATTTACTAAGATTTTGCCGGCGCAGTGTCTTGGCGCATTTAAACCATTGAAATTCCCGCGCTGAGCTCAAAAAAACCTCCCGCAGCTCGAATCGTACTTGCCGGCGCAGCGGGCTGGTTTTGAAAAAGTTACTTTCCCACTCTATTTTGGGCATATTAGTTATTTGGGCAGGTGTCACTACACTTCCTCACATCACCCCCATTATATTCTCACTTCCAGCTTCTTTATATTTATATTTTAACATGCCCTGCGCCAGGTCCATAGTAGCGCACTGAGCGCCTCCTCCCGGGCGCAGAGAACACTATAGTAAATGGGAAATAGGGCTGCGATACCGGCGCTAATGTTTTGTAAATACCAAAACAGCCATTGCGCACGCAGATGCGCCAATACTCATGGCGCAAACGTTTGGTAAATCAGCCCCAATGTGTCCCAGATAGTTAACTGATGACTGATAGAACTGGCACTTTTCAGGTGAGAGCTTGAGTCCCTCCTCACTGAGTCTTCTCAAAACTTTCTCCAGCCTCTCTTCATGTTATTCCAAGGTTCTCCCGAAGACAATGATGTCATCCAAGTATACAAGGACTTCGATGAGGTTCATGTCTCCTACAGTCTTTTCCATGAGACGTTGGAAGGTGGCCAGGGCTCCAGACAGACCTTGGGGCATCCGGTTGAATTCAAAGAACCCCACTGGGGTTATGAAAGCTGTCTTCCCCTTGTCTTCTGGATGCATAGGGATCTGATAGTACCCGCTCTTGAGGTCCATGACGCTGAACCACTAGGCTCCGGAAAAGCTCTGTAGGGCATCCTCTATCTTCGGAGTGGTGTACTGGTCGGGTATGGTCCTCCTGTTGAGGGTCCTGTAGTCTATGCACAGCCTCAACGACCCATTCTTCTTCCTGACCACCACTATCAGGGAGGCATAGGGGCTTCTAGATTCTCAAATCACACCAGTTTGCTTGAGCTCGGCGAGCTGTTCCCTCAAGTCTTCGAGGTCTGCTAGCGGAACTCGCCTAACCCTCTCCCTGAAGGGCTTGTCTTCCTGGAGGTGGATTCGATGGGTGGCACTCTTTGCACACCCCACATCGAACTCATCTTGGGAGAAGATCTTTTTCCACCTGGGCCTTGGCTCTCTCTTTCCAAGCCCTAAGCAGGTTTGGGTTCTCCATGGAAAGTTTCTCCCACACAGTCCTTTCTCCCTCTGCCTTCTCCATGTCCGACAAAGCAACTGGGGTAGCAGGGCTCACCTGGCCCAGCAACATCCTGGCTGGGATCTCCATGGGGCCATCCGTAGTATTCCTAACATTCATAGGTACTTTACAGTGTGCCTTCTTCAGGGCCCTCAACGGGACCACTTCTGGGACTACTTCTAAGCCTGAGTGTTCTCCCCCTGGGCCGGGTTCCAACATGACAAAGGGCCCAGGCTGCTCCCAAGTGAGTTTCACAGTGGCTTTTAAACAGGCTACTTCATTGGGCTGCAGCACTATTCCTCTTCTTCCCAGCCTCCAGACCTTCCCTACTCCCTCTTCTGGGGCCTTCTGTTCCAAGATCAGTCGCTGATAAGCTGTCTTCAGCATTGGGTGGATCTCGGTGACTGTGGGGTCTTTTCTTCTTGTCAGAGGGACCAAGAGTCTTCGGACCAGATCCGTGTTGGTCCCTATTATTAGGGAACTCTTGTTAGCTCCAGGCGGTCGGGGGCATACCACAGCCAAGGTATCGAACACTTCGGCCTTCCCGGCTATGGACGGGTCAAAAGTCAGTTTTATAGGCAGATAGCCATCATAAGGGAAACTCTCAGTCCCAATTCCCCATATTTCCAGCTCTTCAATCTTCTGGATGGGTAGGTGACTTAGATGCTTGTCATAAAAGTTTTGGTACAACAGGGTCACTTGTGCCCCAGTATCCAATATGGCTCTGGTGTAGACTCCCTCCACTTGGACAGGTACTATCGGGGAGGGGCCTACCAGCTTCTCTGGATACCGCTTCGAAGGGGTCTCTTTCTTTGGATCTTTGCGTTTCCCTTTTTAACTCTTTCTTCCATTTCCCTTTGGACTTAAGTCTCTCTTGGGCCTGATATGCATTGATCTCCCTCCTTTTAATGGGTGTAACTACCCGCTGAGGGACATTATTCTCTTTCTTTGGTGTACGTTCCCACTGAGGAACCCTGTGCTTCTTCTGAGGGGTTTTGTCCACTCTTTTCCTGTGCTTCTCATTCAGTTTGGAGCTCACTGGAGATGATGGGCACCCGATTGACTCCTTCACCGGGGCCCTCTGAAGTTTTCCGCTGGCTTGCGGTTATTCATCTTTTTTTTCTTTGGGCTGGAACACACTTTGGCGAAATGGCCAGCTCCTCCACAGTTGAAACAAATCACATCCCCCCAATCTTGCAAGGATGCGGGCGCTGAGATGTTTGGAAACAGTTCCTTCTTTGGGCTTTCCCTCTCTGGTACCCCTTGATACTTGGCCATCATAGAGGTCAGCATCCCCAATACTTGGGACATCTGTGACTTCAAGGTATCCACCTCTGAGTCTCTCTCGAGGGTCATGGCCGTCCTGATCACCACTGTCTTCCAACATAGCCTCCTCTTCTCTGACCACTCGGATTAAGTTGGGGTACTCCAGGCTCTTCCTGTCCTGTCGAGTGCGTAACGCCAATGTGATGGGGTCCAGGGGCTGTGCTCCCCTCAACACCTGCTGAACACGGGCCTCATACACCTTCCTTGGGTCGATCCCCTTCTTCAGTATAATTTTATGTAGGATCTTATTCAGACGCCTCATGAACTCTGACAGTTTCTCTCCTGTCTTCTGATAGCAGTGCTCCAGCTGGTAAGTGAGCTCAGTGACTTTTTCTGTTCCACCGAACACATTCTGCAGAATGTCCAGATAATCCTGTGCATCACAGTCTTTCTTGCTCAGCTTGAGGTTGCGTATGGCCTCCAAGGCGGGCCCTATCAGACTCTCAGTGATTCTTTGTTTCTTTCGGTGTTCTGGGACCTCCTATTCTTCTAAAGCCTGGGTGGCGCCGTCTAGCCACTCCTCAAATCCCTCTTCTCCCGAAGGTACAGGTTTCCTTCCAGAAAACATCCTGAGTTTTCTGTATCCCAACATCGGGTAGTCTGTAGGATCCTTCTTACACTGGGCTACAACCTCCCCCAGGACCGCACATACTTCTGCGCTGAGGGTGGCCGGTGGTGACCCGGGACTCTCTTTCGCCTTCTGCTTTCCTGCTTTTGGGGACTGCGGTGGAGATGTTTGTGGAGGTAATGGTTTTGGTGTCTGAAACCATCCTCCCTTGACTGGCAGCGCATGTATTAACTATAGGTCTGATCATCCACTGCTTTTATGCTTGGACTTTTGAAATGCTCTGGGATTTCATTCTTCCATTCTACTACTGCGTGGGTCAGTGAAGAATTCGACCTGACATCCATCACCCATGCTTTCTGGTGTGGGGACAGCGACATTACTAGCTGCTTTACCGCTACTTCTTGCCAGATCCCCGGGAGTTCAATAACTACTGCCGCGGCTGAATCGGTGCCCGCCACCGTGCACCACTGTTCCACTTTCAGCGGGTCCATGCCGGTACTTTTGGCGCATTGCTTGCTGTATCAGGATCCCGGACTCGAGAGCCCCCACGTGTAGCGCTACCCCCAGTTAAGAGAGCCGTTGGATTTGTTTCGGGCCAACAGATAAGTATTATTCCACTGAATAGAGCCATCTGGTGTTATGCATCTCTACCTTCTTCATTGAAAATACACCCTATAATAGGACCCACACTTCAAATGGGATATAAGACAAGTCGGAACTCCAGAATAACTACAGAACAGTCACCTTTGACAGCAGTCCTGGGGAACCCAATGTTTCCACCAGGATTGGCGGTAAGAGGCTTTCAGGGACTTAGAGACAGAGGATTATATCAAGTATCACATTTTACGAATTTAGATAATTGGCCAACAATAGAAAATATGACTCAACAGGGTGGCCAATTTGAAATGTCGGCCTGGCAGGCACGACAAGTGTTTTGGAGATATTCATCACCTCGCTTAAATGCAAGTGAGACATTTCTTGGTATCCCTTGGCCCAATGGAGAAATATTGTAGACCATGCACAAAATTTGAGACATATTGCGAAGAAAAGGAACCAATCTCCCATGTTATATCCAAAATATATGCTCTCCTGGTAACACCTCCAGAGGAGTATAAAATAAAAAGTTTGAGCAAATGGGAGAGAGACTTGAATCAAAGCTTCTCATTAATACAGAGTAAGAAAATAGAACAATTGGCGTTGAGTACCTCTAGATGTATTAAAATACAGGAATCTAATTATAAATTGTTAACACGATGGTACTGTACACCACCAGTTCTAAATAATTTTTTTCCGGAAGAGTCAGATAGATGTTGGAGAAACTGTGGCGAACGGGGAACTATTTTTCATATTTTCTGGCAGTGTCCAGTGATTAGACTGTTTTGGTCGGAGGTGCAGAGAATAATACAAATGTTTACGGAATATCAGGTTCCGGATGATCCAGCCTTCTTTTTGCTACAAAGCTCTCAAATCTAAAAATATATAAAAATTCAATAATATGTCACATGGTGAATGCAGCCAAAAGCTGCATATCTATATGTTGGAAAGAAACTCGAACACCCCCTATTTCTATGTGGTTGGGAAAAATAAGACGAGTTTGGATAATGGAAAATTTATGGCCCAACACATTAGGAAGAACGGAACAAATTAATGAGATATGGACACCATTGGAAGAATTTGTAAAATCAGAAGAGGGAAAAAAATTATTTGGAGAAGATAGAGAATGAGTCCGGTGGGCAGAGATGGGGAGAGGCTTAAATTTTTTAAATTTTTTTTTTTCCGGGGTGAAAGGGGTTAGGAGTAGATGATTGTGATATAGAGAATGGGAGGGAGGGAAGGGTAAGTAGAGAAATAGACAATCAATATTTTGTTTTTGGTTAAGAAAATATAATTGATGCATATTATGTAATATGTTTTGTGATATGGTTGATATTATGTTATCGATATTGTCTATGGGGAAAGAAAAAGATATAGAAATAAAGAATTTATAAAAAGGATTTGTTTCGGGCCATGAATACAGCACCGCCAACCCCCGGCAATCTACTCGACCCACTCTGGCACAGTTAGTCTAAGGGTTGTTATTTTATCACAATCTAGCAATATATGCACAATGATAACACACTGAGGGCGAAGTGTTAAAGTATAACTAGTTTACTTCTGTGTAAAAGGCATAGATTAACACATAACACATATATTGTCTGCAGAGCCCTGCAACGGTAAATATAGTACACACTGAGGATGCTGGCGATTACGCGCCAAGTGCAGCTATTCCTATCTATGCGCCCTTATGGCGCAGCAACAAAAAGTTCTAACTCCTGGTCAGGCTTGACTCAGATATAACTTAGTCTCTTGGGGAACAATTTCTTTGCATGCAGCTTGAACGGTGGTGCACATATAGAAAGAAACAGTATTTGTAATCCACACGATAGGTAATAGAAGAACACTTCACCGGAGACTACACGACCCAGTTCTGTTACTAGTCTCCGGTGGAACAACAGATAAAACTTGGTGGGCCAAGGCAGTCTCTAGGCCTAATCAGAATAAAGTATTTTTTTGGATTGAGCAGGTGCTCGCTCACCACTCCGGACGCGATCCCAGTCCGGGACTTCCACCGACTGTGTCTCCGCACACAGCATCTGCAACGGCCGGGTCCCTGGTCCAACTGATATCAGCAACTTGGAGAAGTCGGATGCCACCCAGGCTCGCAGTGGGGTGGAAGACTCTCTGGAAGTTGTGCAAGGCCCTGGCTTCAGGCCCTGTACTGCCGCAGATCCGCACGGGAAGACCTGTTGATAGCAGTGTGGTGTCCAAAGAGGCCGAGCTCAGCCTCGCCCTCCTCTTATATAGTCCCACCCATGAGTCCCTACGTGGCGAAAATGCACCCTGGGTGCCAAACGGGGTTATGGGTAACATAGTCCCGGGCCTTAAAGGAGACCCCGCTACATGTACATGGGGCGGTCGTTAAGTGGTTAATGTATTGCTCGTGGGTGGTAAGATCCCACCACAAGCTCACCTTTTTCTCCATTAGGTGGCCAAATTTCCTAAAATTTGTATCAAGATCACCAGTTTCAGAGATGGGATTCGTGGTAAAAACATCTTTTAAATCTACTGTGCGATTTTCCACAAATTTAAAAATATCCATAATTGCTGCTTCAGTGCGGTGTCAGATAGTAACAGTGATAAATAAATAAGAATACTAAAGCGCTATTAAGGTGCAAATGCAAGTGAAAGACAACAAAGGATAAACAAATGGTAACAGCTGCAACCATTCAGTGGAATTCTGAAGACCAAGGATAAAAATAATTAAATAGGTAATGATGCGCTAAAACCAACCCTTTTGCTGTGCCCAGTAAAAAAAGTGTGATGAATTCCTAAAATATGCTGCTCCGTGCAGTATTGTGCAAAAACTATAAAAAAGTTATTAGTGTCCAGTGATCTGATGTGCAAAAAAAACAGTGGTCTAATGTGCAAATTACTGAAATAAATGAACTACAATTATGAACACTGTAATCAATACATATCATACAATGATTATTAAAAACCAAGGTAAAGTGCCATGTAGTACCAATTCACACAGTGTCTATAGCCACCTGAAAGGTGATCAGTGCATGAGTTTTGCTGGTTCCTGGAAAGAAAAAGATATATCCGTATTCCTGTTTGCTAAAACACTCACAGTATTTCCTCTCAGCACCTGGTAGATAAACAGTTCCTCTCCGTCACACTGGGAGATCCCACTCGCTAGTTGTGTGTTTCTCATATACCGGAAAAAAAAAGAAGAAAGACGCGATCATTGTGCAATGTTTAAACCATACATGTGATGTAATACAGTGGGGTTCCACTCACATTTCATTCAAACATCAAGGGCGCATAAAACAGCTCAGTGGAGCAATCTCCTCACTCACTGGCAGCGTCACTCGGCTCCTCCCCCTACGCGTTACGTCACACGCCACGTGACTTAATCATGGGTAGCCATGTGACCAGAACAGCTGAGTCTTTATAGTTGCGACTGCGTTCTTGTTGTCATGGTGACAAGAGGGATCATCACATCATTGCTGGCAAGCGCTTTCCATAAGCTAATCATTTAATGCATATATCAAGTACAACTTTTAATAAAATCTACATAGGTCAAAATGACCAATTAGACCTTTTAAAACCATTATGTTAAAATCTGGCTTTTGATGTTACTAATGCAATTTGGCAAGGATAATAGTGCATAGATTTTGAACTCCCTCCAGTGGTCATTACTGGTATAACCCAGGACTCCAGAGATAACCAGACAATGAAATGAATAAATCATACAAAATAAGTACAGCACTTTACATATTACACATAGTAAATATAGATAACCATTGCATCCAGCACAGATCCAATTAAAATATAATAATTATAATAACTGAGAGATATTAAAATATAATAAAAATTGTAAAAACTAGTACCCAAAAGTAAAATATATGAAGTCACTAAAATTCAAACTAATAATCTGAGATGAAGCAATTCAGATCAAATTCTATGTTTAGGCCATTCGGCGCAAGGGTACGCATTTCACGTATCCACCTTGATTCACTTTTACTTAAGTCCCTTTGTGACTCCCCCTCCAGTGGGGTTTGAACTTTTCTATGGCCCAGAACTTCAGATGTATAGGATTTTTATCATGACATAATGCAAAGTGACGTGAGACATTATGTTTAGGAAAGCCAATTTTTATGTTTTGTACATGTTCTCTTATTCGTTTCCACAATGGTTGTTTTGTACGACCTATGTATTGCAGCTAGCAAGAGCACTGCAACACATAGACCACACCTTCAGTTCTGCACGTAATGAAATCCTTTATATCATATTCTTTTTGTGTAACATTGGATCTGAATTTGGAACATTTTTGACCATTCAGCTTTGTCTCTCCGCATGCATAGCATCTCTTGCAGGGATAGAAACCTTTCCCCTGAAAAAAAGTATATATTATACTATTTTACTCAAAATAGTATATAATATTTCATAGAGAAGTTCCCTAAGAACTTCCCTGTTCCCTGGTAGTTCCCATAACATGTGTAATTACCGGGATATATAATGATACCCTCCTCCGGCTTGGATGTCTTGGTTACATATGGGATATTGTTAGGACCTGAGCTTGAACCTGGGACCTCTGGTGTGTCTGGTGGTGACTCTACTTGCTGAGCCACCTGGAATGCTGGACAGCTTCTTGGATAGTTCATTAGACAATTCCTTGAATGATCTTTCTTGTCTTGAATCTTGTTTGCCTTGAACCTTGAACCCTTTGCTCCTCCCAGGAACTTCCTGATTGAAGCCATGTTCCTGCACTTCCTGTGTGATGGAGTATATAAAATGAATATTTTTATAAATGGGTTCTCTCTATCTATTATCCACTTAAATATAGTTTGAGAAGTTTAGCAATGGGTTAAATCGTTTTTGAGCCCAGCTGCTAACATAGTCTATACCCACCTCAGGAATTCAGGGTAATTAGAATCCTTTTATGGGAACCATCTGTTAGGAACTGTTAGGATCTGTTAGGAACAGAAATACATGTTGAGACATTTCTGTACAATGAGAAGCTTATTGATTTTTTATTTTGGGAATCAGAGTGTTTGTGAATGTTAAGGGTACAAGTTTGAAATAGTATATTGTGTGTGTTTTGTTAAATCTTATTACAACAGTATTATTTTCCTTGAGTAACCATATGACAGAGATGTTGGGCTCGGAGTGGAGTTCCCGACCCCTCCCCTCACTGCTGGATTCATCATCTTAAGTCCCTCCATCCGGGAGGGGAGGGCCCCTCCCCTCCCATCGTGCGAAGCAATATGGAGAACGAACTCTGGAATGTAACCTAATGACTTGCCACGAGGGAGAGGACTTTACAGAAGAAGAAGCACTATATTTGGACTCAGCCAATCATGTGTACATGTTTTGTGATGACGAGTGTATGTGTCATATTTGCTATATAAGTCGAGTTTCAATAAAGTAGCCCATTAGGGAGCCATACATGCAAAGGAAGCTATACTGATGAGTCTGATTTCAGTGTGCAACCCTTCAAACAGGCCTACATGTATATTTTAACATAAATTCGGAACAGCGGCAGAACAAGGGAATAGATTCTGGGATTGGACCAGAATTAATCCATTACAATATTGGCTTCCCAACGTGGGTTCTAGATTACGATTTCTGATTAGCTGACCTAGCTGAGATTGCCAGCGATTTTGAGATGTGTCTCTCACGGGATGGAGCCTGCGCAACTTCATAATACACGGTAAGTGGAGTCTATTATCTTCCTTACCTGTGTTTTTCCGGTTCAGGCACTCCCTCTCTTTTGCTTGCTTTCAGTCAGCTCTTCTGAGATCGACAAAGAACGGGTAACTTCTTGTCTAGAACCAATTTACTAAGAACCTGTTTGACTCCTTCTGCTGACTGTCATTTATGTTTTGTTTTGTTCTGTGTTGACTTGACTGTGACTATTCCGGTGAACTGTCTATGTGTGTAGGGGAGACTCGATATTTCTTGCTGGGCTGGCCTAGTTAAAGAGGGGTAGGTTAGATAATTATGTGCGCAGGAGTCCTTATTCGTATTATTTTGTAAGATACGGATTGAAGAGAAAGGAGCAGGGTAGGTTAGATATATATATTATATGAGAATAGATATATATGTGTGAATGGAGTCGCTGAATTCCCTTGCTCAAACAGCTTCCCGTTGATGAAGCGTCGGGGTTTATAGAGGTGTCGGAACCATTCATTTAGATATATGTCGCCGTTTCCACGGATTTATAGAGAGGTGTTAGACACAGAATTTCCTTGTCCGGTGGGTTCGGTGTTAATTTTTACCTCAATGCAGACAGGGGAGCGTAAATAGCGTGTATTGTCTTTGTTCTGTCTTCTGTGTGTTTGCGTTAAGATGGTAGTTTAGTTTACTTGTTACCAGCCTTTCAAGTAGTGCACTTTTGTTCTGTCTTTTATAGATCACTTGGAGACGATAGCTGTCTTGCGAGCTCACACGCAGGCATACAGCCCCCTGCCTTTCATACAAACCCACGCTGCCCAAAGCCCCCCCTTCCTCCTCCTCAGGCTGTATAGAGGGTTTCATATTTCCCGCCTGTTTTTTTTTTTTTTTCCTGCAGTGCAGACTTGCTGTCTTTTACTGTGTGACTTTAACCCTTTAACATCCCTTCTAGTCTATGCCTGATTTTTATACCCTGACTGTACTTTTTCATTCTATGGTCAGGTGTTTGTGTTTTTTGTTTTTTACATTTGATGTTTGTATTTGATTTTTGTCCTTTGCTTTGTAGCTATTTTAACTAGGGTGACCACATCTCTAAACTGCCATTCAGGGACACCCCTCCCCCCCCCCCCAAAATATGATTTTTGAATTTTTTTTGCCGATTTTTGGGGCAGGGGCGTATGAAATCAGCAGACCTGTGTGCAAGATCAAAAGTGGGCCCTAGGCATCAACAGGAACAACAATATGGCACGCAAAGCGCATCGTGGTGAACGGTGGCCATGTCTTAAATTGCGCTAAATATTGGCTTAAAGGGGGTGTTGTTAAAGAGAGTCTGAGATGACTTGTATAGTGCAGAATGTGGTAATGTTAAATAGGGAATGCAGAGTGTATGGCGGGGGGTAATATGTACAGGAGAGGAGTGCGGAGTGTATGGCGGGGGGGGGTAATATGTACAGGAGAGGAGTGCGGAGTGTATGGCGGGGGTAATATTTACAGGAGAGGAGTGCGGAATGTATGGCGGGGGTAATATGTACAGGAGAGGAGTGCAAAATGTATGGCGGGGGGGTAATATGTACAGGAGAGGAGTGCGGAGTGTATGGCGGGGGGTAATATGTACAGGAGAGGAGTGCAGAGTGTATGGCGGGTAGTGATGAGCCGAACACCCCCGGGTTCGGTTCGCACCAGAACCCGCGAACGGACCGAAAGTTCGAACGAACATTAGAACCCTATTAAATACAATGGATGCGAACGTTCGAATTCTAAAGTGCTAATTATAACAACTATTATGCATGTTATTGTCCTAAAAAGGGTTTGGGAACCCGGGTTCTGCACCAGGGGACATGTATCAATGCAAAAATAAGTTTTAAAAACGGTCGTTTTCCGGGAGCAGTCATTTTAATGATGCATAAAGTGAAAAAAAAAAAGTCAAATATTCCTTTAAATATCGTACCTGGGGGGTGTCTAAAGTATGCCTGTGAAGTGCCACGTGTTTCCCGTGTTTAGAACTGTCCCTGCACAAAATGACACTTCTAAAGGAAAAAAAAGCCATTTAAAACTGCTTGCGGCTTTAATGTAATGTCTGGTCCCGGTAATATGGATGAAAATCTTTAAGAAAAATGGCATAGCTACCCCATGACCCCCCCCCTACCCCAGCCCATTACCAGCCCCTTTGGGTCTTGTATGGATATTAAGGGGAACCCCGCACATAAAATAAAAAAGGCCCTATATACTCTGAACAGCCGTATACAGGCGGTGCATACAAGACAGGGACTGTAGGTTTGTTCTTATGTAGAATCTGTTTGTAATTTTGAACAGGTACATTGTTGAAGTGTAGCTCCAGACCAAAAATCTATTTTTATACTTTTTGGAAAACATAGGTAAGGGTTATCACCCCTGTAACATTTGTTTTGCTGTCTGTGCCCCTGTTCAGAACATTTCACCTCACTTTCCGTCCTAATGACAACTGTTTTTGAAATGTGGTGTTTTTCTTGAAACAAGGATTGCTGATAAAGCATCAGTACAGAGGAGACACCTTTCTCCCATATTTATTCTTACAGGAGAGAATTTTCCTTCCTAGTGGTAGATTTCCTCTCACTTCCTGTTGTCTTCTTGCGTTTGCAAGTAGGAGTCGTTTGTAAGTTGGATGTTTGAAAGTAGGGACCTGCCGTATATACTCTGCAGAAATAGGCCCCTTAGTTGTTGGTGTTGGCACAACACTGTAAGCACTCACAGTTACTCTTGGTTGGTGCTGGAACGCCCTGCTGTCAACTATTATATCAGGAATTTTAATTACATATAATTGTTGAACAGTGGTAGTAAAAATTGGGCCTTTGATGGTGGTGCTGGTGCCACAACACTGTAAGCCCTGACAGTTACTCTTGGTGGGTGCAGCAATGGGCCCTGCTGTGAATTATTAGATCAAGAATTGTAATTACATGCCCCTGTTGAACAGGGGCTGAAAAATTGGGCCTTAGGCACTGGTGGCACAACACTGCAACCCTTCACAGATACTGTACTTGGAGCACAGCAATGAGCCCTGTTGCAAAGTATTGCTTCAAAAATTGTAATGACACGCCCCTGTTAAACAGGGGCTGAAAAATTGGGCCTTAGGCACTGGTGGCACAACACTGCAACTCCTCACAGATACTGTACTTGGAGCATAGCAATGAGCCCTGTTGCAAAGTATTGCTTCAAAAATTGTAATTACACGCCCCTGTTAAACAGGGGCTGAAAAATTGGGCGTTAGGCACTGGTGGCGGCACCCATAAACAAAAATGATCTTCCAAGCTATCATCATCAATCGTATCATTGAGGACTCGGAGGAGGAGGATAGCCAGTCAACATAACAGCACAGGCACTCAGCATCAGCATCAGTCTTGAAGGGATGTGACATTTTAAAATCAATTAGTCTGTTATATCAGCATCAGGTGTGTGGTAGCTGGTGGTGATCCAAGACTGGTTCATCTTGATGAAAGTCAGTCGATCAACCGAGTCGGTGGACAGGCGCACCCTGTGATCCGTGACAAATCCTCCAGCAGCACTGAATGTGCGTTCCGAAAGAACGCTGGATGCAGGACAGGCCAGTAGCTCAATTGCATACTGTGCAAGCTCTGGCCAGTGATCCATCCTCAAGACCCAGTAAGCCAGAGGATTTTCGGTGGGGAAGGTGTCCAAGTCTGACCTTGCCCCTAGATATTCCTGCACCATGTTTATCAGACGCTGGCGATGGTTGCTGGAACCGATCATACTTTGGGGCTGCGGACTAAAGAATTGTCTGAACGCATCGGTCAGACGGCCACCTTCCCCACCGCTCCTTCTTTGACTGGCCGAAGCCTCAGCAACTCGTTGTCCAGGACCAGGAGTTTGCAACCTCCCAGTCTCTGGGAACGCGTTGCACAGACCTTTCTGCAAGGCCTCCCGGAGTTGTCTCATCCTCTGCTCCCTCTGCGACGGTAACATAAGGTCCGCAACCTTACCCTTGTACCGTGGATCAAGGAGAGTGGCCAGCCAGTAATGGTCCCTCTCCTTGATCCGAAGAATACGAGGATCCTTCCGCAGACTTTGCAGGATCAGGGAGGCCATGCAGCGTAGGTTTGCTGAGGCATTCGCTCCGGAGTCCTCTGGGTCACTAAGGACGACATGATCCGCAGCCACCTCCTCCCAGCCACGTACAAGTCCACTGGTTTCTTGGGACTGTAAATCATCCCTAAAAGACTGCTGCTGATGATGCTGAGTGCCAGCCTCCACCTCCATGCTGACACAATCCTCCTCCTCCTCCTCCTCCTCCTCCTCCTCCTCCTCTTCCTGTGCGATGGGTGGGACAGAAGGAACACTGTCTGGGTAAAGGGGGCCTTGAGAGGCAAGGAAGTCCTCCTCTTCCTGCCTCTGTTCTGCCTCAAGTGCCCTGTCCATTATTCCACGCAGCGTGTGCTCCAACAGGTGGACAAGAGGTACAGTGTCACTGATGCATGCACTGTCACTGCTCACCATCCTCGTGGCCTCCTCAAATGGTGCCAGGACAGTGCATGCATCCCTGATCATGCCCCACTGGCGTGGAGAAAAAAAACCAAGCTCCCCTGACCCTGTCCTGGTGCCGTAGTCGCACAGGTACTCATTGATGGCCCTCTGCTGCGTGTGCAGCCGCTGCAGCATGGCCAACGTTGAGTTCCACCTGGTGGGCATGTCACATATAAGGCGGTTCTTGGGCAGGTTCAACTCCTTTTGCAGCTCAGCCAGGCGAGCACTGGCATTATAAGATCTGCGGAAATGCACACAGACTTTCCTGGCCTGCCTCAGGACATCCTGTAAGCCCGGGTACCTGCCCAAGAAGCGCTGCACCACCAGGTTAAGGACGTGAGCCACACAGGGCACATGGGTCAGTTGTCCCTGTCGGAGGGCGGAGAGGAGGTTGGTGCCATTGTCGCAAACCACCATTCCTGGCTTAAGCTGGCGTGGCGTCAACCACCTCTCGGCCTGGCCCTGCAGAGCAGACAGGACCTCTGCCCCAGTGTGGCTTCTGTCCCCCAAACACACCAGCGCAAGCACGGCATGGCATCTTTTTGCCTGCGTACTTGCGTAGCCCCGTGAACGGCTACGGAGCACCGCTGGTTCATAGGACAAACCACAGGAAGAGGCCATGGAGGAAGAAGAAGAGGAGGGGGTGGAGGAGAGAGGTGTGTCACAACCAGTAGTAGCATTTTGGAGGCGTGGCGGTGGGACAACCTCCAACACTACTGCACCTTGTCCTGAATCCTTCCCAGCTGCCAAAAGAGTGACCCAATGGGCCGTGAAAGAAAGGTAACGTCCCTGTCCATGCCTGCTGGACCATGAGTCAGCGGTAATATGCACCTTACCGCTGACCGCCCTGTCCAGCGAGGCCAAGACATTGCCTTCCACATGCCGGTAGAGAGCCGGAATAGCCTTCCGTGAGAAAAAGTGGCGTTTGGGAACCTGCCACTGAGGAACCGCACATTGCACAAACTCACGGAAGGGGGCCGAGTCTACCAACTGAAAAGGCAGCAGTTGAAGCGCTAGCAATTTAGCCAAGCTAGCATTCAACCGCTGGGCATGTGGATGGCTGGGAGTGAACTTCTTTCGACGGTCCAGCAGCTGGGGCAGGGAAATTTGCCTGCTAGAATCGGACGTCGGTGTACTGCTAGCAGAGTGGGCGCAAGTACTTGGCTGTGACACACCTAATTCTACACCTTCATTCCTCTCAGTGCATGTTTCAGAGAGGACTGAAGTTATAGTGGGGTTGGAGATCCCAGCTGATGCGGTGCAAGGAGAGGTCCGCTTTGTTCTTTGGTGTGGGTCTTTGAGGTAGGCTTGCCAACGAGCTGCATGGCAGGTCAACATATGTCTGGTCAGGCATGTGGTACCCAAGCGGCTGATGTTTTGGCCACGCGATATACGCTTGAGACATATGTTGCAAACAGCAGCTGTGCGATCTGATGCACTAGCCTCAAAAAAGGCCCACACCAAAGAACTTTTTGAATGACGGGCAGAGGCAGCGCCCTGCACAGGCGGAGCTCTGCGGTGTGATTCCGTCGGTGTACTGCCCTTACGCTGGCCACCAAAGGGCATCCTGCCTCGTTGGAGATGTGCCTCCTCCTCATCCTCCTCCTCCTCCTCTCTCCTATTAGGCACCCACGTGGAGTCATTGACCTCATCATCCCCTCCCTCCTCATCACTGGAGCCAATCTGGCAGTATGCTGCAGCTGCTGGAACATGACTGCCAGATTGGTGTCCTTCTTGAGCATCCCCTCTGTCTGCTCTCACGCTACTGCCTTCCTCTAGCTGGGTTTCATCATCAGACCCTTCGAAACGCTGGGCATCCTCCTGGAGCATGTACCCAACACTGTGCTGAAACAGTTCGGGGGACTCCTCAGGAGGAGGACATGGTGGGTCTAGGGAAGGAGTGACTGATGATTTGTCTGACATTGATACCAGGGAAGACGACGCTTTGGCAGCTGCTTTTCCAGTACCCTGAGCCTGGGTGAGAGAGGATGAGGAGGAGGAGGAGGGCTTGGTCATCCACTCTACCAAGTCTTCGGCATGATGTGGCTCAACATGTCCAGCTGCCGAAAAGAAGGACAAGCGTGTCCCATGGCCATGTGCTGATGACAATGCACCGCGTCCACGACCAGCACTGTTGCCCCCAGACACAGAGCCTGCTTGCCCTCTTTTATTGCCTCCTGACTGTCTGCCTCTCCTTGTTTGCCTTCCAGACATTCTAATAGATGGCCTGCAGGGAGATGGGAAAAAAGCAATAAGGGCTACCTTCAGGTGTCCTTCTCTGTCCCTTGAAACAAGGACTTTCACAGTGAAAGAAACTGACACTGTCCCTACCTAGAGTTTTCTGTCCCTAGAATAAATGTTTTTTTTAATCACAATATAGCACAAGGACAATTCACTCAATGTCTCTCCAGGTCCCTGGAAACAAGGACTTGCAGAGTGAAAGAAACTGACACTGTCCCTACCTAGAGTTTTCTGTCCCTAGAATAAATGTTTTTTTTAAGCACAATATAGCACAAGGAAAATTAACTCACTGTCCTTACAGGTCCCTGGAAACAAGGACTTGCAGAGTGAAAAAAAAAAAACACTCTCCCTACCTACAGTTTTCTGTCCCTAGAAAAAATGTTTTTTTTAAGCACAATATAGCACAAGGACAATTAACTCACTGTCCTTACAGGTCCCTGGAAACAAGGACTTGCAGAGTGAAAGAAAAAAAACACTCTCCCTACCTACAGTTTTCTGTCCCTAGAAAAAATGTTTTTTTTAATCACAATATAGCACAAGGAAAATTAACTCACTGTCCTTACAGGTCCCTGGAAACAAGGACTTGCAGAGTGAAAGAAACTGACACTGTCCCTACCTAGAGTTTTCTGTCCCTAGAATAAATGTTTTTTTTAAGCACAATATAGCACAAGGACAATTAACTCACTGTCCTTACAGGTCCCTGGAAACAAGGACTTGCAGAGTGAAAGAAAAAAAACACTCTCCCTACCTACAGTTTTCTGTCCCTAGAAAAAATGTTTTTTTTAATCACAATATAGCACAAGGAAAATTAACTCACTGTCCTTACAGGTCCCTGGAAACAAGGACTTGCAGAGTGAAAGAAACTGACACTGTCCCTACCTAGAGTTTTCTGTCCCTAGAATAAATGTTTTTTTTAAGCACAATATAGCACAAGGACAATTAACTCACTGTCCTTACAGGTCCCTGGAAACAAGGACTTGCAGAGTGAAAGAAAAAAAACACTCTCCCTACCTACAGTTTTCTGTCCCTAGAAAAAATGTTTTTTTTAATCACAATATAGCACAAGGAAAATTAACTCACTGTCCTTACAGGTCCCTGGAAACAAGGACTTGCAGAGTGAAAGAAACTGACACTGTCCCTACCTAGAGTTTTCTGTCCCTAGAATAAATGTTTTTTTTAAGCACAATATAGCACAAGGACAATTAACTCACTGTCCTTACAGGTCCCTGGAAACAAGGACTTGCAGAGTGAAAGAAACTGACACTGTCCCTACCTAGAGTTTTCTGTCCCTAGAATAAATGTTTTTTTTAAGCACAATATAGCACAAGGACAATTAACTCACTGTCCTTACAGGTCCCTGGAAACAAGGACTTGCAGAGTGAAAGAAACTGACACTGTCCCTACCTAGAGTTTTCTGTCCCTAGAATAAATGTTTTTTTTAAGCACAATATAGCACAAGGAAAATTAACTCACTGTCCTTACAGGTCCCTGGAAACAAGGACTTGCAGAGTGAAAGAAACTGACACTGTCCCTACCTAGAGTTTTCTGTCCCTAGAATAAATGTTTTTTTTAAGCACAATATAGCACAAGGACAATTAACTCACTGTCCTTACAGGTCCCTGGAAACAAGGACTTGCAGAGTGAAAGAAAAAAAACACTCTCCCTACCTACAGTTTTCTGTCCCTAGAAAAAATGTTTTTTTAAGCACAATATAGCACAAGGAAAATTAACTCACTGTCCTTACAGGTCCCTGGAAACAAGGACTTGCAGAGTGAAAGAAACTGACACTGTCCCTACCTAGAGTTTTCTGTCCCTAGAATAAATGTTTGTTTTAAGCACAATATAGCACAAGGACAATTAACTCACTGTCCTTACAGGTCCCTGGAAACAAGGACTTGCAGAGTGAAAAAAAAAAAACACTCTCCCTACCTAGAGTTTTCTGTCCCTAGAAAAAAAGTTTTTTTTAAGCACAATATAGCACAAGGACAATTAACTCACTGTCCTTACAGGTCCCTGGAAACAAGGACTTGCAGAGTGAAAGAAAAAAAACACTCTCCCTACCTACAGTTTTCTGTCCCTAGAAAAAATGTTTTTTTTAATCACAATATAGCACAAGGAAAATTAACTCACTGTCCTTACAGGTCCCTGGAAACAAGGACTTGCAGAGTGAAAGAAAAAAAACACTCTCCCTACCTACAGTTTTCTGTCCCTAGAAAAAATGTTTTTTTTAATCACAATATAGCACAAGGAAAATTAACTCACTGTCCTTACAGGTCCCTGGAAACAAGGACTTGCAGAGTGAAAGAAACTGACACTGTCCCTACCTAGAGTTTTCTGTCCCTAGAATAAATGTTTTTTTTAAGCACAATATAGCACAAGGACAATTAACTCACTGTCCTTACAGGTCCCTGGAAACAAGGACTTGCAGAGTGAAAGAAACTGACACTGTCCCTACCTAGAGTTTTCTGTCCCTAGAATAAATGGTTTTTTTAAGCACAATATAGCACAAGGACAATTAACTCACTGTCCTTACAGGTCCCTGGAAACAAGGACTTGCAGAGTGAAAGAAAAAAAACACTCTCCCTACCTACAGTTTTCTGTCCCTAGAAAAAATGTTTTTTTTAAGCACAATATAGCACAAGGAAAATTAACTCACTGTCCTTACAGGTCCCTGGAAACAAGGACTTGCAGAGTGAAAGAAACTGACACTGTCCCTACCTAGAGTTTTCTGTCCCTAGAATAAATGTTTTTTTTAATCACAATATAGCACAAGGACAATTAACTCACTGTCCTTACAGGTCCCTGGAAACAAGGACTTGCAGAGTGAAAGAAACTGACACTGTCCCTACCTAGAGTTTTCTGTCCCTAGAATAAATGTTTTTTTTAAGCACAATATAGCACAAGGACAATTAACTCACTGTCCTTACAGGTCCCTGGAAACAAGGACTTGCAGAGTGAAAGAAACTGACACTGTCCCTACCTAGAGTTTTCTGTCCCTAGAATAAATGTTTTTTTTAAGCACACTATAGCAGAAGCACAAAACACACTGACACTCTCCCTACCTATCCTTCTCTTTCCCTAAACTAAAGGAATCCAGGTTAAGCAAGAAAGAAATAACAGTCACTGTCCCTGCCTATGCTACTCTATCCCTGCTCCGGAACACACTACACTAGGCCGCCGTGCTGGCGGCCTTTTATAGTGTGGGGCGTGTACTAAACACCCTCAGCAATAATTGGCCACAGGCATCCTGCCTGTGGCCAATCATTGCTCTCCTCGCTGCCGGCGCTGTGATTGGCCAAGCATGCGGGGTCACAGTGCATGCTTGGCCAATCACAGCGCCTGGATGACACTGCGATGGCGTAGTGCATTGTGGGCCGTTCGCGTCACTCGAATTTGGCGCGAACGGCCCAAATCGTTCGATCTTCGTCGAACGATCGAACAGCCAATGTTCGAGTCGAACGTATGTTCGACTCGAACACGAAGCTCATCCCTAATGGCGGGGGGTAATATGTACAGGAGAGGAGTGTGGAGTGTATGGCGGGGGTAATATGTACAGGAGAGGAGTGCGGAGTGTATGGCGGTGGGTAGTATGTACAGGAGCGGAGTGTATGGCGGGGGGTAATATGTACAGGAGAGGAGTGCGGAGTGTATGGCGGGGGGTAATATGTACAGGAGAGGAGTGCAAAATGTATGGCGGGGGGTAATATGTACAGGAGAGGAGTGCAAAATGTATGGCGGGGGGTAATATGTACAGGAGAGGAGTGCGGAGTGTATTGCAGGGGTAATATGTACAGGAGAGGAGTGTGGAGTGTATGGCGGGGGGGGGGGTAGTTAGTGGAGAGAGGAGGAAGAGGAGTGCAATACCACCTCCTGATAATCTGTCAGCCACTGCTATACCACTTTGGTGGTGCGGCACTCGGAAGGATGTAAGGGGGCACTCTGGAGAAAGTAAAGGGGCACTCTGGAGGCACTAAGGGGGCACCCTAGAGGTTGTAAGGGGGATGTAAGGGGGCAGTCTGGCGGTACTAACTTAGTCAGAGCCCCCTTACATCCTCCAGGGTGCCCCCTTAGTGCCTCCTTACATCCTCTGGAGTGCCCCCTTACATTCTCCTCCAGAGTGCCCCCTTACATTCTCCTCCAGAGTGCCCCCTTACATCCCCCTCTAGAGTGCCCCCTTACATCCCCCTCCAGAGTGCCCCCTTAGTACTACTGTACTAAGGGGCACTCTGGAGAAAGTAAAGGGGCACGCTGGAGAAAGTAAGGGGAGGAAGTAAGGGAGCACTCTGGAGGCACACAGATAGTACCTCCAGAGTGCCCCACTGCAGAGAGTCCTGAGGAGTGATGGCCATTAATCCATGCCAGGTGAATGTTAGGAAAAGCAGAGCACACCACCCACCTCATGGCTGCCCTATTCCACAACTGCTTGCTCACTCCCTGCCACAGCCCTGTAGAGCCTGCAGAGTGGTCAGAGGGGCCGCAGAGTAGTCAGAGGGGCCGCAGAGTAGTCAGAGGGGCAGTGGGATGGACAGGGGGACAGCGGGATGCACACGGAGACCGTGGGATGGACAGAGGGACCGTGGGATGGACAGGGGGACCGTGGGATGGACATGGGGGGACACAGAGGAAGAACGGAGGGGGACAATAGAACGGAGGGGGACACGGAGGAAGAACGAAGGGGGACAGCAGAACAGAGGGGGACACGGAGGAAGAACAGAGGGGGACAGCAGAACGGAGGGGGACAGCAGAACGGAGGGGGACAGCAGAACGGAGGGGGACAGCAGAATGGAGGGGGACACGGAGGAAGAACGGAGGGGGACAGCAGCAGCAGAACAGAGGGGGTCACGGAGGAAGAACGGAGGGGGACAGCAGCAGCAGAACAGAGGGGGACACGGAGGAAGAACGGAGGGGGACAGCAGCAGCAGAACAGAGGGGGACACAGAGGAAGAACGGAGGGGGACAGCAGCAGCAGAACAGAGGGGGCAGCAGAACAGAGGGGGAAAGCAGAACGGAGGGGGACAGCAGAACGGAGGGGGACAGCAGAACGGAGGGGGACAGCAGAACGGAGGGGGACACGGAGGAAGAATGGAGGGGGACAGCAGCAGCAGAACAGAGGGGGACACGGAGGAAGAACTGAGGGGGACAGCAGCAGCAGAACAGAGGGGGACACGGAGGAAGAACTGAGGGGGACAGCAGCAGCAGAACAGAGGGGGACACAGAGGAAGAACGGAGGGGGACAGCAGCAGAACAGAGGGGGACACAGAGGAAGAACAGAGGGAGAAGGGACAGCAGAATAGAGGGGGACACGGAGGAAAACCGGAGGGGGACAGCAGCAGAATGGAGGGGGACAGCAGCAGAACGGAGGGGGGGGGGGACAGCAGCAGCAGAATGGAGGGGGACAAAGTGTGAGTGTAACACAGACAGTACAGTGAGTATACTAACCTGTCCTGGTCCTGGAAGTCAGACTGGCTGCTGGCACTGACTGCAAACTTGTGGACCTCGACGTGGGCGGGAGGAGCAGGAGCCTGGCTGGAGGAGGACTCGGATGAGGCTCAGGCTGGCTGGCTAGCTGCACAGGAGAGTGGCTCTGTCTGGTCACTGGCGTCAGGTCAGCCGCATCACTCACTCTCTGTGCTAGCTCTGGTCGGTCGACTCATCACTGGAGGAGGAGGACAAGTCGGGACGACGAGGCTCGCTCAAGCTGGCCTGGCTGGCTGACGCTGTGCACAAGTGAGTGTGTGTGTGAGTGGCTCTGTCTGAGTGGTCACCTTCCCTGGCATGAGCGTCACGGTCACTCACTCTGTGCTGGCTCTGGACTGGCTGGTGGAGGGGAGGGAGGCGCGTACGCTGGCTGCTCTCAGACTCAGCAGAGTGTGCGCCGGGCGGGTGCACACTGCACTCACTGCCCACACTGACAGGCCCCAGCTCAGCTGACGTCACTGGTTGCTAGATGTGGAGCGGCCCCTAGCCTAGCAACCAGACTGGCAGTGGCAGCCGCAGCCTATGTGTTTATGTTATCATCGATCAGTGTGATAAAATTTATAAGGTGGTGGCGGGCGGCGGACAGGCGGAGCGGACTGGTCACTGTTTTTTTTCATTCCGGGACGTCTGTATTGTCCCGGAATGAGCTGCCCGGGACACGGGACAAAAATCTCCAATCAGGGACGATCCCGGGCAATCTGGGACACGTGGGCACCCTAATTTGAACCTGTACACAGGATTCAGTTCCCAGGTGGGAAGAGTGGATCCTGTCATACAGTACAGACGGCACATTATTTAGGGAAGGAGTTAGAATGGGTCAGAACCTACCTAGACCAGATGACGGCAGTTTAGCCTGTGACCTTGTGCTACAGCGTGAAGGGGCACTACATATGAAAGGATGGAAAAAGTTAAGGAAAGTTGCTGGCCTGTGCAAACTTGGTGGTCGTTTATAGCCGGAATTTTGAGGGGTTTTGTTGGGAGGAGTCCTATGGGACTTGTAACTGACTCTTCTCAACCAGACAGAACTCATATGTATAAATCTTTTCGTTATGGTGTTTGGATTATTTTTACATGCACATTACTTAAACCATTTAGATATATGGCATAGCGATTGTTTTTGTTTGTTTTTTGGGGTCAGCTTATTTCTACCTGCAGTATGAACTACTCTGTTTCCAAATATTTAGGGACATACACAATTTTTTGTTTGACTTTAGCCTCATACACACGACCGAGTTTCTCGTCGTTAAAAACACGTAGTTTTTCTGGGCGAGATTCTTGTTAACCTTGACGAGTTTCTCGTCAAGCTTTCCATGCGTACACACTGACAATTCCAAATCTCGTCGTTGTTCTGCGCGGTCACGTCCAGCACGTACGACGGCAGTATAAAGGGGAAGATCGATTTCAATGGCGCCACCCCTTGGGCTGCTTTTGCTGATCTCGTGTTACCATGTGTGAAGTAAAAGTTTGGGAAGAGACGATTCGCTCTTTTCAGTCTTCGTGCTTTCAGTTCGTTTTAGCGTGACGAATGTGCTATCTCCTTTACGAAGGCTTGTTTTACCGGAAGATGCGCTCCCGTCTCATACTTAATTCTGAGCATGCGCGCTTTTTGAAGAGTCGTAAAAGCATACACACGAACCATTTTCTCGTTGCAAAACAGGCCGACGAGAAAATCTAGAATCCGGACGAGAAAATAGAGAGCAGGTTCTCTATTTTTCTCGTCGAGATTCACGGCAGTTTTCTCGTCGTAAAACCATACACATGAACGGTTTTCTCGACAATAAAGCTCTCTCGGCACTTTTCTTGTCAGATTTGGACGAGAAACTCGGTCGTGTGTACGAGGCTTTACAGAAGCTAAATGCCTACAGTTGTATTCTGGTTTTGGGGTAATGCCTGTGTAAAAAAGATTTCTTCTAAATTTAAAATTTGCCTTGACGTGTGCTTAATATGACTTTTAGTCTGGACACATGTACGAAGTGTATTCAGGAGATCTGTTTGGTTTGAGAACGATGACATAGTGTCATATTTATAAAGAGTACTTACCTTCCGTGTATTAACGGAACGACTTTTCAAGAGTTACTAGGTTTTAAATGTTCTAGTGTCATTTAATTGTTGAACTTTGCATAGGGCTTGCATATAAATGTATGTCCATATTATAAGAATGAGAACAAAGCCTGACCATACCATGGTAGCCATTACTGGGCGTGTGAGGAATGTGGGAGGTCCGGACCCCCACACCCTGACCTGCCCTGGGCTCTGCCCCTAATGTAGTTGTAAGTTGAGGGTCCTCCTACAGTTGTCCCTCCCCTTGCAAGCAGGCCTTCCTTCACCCTTATTATCCCTTTGCCCTCTATGCCCTGTGATGCTTTCTATACCAGGTTGCATTACAAATCGCATACTATCAAGTGCTTTTATAGCAAGTTTTAAGGAACCGATACGGATTGGGCTGTTAGTGACCCGACCAGAGTAGTACAGGACCTTATAGCAGTGAGCTTATCCTTCCGCGCTCTCTTCTGTCTGGGGTGCCCCTGTCTGCAAAAGTATTTTCGCTGTCATAGATTTAGCGTGAACTGAAACTATACAGCCCATTTTGCCCCCCCGGTAATGCTAAGAGCCTGGATACCTGCGGCTTCCCTTCACATGCAACCCTTGTATGACAACATGCTATGTGTCCCTTTTGCACTGTCCGAAGAAGTGCTCACTGACTTTTTATCTTTTGAGAACAGGCGACCAGCTCTGCTCCTGCCCTTTTGCCTGTTATGGAAAGCCCTTTTGCCTGTTCATATCTGAAATGCAGGGCCCCGCCTTATGGGTGTTGACACGAACTCATGGACTCTGTAACCACGCTATTGGTTGCTATTTAGCCTGCCTGGACCTTGTTGCTAGAGGTGGCCCATCCTGTCTGCCCAAGCCCTGCTGGACTAAACTTCTGACTTTGTCCTGGCCCTTCCCCTTCTGCTGCTTGCCCCTCACGATATCTCTGCCTTTCTGTTTCAGGTGCAACCCATGTATTTGTCTTATGGTTGCGATGCAGTTTTCTCATGCCTAACGGTGCGGCTCTACTTCGATGCCAGTGTCTCTACTCTCCTTCCTCTTGTCCAAGGGGGGTATCATGACATGTCTCTGGACAAACAGGAAGAAGAGAACGCAGACCTACCTGCTTTTACCCGAGAAGAAGATGAACATGATTGCTTTGAACTTATGCTGGATGCCCCGATCCCAATGCCTCAACTCACCTTGTAGCAGTACAGGTGGATGATCTTTGGACTGTAGGAACCCGCCTATGTCTCCCCAGAGCTTTGTACCCAGCTGTGGTGCAATGGGCCCATGGAGCAACCCATTTCTCAAAGACTTTGATGAACTCAAGTATAAAGAAACATTATGTAGCTCCAGGAATGACTAAACAGTACTGTAAGTCCTGCCACACTTGCCTAGCATGCTCAGGGTGGCTTGGCGCATACCCAGTCACAGATCAGACGGCGAAAACCACGGCTAAGAAATTGCTTTTGGAGCCAGTTTGCAGATATGGGGTACCTGGGGTGATAGAGAGTGATCAAGGCCCTGTGTTCACTGCTATAGTCACAAAATAAATATTTGATAAAAGATACTAAAATAACCTGGCCCTCCTTCTTAGTATCACTCTGCGCGTATGGATATGAGCTTTCGAGAGATAAGTAATATGATCAGATGTAATGTATATGATAAAAGCAGCTGCTAAAAAAACATAAGTATACAATAATAAACAGCCTTAAAAAACTTGAATTAAAAGTTCAGATAAAAACTGCAGCAGCGCTACGGACAAATGTTCATAAGTACGTCTTCTATATATTTGACCATATAGGTGATGTGGATAGTGAATAGTGAGTCTGGTTGATTGATTCCAATTCTAGTTTCTGTGCTTCTTTCACCAAAGTGTAATACACCACGTGGGGGGTAGGAAAGCCCCTGCAGGGGATGCACTCACCAGATAGTAAATCAATATGAGCAGAATTAAACAATACTCCTTCAGTCAGAATCTCTCCTTTGTCACACTCCTTATTTGTATGGTGATGCTCACAGATACCGACCGTCCTCTCCGCTGTTCACCGAGCTTGGTTGGCCCTAGGTAACACATTAGCGTTTCACGTATCTTATCACCCTGTTAGGTTGTTATCCATAACAGTTGCAATTACAGTTTGATACTTTGATGGATTATGTGACCGCCCTTGTAAAAGAATTAACTAACATCCATGTACGAGTATTTTCTTACATTACAGATCCTGATCTAGGTACCGGTACTTACAGTATACTTCCTGGTGATTGGGTGATGGTTAAGAAGTTTCTCTGAAAGCATTCCCTGGAGCCAAGATATGCAACGAGGCTCCAGTGCCTGAGGACCGTGCACCACTCGCACCAGAATGAAACTATATATCTTTTTTCTTATAGCAACTGTGCACGCACAGGAGGTGGCTATTTAAAAAAAAAGCATGGTATAATACAATTTTGGTATAATTCATCAGACACATATGTAGCTACCTTCATATTTGATTTCTGTACTATAATCTTTCGCCCTACAATTGACTGGCAGTGTAACATTTTCCGGACGCAGATCAACACCGGAAATATATATATATGTGATACACCAGACTGTGGCCATTGGGAATCTGTGGGTTGGAATACAGGGGATGACTGGGGATATAGGCCACAGAGTGGTGCTTGTATTGGTCCAGCAGTGCACCAACACCTTTGCTGCCATTGTGCTATGCTGGGTGTTTGGTGTGCTCCTGTACCTTTAAGGAGGGGTGGCTCCCCTTCAGTCCACCTGTCCTCATCTAACCATCAGAATGCATGTGCCTCCATTGTGGGGACACTCACAGTTAGTGTAGGACCACAGATTCCAGGGGGCCTTGGCGCGGCTCTGTGGCTCACGCATGCGTTTGCAAATGCGTGCGGACAAACCCCTGTTTTTAACGCATACTGTTAGACGGGTTAATTGGTTGTCAGCTAGCTGGTCGGTAAGTATGCTTGGTTTTTTCCTGGGCATTCCCCAGGCCTTTTTTGTTATCTGCTTTAGCCTTCCAATGCTGCTTACTGTTATGGCCAGCTATAGATGAGGGCGGTGGACATGTTTTTGTTTTCACCTGTGGTGCTTGTATTGGTCCAGCAGTGCACCAACACCTTTGCTGCCATTGTGCTATGCTGGGTGTTTGGTGTGCTCCTGTACCTTTAAGGAGGGGTGGCTCCCCTTCAGTCCACCTGTCCTCATCTAACCATCAGAATGCATGTGCCTCCATTGTGGGGACACTCACAGTTAGTGTAGGACCACAGATTCCAGGGGGCCTTGGCGCGGCTCTGTGGCTCACGCATGCGTTTGCAAATGCGTGCGGACAAACCTCTGTTTTTAACGCATACTGTTAGACAGGTTAATTGGTTGTCAGCTAGCTGGTCGGTAAGTATGCTTGTTTTTTTCCTGGGCATTCCCCAGGCCTTTGTTGTTATCTGCTTTAGCCTTCCAATGCTGCTTACTGTTATGGCCAGCTATAGATGAGGGCGGTGGACATGTTTTTGTTTTCACCTGTGGTGCTTGTATTGGTCCAGCAGTGCACCAACACCTTTGCTGCCATTGTGCTATGCTGGGTGTTTGGTGTGCTCCTGTACCTTTAAGGAGGGGTGGCTCCCCTTCAGTCCACCTGTCCTCATCTAACCATCAGAATGCATGTGTCTCCATTGTGGGGACACTCACAGTTAGTGTAGGACCACAGATTCCAGGGGGCCTTGGCGCGGCTCTGTGGCTCACGCATGCGTTTGCAAATGCGTGCGGACAAACCCCTGTTTTTAACGCATACTGTTAGACAGGTTAACTGGTTGTCAGCTAGCTGGTCGGTAAGTATGCTTGGTTTTTTCCTGGGCATTCCCCAGGCCTTTGTTGTTATCCATAACAGTTGCAATTACAGTTTGATACTTTGATGGATTATGTGACCGCCCTTGTAAAAGAATTAACTAACATCCATGTACGAGTATTTTCTTACATTACAGATCCTGATCTAGGTACCGGTACTTACAGTATACTTCCTGGTGATTGGGTGATGGTTAAGAAGTTTCTCTGAAAGCATTCCCTGGAGCCAAGATATGCAACGAGGCTCCAGTTCCTGAGGACCGTGCACCACTCGCACCAGAATGAAACTATATTTTTTTTCTTATAGCAACTGTGCACGCACAGGAGGTGGCTATTTAAAAAAAAGCATGGTATAATACAATTTTGGTATAATTCATCAGACACATATGTAGCTACCTTCATATTTGATTTCTGTACTATAATCTTTCGCCCTACAATTGACTGGCAGTGTAACATTTTCCGGACGCAGATCAACACCGGAAATATATATATATGTGATACACCAGACTGTGGCCATTGGGAATCTGTGGGTTGGAATACAGGGGATGACTGGGGATATAGGCCACAGAGTGCCCTGAACAGGAAAGACAAATATGGAGAGTCATTACTCAGCAGACTGTCCTTAAAAAAAAAGGCATATGGTCAAGCTATGATAGGGAACTGGGCAGGAAACTCACCCTGACCATAAAAAATCCCAGTCCTACGGATGCAGGCACATATGTTATGGGAGTGCGATATGATGGGGAGAATAGGGGACCAAGTGGACAGTTCCAAGTTAAAGACATGTATAATTCATCTGAATGGGAGGCCCTTCAACCAACAAGTGATCCCCTTAAACCACATGTACAGATGCGCACCCTAGAAGATATGGTGGCCATAGCTAATCCCACATTTGAAGACACGATGGCTGCAGAGACTGGTTTCTCGGATGTCAACCTGTGGCTTGAATGGATGAGGTATAGTGTAGGGAAACATAACAGGTCCAACTGTTATGTGTGTAGTGGAGCTAGACCCCATTTGGGAACAGTGCCTTTAAACATACCTCCCACTCAAGAGGAGTGCTTTCTGAGCCCGTTTACCAATACTTCCACTGATTCCATCCCAGTGCGAAACATGGAAAAGAGAATATATCATAATAACTAGGACATCCAAGCCCGGGGAGGGTATTACTATATATCCCGGTAATTACACATGTTATGGGAACTACCAGGGAATAGGGAAGTCCTTAGGGAACTTCTCTATGGGATACTGTGCTTCCTACAGTAGTGTATCCATGGATCTGGTACAGAGTCAGACTCAGTCTTTGGGAGACGTGTATTGGATTTGTGGGGACATGAAGATTAGGACTAGGTTACCAGACAGGTGGACAGGGGAATGTGCACTTGCTAAAGTCATAATGCCCCTGCACATCTTCTCAGGAGGTGACTTTTTGGTAAGAAGGAAACACTCATCTGAATCCAGCAGGAAGCGCAGAGGTGCTCCAGCTGGTAGTTTTGACCCTCATGTATATATAGATGCCATAGGAGTCCCAAGGGGGGTCCCAGATGAATTTAAAGCAAGAGACCAAGTAGCTGCAGGTTTTGAGTCCCTGATTCCCATAATTACTGTGAATAAGAATCTAGATTGGATTAATTATATCTACTATAATCAACAGAGGTTTGTTAACTATACCAGGGATGCACTCCAAGGTTTATCTGAACAACTAGAGGCCACTTCACAGATGACTTTCCAAAATCGTATGGCCTTAGACATGATCTTAGCTGAAAAGGAAGGTGTGTGTAAAATGTTGCCTGGGACAAGTACATGTTGTACGTACATTCCGGACAATACAGGCCCCAATGGTAATGTAACCTTGGCCATTAAGAAATTAGAGGATCTCTCAAAAGAGTTAAAAAGAAATTCAGGACTGACCGATCCCTGGGACCAGTATTTTGGGTGGATGAATGGGTGGCAACGTATTTGTACTCAAACAGGTATAGCAATTTTGATACTGCTTACATTAGCTGCACTAGTGGTTTGCTGTATTCTGCCCTGTATGAAGAAGCTGTTAGGAAAGGCAGCTGAAGAGGTGACTCCTACCTTTTTGAATCTAGGTGATATTAGAGATCCAATAAAGGAGGATGAGGGACCGTATGCTCCATTACAGTCCTTACCTGTAACTAATACATACAACATTCTCAAATGATAAGGGAAAGAATAGTACTTGACTGTTCTCCTGACCGTTTCATCGAGTAAAGACACTGGGCAAGCCATGTCCGACCTCTATGCGAAATGTAAAAAAGATCCTGATGTCAGGGGGGCCAGGTAAGGTTATATAATATAGGGACAGTGTTGATAAAATAGTCATTTTAAGGGGGGACTGTGATGGAGTATATAAACAGAATATTTTTATAAATGGGTTCTCTCTATCTATTATCCACTTAAATATAGTTTGAGAAGTTTAGCAATGGGTTAAATAGTTTTTGAGCCCAGCTGCTAACATAGTCTATACCCACCTCAGGAATTCAGGGTAATTAGAATCCTTTTATGGGAACCATCTGTTAGGAACTGTTAGGATCTGTTAGGAACAGAAATACATGTTGAGACATTTCTGTACAATGAGAAGCTTATTGATTTTTTATATTGGGAATCAGAGTGTTTGTGAATGTTAAGGGTACAAGTTTGAAATAGTATATTGTGTGTGTTTTGTTAAATCTTATTACGACAGTATTATTTTCCTTGAGTAACCATATGACAGAGATGTTGGGCTCGGCGTGGAGTTCCCGACCCTCCCCTCACTGCTGGATTCATCGTCTTAAGTCCCTCCATCCGGGAGGGGAGGGCCCCTCCCCTCCCATCGTGCGAAGCAATATTGCGAACGAACTCTGGAATGTAACCTAATGACTTGCCACGAGGGAGAGGACATCACAGAAGAAGAAGCACTATATTTGGACTCAGCCAATCATGTGTACATGTTTTGTGATGACGAGTGTATGTGTCATATTTGCTATATAAGTCGAGTTTCAATAAAGTAGCCCATTAGGGAGCCATACATGCAAAGGAAGCTGTATTAATGAGTCTGATTTCAGTGTGCAACCCTTCAAACAGGCCTACAGGGAATAGATTCTGGGATTGGACCAGAATTAATCCATTACACCTGGTTGCCAGAATATTGTGTCTTCACCAGCCAATATCTTGCTCCTGTCTACTGCTGCCGACCGCATCTTTGCTACCACTCACTACCGACTTTTGGCTCGTCCCCGACTACGCTTCTGCTGAATCTCAACCTGCAACTATCTGTTACCGACTTTTGGCTCATCCCCGACTACGCTTCTGCTTGATCCCTACCTGTATTATCTGTTTCTAGACCCCGGCTTGCTCACCCCATGGTGGGGCTAATCTGAGGACCGCGACCTGGCACTGACACGCAGCGAAGCCCATCTCCACCTTTAGGAGCCCTGGTGAATACCTGTCAGTGCTTAGACCCCGCACTTCAGGTGAACCCGTGTCATCAGCCAGGGTGACCTGTGTGAATACCTGCTCTGCTGCTATAGCTACTGGCCTCTGAGCCTGACTCCAGACCGTGAAAGAATATTCTGGCCCAAAACATGGAGGCCGTTGTAGCAGCTGCTGTAGCTCCTCTCAGGGTGCAAATCGCTGAGTTGCAGACATTTGGTGTTAACTACCAGGAAACATTTTCTGAGTTACAGATTGAAGTGAAAGCACTACAAGAGGAAATCCTTGATCTGAATAAACAATTGCGGGATTTTTGTGCCCGAGATACCGCTGCCATAGATACTAATGCACGAATGCCCCTACCACTTAAGTTTAATGGAGACCGCCACCATTATAGAGGGTTCCTTAATCAATGTCGTATATACTTTCAGATGCAACCTGCTGCATTTACTTCTGACAGGAAAAATGTGCTGTTTATTATCAACCTCCTGACTGAGGAAGCTTTAGCCTGGGCCTCCCCTTATGTGGAGAAAGATGATGTCATCCTGGATGATTTAGATTCTTTTGTGGCTGCGATGAACCAAGTTTTCAATGATCCTAACCGCTGCGCTACTGCTGAGGCAAAATTGCACATTTTACGGCAGGGTAGACGCTCTGTTGCAGAGTACACAACTGAATTCCGACGTTGGATCTCAGATACCAATTGGAATCCAGCAGCACAAAAAAGTCAGTTCCGTCAAGGACTCTCGGAGCAAGTAAAAGATGAGCTTGCCAGAGTAGAAAGTCCTGACGACCTCAAGGCTTTTATTAAATTATGTATTCAAATTGATCAGAGACTTACTGAAAGGAGAAAGGAGAGACTGGGAATCCTAGGCAGTAATGGTGGCATGTGTTTTTCTACTACTCAGTATCCTCCTAAGGGTCCAAGAGTTTTTCCTGATTCTGACACTCCTGAACCTATGCAGGTGGATGCTATTAAAAGATCTATTACCACTCAGTAGAAAGAAAGACGACGTTCAGAGAACTTGTGTCTTTATTGTGGAGACTCTGGACATTATGCAGTTAATTGTCCCAATAAATTTAAAAGAACAATTGCAGCAAAGGATGTTACAGTATCTGAACAAATAAACTAAATTTCTCAGTCCGTCTCTCCTTTGATTCAGGAAGCAAATAAAGTTAATTCTTTATCAACTCACTTTGTCATGCCAATAAGGCTTATTGTGGAAAGCAATGAAATATCTTGCGCTGCTATGCTGGACTCAGGGGCCGGGGGAAACTTCATGGACATCGAATTTGCCCAAAGTAATAACCTTCAAATAAGAAATAAGCTTGCCCCTATTGATATGGAAACTTTGGATGGCTCACCTTTGTCTTCAGGTCCAGTTACCCACGAGACCATCCCGCTTAAACTCCTAATCGAGACTGACCATCAGGAGACTATCAGCTTTGAGCTGATCACATCACCCAAGTTCCCTATTATCCTGGGCATCCCTTGGTTCTCTATCCATAATCCCTCCATCAACTGGGAAACACGTTCTTTAAGCTTTACATCTGACCATTGCAAAAGACATTGCAAAGAATCTTATCAAATAAGCCCTCTACCAACCCAAGATTTACAAGCAGTTTTTGCAACTACCAAGCCATACGACAAGCTACCTCCACAATATCTTGGGTTTCGCCATGTTTGTGATAAAAAGAACGCAGATCAGATGCCTCCTCATCGCTCTTATGATTGTCCCATTGAATTGCTTCCAGGGGCAGAAATACCATTTGGGCGCCTTTATTCTTTATCAGAACCTGAACTGAAGGTGCTCAGGGAGTGGATTAATGAGAATCTAGAGAAGGGTTTTATCAGACACTCAACCTCTTCTGCTGAGGCAGCCTTATTCTTCGTGGTGAAAAAGGACTCCACCCTGTGTCCGTGTATTGACTACAGAGATTTAAATAGGATCACAATTAAGAATCGCTATCCACTCCCACTGATTCCAGAAATGCTTGAGAGACTCCGCTCCGCCAAGCTCTTTACTAAATTAGATTTACGGGGGGCATACAATCTTGTCGTGGCTTTCAGAACCAGATATGGACGTTTTGAGTCTTTGGTCATGCCCTTTGGGCTCTGCAATGCTCCTGCAACTTTTCAACATTTTATTAATTATGTTTTTCGAGATTTGCTTGATCAGTTTGTAA
This sequence comes from Rana muscosa, assembly GCA_029206835.1. Classification (NCBI taxonomy): domain Eukaryota; kingdom Metazoa; phylum Chordata; class Amphibia; order Anura; family Ranidae; genus Rana; species Rana muscosa. The sequence goes on from CM055122.1 coordinate 1,214,879,402, forward strand.
TAGCATATTTGGATGACATTCTAATTTTCTCTGATACTTTGGAAGAACACCGCAAGCATGTCTGTATTGTTTTCGAGAGACTAAGGCGGAATCAACTTTACATCAAACTAGAGAAATGCGAGTTTGAACAAACTCAGATCCAGTTCTTGGGATACATAATCTCTTCTGAAGGGGTAAGCATGGATCCTGATAAGATCAAAGCAGTGGTGGATTGGCCTGTCCCTAGGAATGTTAAGGAGATACAGCGATTTGTTGGATTTGCCAACTTTTACAGAAGATTTATAAGGAATTTCTCCAAGGTAATTGCTCCAATTACACAGCTGACAAAGAAAGGGATACCCTTTTTGTGGTCACCTGAGGCACAGACTGCCTTTAGTAAACTGAAAACTCTCTTCACTTCTGCACCAATACTGGTACATCCAGATCCAGAACTACCTTTCATCCTAGAAGTTGATGCTTCTAATTCTGCTGTGGGAGCTATCCTTTCTCAGCGAATTGGAGAAAAAATGCAGCTTCATCCTTACGCTTATTTCTCTCGAATGATGTCTCCAGCCGAGAAGAATTATGACATTGGAAACAAGGAACTGCTGGCAATTAAGGAAGCATTTTCTGAGTGGAGGCATCTGCTGGAAGGGGCTAAGCCCCCTGTAACCGTTCTCACCGATCATAGAAATTTAGAATTTATTAGGTATGCTAAAAGGTTGTCATCTAGACAAGCACGTTGGACCCTTTTCTTCTCCAGGTTCAATTTTGTTATCTCATACCGCCCTGGGTCAAGAAATGGAAAGGCTGATGCCCTATCACGGATGTTGCCTGGGCCTCTCCAGGAAAGCAACTCTGAATGTACTATCCTGTCTCAAAAGAACTTTCTAGGGGCCACGAGTTCAAAGACATTTCTTAATCTCCTCATGGAGGGGTATGAGAATGACCCGCTTCTTAATAACCCTCCTAAAGACATAAACCTCAAGTACAATAATGGTTTTTGGACTCAAGCGCATTGCCTCTATGTACCTGAATCAGTTTGGGTAGAAGCCCTCAGGTTGGTACACGACTCTAAACTTGCTGGTCATTTTGGGGTTTCAAAGACAGAAGAACTCTTATCACGTTCCTTTTGGTGGCCTGGGTACAAGAAAGATGTAAAGAGATATGTGGCTTCATGTCTAACCTGTGCTCGCAATAAGACACCCCGATCTTCTCCTCTGGGGTTACTTCTACCACTGCCTGTTCCATCTAGGCCATGGGGGTCAATTTCTATGGACTTTGTGGTCGACCTTCCTCTTTCAAAAGGGATGACCACCATTCTGGTAGTCGTTGACCGTCTCACTAAGATGGCAAATTTTATTCCAGTTAAGGGGGTACCCTCCGCCGAACATACTGCTGAGGTAATGGTTAGAGAAGTTTTTAAACTTCATGGAATTCCTGATGATGCGGTGTCTGACAGAGGGGTACAGTTTACCTCAAAATTTTGGAGACGTTTTTGCTCAGCTTTGGGTGTAACATTTAATCTGTCCTCAGCTTTTCATCCACAGTCTAATGGTCAGACCGAGAGGACCAATCAAACTCTGGAGCAATACCTTCGATGTTTTGTGAGTTATCTCCAGGATGACTGGGTGGACTACCTTCCTGTGGCAGAGTTTGCTTATAATAACTCTAAACATAGCTCCACTTCCCAAAGCCCATTTTTCTTAAACACCGGGTATCAACCAGTTTTTATTCCTGATCTCCCTATCTCAACTTCAATTCCTGCTGTTACCAACAGACTAACTTCATTACATGAGATCCAGGAGAGATTGACTGATACATTGAAGGAGGCGCAGGAATATTACAAGAAGGCCGCTGACAGACACCATAGGTCTATTCCCACCTTTCAGGTAGGTGACAAAGTTTGGTTATCTACCAAAAATTTAAAGGTTCAGGTTCCATGTTCTAAGTTGGGTCAAAAGTTTATGGGACCTTTTGAGATTTCTGCTCAAATCAACCCGGTTACTTTTCGCCTAAAACTTCCTGACAATATGAAGATTCACCCTGTTTTTCATATATCACTACTCAAGCAGTTTCATGAAAATACTTTTCTGGAAGAATTCATCCTCCTCCTCCACCTGTTGAGGTACAGGGTGAAGAAGAATATGTGGTGGGAAAAATTCCTGACTCCAGGATCTCTAGCAACAAATTGCAATATTTGGTTCAATGGGAAGGAAATGGGCCAGAAAAAAAATCTTGGGAGCCTGGAAAGAATGTTCATGCCCCTAGATTAACAAGGGAATTCCACCAGAGGTTTCCTCAGAAACCTGGCCCTAAGATGTCCAGTGGACATTCTGGAAGGAGGGGAGTACTGTTAGGACCTGGGCTTGAACCTGAGACCTCTGGTGTGTCTGGTGGTGATTCTACTTGCTGCTCATTAGACAATTCCTTGAATGATCTTTCTTGTCTTGAATCTTGTTTGCCTTGAACCTTGAACCCTTTGCTCCTCCCAGGACCTTCCTGATTTAAGCCATGTCCCTGCACTTCCTGGTTGCCAGAATATTGTGTCTTCACCAGCCAATATCTTGCTCCTGTCTACTGCTGCCGACCGCATCTTTGCTACCACTCACTACCGACTTTTGGCTCGTCCCCGACTACGCTTCTGCTGAACCCCAACCTGCAACTATCTGTTACCGACTTTTGGCTCGTCCCCGACTACTCTTCTGCTTGATCCCTACCTGTATTATCTGTTTCTGGACCCCGGCTTGCTCACCCCCTGGTGGGGCTAATCTGAGGACCGCGACCTGGCACTGACACGCAGAAAAGCCCATCCCCACCTTTAGGAGCCCTGGTGAATACCGGTCAGTGCTTAGACCCCGCACCTCAGGTGAACCCGTGTCATCAGCCAGGGTGACCTGTTTGAATACCTGCTCTGCTGCTATAGCTACTGGCCTCTGAGCCTGACTCCAGACCGTGACAGATATTCTCTTTTCCATGTTTCGCACTGGGAGTAATCAGTGGAAGTATTGGTGAACAGGCTCAGAAAGCACTCCTCTTGAGTGGGAGGTATGTTTAATGGCACTGTTCCCAAATGGGCAAAGGGTAGTGGGCGGAGATCAGCATACCTTCAAACAATATGTTATAGCACCGACATCCCTAAATTTTAAACCCAGGTTTAAATGGTCAAAGGGTAGTGGGCAGAGATCGGCATACCTTTAAACAATATCTTATAGCACCGACATCCCTAAATTTGAGACCCGGGTTTAAATGGCCAAAGGGTAGTGGGCAGAGATCGGCATACCTTCAAACAATATGTTATAGCACCGACATCCCTAAATTTGTTAGCCCCAGGAGGGGTTAGTTCTATGATCCTTAACAGAACATACCCTTGGGCACAGCAGGTTAGAGCATGTGCATGAAGATTAATAAACTCTCCAATCCCATGGAGCTCCCTCTTCTGGCTCTTATTTTATGAATTAAGGAAGGCATTTTATGAATTCTTGATCAGAACATCTATACATCATTCCCTCATTAACGGGAACCTTTGATATTCCCTGAGTGGAGCTGAGCGGAGCGACATCTGCGCATGCGCACATGGAGGGTACTGACTCCATTTTAGTATCTTCTATATCATCTTGAGTGGGAATTTTCTATTTCAATAATTCATTAAAATATTCTTCAACGTCCAGTCCTGATGAAGCCTCACAGGCAAAACTGTTGAACACAAATGGACGTTATTGTCAACTATATACAATTATTTTCTGCTACATGTTAGGTAGTAGATGTATACCTGTAACAGTTAGTGAAATGTGTATATTAGTTTTTTATGTGATCAATACATTTTCTATTTTTTTATAAATATTTTGTCGTATCCACTGATATATTAGCACCATTAAAGTCCCATATCCCGTTCTTCAAAAATTGTTCCCAAATGGGGTCTAGCTCCACCACACACATAACAGTTGAACCTGTTATGTTTCCCTGCATTATACCTCATCCATTCGAGCCACAGGTTGACATCCGAGAAACCAGTCTGTGCTGCCATCGTGTCTTCAAATGTGGGATTAGCTATGGCCACCATATCTTCTAGGGTGCGCATATGTACATGTGGTTTAAGGGGATCACTTTCTATTTGAAGGGCCTCCCATTCAGATGAATTATACATGTCTTTAAGTTGGAACTGTCCACTTGGTCCCCTATTCACCCCATCATACCGTACCCCCATAACATGTGTGTTTGATGAATTATACCAGAATTGTTTTACACCATCTACTTGTTTGATAGCCACCTCCTGTGTGTGTACAGTTGCTATAAGAAAAAAGATATATAGTGTCATTCTGATGCGGGTGGTGCACGGTCCTCAGGAACTGGAGCCTTTTTGCATATCTTGGCTCCAGAGAATGCTTTCGGAGGAACTTCTTACCCATTACCCAATCACCAGGAAGTATCTAGATCAGGATCTAGAATGGAAGAAAATACTCGTGCATGGATATTAGTTAATTCTTTTGCAAGAGTGGTCACATAATCTATCAAAGTATCAGACTGCAATTGTAACTGTTGTGGGTAATAACAACCTAATCTAGGGGCTGTTCCAAACAAGATTTCAAAAGGAGATAAAGAATGCTTCCCCCTTGGAGAATACCGTACGCTGAATAAGGCTATTGGCAGGCTTTCTGGCCAGGACATACCTGTGTCCTTGGCCATTTTTAGCATTCGGGTTTTAAATGTCTGGTTCATTCTTTCCACTTTCCCACTACTCTGAGGGTGATAAGGTGTGTGAAACGCTAATTTGGTACCTAGAGCCAACCATATTTCTTTTGTGACTGTAGCAGTGAACGCAGGGCCTTGATCACTCTCTATCACCTCAGGTACCCCATATCTGCAAACCACCTCCAAAAGCAATTTCTTAGCCGTGGTTTTCGCTGTCTGATTTGCGACTGGATAAGCCCCGGGCCATCCTGAGAACATGTCTACCACCACCAGGGCATACTCAAATCTACCACTCTTTGGCATTTGTATGTGATCAATCTGTATCCTCTGGAAGGGGTAGAGCGGTCTAGCCGAGTGTTTCGGGGGTGGTTTCTCTAGCCTTCCAGGGTTGCATGCTAGGCAAGTGTGGCAGGACTTGCAGTATTGATTAGTTAAAGTAATTATTCCTGGAGCTACATAATGTTTGTTTATAAGTGAGTTCATCAAAGTCTTTGAGAGATCCCTGAGGCGTGGCCCTGTGTCTCAGATATGAACAGGTGAAAGGGCTTTCCATAATCAGGGAGACCGAGTGCAGGAGCAGTGCTGATTGCCTGTTTCAAAAGGTGAAAGTTAGAGAGCGCTTCTTCAGACAGCGCAAAGGGGTCACATTGCAGGTTGTCATACAGGGGTTGCATGAGAAAGGAAGCCGCAGGTATCCAGGCTCTGCAATAAGAGATCAGTCCCAAAAATGCATGTAGGACCTTAGCATTACCGGGGGGCGGAATGGCCTGTATGGCCTCAGCACTTGCTAAATCTATGACAGCGAAAAACTTTGCAGACGGGGGCACCCCCGACAGAAGAGTGTGTGAATTCGGGACAATTGGTGTCTCCAAAATGGTGGCCTCGTTCACTGCTCTAAGGTCCTGTACTACTCTGGTCGGGTCACTATCAGCCCTTTCCGTATCGGTTCTTTCAAACCCGCTACGAAAGCACTTGATTGCATGCGATAATGTGCTTTGTTTTGTAACCTGGTATTGAAGGCATCACTGGGGCAATGACCGGTGGGCAGTAAAAGCTGCCATCTGCATTCAATACTGGGCACAGGGGGTATAGGGGTAGGGATAGCTGGGATGAGGGTGGAGGAAGGCCTGTTTGCAAGGGGAGGGACTTCCGTATGAGGTCCTCCAACTTACAACTGCATTCGGGGCAGAGCCCAGGGCAGTCAGGGTGTGGGAGTCCGGACCTCCCACATTCCTCACATGCCCACTTGGGGCCACCATCATAGGGTAGGGGCAGGCATTTTCCTTTATGATATACATACATCAATCCCCCCTTGTTCTGTACCTCCAGTTCCACCCACCCGCTTTCATTAACCCCTTCCCTTATTTCTGTTCAGTCTCTGCTATGGGGCAGGATCCAACCTCCCCGACTTGCAACTCTATCCTGTGAAGAGTTTTAAATAGCTACTTAGCCAGGGCTCAACTTAAAAATAAACTGCAAATATAAAAGCTCCAGACTTCATAATCAGAAGTTACACTCAGGGTTTAAAAATCAGTCGCAGGCTAGCAGGGGTGTTAAACAGTTAAACGCCTGGAAAAAAAACGACAGCAAGCACAATTTTAAAAACCATTCCCTTTTTTTTTTTTCACAGAAGGAGCAATAGCCCCCCCCCTCTTTGCAAAAAGGTGGGAGGGAATTTGACTCTTTCTTCACAGCGTAGACTGGAAAAAAAACTGACAAGCAAGGCTTAGGAATGTCTTCCAGCGAAACCCAAAGGTGGGGGCCCTAGCTTACTCCTAGCTAATATCCCAAATTAACCCCATCCACCTTCATGCACAAACATCAATCCACATACACAGTTAGAATATGACACGCTATTTCAGCCCTGCTGTCTGTATCGAGGTAATATTTAACCCCGAACCTACCTGGTTCGTATTCTCCCACACTCACTATAGTGAGGTGTATTAATAATTCATTTATATACCCGGCACTCTCTCTTAATCATAAATGACAAGGAATTCCTGTGCCTAGATTTATTTATTTTGTGACACCCTCTTTCAACCATTAACTTTGTACAAGGGGCCGACCAGGTAACTGTGTATATATTACATTCTCTCTAAATCGGTTTTTGTACAAAGACAGGCAAGGCAACTGTGTCTCTATATATTCCCGGACACCATCTTAAACTAACATCTTTGTACAAGGACTGACAAGGTAACTGTGTCTCTATTCTGTACACCCTCTCGGAACCAGTTTTGTACAAAGACTACTAATAAGGAAACTGTGTCTCCCCCTTCACATACAGATATCTGCTGAAATAGCCAAATTCAAGTCAAAACAGAACATATAACATAACATAAAAACATCAGCCGGCAGAATAGGTCGACAGGTTCTTATTATATTGGTTATGGACAAGAAGTTAAAAAAAGGGGGGGTAATACTGCACCAACCTCAAGTGATAATAAATATGAAAAATAAATGTGAAAAACAACCAGACAAGATGTGTAAGAATAATATATGTAAAAAGTGTGGCGCTAAAGTAAATAGGAATCCCATCCTATTATAGGTGGACTCAAAAGAGTGCCATACATCAAGCTAAAGCTCAATGTTAGAGTGTGGACTTCAATAATTAAAAAATGTCATCCATTAATGGTGAAATATAAACATAAAATCATAAATTGAAAACAAACGTATTCTATAAGTAATCTTGTGTTCTGTGAAACAACAGATGAATAATGAGAATAACTCAAAGTGAAAAAATCATGATAATAAATCACCTAGAGAAAAAAACATATAAATAAAAGTCTGCAATGCTTGACTCTGAAATGTCTTTCAATGGGCACGAAAGCTAAAAACCACATCTAATACACATCACATATATAGAATAGTGGAGATCTTGTCCAAAATAATTCTTTGGAGTGGACACAATAGGATATACGTTCTGGATACAACACCGGGGAGTGCCTTCATCGTTGGATCAGTGGGGAAAGAAATGAATACTCTTACCGAGCGTTGTGGACCCAGCTCACCATATGGCGGTGGATCTATCGAGCTTGTGTCCTCTTTCAGGGACTCACAAATGGAAATCCAAGGCTGTTGTCCTCTCCCGACGGGCAGCGCTTTTCAGCCGTGACTCCCGCTCCAAATATGAAGAAGTCACCATATAGAAACCAAATCTCCAAATGTGGATAGCATCAAACATGGAAATAAAAAACGGGAAGAGATCCTCCACATAGTGTAAATCCAAAATATGGAATTTATTTAAAAATTCAATAAAAAAGTTCAAACAAACGAATCAAAAAAACATCAGAAATAATAGATTCAAAAGTGCATGGGATGAGCAGCAGGGGCTGGCATGTAAACCATGCCAGCCCCTGCTGCTCACCCCACGCACTTTTGAATAAGATTACTTATAGAATACGTTTGTATTCAATTTATGATTTTATGTTTATATTTTACCATGAATGGATGACATTTTTTCATTATTGAAGTCCACACTCTAACATTGAGCTTTAGCTTGATGTATGGCACTCTTTTGAGTCCACCTATAATGGGATAGGATTCCTATTTACTTTTGTAGTGGGTATATACTTTTAAATTCTGGTGAAGACACCAGTGATGTATAGTTCCCTGTGGCCCAGCAGGTGGCGCTGTCACTTTGGGTTGGGGTTGAACCATCGCTGCAGTGCCGTACCCTTTGTGGCCTCTCGCAGCGGTTGTATGGCGGGGTGGGGAACCCGCCGTGCATCCTGGGGGAGGGTATAAAGGGGGCGGACATCTTCGCCACGAGGTTCGAGTCCCAGGCACCTTCAGCCTGAGGGCTGCTGTTCGCGGTCGGGTGTCCTGGCGGCCTAGGCCTGGACACCGGGAGTTTGTGTTCCATCCCAGACACCTTCAGTCTGGGGTGAGGTACTCAGCCGGAGGCCTGGGGCCCAGTACCTTCCGCTGGGTCCCGCGAGGGAGGGATTGTCCTAGGGGGCCCCGGGTTATTGGGGCACCCGAATCCAGTGGTGTAAGGGACCGGAGGAGGGACTCATCCGAAGACCTGGTGCAGCAGATTGCCAGTGCCGGATGAACCTCTGGAGACCACCCGGAGGGATATCTCCCCAAACAGGGGCCAAGTTCAGAGAGGAAGGTGGTTCATGTTCTATGACCGGTGGCAGCGGTCAGCTATTCAACTCAGATCAGTGGCAGAGGCCTGCTATTAGGCCTGTGGCAGGGGCCTCAACGGTTCATCCGGTCGGTGGCAGCGACCAAAATTCACGGTCGGTGGCAGAGACCGTGCGCCAAGCCTATTCGCTAGAGAAAAGGAATAGGAGAGTTCAGTTGTGCCTGGGCCTACTTGTTCCCACACCCCCATGTTCATCTGTTATTGGAAGTTCAACTGATTGCGTCCACCGTATTGTACGAGAAATAAAGGAGTGTTGGACTTTCGATTGGTGTGGGGCTCTATGTTATTGGCAGACACATCTCCACAGAACAACTAAGGCTTCGTATGCAGTGAACAGACCCGGAGGTAATTCAAGTAACTCTGCTCAACCCTCTTGGCGTAGTGTTCCTGCACTCTCCTCTCTCAGATACCCCTAGACACAAGCCATTCACAATAGGCGAGAGGGGGAGTGGGACTCCACTACACTTTAGCGCCACACTTTTTACATATATGGACAAGAAGTTACCCGTCTTTTGACGATCTCGGAAGAGCAGACTGAATGCGAGCGAAAGGGAGGGTGACCGAGCTGGAATAACACAGGTAAGGAATATAACACTATTCACTTACCGTGTTGCGAAGTTGATAAGGCCTCGTTCCGTCAGACACACCTCGATTCACTGACAGCCATAACTAGGTTGGCTAGTCCAGAGAACGGAATCCAGAACCCACGTTGGATAGCCAAAATGTAATAGATGTGTCCCTGGTCCAATACCAGGATGTATGCTCTATTGCTGCCTCTGACCCAAATTCAAGGTGATGTGAATGCATGCATGCTTAAAGGATTACACACTGAGACAGACTTGTTCAGTATGAGCTCTCTCTCATCACTCGAAAGGCCAACAGGAAGTTTATTCAGGTTGCAGCCCCTTATATAAACAAAGTGACATAAGCAAACGTCATCACAAATGTGTGCATATCATTGGTTCATCCGTATATGGTCTTCTTCCTCTTGAGTCTGTTCTTCCACGTGTCTTCAAATTCTTACCTCAAAAGGTGGGGGCAAAAGGAGTGAGGAGGGGACAGGACATCTGTTCCTCATTTATCTGTTTGTCATTTAAGGAAACTTACTGCTGGCTGGTTAAAAGATTACTATAACACACATACATGGAAACACTTTAACTTATATTCTTAGCTAGCATACATAAAATTTCTGCTTCCCAATATGAGCATCAATAAGTTTCTTATTGTATAAATATATCTTAGTGTGTGTGTGTGTGTGTGTCAGGGAAATAGGCGCATCCCTGTACGTAATGGTGCAGGGTTGGCAAACCTGCATAGGCAAAGGCACTGTCAGGGAACCAACAGCAGGAGAAGGACTTTAGGATCCAGCATCTCTGGCAGGAGAAGGACTTTAGGACCCAGTATCTCTACCAGCAGGTCACATGGGCCTATATACGGAAGTCTGCTAGTGTCTGCATTTGCTGATTGATCTTCAGCTCCCCCTGTGTTCCTGTATCCGGAATCACCTGTTGATCTGATCTCCTGTGTACCGACCCGGCTTGTTCTGACCCGCTCTTCCTGATCCTCTGGCTCGACCCTTGGCTTGCACCTGACCTCCTTCTGCCTGCTCCCTGCATCTGACCCTGGCTTGTCTATTGAACTCTGCTTATCCTGCTCCCTGTACTAAGACTCGGCTCACCCCTGGTCATTCTAATTACGGACTGTCTTCCTGTGAATGATCCTTGGCCTGGCTCCCGGCTCAGCTTTCCAGTTGCTCCACTAGGATATTAAAAAGTAAGGGTCCCAGCACTGAACTTTGGGGTACACCACTGATAACCTTAGACCATTCAGAGTAAGAATCATTAACCACTACTCTCTGAATTCTATCTTTTAGCCAGTTTTCTATCCATTTACACACTGATGTTTCCAATCCTGTAGACTTTTCCTTACACATGAGCCATGTGTGCGGGACTGTATCGAACACTTTTGCAAAATCCAAGTATACCACGTCCACCGCCATCCCTCTGTCCAAGGTTTTACTTACCTCTTCATAAAAAGAAATCAGGTTTGTCTGACAACTTCTGTCTTTCATGAATCCATGCTGTCTGTTGCCTAAATAGTTCTTTCCACAAGAACTCGTCTGTGTGGTCTTTTATTAAACGCTCCAGTATCTTCCAACTATAGAAGTTACTTGGTAAAGACTTTGTTCCCTTTTTAAATATAGGCACCACGTTCGCCCTGCGCCAATCCAGTGGTACTATTCCCGTCATTAATGAGTCCCTAAAAGTTAGATACAATGGCTTTGAAATTACAGAGCTCAATTATTTTAGGATCCGTGGGTGTATGCCATCTGGTCCAGGTCCAGCATAGCATACAGGTCCAGGTCCACCTTTATTCTGTCTAAATATTTCTGGACCATATCACTTTTGAGCCAATGTGGATCATTTGGGGCTGTGTCAATACCACCCCCATTATGGTCATGAACTCCCCCATGCTCCTTTGTATACACAGAGCTGAAGAAAGTATTCAATAAATTAGCCTTCTCTTTGTCCCCAGTCACCCACTCTAGATTCATTTGTAAAGGGCCTACATGCTCAGACCTAACCTTTTTACTATTAATAAATTTGAAGAATTTTTTGGGGTTTGTCCTACTATCTTTTGCAATCTGTCGTTCGTGTTGAATTTTTGCATCCTTGATTTCCTTTTTACATATTCTGTTAAATTCTTTGTAACATTTAAACGACACTAGTGTTCCTTCATTTTTATATATTTTAAAAGCTCTTTTTTTATTGTTTATAGCTTTTTTAACTTTGACCGTGAGCCACATAGGTTTTATTTTTAGCCTTTTAAACGTATTGCCCATGGGAATATACTTTGCAGTGAGGTCCCAAACAGTTTTTTTGAAGAATTCCCATTTCTATTCTGTGTTTATCAATGCCAATATTCCCTCCCAGTCTAAGGCCTCGTACACACGGCCGAGATTCTCGTTGAAAAAAACATGTCGTTTTTTTCGACGAGATTCTTGGACAAGAAACTTGTCCCGGCCGAGTGTACACACACTCGTTTCAAAGAACCCGCGGTTCTTTGAAAGGAGCGTACGCGGTGACGTCATCGACTACGTCGAGCATGCGCTCGTCACATTCGATGCCGTCACCACCATCTTGGTATACCCTACGTATGCCTAGGAAGCTACCGCGCATGCGTCGAATTCATTTCGAACATGCGCGGGCTTCCGGGAGGACAGGTAAGTGTACACACACTCACTTTTCTCGTCGAGAAACATGCCGAGGAGAATCTCGACGAGAAAATAGAGAGCAGGTTCTCTATTTTCTCGTCGAGGTTTCTTGTCGGTTTTCTCGACGAGAAACCCGATAGCAGCGTACACACGACCGATTTACTCGGCAAGACCTCTCTGCCAGCAAGTTTCTTGCTGCTTCTTGCCGAGAAAATCGGCCGTGTGTACGAGGCCTAAGTCCTGGAGAGCAGCCCTCATCCTTGGAAGATTTGCTCTCTTGAAGTTAAGTGTTTTTATCTTTCCCATATGTATTCCTTTCTTACAGCTAACATCAAATGAAATCATGTTATGATCACTGCTACCCAGGTGTTCCTTTATCTGAACATTGGTAATAAGCTCTGCATGGTTTGAGATTACCAGGTCCAACAGAGAATCATTCCTAGTTGGGGCCTCAATAAACTGGACCATAAAATTGTCCTGTAATAGGTTTGTACATTTTTGCCCTTTAACTGTCCCAGCAGTGCCATTACTCCAGTTAATTTCTGGGTAGTTAAAATCCCCCATTATTATCACCGTCCCAGCCCTTGCAGCCCTTTCCATCTGTGCAAGGAGCTGAGTCTCCACCTCCTTGTTAACATTGGGTGGTCTATAACAAACTCCAATGATTAACTTTAAACTACGCACATCTATATGCAGTTCCACCCATAATGCTTCAGACTCATCACACTCTCCATCAACCAGATCCTCTTTCACGCTTGCTTTGAGATCACTTCTCACATAGAGACAGACCCCACCACCTTTCTTTTTTACCCTGTCTCTCCGAAAGAGAGCATAGCCAGGAATATTAATAGCCCAGTCATGTGAGGATTACTGATTACATCATAGCTCTCCTCATGCACCAGAGCTTCCAACTCACCTATTTTGCTTGGCAGACTTCTGGCTTTGGTGAACAAACACTTTAATGTATTATTACATTTTGCTCTGGTGTTTTTCATATCATTTTTAGTAGTACAAATGGCACTATAGTTTCCAATGGCTGTTTGCAACATGGGAACTTTCTTGTCATCTGCCATAACCCTCCCCCATCTATCCCCATTCCACCCTCCATTGAGGTCTGACCCCTAATTGACCTGTCTGCCTGATGTAATTGTAGTTCAAAAATCCTAGTTTAAATACTAGGTATTTAAATAATAAGGTATTTATTATGATAACAATAGATAAAACAATCTAAAGTACAAAGAAAAAGGGGGTACAGGATGCATTGAAAACGATGGGTACAGACACGCAATACATTGAGGTACAATCCTTACTCTGTTGTATGAATCAAACACAACAGGGAAGACCGACGCGTTTCGAGTTTTAACAGATATTTCTCTTCTTCAGGGTATGTGATTGAACCCAAGACGGAAAATATGTCTATAATTGAAAAAATAATTGTAAGCATATGGTATAATGAAAGATCAAAAACATGCGTATTCACATCATCATATTTACACTGACCATATGGTATTGCTTGAACCATCAATCATTACTGCATCCGCTTTAAAAACATGAGGGACCTAGTGCTGCTGTCTTGAAACGTTCTGTCTGGGACCCAGGAGCCAGGCACATCCAGAGGTGACCCTTTGACCAAAAGAAGATTACCCACAGAGGGCGTCGGGACTCAAACCATATGACCAGTAACCCAAAAGCTGTGTGTGTGCACCCCTCCCCTCTCCCTTTTTCCTTCCTCCCTCTTTGGGCCACTCCTGGTTTTTGGGTTATATGTATAACCTCCGCACAGCTCCACACCTGACATCATTCTCCAGTCAGGTATGTTAGACTCTTATATGAACATTTACTCTCCTTTTGGCCTAAGAAATAGTGTTTTATGGGAAAAGGGGTCAATTCTTTTTCCCCTGCACTTCTGGCCCTATGCACAGCCCCGTACATATTTATGTATCTTGTTCACTATAGCGACTACTCCTCGCTTTTGGGTTACTGGTCATACGGTTTGGGTTCCGACGCTCTCTGTGGGTAATCTTCATTGGGTCAAAGAGTCACCTCTGAATGTGCCTGGCTCTTGGGTCCCGGACTGCACGGTTCAAAACAGCAGCATTAGGTCCCTCATGTTTTTAAAGCGGATGCAGTAATGATTGATGGTTCAAGCAATACCATATGGTCAGTGTAAATATAAAGATGACGTGAATACGCATGTTTTTGATTTTTCATTATACCATATGCTTACAATTGTTATTTCTATTATAAACATATTTTCTGTCTTGGGTTCAATCACATACCCCTGAAGAAGAGAAATATCTGTTAAACTTAAAACACGTAAAACACGTCGGGTCTTCCCTGTTGTGTTTGATTCATACAACAGGTTAATGATTGTACCTCAATGCATTGCATGTCTGTGCCCATCGTTTTCAATGCATCCTATACCCCCCTTTTCTTTGTACTTTAGATTGTTTTATCTATTGTTATCATAATAAATACCTTATATTCATACCTTACGCCTTGACTTCTAGAGGAGGTTTACCTTTCCCACTTAGAGGAATACTCTCCTTGTGCAAATGTAATTTGGGATGTGGGTAACCCTCACTCCATTTGGCTAACCAGCAGCCCCCCCCCCCCAGTATTCAAAATACATTTTAGTACGTTGTGGCAAGATGGCAAGATACATTCCACATGAGGCAGCTCTTGACTTGACTTGTTGAATTTGGGGTCAGAATGATATTTTGATTGCAGCTATCTTAACCAACCATGATAGCTGGTATTTGCTTCAGGTTGCTTCAAGGATACCCTTATGTTTTGTAAGCATTGTATGGCAGTTGGCTTTGTAGAGGAAGTAAGGGCTCGTGCAAATAGAGCAGTGTCCACTCCGGGAAGAATATGAGTTTTTCAACATCTGTGCCCATTCGGTTTGTGTACGGCAGACACAGGCATACCCGTGATTACTCTGTGTGATCATATGTAAATAGACTCTGCTTTCTGTTTACATAAGGCTACCTCCGATCTGTCAAGTTTTCCTTACCTGGCTGATGTAGGCAGGTGTAAACAGACATCCATTTACATCAGCCTGTCCATAGAGCTGCATTGAGCGTACAATCAGGACCTCATCTCAAAACCTGTGTGAAAGGGCCCTAAGAGCCCACTGGAAACCCAGGTGAAATTGTAGTTTGGTTGTAGATAATATCTTGTGCCTCTCTCAATATCAAAGTGACCAGACTGAACCCAGAATACTTGACATAGCATGTAGTACAGGAAGGAAACCTGTTTGCAGAAATTGTGGCCAAATGCTTGATTTTTTTAAGAATATAAGAGGTAGAGCCATGAGAGGAAGTCTGAATCCTTCCCATCTGTGCTTTTTTTAGTGGATAGCATTGGATCAATGTCAGCGGGTGTAAACGGACACATGTCTGTTTACACCCTCCGCTTCATAGATGACAATAAAGGGTCCAATCGGGTCTGCCTAAAAAACTGACAGGTGGACGGATTGGTCCGCCCATGTGAAAGGGGCCTAAATTTGTCCCAAAAATGGCAGACTATTAATGACAGTGTTGACTGGCTTTAGGCTTGTGTTGATTACATCAGTTTGACATTTTTTGGAGATCTTTCTTTGATCATTCAGAATTTCATTTTCACCTGTTGTGGACCACCTATTGACCTACATTTGATCTGCTTCAAGCAGGATTTGCATCTCCATAGACTTGTATGTGGGAAAGTAGGACTCCTCAGAATAAAAGCCAGTCGACACAGGTGCTTAGGTTTTTGAATTTTGTTTTCTGAAAGGAGTTATGCATGGTAACTTATACATACACATATTGTTTTGTATTTTATTAAGTGTATGTAATATGTATACAGCATAGGAGGGTGGACAGCACCAACAGGTAAAAACAGTTATATATTATCTCTGCTTTTAGTGCAGGACCCCATATTCCCCCCATATTACTACTGGGCGTCTTCTGTTTGCATTTAGAAAGAAACACATCATAGCTACTTATTTATTAAAAATAAACTATATCGTATATGTATATTCTCAGATTTTCTATGTGAAATATTGTTATTGACCAGTAGAGAGCACTATTGCCTTAAAATTAACTGGATGCCAGGTGGTATGTATATAGCAATACAACATTTACAGCATATTTTCTTTAAGATGTGCACTGCTCTTTAAAATGTTAATTAAGGTGAAACTGACATATGGAAACAATAGTATGTTACATTATCCGTCTACATACATGTATATTTGTTATATTAGAACTGATGCACTTTATGCATGTCAAACTGTAGTGGTGTAAACAGTTTAACAAAACCAGATATAAGATGTCCATCTATTAGCGTAAACAAAAAAATGTAAAAAGTAATAATGCTGATTATTATTGTTTTTTTTTTTTTTTTAGATATATCTGTGAGAAAAAGGGAGTATGCCAATGCTAGTTCTATTAACAAGAGAATAGATACAAATCAATATTCATTTTTGAATTGCTGTACTGAGCTTAAAAATAACATGGAATGTTGGCATGGCTCTATTATTAGGTATTGATTTTGATGAACACAGACGTGTCTTTAACACAATATAAAGGTTGGCGCTGCCTTTTTATAAATCATGACTATAAGTGGAAGTCCTGACCTCATGCTATCTTCCATTGAAAATCTTTTTAATTACAGGCCTCTATATAATGAGAAACATCTGGCTTTCATTCTTTCTTGGGGTAGACAGTCTAAGTGCGGTTTTATGTAAAGGTAGCAAAAGTCCTTAAGAGTTCTGGTTTAAAACTTGCCACAACCAAAATTGCTTTGCTTCTAGCATCAATAAAAACAAAATGAGCATTTTCAACAGTACATAGGCTAGACAGCTTGTCCACAGCAATAAAAACTTAGCGTACAAATTAAATAAAAATAATTCTCACTTGTAAAACTGCTGGCAAACCATATCTTTCCACAGGGCAATATGCTCTTTCCTAAAGTTCGTAAAGGTTTTAGAGAAGCTTCTGAAGGCAGTTGCCTCCTGTATTGAGCATTTGCAGAAGTACCAATACTGTACTTGATATTACCTAATTCCTCAGGTATACACCTCACCCTTTCAGTGGGCATAAAACGCATTCTGGGGGAAATATCGACCTATTGTCTATAGGTCGATATTTCCCCCAGAATGCGTCTGTGAAGGAAAAAAAAACGTGTGTGTGTGCGTATCTGTATATATACTGTGTGTGTATATATATATATATATATATATATATATATTATTATTATTATTATTATACAGGATTTATATAGCGCCAACAGTTTGCGCAGCGCTTTACAACATCAGGGAAGACAGTACAATCACAATACAATTCAATACAGAGGGATCAGAGGGCCCTGCTCGATAGAGCTTACAGTCTAGAAGGGAGGGTCACGTGAAACAAAGGGTATTGGCTGTGGGGGATAATCAGGTGGACAGAATGGAAATATAGTTATTAGGTGTGGGTGGGATAGGCTTCTCTGAAGAGGAGGGTTTTTAGGGATCCTCTAAAAGCTAATAGAGAAGGAGATAGACGGACCGATTGGGGTAAGGAGTTCCATAGGCTTGGGGAGACTCTGGAAAAGTCCTGGAGTCGAGCATAGGAGGAGGTGATGAGCGAGCTAGAGAGCAGGAGGTCTTGAGAAGAACGAAGAGAACGATTAGGTTGGTATTTAGAGACTAGGTCAGTGATGTAGCTGGGGGCAGTGTTGTGGATGGCTTTGTAGGTGGTCGTTAGTATTTTGAATTTAATTAGTTGGGTGAGTGGAAGCCAGTGGAGGGATTGACAGAGAGGGGAAGGAGACACAGAGCGGTTGGTAAGGTGGATGAGTCTGGCAGCAGCATTCATGATGGACTGAAGGGGGGTTAAAGTTTTCTGAGGTAAGCCAATGAGGAGGGAGTTGCAGTAATCGAGGCGAGAAATGACCAGGGAGTGGATAAGGAGCTTTGTTGTGTCTTTGGTTAAAAAGGGGCGTATTTTGGAGATGTTGCGGAGGTTGATGCGGCAAGATTTGGACAGTGATTGAATGTGAGGATTAAAGGAGAGTTCAGAGTCTAGAACTACTCCTAGGACCTTGGCGTGTGGGGATGGGCTGATAGTTGTGCCATCAATTTTAACAGAGAGATCGGGGGAGGAGGCACGAGGGGGAGGAAAAATGACCAGTTCAGTTTTGGATAGATTAAGTTTGAGGAAGTGGTGTGACATCCAAACTGATATATCTGATAGTAAATTAGAGATACGTGAGGCGAATGAAGAAGTGAGTTAAGGGGCAGAGAAATAGATTTGAGTGTCGTCAGCGTAGAGGTGGTATTGGAAGCCGTGGGAGGCTATCAGCTGACCCAGGGAGGAGGTGTAGATTGAAAATAGGAGAGGTCCAAGTACAGAACCTTGGGGGACCCCAATTGAGAAAGGAAGGGGAGAGGAGGAAGTAGAGTTGTAAGTAACGCTAAAGGTGCGGTTGGATAAGTAGGTAGAGAACCAGCGAAGAGTACAGTCGCGGAGACCAAAGGCATGGAGTTTTTTGAGGAGGAGGGGGTGGTCAACCATATCGAAGGCAGCGGAGAGGTCCAGGAGTAGGAGTACGGAATAGTGTCCCTTAGTTTTGGCCGTTACTATATCATTTGTTAGTTTTAGGAGGGCAGTTTCTGTGGAATGTTGAGGACGAAATCCAGACTGAAGGGGAAATCCAGACTGAAGGGAACTATATATATATAGTCACAGTACAAGATGCTGTCACTGTGAAATTGGTCATTTAAAGGACACAGGGTGTGCACATTGGCTCAATGCAGGACTACAGAACATAGATGTTGAGTGGAGAAAACTGCTTTTGCCGCTTTATCCAGGTTTTAGTGTTCCTGGCTAGGGCTCTGTAGTTTGGAGATGCCATAATGTCTTGGGTGGGACGGAATCTCCAACCCAGTGTCTAGGTTTTTTGGAGGATCAGCAGGATGTGTCCGCAGGTGTACACAGCCCATATAATGGAGGTTTAGGAATACCTCAGGGCTCCCAGTTGCAGCCTCTCTGACTCCTGGAGACCTTTCCACTGCACCTCTTACTGATAATTTTTTAGCCCATCGCTTAGCGGAGGGCCTCCCAGACACTTAAATTCTGCACCCATGTCCATTTTGGACTTGAATTCTTACTCTCTCTCCCACTCCATTATTCACAACACCAATAACATTATTATTCTTTCCAATCACCCTCTCACCCAGGCTGAGTATGATCTTTTATGCAAGGGCTTAAGTTTCTGCCCCGATGCTAGTATGGATATTTTTAAACCATCAAAGATCTCCATCTTTTTGCCAGGAAACTACACTACAAAAGTCTCTTTTCTAAAGAAAATGTGACTCCAAAATCAGACGTTCAAAAATCTGATGAAGCATTAGACGATCTTCTTTTCCTTCTTGAGG
This sequence comes from Rana muscosa, assembly GCA_029206835.1. NCBI lineage: Eukaryota > Metazoa > Chordata > Amphibia > Anura > Ranidae > Rana > Rana muscosa. The sequence goes on from CM055122.1 coordinate 1,214,898,836, forward strand.
AACAGGATCCTGTTGACCTCATTGACTTTGTTGATATTGAGGCCCTTCTGTAGGCACATATCTCTAAAGAACCATCATCAACACCTGACACTACAACAAAAAAGAAATTTAAGAAAAAATTGGATAAATTCCCATCACTTATGGGAAATCCTAATCTTGCTGCCTTCCTAGCAGCCACTACAGCTGAAATACGCAAATTAAAACCTCATGTCTTGTCTAGTAACCTCAATAATGATGAACACTCCGCTTTGGAATCCCTGAAAAATGATTTTTTGTTGACAATTAAACCATCCGATAAAGGGGGTAACGTCATCATTATGACTAATGAACAATACGCTACTATGTGTAAAGATGTTGTCAATAATGCATCATGGTACAAACCCATCTCGAGAAGCGTTGTCGACAAATTCGACAAGGCTTTCTACGAGTTGGTAGATGGAGCCTTTTGTGATGGAGCTATAGACAAAGATGTTTGGGAGTATATTCGCACTCCATTCCCATGCATCCCTACGCTATATTGTCTCCCCAAAGTACACAAAAATGTAACTAATCCGCCCGGCCGCCCAATCATTTCAGGGAATGGCTCGATAACGGAGAATTTGAGCCAGTTCATTGACAGTCATCTTAGACCTTTTGTCACGAATTTGGCTTCATATGTCAAGGATACCATCCATCTATTACAATATTTGGAAGATTTACATATCCCCTCACAAGTCCTCCTGGTCGCAATTGACGTTGAGTTATTATTCCTCACGATCAGGGACTTCTAGCTATTCAACGGGGCATTTCACAATCACATCGAGATGATCGGAAGTTCAACCTCTTTCTTGTTGAGGCTCTGAACTTCATTCTTACTCATAATATTTTCACCTTTGACGGTTCCCACTACCTCCAGGTACAGGGGGTTGCGATGGGGACATGTTGTGCCCCATCGTATGCCAACCTGTACCTGGGGGAATGGGAAAAATCTCTGTTGTCAAGTGACAGTCTTTCATCATATACCTGCCATGTTCTTTCATGGTTTAGGTATATAGATGACATTTTAATGATTTGGGATGACACACCCGCCAATTTACAGTCCTTTATCAACATCATGAACAATAATGCCTCCAATCTCTTTTTTACCATGACGTATAGTGACACATCAATCACTTTCCTTGACCTCAATATCACCAAATTTGCAGATGGTTTCCTATCTAGCGGCCTTTATCGCAAAGAGACCGCTGGGAACACCATTCTGCATGCATCAAGTTCACACCCTCAGCCGTTGGTTTTGTCCATACCTTATGGGCAGTACCTAAGGCTTAGGCGTAATTGCTCTATGGAGTCTGAGTTCATCAAGGAGGCTGACTTACTTCAAAGTCACCTCCTTGATCGGGGTTACTCACCTACATGTTTGAAAAAGTGGATTTACAAGACATGATTTGCTGTTTCCCAAAAAGACAAAGAGTACCTCTAGTCACTCGACTGATCACTAGATACAATGCTCAGCATAAGGCTCTTAAGAAAATCTTACAGAAACACTGGCACTTACTACAGATAGATCCAAACTTAAATTTACATGTTGCTGCCACTCCGAATATAACCTTTAAGAGAACACGCTCGCTGAAGGACTATATGGTCCAAAGCGAATACGTCGGCTCATTCCGCACTGACCCATGCAAAAGATTTGGGACCTATATGTGTGGAAGCTGCCAAGTGTGCAGATACATGAATGTACAACCTAAATTTACTTTACCCAATGGAAAAAAAACATAGACCTAAACATTATGCCAACTGTAAGACACCTGCTGACATGTCAGTGCCAGTGTTTTTACATTGGCAAAACAAAATTACCATTCCATCAAATGGCAGCCCGCCATATTACCAGTATCAAAACTGCTAACCCAGATCTCCCCCTGGGGCGGCATGTATGTGACAACCATGCAGGCATCCCTCCCCGCTTTCTATTTTCCATCTTAGATCGGGTTCATCCGGATAGTCGTGGGGGGGACTGGAATAAAATATTACTCCAAAAAGAGGTCCGCCAGATCGCCGACCTCAATGCTACATCTTTTCCAGGCCTCAACACCCAACTGAGTTTCCATCCATTTTTGGATGGGTTTAACTCAGGTGGTTGTGAGAAAGAACTATAATAGGCCTATAGATGTATTTTACGTGCCAGTCTGTTTTTATTTATGCTGTTTGTTTTTTGTTTTTTGTCTTATGATCTATGCTGTAGATTTAGAACCAAAGAAGTGTTCATAGATGTATTTTGTGCCAGTGGTCTTACCCCTGGTCTTATGCTGTGAAACAAATTTATGATGTTGTTTTCTTTGATATGTGCCCATGGAAGTTTTGCCATCTGTGGACTCCTCTATGTCCAGCCATTTGAACCATCTTGTGTTCTCCTTCCGTGATTTCTCTGACTTCCACACAAACATCCATTTACCACTTGCACTAATGTTCTGACCTTACCCGTAAAGGTTGGTCAGGGAATGCCCTATATATACATTTTTTTCACTTTTGATATAAAACTACTGCCCTTGCCTTTACGTCTTTCCTTGCCCGGTTCGTCTCTGCCCGGCGCACGGGAGCCTGTCCACCATATTCATGGGGACGAGCGTCTTGTTATATACGGCATGCCTTAATGCCAGCCCCATTGGGTATGACCTCTTTTTATTTTGTTGCATTTTTTGCGTCGGTAGTCATTTTCTGCATGATGTTCTCCCATTGAAAATGGGGGGCACGTGTAGGTTTTGCCCTGGGGGCCCCCTTCTTTGGCATCTGTTTTCCATTTCCTTTTTGTGCCTTTTCCAGCCCTTTTTTTCTTTAACCACTTAAGCCCCGGACCATTTGGTAGCTAAAGGACCAGAGGTGATTTCAGAATTTTGCACTGAGCTGCTTTAACTGTAAATTGTGCGGACATGCAATGTGTACCCAAACGAAATTTGCGTCCTTTTCTTCCCACAAATAGAGCTTTCTTTTAATGGTATTTGATTGCCTCTGCGATTTTAATTTTTTGCGATATAAACGGAAAAAGACCGAAAATTTTGAAAAAAAATGATATTTTCTACTTTTTGTTATAAGAAAAATCGAATAAACTAAATTTTATTCATACATTTAGGCCAAAATGTATTCAGCCACATGTCTTTAGTAAAAAAAATGTCAATAAGCGTAGATTTATTGGTTTGCGCAAAGGTTATAGCGTTTACAAACTAGGGTACATTTTCTGGAATTTACACAGCTTTACATTTATGACTGCCTATCTCATTTCTTGAGGTGCTAAAATGGCAGGGCAGTACAAAACCCCCCCAAATGACCCCATTTTGGAAAGTAGACACCCCAAGGAAATTGCTGAGAGGCATGTTGAGCCCATTGAATATATATATTTTTTTGTCCCAAGTGATTGAATAATGACAAAAAAAAAAAAAAAAAATTAAAAAAAGTTGTCACTAAATGATATATTGCTCACACACGCCATGGTTATATGTAGAATTGCACCCCAAAATACATTCTGCTGCTTCTCCTGAGTACGAGGATACCACATGTGTGGGACTTTTTAGGAGCCTAGCCACGTACGGGGCCCCGGAAACCAAGCACCGCCTTCAGGATTTCTAAGGGCGCAAATTTTTGATTTCACTCCTCACTACCTATCACAGTTTTGAAGGCCATAAAATGCCAAAATAGCACAAAACCCCCCCAAATGACCCCATTTTGGAAAGTAGACACACCAAGCTATTTACTGAGAGGCATGTTGGGTTCATGGAATATTTTATATTTTGCCACAAGTTGCGGGAATATGACAAACTTTTTTTTTTTGCACAAAGTTGTCACTAAATCATATATTGCTCACACATGCCATGGGCATATGTGAAATTACACCCCAAGATACATTCTGCTGCTTCTCCTTTTTTTTTCCACACAGTATTTGCGCAGCGATTTTTCAAACGCATTTTTTGGGGGAAAAACACACTTTTTTTATTTTTAATGCACTAAAAAACACTATATTGCCCAAATGTTTGATGAAATAAAAAAGATGATCTTAGGCCGAGTACATGGATACCAAACACGACATGCTTTAAAATTGCGCACAAACGCGCAGCGGCGACAAACTACATTCATTTTTAAAAGCATTTAATAGCCTTTACAGGTTACCACGTTAGATTTACAGAGGAGGTCTACTGCTAAAATTACTGCCCTCGATCTGACCTTTGCGGTGATACCTCACATGCATGATGCAATTACTGTTTACATATGACGCTAGACCGACGCTTGCGTTCGCCTTTGCGCAAGAGCAGGGGGGGACACCGGTGCTTTCGTCGGAATTTCCTCGGAATTTCGACCGTATGTACGCGGCATAAAAGGTTATGCCGCGTACACACGGTCAGACTTTTCCACGGGCAAGCCTCCGTCGGAATTTCGACTGTATATACGCGGCATTAGGAGCAAAATCGCTCCTCCGCCCCTGCTGCCCCCATGCTTCGGCATATATGCTCTTTTTTTTAACTGTGGTGGTAAAATCACCTCCTACAGCGTTGGAGTAACGGCTTTATGTATCGTGGAAGCAAACGCTGTTGCTGTCAAGATAAATAATTCCGCACTGCAGTTGAATGGCGCACCTGAAAACAAAAAATTACATACCTGAAAAACAAGCATGATAAAACATTGCAGAATAGAATACAGTAAGAAAGAGAAGAACAATAGAGAGAAAATAGAGAGAGAGAGAGAGAGAGAACAATAAAACGACAACAATTTTTTTTTTCTTTTATATTTTTTTTGTGTTTTGTTTTTTCCTTTTTTTTTTTCTTTTTTACACTTTTTTTTGTAACTTTAACAACTGTAATGGTTCGGGTCTCTCAAAATGTAATGGCATCTTGGGAGACCCTGTGTAAGTGTGTCCTAGTCTGTGAAATGCTGTACCCTACGCTAAAACTTCACTTTTGAGTGGTAGCGTTCAAAACATTCACCAAGGCAAAGACCAGGCTTGTCAGGACAGAGTGGACAATAATGACGGGTGTCACGCCTAAATCCGTGCTTGCTACAGACAGGACATCTTTTTTGGGGGGCTCGTTGGGTAGGGGTACTCGGGAGGACATACGTATAATGCCTCTCATGCAGCCGGCTTACTGCATTTGGTAGGGGATGGTGAGGTGCAGAACCGCCTGGATACAGGAGTTCTGTGACAATCTCATTCTGGAATTTTGAGCGTTCAGCAAAGCCAATTGGAATAAGGATAGAGACACTTTTTTGTACCAGCGTCTCGCCTTACGGTCAATTAGATACAGCGCCAACAACTGGTCGTTGAGGTCCACCCCTCCCATATTTTTGTTATATTGTTATATTCGTGGACACAGAGGGGTTTCTCCACAACACCAGTCGCCGTAGGAATTTGGACTGTCGTGTCTGCATGAAGGGAGGTAAGAAGGAAAACATTCTTATTGTCCCTCCACTTCATAGCGAGCAAGTTATTACACTTCACACAGGCTCTCTCCCCCAGCCTAAGACGGGCATCTACAAGCCGCTGGGGAAAGCCCCGGCGATTAGGTCGCACGGTGCCACATGCTCCAATCTGATGATCAAACAAGTGACTAAACAGTGGCACGCTCGTGTAATAATTGTCCACATACAAATGGTACCCCTTTCCGAATAAGGGTGACACCAATTTCCACACTATCTTGCCAGCGCTCCCTATGTAATCCGGGCAGTTGACCGGCTCAACCTGACTATCTTTTCCCTCATAAACCATAAAGCTCCATACATAGCCTGTTGCCCTGTCACAGAACTTATAGGGCTTGACCCCGTATCTGGCACGCTTGCTGGGAAGGTACTGCTTGAAAGACAAGCGGCCAGAAAATGTAATCAGGGACTCATCAACGCAGACAACTTGATTGGGAGTAAACAAGGCTGCACAACGTTCGTTGAAGTGGTTTATGAGGGGCCGAATTTTATAGAGCCGGTCGTATTCAGGGTCCCCACGTGGACGACAAAGTTCATTGTCGTTGAAGTGCATGAACCGCAAAATTTGCTCGTATCGTTTCCTGGGCATGGAGGCAGAGAACACGGGCATGTGGTCAATTGGGTGCGTGGACCAATAAGCACGCAATGACGGGAATTTATGTGTGCCCATGTTGAGGGAAAGGCCCAGAAAGGTCTTAAATTCGGAAACCGTAATTGGTTTCCAATATTTGGCAATGGAAGGCAACTGGGGATTAGCGGCGATGAATTGACCAGCATATAAATTACTCTGGTCCACAATAGATCTATAGAGATCTTCCGTGAAAAACAGCGAATAATAATCAATTGGCATAAAATCAGCTGTATCCACCTGAATACCAGGTTGGGCAGTGAATGGGGGAAGTACGGGTTCTGCAGAAGTGGTGGGGACCCAATCAGGATAGGCGAATTCTGCAGGAAGAGCACTATGGGTACGACGGGCCTGCCTTTGTCTTCTTATTGGTGGCAGCGGGACACTACTTGTGCTTGCCACCTCGCCAGCTTGAACTGCACTTATGGGACTCGCCACGTCACCACGTGATACTGCAGTGCTGGATGTACACCCAGGCTGTACTAGGCCGCTGGTGCTTGCCAATTCACCAGAAGGAATAGCGGCGCTAGTACTACTCTGCTCCATGATACGAGAGCCCTGCGGTTCTTGCTCCTCAACAACCTCAGAAGATCGGGATCGGGTACGCCTGACCTTAGCAGGGACCTCAACTTCGTCGTCAGAGCTATCTGACGTGGGGCCGCTGACGTCACTGTCTTCTACGGGAAGATATTCTGAGCCTGAATCTGACAGATACGTGACCTCCTCTTCACTATCTGTCATGCTCAGAATCTCGTAGGCCTCTTTACTAGTGTACCTTCGTCTTGCCATTTTGGGCTCTAAATTTAGGGGTACACTAGTAAGATTCACAGGAAAAAAAGCACCTGACTGTCGTCAGCAAATATATCAAACGCTACAAAAAAAACTGTTAGCGATCGCAGGGATCAGGCCTGTCTCTGCGAACGCTGCAGTTATGTGTTTTGTGTTTGGTAAGTGACAGTGATCGATCGATACTGCACTTGGGTGGGCTGGGCTGGGCTGGGCGGAGGGGCTAAACGCAGGTGCTAGCAGGAATCTGGGCTGATCCCGCTAACACTGCGTTTTTGGGAACCCTAAACCGCTGGGGACGCTAGTATAGATCTGATCAGATCAGATATTGATCTGTTCAGATACTATACCACTAAGGGAGGTGTATGCTTTGCGCGTGGGTGTTAGCGTTACTGGCACTAACCTAACGCTGCCTGGGGCGACGCAGACCCTCTCTGGCGCTAAAACCTAATTGATCTCACCCGCCGGGCGATCAGGGGGTTAAAACTTTATTGGGTTATATACGGCTGGTGCCCTGATGCTATAAAAAGCAAACTAACCAACCAGCGTCACCCGTAACCTTTATATGGTGATCACTGGTGAAAGGGTTAACTAGGGGCAATCAGGGGGTTAAAACCTTTATTAGGTTAAATATGGGGGTACCCAACGCTATATAAAAACCTGACGGGTTACCTAAATAACTAACTGGGTAACCAGTGTCACCAGTGACGCTTATACGGTGATCACTGGTGAAAGGGTTAACTCTAGGGGCAATCAGGGGGTTAAAATAATATATGGGGTACCTGCCGCTAATAAAAACCTGCAGCGAACCTAAAAGTAAATAACTGGCTATCTAGGACACCAGCGACACGAATACAGCGATCGGAAAAATGATCGCTTAGTGACGCTGGAGTTAGGGGGTGAAAGGGTTACCTGGGGGGCGATCAAGGGGTTAAACCTTTATTAGGGGGGGTAAGGGGGCTACCCTGGACCTAAAGGGGCCTAAACCTAACTGCCCTGCAACTTTTTACTGTCACAGATGACACTATATGCAGTGATCAGTAAAATAAATGATCACTGCAATCAGTGACACTGTGATTGGGGGCTGGGGGGTGATCTGGGGGTGACTGGGGGGTGAAATGTGTGCCTATGTGTACCTAAGTGTCAGTGAACTGTTGGTGCACTAACCTGCTTCTTCTCTCCTCGGCGCCGGGAACGAAAAGACCGCCGCGAGGAGAGATGACATCACTTCCTCTGCCTGTGTTTACATTACACGGGCAGAGGAAGCATTTTCATTCGCCGGGAGCGATCGCGAGGGGGTGGCCGGAATCGAACGGCCGTCCCCTCATCTCGGATCGCTCCCCAACGATAAACAGCCGCTCACTGTATAGGAGGGGGGTCCGATTGGACCCCCCAGCTGTACAAAGGCAATCACGTACACTGTACGTGATTGTGCCTGTCAGTGCCATTCTGCCGACGTACATATACAGTGAGCGGTCGTTAAGTGGCTAATGTTCATTTTATTTTATTTTATTTCATTCCCCCCCCTTTTTTTATCTGTATTTTCTTTGTTTTTTTTTATGCAATTTCGGTTTATGCCCTGATTTTTCCTAGCCCTAGATCTCATCAAGATGCAAGTCTGTGCATTCAATATGATGATGCCTATTTGGCATCATTATTCAGTGTACCAGTATTCTATAAACATCTGCAACATTATACAATAGATGAAAAATCAAAAGTGATTTCATTATTATTTTTTGGATGTGTTAACATATCCATCAGCAGAGGGCGCTAGCTTTAATATCACAGATGCTCCTTTCCCATGTAGTTTATTTTCATTTATTTCTATTGTGCTTCATTCCACTACTGGGGTTGCTGTTTGTGCCTCAGTGTGGTTGCTGTGAGATGTTTCTTTTCTTTTTCCCTCCGCCCTGTTTTTCTTCCCTTTGCCTGGTGTGCTGTTTTTGCCCTCAGCTTTTTCCCTATGTATTTCAGTCTCTTGTTTATGCGCCGCTGAGTTCCGGCACAGCCCTCTGACGTCATTTACTGATCTATGTCAGCGCGCATGCGCGGACATCTGATCTATGTCAGTGCGCATGCACCAATGGCGTCTGGCGCCATTTGGGTTACAGACGCTGCTGCTGCAGCATTCAACACTCTCAGCGCACCCTTGATATTACAGCTGGCAGGTAAGGAGGCCCCATTTGATCCACCAAACTTCTTATATGCGGGCCACCTAGGTTGAATATAATTAAATGGGTTTTTCCTTTCTTTTTTCTATTTTTCTCCCCAGTAGAAACCTGACTCAAGCTCTGCCTACTATATGCACTCCAATTACTAGGTATTTCTCTTTATACTGCATCTTTGATAAAAAGCCTTGTTCAATATATGCACAGCGCTCTCTCTGTGCATTTATGCAGACAAATTGATTCATGCTTTGCTTTATAACATATATTGTGATTACCAGATACCTATGCATACTCTGCATTACTGTCAAAGAGTTCTGTTCAATATATGCACAGTGTTATCATTGTGTATTTATGCATATTTTTGCATTCCCTACCTCCAATCTATATAGTCAAATATTTTCCTTTGTTGAATATAATTAATTTGCAAGTACCATCATGCAATTGTTTTTTTCTAAAAATCTTTTGAGCATTTCACAGCAATATCTGTTTTTTTTTATTTTATGTATGCTGCTATACTATGCGGGTACTATATTACCCTCTTTTCTCTTTTTTAGGCACATAGTAGTGCATCCTGGGACTACATACGGTTTTGGTTCTCTGAGAGTGCTGTTTGGGACCCCTGCTTGAGCCGATCCGGGCTTGGATGAGGGATCTTTCCCCCCTATGAATGGCAAAGGCAGTTCTGCTTTTTTGCTTCTCTGCTTTTAGGACTCCATTTGTCCTTTATACTCTATCCATATGGAACATTCTGACATATATAGATACTATTTTTGTGCGTGGTATGTATATTGGATGTGTTTGTGCCTGTTATAGTGTTAATCTCTGGAAATATTTCTGAGCTTTGTCTTTCTATTTTATTCTCAGAACACAGTTGTATTCTCTCCTACCAAGAGCCTTCGAAGAAAGGATTGGTATTCCTGAAACATGTTAGGCTAAGGGAGTTGATTTTCTTGTTCGGAAAATGTATACAAATGTATGAATGTTCCCTATTTTTTGTAATCTATGTATATTGTATAACCTCATCAATGTGCTAAACACACATTTGATATTTGCATATTTTTACCCAAGAAAAACTTTTTCTAATAAATGATATATATTTTTATAAATGTAGCGGGGTCTGCTTTAAGGCCTCGGGACTACGTTACACAGAACCCCGTTCGGCACCCAGAGTACAATTGGCCACCGCAGAGACTCATGGGAGGGGGCTATTTAAGAAGGGGGGCGAGGCGGAGCTCGGCCTCTTTGGACACTGCGCTGCAAGCAACAGCTTCTTCCTGTGCGGATCTGCTGCAGTGCAAGGCCTGAAGCCTGGGGCCTTGCGCAACTTCCGAAGAGCCTTCCACCCCACTACAGAGCCTGGGTGGCACCAGACTTGTCGAGTGAGGACATCAATTGGATCGGGGACCCGATCGTTGCAGACGTTGTGTGCGGAGACACAGCAGGTGGAAGTCCCGGACTGGGATCGCGTCCAGAGTGGTGAGCGAGCACTTTCTTAAGCCAATAGACTGTACCGTGTTTAGGCCTATAGACTGCCTTGGCCCACCTATCGTTGTTTGTTGTTCCGTTAGGAGACCAGTAGCATTACAGAGTTAAAAGGGTCTCCAGTATAGTGTTCCATGGGACTGCCTACTTGTGGATTACAAATACTGTTTCATCAAGTGCACCACCGAAAGTTTGCATGCGAAGAAATACTAAGTGAAAAGACTGAGATTTCTTCTATGTCAGGCCTGACCAGGGAGGGGAGATAGAATATTGTTTAGTGCGCCACAAGGCGCGTACACAATAATAGCTGTGCCAGAGTGGGTCGAGTAAGATTGCCGGGGGTTGGCGGTGCTGTATACAGGGCCCGAAATCAAACCAGCGGCTCTCTTAACTGGGGGTAGCGCTACACGTGGGGGCTCTCTCGTCCGGGATCCTGTTGCAGCAAGTAACGCGCCAAAAGTACCAGCATGGACCCACTAGAAGTAGGACAGTGGTGCAAAGTGGTCGGCACAGATCCAGCCGGGGTAGTAGTCATAGAACTCCCAGGGATCTGGCAAGAAGAAGCGGTGAAGCAGCTAGTGATGTCGCTGTCCCCGCACCAGAAGGTATGGGTGGTGGATGTCAGGTCGAATTCTTCACTGACCCACGCACTAATAGAGTGGAAGAACGGAGTCCCAGAGCATTTCAAGAATCCAAGTGTAGAAGCAATAGATGATCAGACTTATAGCCTAATACACGCGCTGCCGCTCAAGCCAGGAGGACGGTTCAGACACCGAAACTATCTCCATCACCCACCCCAAAAGCAGAAAAATGGGAGAAAAGGGAAAGTCCCGGGTCGCCACCTGCCACCCTCAGTGGCCAGTTATGCGCAGTCCTGGCGGAAATTGTAGTCCAGTGTAAGAAGGATCCTACAGACTACCAAATGTCGGGATACAGAAAACTCAGAATATTCTCTGGAAGGAAACCTGTACCTTTGGGTGAAGAGAGGTTTGAGGAGTGGTTAGACGGTGCCACTCAGGCCTTAGAAGAATGGGAAGTCCCAGATCACAGAAAGAAGCAGAGAATTGCTGAAAGCTTGAAGGGGCCTGCGCTAGAGGCCATACGCAACCTCAAGATGAGTAAGACAGACTGTGATGCACAGGACTATCTGGACATTTTGCAGAATGTGTTCGGTGGAACAGAGAAAATCACTGAGCTCACTTACCAGCTAGAGCACTGCTACCAAAAGACAGGAGAGAAACTGTCAGAGTTCATGAGGCGCCTGGATAAGATCCTGCATAAGATGATCCTGAAGAAGGGGATTGATCCGCGGAAGGTGGATGAGGCCCGTGTTCAGCAGGTGATGAGAGGATCTCAGCCCTTGGACCCCATCGCATTGGCGCTACGCACAAGACAGGATGGGAAGAGCCTGGAGTACCCTGACTTGATCCGACTAGTCAGAGAGGAAGAAGCGATGCTGGAGGAGAAGAAGAGGAGCCAACCAGTTGAGTCGGTAAATCCTCCTCCGGTGATGGTCAGGACGGCCATGACCCTGGAAAGAGACTCAGAGGTGGATACCTTGAAGTCGCAGTTGTCCCAAGTATTGGGAATGCTGACCTCCCTGATGGAAAAGAAGTCAAGGGAACCAGAGAGGGAAAGTCAGAGGAAGGAGCTGTTTCCCACCACCTCAGTGCCCGCATCCCTGGAAGTTTGGGGGGATGTGGTTTGTTTCAATTGTGGAGGAGCTGGCAATTTCGCCAAAGTGTGTGCCAGTCCAAAGAAAAAAAAGATGAATAACCGCAAGCCGCCGGAAAACTTCAATGGGCCCCGGTGAAGGAGTCACCCGGATGCCCATCATCTCCAGTGAGCTCCAAACTGAATGAGAAGCACATGAAAAGAGTGGACAAGACCCCTCAGAAGAAACACAAGGTTCCTCAGAGGGAACGCACCCCAAAGAAAGGGAGTAGTGTCCCGCAGCGGGTAGTTACACCCATCAAAAGGAGGGAGATCAATGCATACCAGGCCCAAGAGAGACTTAAGTCCAAAGAGAAATGGAAGAAAGAAAGTCCAAAAGGAAAATGCAAAGATCAAAGGAAAGAGATCCCTTCGAAGCGATATCCAGAGAAGTTGGTGGGTCCCTCCCTGATAGTACCTGTTCAAGTGGAGGGAGTCTACACAAGAGCCATATTGGATACTGGGGCGCAAGTGACCCTGTTGTACCGGGACTTTTATGACAAGCATCTAAGTCACCTACCCATTCAGAAGATTGAAGAGTTGGAGATATGGGGAATTGGGACAGAGAGTTTCCCTTATGATGGCTATCTGCCTATAAAACTGGCTTTTGACCCGTCCATAGCCGGGAAGGCTGAAGTGTTTGATAAAAGACAAAAAGAAAGGAAAAACAAATCCCTAAAGTGCATTTTCTCCAGTCCTAATTTAAATAATATAAGTCTAAATACCATTGGTCAGTAGTGGGACCATTGTTGTAGCAAAAGAGGCTAGGCAAAAAAGAAGGGGAACACCCCAAGATGTATAAAGGGGTGTAAAAGTTGCTACTTAATACAATCGTAGGTATAGACTGAGACTGGGGGAAATGATTAAATTTATTATTATCAAAAAAGAATGCTCAGAAAATTTCAATTGGCATTAAAAATAACACAGATAACTGCTACCACAGACTACTGACGATCACCGATGGTGATCTCAGTAGGGGGGGGGGGGGGGTGGTCAAACAAGACAGGACAGGACTAACAGACATGACAAATAACAAAATAAGGGAACACACAACACAGAAAGTCCGGACATCGGCATGAAATTCGGAGTGCAGCTGAATAACGCTAATGATAACCTGGGATGTCAATTCTAATGATTGGGAAACCTTAAATAAAACTACTAAGGCGTATCCAGCTCCACTGCGAATTACCCCGGGGTGATACCATCAAACAAATGCCAATCCTAACATCTAGACACTGGTCCCAAGGTAATGTTCAATATCAGAAAAAATTATTAATATATTGGCCAAAATTGCCAAAAACAGGGGACCTCAGTAAGCAAAAATGTCAGGGTTCATCCACAAAGGACTGCGGAACAATTTTCAAGATAATCAGTAGATAGTAGTGGTTATCCTATCCTTCTTTTTCCCACTATTTGGAGACCAGCGGGTGGCTGAAGATTTTAGTATCTACTTTGTAGCTGATTGAGCCGCCAGCTGCTGTATCTCAAAGTGGTACAGAATCAGTGTTCATTCAGGGGAATAGAGCCACATTCAAAGATATCTGTGCATCAGCGAACTGTTCCTTAAGCATAGGTCTGTGGTAATCAAATTAGTTGAGCCCTGCAACTATATAGTGATGGCCTGTGGAGCCTGTTTCATACGTTACCATCCCGGGAGCGTTCATATATTGTAGTGGGCACTTGTGATGTTGCAACTCTTCCCGGTACTGGTGAATGAGTAGTTTGGATTTACTCAGTCCGTTATCATCTGCTGCTATTTCAGGAGCCTTCTCCGCTCACCTGGGTGGATCACGTACTTGTGCTGACAGCGTCTGCGGAGATATCTATCTCTATGCTGAAGACGCCGCTCTCGGCTTCACGGCTATGCTGGGCGGGGATTACGTTGCCGACGTCACGTGACCGCTGTGACGTCAACGCGTTTCGCTATCTGGATAGCGTAGCTTCGTCTGGACTGGGTGTTTGATACCTTAGCTGTGGTATGCCCCCGACCGTCTGGAGCTAACAAGAGTTCCTTAATAATAGGGACCAACACGGATCTGGTCCGAAGACTCTTGGCCCCTCTAACAAAAGGGAAAGACCCCACAGTTACTGGGATCCACCCAATGTTGAAGACAGCCTATCAACGACTGATCTTAGAACAGAGGGCCCCAGAAGAGGGGGTAGGGAAGGTTTGGAGGCTGGGAAGAAAAGGAATAGTGCTACAGCCCGGTGAAGTGGCCTGTTTGAAAGCCACTGTGAAACTCACTTGGGAACAGCCTGGACCCTTTGTCATGTTGGAACCCGACCCAAGGGGAGAACATTCGGGCTTGGAAGTAGTACCAGAAGTGGTCCCGTTGAGGGCCCTGAAGAAGGCCCACTGTAAGGTACCTGTGAGTGTCAGGAATACTACAGGTGGCCCCATGGAGATCCCAGCCAGGATGCTGCTGGGTCAGGTGAGCCCTGCCACCCCAGTTGCTTTTTCGGATGTGGAGAAGACAGATGGAGAAAGCACTGTGTGGGAGAAGCTTTCCATGGAGAACCCAAACCTACCCAGGGTTTGGAAAGAGAGAGCCAAGGCTCAGTTGACCAGGTGGGAAAAGATCTTCTCCCAAGATGAGTTCGATGTGGGGTGTGCAAGGAGTGCCACCCATCGAATCCGCTTCCAGGAGGACAAGCCCTTTAGGGAAAGAGTCAGGCGAGTTCCGTTAGCAGACCTCGAGGACTTGAGGGAACAACTTGCCGAGCTAAAACGAACCGGTGTGATTCGAGAATCTAGAAGCCCCTATCCCTCCCCGATAGAGGTGGTCAGAAAGAAGAATGGATCGTTGAGGCTGTGCATAGACTACAGGACCCTCAACAGGAGAACCATACCCGACCAGTATACTACTCCGAGGATAGAGGATGCCCTGCAGAGCTTGTCTGGAGCCAAGTGGTTCAGTGTTATGGACCTAAAGGGCGGGTACTATCAAATCCCGATGCATCCAGAAGACAAAGAGAAGACGGCTTTTATAACCCTAGTAGGGTTCTTTGAATTTGATCGGATGCCTCAAGGTCTGTCTGGAGCCCCAGCTACCTTCCAACATCTTATGGAGAAGACTGTAGGAGACATGAACCTCATCGAAGTCTTAGTATACTTGGATGACATCATTGTCTTTGGAAGAACCTTGGAAGAACATGAAGAGAGGCTGGAGAAAGTTTTGAAGAGACTGAGTGAGGAAGGACTCAAACTCTCACCTGAAAAATGCCAATTCTATCAGTCATCAGTCAACTATCTGGGGCATATAGTGTCTGAAGATGGGGTAGCCACAGACCCCGAGAAATTGGAGGCAGTCACCTCCTGGCCAAGGCCCACCACTGTGACAGAGCTCAGATCCTTCCTGGGGTTCTGTTCCTATTACAGGAGGTTCGTGGAGGGGTTTGCTCGGATAGCCAGGCCTCTGAACGAACTGCTCAAGACGGAGGGGGAAGAGGATGACTTGGGCCCCAGAAAGCCAGGGGAGTCAGTCAAGGACCAGTGGAACAAGAAGTATGAGGATGCCTTCCAGATGTTGAAGAAAACCTTAACCACTGCCCCTGTCCTGGCCTACGCAGACCCTAGGAAACCTTATGAACTTCATGTAGATGCCAGTCATGATGGCTTGGGAGGAGTGCTATACCAGGAGCATGAAGAGCAACTGAGGCCCGTTGCGTATGTGAGCAGAAGTCTGACTCCCTCCGAAAAGAACTACCCCACCCATAAGTTGGAGTTCCTGGCTCTTAAGTGGGCGGTAGTTGACAAACTCAGAGACTATTTGTATGGGGCGGAGTTCACAGTGAAAACCGACAACAACCCCCTCACCTATCTCTTCACCACAGCAAAGTTGGATGCCACAGGACATAGATGGCTGGCGGCCCTGTCTGCTTTCAATTTCAGCTTAAAGTACAGACCTGGGGCTGGAAACCGAGACGCAGACGCCTTGTCTAGAAGATCTCATGTCTCCACTTTCAGTGCAGAAGAGTGGACCCAAGTGGCACCCGACGGGGTGCGGGCCCTCTGTCAAGGGGCTGAACTCCAAGCCAGTGGCGGCTCAAGAGCAGAAGAGATAGGGGTTACCATAGTCGGAGTCCCCAAGCAGTACTGTGGGGTAACCCAACTGGGGGAAGATAGCTTGCCAAAATTGTTAAAAAAAGAGTTGAGATCTGACCAATTGGAAGACCCCATGGGGAGATTGGTCTTGGAGGCCCTAGAGAATCAGGATCCGAATAGACTCTTACGTCACCATTCAAAGGAGGCTTGCCTGTTGAGGAAGGAGTGGGACAAGTTGCAGGTGCATCAGGGAGTGGTCTACCGAAGGGGCCCCTCTGATGACCTGGAAGACAAATGGCAATTGTTCCTGCCCGAAAAACACAGAGAGACTGTCCTGGTTGCTCTGCACGACAACCATGGCCACCTAGGGGCGGAAAGGACCTTCCAACTTGTTAGGGACCATTTTTATTGGCCCTGTATGAGGGCTGAAGTTGAAGAATACTGCCACTTCTTTGCACGATGCATCCAGAGAAAGACTTTACCTCATCAAGCTGCCCCAATGGACCATCTGCAAAGTCAAAGCCCACTTGATCTGGTATGCATTGATTTTCTCTGCCTCGAACCCAACCTGAGGGGACTAGGAAATGTTCTGGTAGTAACCGACCATTTCACCCGGTATGCCCAGGCTTCCACCGTGGCCAAAGTGCTGATGGAGAAATACTTCGTACACAACGGCTCCATTCAGATCAGGGAAGGGATTTTGAAAGTCGGTTGATCCGGAAGCTCCTGGATTCTTTGGGGATCAAGAAGACAAGAACTACCCCCTATCATCCATAAGGTGATGCTCAGCCGGAAAGGTTCAACCGAACCCTGCTCAACATGCTGGGGACCCTAAGCAGTGAAAAGAAGCAGCATTGGAGCAACCACATAGCGGCAGTAGTGCATGCATACAACAGCACCACCAGTGACGCTACAGGATACTCACCCTATCGACTTATGTTCAGGAGAGAAGCAAGACTACCTGTAGATCTGGCCTTTGGCACTTCCATAGACCATTGTTCTGCTGCTTCCCACAAGGGATATGTCGATAGACTCAGACGCAATTTGAAATTGGCCTATGAACAGGCCCAGGCGGCCTCGGAGCAAAGGGGGGCCCGCAACAAGAAAAATTTTGATCTGAAAGTTAGGATTCAAGATTTACAACCCGGAGACAGAGTGTAGCTACGGAACTTGGGGGTCCCAGGAAAACACAAGCTTGCCGACAGATGGAGACCTGAACCTTATGTTGTTTGCAAAAGGCTACCGGGCCTGCCCGTTTACAGACTTAAACCAGAAGGGAAGGTGGGAACTTTGAAGACCTGGCATCGGAACCATCTACTCCCACTAGCTGAGGCAGTTCGGATACCCCCTGTGATGGATTCCCCTGAGCCAACTTCCATCCTGGATACTCCCAGACCAAACACTCGCTCCCAGACCCCTCAGAGTGGGGATACAGAGACCTCAGAGATAAGTGAAGATGAGGGAGTAGAACTTGATTGGCTTTGGCCTTCACAGGCCCCAGGAACTTCTGCTATTGATCTTCCACCTGAAGAAGACATCATAGATCGAACGCTGAATGCAGAAGCTACTGAGTTCATTCCGTCCAGTCCTTGGTCAGATTCTTGGGAGAGTGCCTGTGACTTACTCCCAGAAGAAGATCCAAGGGAATCCCTGTACCTCCCTGCTCCGGAGTCCAGTGCTCCTGAACCAGAGGAAATTCCTAAGTCGGTTCCAGAGGAGGAGCCTGTTCTTACAGAAAGCCCAAGAGGTCAGAGGAAGCGAAGAGCCATAAAACCTCCCAGAAGATTAACTTACCCACAGATGGGGAGGAGTGCGAAAGACACTTTGGTTACTGCCAGGAGGAGTATAGAAGACCCTGATCCTCCCACTGTTCATTTAGTGGGGGGCAACCCCAACTCACTCTCTGGCACAGTTAGGGAGGACACTAATGATAGTGTGACCTGTGGGCAGGGAAGTTCCCTGCTTTGTTTTTGGTGGGAATTTCCTCTGCCAACATCATACACAACTTTGGTTGATGTTGTACGTTCTGTAATGTAATGTTATGTTATCTTTGGGGACCAAAGAGTTTAAGTGGGGGGAGTGTGTAGCGGGCTCTCCTTTAAGGCCCCGGGACTACGTTACCCAGAACCCCGTTCGGCACCCAGAGTGCAATTGGCCACCACAGAGACTCATGGGAGGGGGCTATTTAAGAAGGGGGGCGAGGCGGAGCTCGGCCTCTTTGGACCCCGCGCTGCAAGCAACAGCTTCTTCCTGTGCGGATCTGCTGCAGTGCAAGGCCTGAAGCCTGGGGCCTTGCGCAACTTCCGAAGAGCCTTCCACCCCACTGCGGAGCCTGGGTGGCACCAGACTTGTCGAGTGAGGACATCAATTGGATCGGGGACCCGATCGTTGCAGACGTTGTGTGCGGAGACACAGCAGGTGGAAGTCCCGGACTGGGATCGCGTCCGGAGTGGTGAGCGAGCACTTGCTCAAGCCAATAGACTGTACCATGTTTAGGCCTATAGACTGCCTTGGCCCACCTATCATTGTTTGTTGTTCCGTTAGGAGACCAGTAGCAGGACAGAGTATAGTGTTCCTTGGGACTGCCTACTTGTGGATTACAAATACTGTTTCATCAAGTGCACCACAGAAAGTTTGCATGCGAAGAAATACTAAGTTAAAAGACTGAGATTTCTTCTATGTCAGGCCTGACCAGGGAGGGGAGATAGAATATTGTTTAGTGCGCCACAAGGCGTGTACACCATAATAGCTGTGCCAGAGTGGGTCGAGTAAGATTGCCGGGGGTTGGCGGTGCCCGAAATCAAACCAGCGGCTCTCTTAACTGGGGGTAGCGCTACTTAAAAAATTGTTCTTTTTGTTTGCCCTTAAAAGTCCCACTGTACCGGGGGGTACTTACGCCCTTTTGGGTTTATTCCCACTATCAGGGACGGCGGCAAAACCTGAGGAGAGATTTTCTTTTATCTCTTTCCTCTATGTGGTTCATTACCTATATGAGAGGACCTGTGTGGGTTAGAGTGAAGCTGTTGGCTTTGAAGAACCTATGGTCTTGGGTGACCAGTGGAAAGAGCAGAGTTACTACTAAAAGCAGGGTGACCAGACATCCCCGGTTTCCAGGGACAGTCCCTGGATTGAGGACACTGTCCCCGGACCAAGTCTGTCCC
Source organism: Rana muscosa (assembly GCA_029206835.1). Lineage (NCBI taxonomy): Eukaryota > Metazoa > Chordata > Amphibia > Anura > Ranidae > Rana > Rana muscosa. The sequence continues at coordinate 1,214,918,258 of CM055122.1, forward strand.
CGGTTTTGTCCCCGAATTGGATTTTAACAGGGGCTGGGGCAATTTCAAAGACAGTCAGTGCACAATTAAAAAAAGAACCCCCGCTCCACCGCACCTACTAGCTATGGGGGGTGTATTTTTTCCATTATCTGTGCCCCTTTTTGATGATCATGTGCTGGTCGGAGCGGAAGGACTATTACTTCAGTTTCGGGTGCCTTGGCTCAAGTCCCCACCAGCCGCCTGCCTGTTTATCTCCTTGCCTTCCCTGGTGAATTGATCTTCCTCCGCTCCCCACCTAGTAGTAGCCGGGGCCCGGAGAGTGAGACTAGTGAGACTTGAGAGGCTGTGAGGCGGTGGCGGCGAAGGGCAGAGAGAGGCAGCTGAGCTCAGCTGACGGTGTCCAGCAGCAGGAACAGAGCAGAAGTGGATCCGATGGTGGGGCTGCCCGTGCCTTCAAGGCTTCAACACAGGTGTGCTTTGGGGTGTCTGTGAATAGACTACATTGCACTTTGTCTGTCTCTCTGCCATATTGGTCATATGTTAACAAAATCAGCACCCAGCGGCCATGTTATGTGACACACTGAGACAGAGCCATGATATACTGTCTGTTGCCTGTGAGTTATCATAATGCTGATGATCTTAACCAGTTGCCGATTGCCCGATAGCAGATTTACTGCTACAGGGCAGTCGCGCGGCGAAGGATCACGTATATACACGATCCTGCATTTCTGGGTCCACTGGTACCCGCTGATCGTTATGTACACAGGCAGAACTGTGGTCTGCCTATGTAAACAAGGCAGATCGCCGTTCTGTCAGTATGGAAGACATTGATCCTGTGTTCCTGCAAAGCAGATACAGGGATCTATGCCTTCCTTTAGCATACCTCCCAACTTTTTGAGATGGGAATGAGGGACACCAATCAGCAAAAGTATGTAGGCATAAGACACACCCCTTGCCACGCCCCCCTTAAAGGAGAATTGTGCAAAAATAACAAGATTGGTTAAACCCACAAGCACTTTTTTTTTTTACCATTACTATTCCTTTATATTGGCTTTTGGAATTTACTAATGCAGCAATTTAGAAATCCGATGAAAGGTTTAGCGCTGGAAAACACTTTTTAATAGATAAAAAGTGCATTTTATATACAGCTATATAGATCAGACCAAAATAAGGGACAAATGGGGAGCAATGAGGGACAGAGGGACATTGTTCCAAATCAGGGACAGTTGGGAGCTATACTTTAGTAAAAGCACCTCCCCCACAGTGAAAAAACACTTGCTAGGCACACATTTAGCCCTTTGATTGCCCCTGATGTTATCCCCTTCCCAGCCAGTGTCATTAGTTCAGTGACAGTGCATATTTTTAGCACTGATGACTGTATTAGTGTCACTGGTTCCCACAAAGTGTCACTTAGCGTCCGACTTGTCCGCCACAATATCGCAGTCCCACTATCAGTCGCTGATTGCCGCCATTACTATTAAAAAATAAAAATGTCCCTGGATTTAATTTAAAAAAATCTGGTCACCTTATACTAAAGAGAGTTTCGGGGTGGGCTAGCATTTGTGTGTGTGTTTTTATTGGAGCAGAATCCCTGTGTGGGAAATATTATATGTGGGACTTTTGCTTTTTTTTTTGTCTTTTTTAATAAACATGGGTTGCCAGGCCCTTAAATATGATTCCTGACTGACACGAATCCCTTGAAAACGTATCTACAACTAGAGCTAATGATCCCCTATGTTACAATCACGGGCGGATCCAGGGGGGGGCAACAGGGCAATTGCCCCCCCCCGAGACCATCTGTCACACTCACTTGCTTGCTCTGTTTTTTTTTTTTTTTTCCGCCTGATCTCCCGGACTTTGGGGACCCGGTACTGGCACACATGTAGCCCCATGTCTCCTCTGCAAGTGTGCAAAGTTTGGTGTCTGGGGGACCTACGGCCGGGGAGCACTGATTTTTAAAGCTGGGCCCCCCTTCGATAGACTCCAATGTTAAACGGTCATTTCTCCGGTGATTTTGCCGAACCGGTACCGGCTGGTCGTAGGATCCCTGGACCCCAAACTTGGCACACATGTAGCCCCATGTCTCCTCTATAAGTGTGAAATTTTTGGTGTCTGGAAGACCTACAGCCGGGGAGAACCGAATTTTCAAAGCCGGGCACTCCTTCCATAGACTCCCATGTTAAACATCAGTCTAGTCATGGGCACAGTGAAGCATGGGCACAGTGAGGCATGGGCACAGTGAGGCAAAGTGAGGCACAGTGAGGCATGCAGATGGACACCCTAGGCTTATACTCGAGTCAATACGTTTTTTGGGGTAAAATTAGGTGCCTCTGCTTATATTCGGGTCGGCTTATACTCGAGTATATACAGTACTTGTTCTGCGGCTGCCGCTGCCTCTCTGAGTCTCTCTCTGAGTTTCTCACATCAGCCTATCAGCAGCGCCGAGAGAGAGACTCGTCTAATGTAGTTACGCGGCGCACTGACACGATACCAGGAGCGGAGGAGGAGGTGGGTGGAGCCTCTTCCCTGCACTCGTTGCTAACGCCTGGGCCGCTTGGCGTCTAGCAATGAGTGACGTCAGTGAGTCATGTCGGCCCGCTCTGCGGGCAGGTGCGATAGCGTGCGGCTCCACAGACGGGTAAGAAAGCGGGAGGCTCCGCTTGCGGCACGGTTTGTGGGTGGGCGGCGCGGTTCGTGGGCAGACCGTGCTGCTCAGTGTGTTGGCAGCGCAGGTGAGAGTAAAGCCTCGTACACACGACCAAGTTTCTCATCCAAAAACGACAAGAAAACTGCAGAGAGAGCTTTCTTGTCGAGAAAACCGTTTGTGTATGGTTTTTCGTCGAGAAAACTGCCGTGAATCTCGACGAGAAAAATATAGAACCTGCTCTCTTTTTTCTCGTCCGGATTCTCGATTTTCTCGTTGTGTTTCTCGTCGGCCTGTTTTGCGACGAGAAAAACGTTTGTGTGTATGCTTTTACGAGTCTTCCAAAAGTGTGCATGCTCAGAATCAAGTATGAGACGGGAGCGCTTCTTCTGGTAAAATAAGTCTTCGTAATGGAGATAGCACATTCGTCCCGCTGAAATTATTGCATCGTTTAAATGTTGTGCATTTAAATCTTCTTTAGAATGTTACAATAATGAAAACTAATGAACTTGTTTTGCTGCTGATATTCACACAGAGTTCTGACTATCTATTTTAAACCTTTTTCATGCTGATCTTAAGAAGATTTAGCTGTATTATATCGTGCAAGATCTTCTGAATATTTTTATGTTTAAAATTTTTTAGACAGATGTTAATTTTAATTTGTCTTTTTTTTGATAGTGATCTCCATGATTTAATTTTTTATTTTTGTTGTGTCAAGTTTACACCCTAATTTTTTTTTAGAACACCTTTAATGATATTTTTTGTGTTATCTGTCCCTTTTCTTTTTTTGGTTCAAATGTATCTGCCTACTCCAAAGGTAAATAAATAATTATTATAAAAACACATAGTCAAGTATGAACTTGAACAAAAAAAACATTTATTCTGGTATAGAACAAAATAAATAGAAGACAGCGCTGTAGAACCTGCTGCCATTTGTGCATCCATGGGACCCCAGAGCACACATCAACCCTGTGTGGACACAAAAATTGGGAGCTTGAGAAGCACAGCAGTTGTGAGCACAATCTGATGCTGGCCTCCATGAGGTCAGGAACAGCAGCAGGTGATATACATGTCCCAAGTCTGTGGTACTACAACAGGCTGCCTTCTGTCCGACCACAATGAAGTAAGGCCATCACTTCCTGGTCTTCTTGGCAGCCTTCCCTGCAGCCTTCCCTGAAGCCTTCTCTGCAGCCTTCCTTCTGCGTGTGGCTGGAGGCTGGGCCACTGGAGAGGTACTCCTGTCAGGAGGAGGAGAAGGAGGTGGAGGAGAAGGGGGTGGCGGAGAAGAAGAAGAAGGTGGAGGAGGAGGAGGAGGAGGAGGTTGAGGTTGGGAAAGCTGGGCGACTTCACATATGGCCGTATTGGGGGTAATTCTCTCCATCACCCCCTTGTTCAGCAAGGTGATGAGCAGGGGCTCGCATAGGAGGCGTTGCTCCATGCTCATCATCTTGAACTTGGCCTCAACTAGGCCGGCAATGGCCTCTTCAGGGGATGTGGGCTCCTGGAGGGTGGCATGTGCCTCTCTAATAAGGGCCATTGCTGCCTCGCTTGTGCTCCTGTCCCTCCTGCTTCTTTTAAGAAGGCGGATGGGAGGCACCTGCGATCTTGTGCTGCTACTCGGGCCGGCCACCTCCTGTCTGCCACTGGGCCCAGCCACCTCCTGGCTGACAGTGGGCCCTGCCACCTCCTGGCTCACAGTGGGCCCTGCCACCTCCTGGCTCACAGTGGGCCCTGCCACCTCCTGGCTCACAGTGGGCCCTGCCTCCTCCTGGCTGATTTCATCCTGTGTATGAAAAAGGGACATAGTTTTATTTTTTGGTTTATTCTTTTCACACAAATTTGAGATCATGAATGTAGCAAATTGAATGTAAATCAAGAGAAAAGACAATAAATTTTATGACCACATCAGATTTCATTTTTTCCCCCCAATTTATGGCAGACTAATGTCTATAGATATTGATTTCACTTTTGTATCCCAATTTTTTTGTGGATTTACATATTGGCTTATTTTTCCGGCATTAATTTTCTCACAATACATTTTCATTAAATACTATACCTGGCTCCAGATGTCCAAATCAGCTTCTTCCAGGATGGCTGCCTCCTCTTGCTCCAGAGAAGGCTCAGGTTGGCTGCAGGGAAGTGTGGGGGGAAGACTGGACAGTGATGGCCTTGCCTCAATGTGGTCATCCAGAAAGGACATCCTGCTGTAGTACCACAAATTCGGGACATATACATCAGCTGCTGCTGCTCCTGACCTCTGAGAAGCCAGGACCTTAGAGCGTTCAGTCCTGTATGTCCCTCTCAAGCTCCCAATTTTAGTGTCCACCTGTTTTGCTGTTGCTGTGGGCACCTTGGTCTGCACAAATGGGAGCAGGCTCTCCAGCGCTGCTTTCCTTACACCTTTTTTGCGATGTCTGGGGTTTTTGGTTTCCCACAGAGCGGGCAGCTCCCTTACCCAGTCTATAAATTCCGCAAGGAATTCCTTATCACTAATAAACACATTCATTTTTTTTCTGCAAGCCAAAAATAATGAAAAAAAAATAATGTCAGTCACACAGTCTAACCTCCTGTAAATCTTATTCACCATATATATCCTCCAACATTCTCTAGACAGTATAGGCCACCAATTTCACAAAGTCTCAAAATCACATACCTTCGTTCGCACGTCCGTCACTTTTACTCCTCTCTCCGCACACCGAACGTAGTATAGTCACATGTGTGTTTGCTATATATACACCACGCATGCGTAAAACTACGCACACGTCGCCCGCCCATGACGTTCAAAGTAACATCTTTTCCCCGCCCCTTCTCTTTCGGCGCGCAGACAGATATGCCGGATTCACAGCAGGTGTCTGCTAATTCCTCAAATAACGAGGAGGAGACAAGCCCGGAGACTGAGGAAACATCACGATCAAGGAGGAGATTCAAGGCCTCGAATATGTCTTACGCGGAGATGGTGGAGATGGTGGACATATTGCAAAAGTCTAATTATGACGCAAAGCATGGGCCGTATAGCAAACCTAATCGAAGGAAGGCCAAAATCATGAAGAAAGTCGTGAAGAGTCTGAAGAAGAATTTTGGGGTGAAACGATCAAATGAGCAGCTCAGAAAGAGGTGGTCTGACCTCAAACTGAGGGAGCCGGAGCAGTTAAGGAGCATTAAGAGAATGCTTGAAAAAAGTAAGTACTTTATTCACTGTTTTCCTATTATTGTATTTCACAACTTGCATGTTGCTCCATGTTATTGCATTTTGCTATTGTACCTTACAAAATGTCATCATTTGAACTTGGTTTGGCACAGTAAACGTTCGTTACAGACACATCGTTCGGCCACTATGCACAATTTTTTTTAGATTTTACAGGGTTCAAATAATTTACACAGCTGCCTGTTTTTATTCAATAGTTGTTATTACATTGTTGGCTAGATGATGTGTTAGTATAGAGAATGAAATGCAAACTTTAATCAGTGTAAAGGAGAGGACACTCAGCAGCTGGTTTCACATCTGTACTTTTGAGCACTATAGTGTGGGCCACCAGAACCTCCTTTTTTGGGTGACACACACAGGTGCATCAGTGCATTTTTGGGGTGCCTCCATGTGTAAAAAATGTCAGCCAAAGGTGAATAGTCAAGAATATATATATATATTTTTTAATTTTTATTTAACTATACCTTTTGTTTGATTCTCATAGGAGAGAGAAGACTGGGAGGAGAACACTCCGGGGAGCACAAGAAACCCACACCTTCTAAACAACCCCCAACCTCACCAAGACCCACAACCTGAGGGTGTTGAGGAAGTTGAAGAGGTGGAGGAAGAAGAAATGCAGGAAGGAGAAGTGGATGACGTGGTGGAACTGGTCACCACAACAGGTCAGTATCTGTCACCACAGCTTCAGGTAAGAGATGTAGGCCTGCAGAGTTATAATACCTTTTATTTATTTTTATAGGGGATGAAAATGTTGTGGTGAAAAAAAGTACGTGTTTCTCTGCTGACAGTGCCCTACGAATCATACAGCAAGTGATGGAATGTAGTACAGAACTGGACAGAATTAAGCAAAGAATTAATGTGATGGATCAAACCTTTAAGGACATCCTAGATGTTTTGGGGAGAATTGAATAAGGCAACAAAACCCCCATTTTTTGTTTGAGATTGTTCTTCCCCATTTTTTAAGCTTTTAGACAATCAATCCAGCCAAAATTTGAATATGCACACACTGTGTCAACATGTGCCATCTGCCATCAGGGGATATCCATGTACGGGTTTTGGGGGTGCAACCCCTTCCTCGTATCTCAAGTAGGTGAAATGAAGAAGGGGTTGCACCCCCAAAACACATCCATTGATCACCCCTGATGGCAGATAGCACATGTTGACAATAGGGATCAGGAGTCTAAAATCCCAATTGAAAATTACTTCAAATTGTGTGCATATTCAAATTTTGGCTTGGTCAGGGGTGCCAATACCCCATATTAGGACGGCCAGATAGAGACATATTTTGTGTAATTGAATGTCTCATATTGCCAAGAGGTATCCAATGTTGTAGTTTGTTGAATGCTACTGATGGTTTTGTATTTTCTTAAAAAAAAAAAAAGGCCGGTTTCTGGCCAGCCAAAAAATAATATATACATACTGTTCTATTTACCATGTGTGTGAATGTGCACAGAGTAAAATGTTTGAACAACAACAAAGTGTAGCTTCTTTGTCAAATACGCTATAACCTTATTTGTGTATTTTTTTGGTGTTACTAGTGAAATGGTTGGTATTTACTAAAGGAAAATACACTTGGCACTAAAAATGCACTAAGACAAACTAGGAGACAGGAAAAAAAAAGTTTAAAGATTTAATCAGATTTTTATTTTGTTCTTTCTCCAAGCATATTTAGACATGGCCTGGCATAGGAATTGCCCCCCTACCCGTGAAATATTCAAGATATTTCTGACGAACCTCACGGGCATTTTGGGGGGGCAAGCCAGAACGGCCAGATTCTAGGCCCGCAAGGGTACTGCCAGATGAAAGTCCTGCCTCAGGCAATATTGAGGCCATATAATTTGGTGATTTCCGGATCAGAAAGTTATGAAGCACACAGCAGCAGAAAACAACATAGTTAATCTTGTACTCCGCCAAGTGAATTGGAGTCATGAAAAGGCGGAACTGGCTGGCCATTATCCCAAAGGTGGTTTCTACGACTCTTCGGGCCCTGGCCAGCCGGTAGTTGAACACCCTCTTCTCCGGGGTGAGGGTCCTCTGGGGAAATGGCCTCATGAGATGCGGTCCCAGTCCGAAGGCTTCATCAGCCAGAAAAACAAAGGGGAGTCCTTCAACATTCCCTGCATCCGGTGGCAATGCAAGGTCATCACTCTGGAGACGGAGGGCAAACTCCGTCTGGCTGAAGGATCCCCCATCGGACATCCGGCCATTCTTCCCCACATCCACATAGAGGAATTCATACCGTGCTGACACCACCGCCATCAGCACAATGCTATGAAACCCCTTGTAGTTGAAGAAGTAGGACCCAGAACGAGGTGGTGGCACGATGCGGACGTGCTTCCCGTCAATGGCTCCACCGCAGTTGGGGAAGTCCCACCGTGTGGCAAACTCCGATGCCACAGTCTGCCATTCCTGTGGCGTGGAAGGAAGCTGTGGAGTCAAACAAGATAAAAAAATATTAGTACTTTTGCACATAACATTGCAAGCAGATTATACTAAAATACATTCTAGCCCAACATCAATCTAAGTTTCCGTATAATGTGTTTGTAAAAAGTATAATGGAAGGCTCAAGTATCATATTCATCACCCCCTCTGATGGTCCATTATAATCAAATTTGGGGGGGGGGGGGGCTAGATGTGTTTGGCCACAGGATAGCATTGCAGTGGCGGTGCGTCCAGAGTGGGCGCTGGAGCGCTGCCCCCTTTCTCCTGCGCCCGTCACTCAGAACAATACATAGGTTCATGCCTTGCATTAACCTATGTATTGTCAATGCCGCCCACTATTGAGGTGGATGGCCCCCTGTTGAGCGACGGCCATATGAATAACAGCGGCAGTTTTTTAGGGGAAATTGCAGAGCCAGCGGGTCAAATAGGCTTGGCGATTACAGCCTGAGGGATGTAATTGGCTTCATAAAAGTTAACCAGGGGACGCAGGGGGGGGGGTGCATTCCTTGGGTAAACACTGACAGGCTCCTCTGCCAATCATGTTCACCAAGTCTGTTTAACGGTAACCTGATTGGCTGATGCAACATCAAGGGCAGGAGAAGACATCAAGGAGAGAAGAAGGATGGCGCTGACCAGAAGAAGGTAAGTGCAGGGCTGGGGGTGAACTGGCTGCATTGGAGGGGGCAAACTGGCTGCATTGGAGGGGGCAAACTGGCTGCATTGGAGGGGGCAAACTGGTGGCGTTTAATAGGCACAGTCGCAAAAATGGAGGAAGTTTCTAGATAACATTTTGGGGTGTCCCCCCAAACATTTTGAGCAGCAGTCGCCACTGCTGGAAAGGTTAGTGAAGTGAAATATGCATGGAGGAGAAAAAAGAGGCATTTCTAAACTTCCGGCATGCATGAGGACAAAGGGGACATTCTCAGCATATTACAATCATGGTAATTGGGGAAGGATGAAAGAAATACAATACATTAGCATACATGAAATACATAAAATGTGATGTTAATGGAGAAAACTTACCCTAATATAGTCCTCCTGCAGGACTTGGATGATGGCAGAACAGGTGTCTGGGATTATGAGGCCCAGAGCCTGGGGGGAGATGCCTGTCATGAACTTCAAGTCCTGCAGACTTCTCCCTGTCGCCAGGTAACGTAAGGTGGCGATGAGCCTCTGCTCAGCACTGATGGCTTCCCGCATAACGGTGTCCTGCCTGGTAATATAGGGGGACACCAAAGCCAAAAGATGCTGAAAATCGGGGTCAGACATCCGCAGAAAATTCCTGTAGTCCTCAGGATTATTCTCCACGATCTCCCGCAGCAGAGGCATATGGCAGAATTGGTCCCGCTGGAGCAACCAATTCTTGGTCCAAGAACTCCTCCTCACCCCGTTCATGGACTCGTCTTGGTCCAAAACAAGCAGACCAACACCAAGCGCCCGCACAGCACGAACTCGATGACGAGAACGTACCCGTGACATGGCTAGGAAATGGTCGTCTGATCAGAACGTACTAAACAGAACGCACTTTAGAACAGCAAGGCCTATGAAGAACGAACTGAAATTCAGAAACGAACGGGCAAGAACGCACTGTAAAACAGATACGACCTGCCTACATGCCCTGAAAAAGACAAGATACGAACCCACAAGCACAAACTGAACCGCAGAAAACGAACTGAAAGCACGAAGACTGAAAAGCGCGAATCATCTCTTCCCAAACTTTTACTTCACACGCGGTAACACGAGATCAGCAAAAGCAGCCCAAGGGGAGGCGCCAGTGAAATCGATCTTCCCCTTTATACTGCCTTCGTACGTGCTGGACGTGACCGCGCAGAACAACGACGAGATTTGGAATTGTCAGTGTGTACGCATGGAAAGTTTGACGAGAAACTCGTCAAGGTTGACAAGGATCTTGTCGAGAAAAACAACGTGTTTTTAACGACGAGAAACTCGGTCGTGTGTATGAGGCTTGAGAGAGCAGGCTCAGTGTGGCAGCTGGCCAATCAGCTATCCGGGAGCGGGGGAGCAGAGAGATGAGATCATCTCTCACCGCCCGTGCCTGCCCTGCATTCCTGCAGTGACTTCTGCCCTCACTGTGCAGGCAACCATGGTGCCGGGATGATTGAAGCGCCGACACCAGCCATTTCCCTGATACATTTCCCACAAAAAAAACATATTTTTTGGCAGTGCCCCTCCAGAGAAAAGACTCTGGATCCGCCCCTGGTTACAATATACACACACTGTACTGTGCAAAAGTTTTAGGCACTTTTATATAAACAGCTTGTATAGATCTCTTAACCACTTCAGCTCTGGAGGAGTTGGCTGCTCAATGACCAGAGCACTTTTTACAATTTGGCACTGTGCTAATTTAACTGGTAATTGCGTGGTCATGCAATGCTGTACCCAAACAAAATTTGCATCCTTTTTTTCCCACAATTAGAGCTTTCTTTTGATAGTATTTGATTGCCTCTGCGATTTTATATTTTGTGAGATATAAACGCAAAAGACCGAAAATTTCGAAAAAATATGATATTTTCTACTTTTTGTTATAAAAAAAATCCAATAAACTCTATTTTAGTCATACGTTTAGGCCAAAATGTATTTGGCCACATATCTTTGGTAAAAAAAAAATCAATAAGCGTATATTTATTGGTTTGTGCAAAAGTTATAGCGTCTACAAACTGGGGTACATTTTCTCGAATTTACGCAGCTTTTAGTTTATGACTGAAAAAAAGATGATCCGCACTCCGGTCGTTGCTCTTAAAAAATGTATGTATTTATTGACAAGCCACAGTAGACAAACGCAAATAGGAAAGGTATACGCGTTTCAGCCTATAAGGCCTTAGTTATAACCACCAAGTTTATGACTGCCTATCTAATTTCTTGAGGTGCTAAAATGGCAGGGCAATACAAAACCCCCCCAAATGACCCCATTTTGGAAAGTAGATACCACAAAGAATTTGCTGAGAGGCATGGAGAGTATTTTGCAGCTCTCATTTGTTTTGGAAAATGAAGAAGGAAAAGGAAAATATAATTAGTTGCTATGATTGCTTTTACATAAATGCCGACCGCAGGCTGAAAAGAACGATACCAAGAATAAATCTGCAGGCATCAATCTGGTATAACCACTCAAAGTCCAGCAACATACCAATACGTTGCTGGTCCTTGTTGGGCGTATAAAAGAAAGAGTAAAAAATATATGCCGAAGCATGGGGGCAATCCACTCCTAATGTTAGGGGCAAATCGCCCCTCCACCCCTGCCCCATGCTTCGGCATATATGCTCTTTTTTTTTTTTTAACTGTGATGGTGAAATCACCTCCTATAGTGCTGGAGTCGCTGATTTACGTATCCTGGGAGCAAACGCTGTTGCTGTCAAGATAAATAAATCAGTGCTACAGCTGAATAGCGTACCTGAAAACAAAAAAATGGTTAACAATAAAACACAGTAAACAGTAAAGTATAAAATATCTGAAAAGAAAACATGATAAAACATAGTAACACTAAAACATTGCAGTTAAGCATAGAATACAGTAAACAAGATCAGAACAATAGAGAGAATAGAGAGAGAGAGAACAATAAAACAACAACTATTTTATTTATTTTTATTTTATATATTTTCTTTCTTTACACTTTTATTCGTAACTGTAACTGTAACAGTTCGGTTCCAAGTTCTGGTCTCTCAAAATGCGATGGCATCTTTGGAGACCCCGTGAAAGTGTGTCCTAGTCTGTGCAGTGCTGTACCCTACGCTAATACTCCACTAGTGTGTTAGCATTCAAAACATTCACTGATGCAAAGACCAGGATGGTCAGGACAGGAGGGACAATAATAAAGGGTGTCACGCCTATATCCGCGCTTTCTACAGACAACATTTTCGTTGGGTAGGGGTACCAGGGAGGACATGTGGAAAATGCCTCTCATGCAGCCGGCTTACTGCATTTGCGTTGGGAAGATGGGGCACAGCACCGTCTGGAAACAGAAGGGCTGTGACGATCTCTTCCTGGAATTTAGGGAGGATCCAGTTCATCCTGACGCTTTGTATAGCACATAAGTGTTCAGCAGAGCCGATTGGAATAAGTATACAGACACTTTTTTATACTAGCATCTGGCCTTACGGGCAATTGGGTATGGCGCCAACAACTGGTCATTGAGGTCCACCCCTCCCATATTAAGGTTATATTCGTGGACACAGAGGGGTTTCTCCACAACACAGAACAAAAACATTCTTATTATCCCTCCACTTCACAGAGAGCAAATTATTACACTTCAAGCAGGCTATCTCCCCCAGCCCAAGACGGGAATCTACAAGCCGCTGGGGTAAGCCCCAGCTATTAGATCGCATGTTGCCACATGCGCCAATTCCATGATCAATCAAGTGACTAAAAAGTGGCGCGCTCGTGTAATAGATGTCCACAAACAAGTGGTACCCCTTTCCGAATAAGGGTGACACCAAGTCCCACACAATCTTACCAGCGCTCCCTATGTAGTCTGGGCAGTTCTCCAGCTGTACGTAACTATCTCTTCCCTCGTAAACCATAAAACTATATGTATCGCCTGTTGCCCTGCAACAGAGCTCATACATCTTGACCCCATATCTGGCACGCTTGCTGGGAAGATACTGTTTGAAAGACAAGCGGGCAGAAAACTTAATCAGGGACTCATCAACGCAGACAACTTGATCGGAAGTAAACAAGGCTGCAAACTGTTGGTTGAAGTGGTTTACGAGGGGCCGTATCCAGGGTCACTCCATGGACGACAGAGTTGATTATCATTGAAGTGCATGAACCGCAAGATCTGCTCGTATCGTGCCCTGGCCATGGAAGCAGAGAACACGGGCATATGGTGAATTGGGTCAGTGGACCAATATGACCGCAACTCACTCTTTTTAGATATGCCCATGAGGAGGGATAGAAAGGTCTTAAGTTTGGAAACCGTAATAGGTTTCCGTTCTCTGGCAAGGGTCAAATGGGGATTAGTGGTGATGAATTGACCAGCATACAAATTGCTTTGGTCTACAATAGATCTATAGAAATCTTCAGTGAAAAACAATCAAGTGACGTAAAATCAACTGTTTCCACCTGAATTCCGGGTTGGCCAGTGAATGGGGGAAGTACGGGTGCTGCAGAAGTGGTGGGCTCCCAATTTGGATTGACAAATGCAGCAAGAAGGGCACTATGGGCTCGACAGGCCTGTCTTTGTCTTCTTGGTGGCTGAGGAACACAAGTTGTGCTAGCCACCTCACAACATGATACTGCAGTGCTGGTTTGACTATGACCAGGGTGTACTAGGCCGTTGGTGCTTGCCAGTTCACCAGAAGGATATGCATAACTGGTACTGTCTCTCTGCTCCATACGAGAGCCCTGCAGTTTTTGCACCTCAACAACAGCAGAAGAACATGGTCGGGTACACCTGACCTTGGCAGGGACCACAACTCTGTCATCAGAGCTATCTGTCAGGGTGCCGCAGCTGTCTACCAGATCGTATTCTGAGCCTGAATCTGACAGATGGGTTACTTCCTCTTCACAATCTGTCATGCTCAGAAACGTGTAGGCCTCTTCACTAGTGTACCTTCTATTGGACATTTTGGCCTCTAAATTTACTGATACACTAGTGAGACTCACAGGAAAAAGAGCACCTGACTGTCAGCGACTGCTTCAAACTCTACCAAAAAACTGTTAGCGTTCATAGGAATCAGGCCTAACTCTGTAAACACTGCAGTTATGTGTGTTGTTGTCAGAAAAGGTTTCACCCATTGGTGGCGCTGTCGGTTCTGTGGATCGCAGTACTGGTGTCCACCAGCAGGTGTTGTGATGGAGTTTATAAAATGATTATTTTATATGAATGATCTTTCTCTCTATTATCTACTCAAATATGGGTTTAGAAATTTAGTATAGGTTAAATGACTGTTGTATACAGCTGCACATATGGTTCAATGCCCCCCACCCCAGGAATTTAGAGTAACTAGTATCCTTTTGAGAATGTGCCTGCCAGGAAAAATGGAAGCACTCCTTTGAAAGAAGATTTGATGTGCACACACACCCTGAGATATATTTGTACAAGAAGAAACTTATTGATGTTCATATTGGGAACTAGAAGGTTAATGTATGCTAACTAAGTATTATCATGTGTGTGTTTGGGTGGGTCTTGTGGCCAGACAGTAGTATTGTCCCTTACATAAAATGACGGAACAGATGTTTCTTCCATCCCCCACTGCTTAATTCACTGCTTCAACTCCCTCCATCCGAACCAACCCACCGTGTAAAGCAATATGACCCCCCATGTCCTGGAATGTGAAGACACGAGGAAGAAATTGACGTCACAAGAGAAGCACCATATATGGAATCAGCCAATCATATGTATACGTTTGTGATGATGATTGCGTATGTCACTTTGTCTAGTTAAGCTTTGAATAAAATAACTTCCTGCTGTTGTGTTGTGCCACATATGGGGAAGAAGACACACTGATGCGTCTGCTCTCAGTTTGTAATTCTTGAAGCATGCCCTCATATCACCATAGATACGAACCAGCGGCAGAATAAGGGAATAGTTCTGGTGTTGGGCCAGAACCGATCTATTACAGTGTCTCCTAACAGCCGGGAGCTGTCATGAAAGGTTTCACCTGCTGGTGGCACTGTTAGATCCTTGGGCCACAGTACCAATGTCCACCAGCGGGTGTCTCCTGGCAGCATGGAGCAGACATCATCTCCCGCGTCACCTGAGGCTAATTGCAGGAGTGTGTAAAAATACTCGGCAAGCATTCACACACTTTGCCTTGGTATCTTCCTTGCGCCCTGACTTGTGTCTGTTTACCTAAACCTGATCTTGTTATCCTGTTTCCTGTATATCCTGATCCTGAGCCTGTTACCCTGTATCCCTGCCCTGCTGCCTGATCCAGTCCACCTTCTCTCTGTCCTGTTCTGCTCCTTGCCCCAATCTGCTGATCTCCTGTGTATGCCCTCGGCCTGGCTTTGTTTATGATTCTGGTTTACTCCTTCTATTGTTCTCGCTTGTTGTCTGTTGCTGTTTTTGGGTCAAAGTCCTGTTGTGGGTTTATTGTATATAGTTTTTTATTGGTGGTGTGTTTATTATATTCACTTTCCTTAATAAATTATTATTCACTTTACATGCGTTTGGTTCCCTCTTCGCAGTCCACACAGTTCTGCTCACATCTGTTCATGACAGTATACCAAGGCAATCTTTGACCAGAAGTGGCTGCACAGAGGAATCATTCCAGTTCATTTGGTTTTACTAAACATGAATTCCGACGAAATTGTGTATTATGCTCTGCTGGCATCAGAGGAAAGTGAATATTGCCACCAGACTTTAAAAGAGTGGACCAGTGACCAGCTGCTAGAGTCTATCCGATTGGCTCATACCCTAGTGGATCAGGGCTATATGCTGTTTGGGGATATCTAGCCTTTAATTCAGATATGTACAGAGCTAGCCCTGTCCTGTATTCCCAAAGGCAGTGACAATTTTTCTCCCCCCTTCAATTTTGGCCAAGTTGAGTCTCTAGTATGGTTGTTAGAGGATGACCCAGCTTCTTTCATTGAACATTATTCCTCTTGTTCCCAGCAGGTGTTGTCTGATTGCATTGATGCAGTGCAGTCCCTGGTTAGACAGGCTGTATGTGAGCCGATTTTTGTTCAACCTGTACTACAGGCATGGTCAGATCTATTGCATCCAGTCAACTCACAACCATCCAGCCCTGCCATTAGACACCTGCCTGCCCAAAAGTCTTTCTCCCCATCACCCACAGCAACCTCAGTCTCAGCCCAATATACTCTGCTTTCTACCAAATATCAATACCCTGTCTCTCCCGCTGCACCTATCCTGCCTTTTATCCATATGTCTATTCTCTACTGCCTGCAACAACCCCACAAAAACTTCCTCCAGCCACTGTTCCCTTCCCTTACCGCATTCCAGCCCTTCCTTTCAAACAGCTACATCCCTTTCTTACAGCCCTGCAGTCACCTACAAAACTTCAGTGACTAAACCAAAAAAGAAACTGAAGTTTTTTACAACCCATTCGATCCTGTCATTACCGCAATCTGCCTCCATTCCAGCCAACTTGCTCAGCCTGTTTCTGCACCAGTCAATCTGTCCAGCCTACTTCCATGCCAACCGACCTGCTCCAGTCTGCCTCCTTGCCAGCTGACCTGCTCCAGTCTGCCTTCATGCCAGCTGATCATGAACCTGATGACCCACCTAATCCTGCCAACCTTCTACCTGCTGTCCAGCCTGACATCCAGTATTTGCTGCTCAGCCTAAAGTTCCGGTGCCTATGTCCCCGCCTGAAGTTCCGGTGCCCATGTTCCAGCCTGAAGTTCCGGTGCCCATGTTCCAGCCTGATGTCCCTGTGCCCATGTCCCCGTCTGAAGATCCGGTGCCTGCGTCCCCGCCTGAAGTTCCGGTGCCTGTGTTCCAGCCTGAAATTCCTGTGTCCCAGCCTAATGTCCCTGTGTCCATGTCCCAGCCTGATGTTCCGGTGCCTGTGTCCCAGCCTGATGTTCCGGTGCCTGTGTCCCCGTCTGAAGTTATGATGCCTGTGTCCCCGCCTGATGTTCCTGGGCCTGTGTTCCTGCCTGAAGTCTCGTGCCTATGCCCCAGCCGGGAGTTCCGGTGTCAAAGCCCGAAGTTCCGGTGTCCTAGCCTGAAGTTCCGGTGTCCTAGCCCGAAGTTCCGGTGTCCCAGCCCGAAGATCCGGTGTCCCAGCCTGAAGTTTCGATGCCCGTTTCCCAGCCTGAAGTTGGTGCTCATTATCCAGCCTGTTTGAACCATTACCTGCTACCCAGCCTGCTAAACCATTGCCCGTCGCCCGGCCTGTTGAGCCAGTACCCGTCATCCGGCTTGCTGAGCTGGTGCCCGGCGTCCAGATTTCTGAGGCGGTGCCCGTTATCCAGCCCACTGGGCCGGGGCCTGTGACCCAGCTTGTTGAGCTGGTGCCCGTTACCCAGCCTGCCGTTACGGTGCTCGCTGCTTGGCCTGATGTTTCAGTGTCTGCTGTCCGGCCGGATGACCCGGAGCCTGCTTCCGAGCCAGATGACCTGGAGCCTACTTCCCAGCCAGATGACCCGGAGCTTGCTTCCCAGCCAGATGACCTGGAGCCTGCTTCCCAGCCAGAGGACCCGGAGCCTGCCGCCCAGCCAGAGGACCCGGAGCCTGCCGCCCAGCCAGAGGACCCGGAGCCTGCCGCCCAGCCAGAGGACCCAGAGCCTGCTGTCCAGTCTGCTGCCCGGCCTGGTGCTCCAGTGCCTGCTGTCTGTTTTGATGATCTGATGCCCAAAGCCCAGCTTGATGTGCCCGCTACCCAGCTTAAAGTACCTGCTGCCCAGTTTGATGTACCCGCTTCCCAGTTTGATGTGCCTGCTGCCCAGCTCGATGTGCCGATCAGGATCGATCACCAGGTCCAGGCCATAAATCATTGGCCTGGACCTAAGGACTGATCAGTTCTCTAACAAAACTGACCACCGCAGGCACGGGGGGGGGATGGGGACGTACAGCTACTGACACGTACCTTGGAGGTGAGCCTGACGTGCAGAGGGTGACCTCTCGTACAGCCCTGGTTCCAGGGTCACTGTAGTTGGGACAGTGACCGTAGGAGCACAGTGAGGTATGAGTGCCTGCTGAGTACTCTGAGACTGGAGATGATGTCCACTGGAAAAGGCAGGAGCCGGCTGGAGTGCTGAGGATGCAGGTCAGCGGATGCAGGTCAACGGATGCAGGTCAGCGGATACTGGTGTGCCAGGGAACAATGGATGCACCGGCTTGGATGCTGAAGATGCAGGTGCGCCAAGGAGCAACAGGTGCACGCGAGTGCAAACGGCAGGCAGGAGCAAGGTCAGACAAGCCAGGTCATACACAGTGGATCAGTTCAGGCAGAAGCGCCGGCAAGGAATGGTCAGAGTTCAGGCAACAGAGGATCAGGCAGACAGGTAAACAGAGCAGGGTCAAGGAAGCCAAGGTCAGGACTGAAGAGAGCAGAAAGGTCAGAGAGCCGGGTCAGTATTAGATCAGATGCAGGTTAAGGAACAGGTCACAGGATAAGCTGCAGATCAAACAGCAAAGAACTGAAGAGCAGGAGCCCCTTTTAAAGGCTGCTGGGCGCCAAAGCAGCGTTACTGTGCGCGCATGCACGCTCTCCGCGATCTGCGCACGTGCATGCGCATTGGTGCACGTCTGTTTGCTGCTGGGAACCTGTTGGTTGGGATGCGCCTGAGCCCTGTTTCAGGTCTGATGCCTCATGCACACGACCGGTTTTCCCGTTGGGAAAACTGCCATGAGAGCTTTTGGTCAGGAAAACCGGCCGTGTGTATGCTCCATCGCAGTTTTCCCGACGAGAAAACTGCGAGAAAAGAAAAAAGAGAACCAGCTTCCTTATTTCCCGGCGGACATTTTCCCGTTGTGAAAACCGGTCGTGTATATGCTTTTCCGATGGAAAAAAAAAGCGCATGCTCAGAATCAAGTATGAGACGGGAGCGCTCGTTCTGGTAAAACTAGCGTTCGTAATGGAGATAGCACATTCATCACGCTGAAAATTTTTGCATCGTTTAATGCAGCACATTCTTTTCTTCTTTATAATGCTACAATAATGAAGTTGTTTTGCTGCTGATATTCACACGGAGTTCTGACAAACTAGTTTCTTTATTATTTCTCGGGATCTCATGAATAATCTTTTGTTTTTGAAAGCCAGATCTCCATAATAATGTTTTTTTATTTTTATTTTAATCCAGATCTGCATTTTTGTGTATTATATTAAAAATAATTTCAACTGATCTCCATATATCTTTTTATTAGTTTTGTGTGTCAAGTTACCACAATAACATTATTATCTTTATTTTTTACCCTCAAGGAGGTTGGTTGGTGTCCCTTGTTAATTTGACATTGTATTTTTGAAATGTACCTGCCTACTCACAAACAAACTGCCATATTTGAAGGAAACACACAGGCAAGTATTTACTGTAAAAATAAATTCCATTTATTCTGGCTCATAACAAATTAAAGAGGAAGGCAACGCTGGAGAACCTGCTGCAATTTGTGCAGCCTTTGGACCCCAGGGCACACATCAAATAATTGGAAAATAAAATTGTGAGCTTGAGAAGCACATACAATTGGGAGCACAATCTGGTCCTGGACTCCCAGAGATCAGGAACAGCAGCAGATGACATACATGTCCCCAGTCTGTGGTACTACAACAGCCTGTGTCTTCTGTCAGACCAGACTGAAGCCAGGCCATCACTTTCTTGTCTTCGTTGTAACCTTCCTTGCAGCCTTCTCTGCAGCCTTCTCTTCAGCCTTCTCTGCAGCCTTCTTTGCAGCGTTCCCTCCATGCTTCCTTTGACCTGGTGGCTCTGGAGGTGGACTTGTGGCAGGAGGAGGAGAGGGAGGAGGAGGAGGTGGAGGAGGATGGCCGACCTCCGAAAGGCAAGTACATTGGGTAAGTTGGCCCATCAAACACTTGTTTACGGCCTTAAATATTATGGTCTCACAGAGGAGACGTTGGCCTGTCTCCAAGTTCTGCATTTTTGCTGCCATTTGGGCGGCATAGCCCTCTTGAGTGGTGGGGGGGTTCTCTGAGGACCGCAGTAGCCTCCCTAATGAGGGAAAGTGCCTCCTCTTCCGTGTACCTACCCCTCTTGACCCTTCTTGTTGGAAGGCGGAGGCGAGGCATCTGCGATGTTGTGCTGCCACTGTGCCTGGCCACCTCCTGGCTGCCACTGGGCCCGGCCACCTCCTGCCTGCCACTGGGCCCTGCCTCCTCCTGGCTGCCACTTGGCCCGGCCTCCTCTTGGCTGTCACTGAGCCCGGCCTCCTCCTGCCTGCCACTTTCCAGCCCGTCATCCTAGCTGAGCTCTTCCTGTGTATCAAAAAGGGACATATTTTTAGTTTTTGGTTCATCAATCACACACAATTTTCAGCTCATGACTGTTGCAAATTGAATGTTAATAAATAGAAAAGACTATTGCCGTGTACACACGACCGTTTTTAATGTCATTGAAAAAACAGAATTTTTCTCGACGTGATTTTTCCTGTTTCCTCTGAAGCCTGCCTTGCCTACACACTATCGTGGAAAAAAATGTTCGAGTAAAGCGCGGTGACGTCCAACACGTATGATGGCACTATAAAAGGGAAGTTCCATTCGGATGGTGCCACCCTTCATGTTAGTAAAGTTTGTTGAGCAACGATTCGCGCTTTTCAGCCTCGTGCTTTTCAGTCCGTTATAGCGTGACGAATGTGCTATCTCCATTACGAACGCTAGTTTTACCAGAACGAGCGCTCCCGTCTCATACTTGATTCTGAGCATGCGCATTTTTTTTCACGTCGTTAAAGCCCACACACGGCCGTTTTTCATGACGAGAAAAACGACGATGTAAAAAACGACGTGAAAAATTAGAGCATGTTCCAATTTTTCTCGTCGTGATTCTCGGCGTTTTTCTCGTCGGGAAAACTGCTGGAAAGCCCACACACAATCGTTTTTAATGACCATTTAAATTTTTTTTTTTCTCGTCATTAAAAACGGTCGTGTGTACGCGGCATATCATTCTAACCCCAGCAGTTTTCATTCTTGTCCCAATCATTTTTGGCCACTACTGTCTATTGATTCGTCATACACTTTTTTTTTCCAAACATTAATTTCTTATCAATAGTAACATCTATTTCACATCATTAATTTTAGGACAAGAAATCTTTATAAAAATACTATACCAGGCTCCAGATGTGTGCATCCGGTTCTTCTAGGATCCCAGGTTGGTCCTCAGAAGGCTCAGCTGGGGTAGAGGGAAGGCTGGAGGGAAGGGTGGAGGGAAGGCTGGAGGGAAGGGTAGAAAGTGATGGCCTCATTTCCAGATAGTCGTTCAGAAACTGCAATTTGTTATAGTACCACAGTGTAGGCACATATACATCCGCTGCTGCTGCTCCTGACCTCTATGATTCTAGGACCTTATTGTGATACTTCCTGTATGTGCCCCTCAAGGTCGCAATTTTAGTGTCCACATCATGGATGGTTGCAGTGGGGACCTGTGTCTGCACAAATTGGAGCAGGTCCTCCAGCGCTGCCGTCCTTGCTCCTCTTTTGTTGTTGATGGGATTTTTTGTTTCCCACAGATCAGGCAGCTCCCTGTACCTGTCCAGGAACTAGCACATAAAGTCATGATCCTTAAAAACATAAATTTTTTCTGAAAGACAAAACACAAGACAAAAATACTAATGTCAGTCCAGACTCTACTAATCTTTATCCCCATATATAGGCCACAATCTCAAAGCAGTATAGGTCACTGATGACCCAAGTTAAAATGTTACCTTCGATCTCACGTTCAGCGATTACTCCTTCCTCCGTACACAGAACGTAGTTACGGCACATGCGTGTTAGCTTTATATACACTGCGCATGCGTTAAACTCCGCACACGTCGCCTGCCCATGACATTTTTTCTAGAATATTCCCCGCCCCTTCTCTTTTGGCGCGCAGTGGGAGACGACATGGCAGAGACACAGCAGGTGTCTGATAATTCCACTAACAACGAGGAAAGGCCAGAGCCAGAAACGTCACGATCAAGGAGGAGATATAAGGCCTCAAATATGTCCTTTGCAGAGATGGCGGAGATGGTGGACATCTTGAAGACTAGGGATGGGCTATCTGTTTGTGTCGAACATGAGTTCGACGCGAACATTGCCTGTTCGCCCGTTTGCCGAACAGCGAACAATTTGGGGTGTTCGCGGCAAATTCGAAAAGCCGCGGAACACCCTTTAAAAGTCTATGGGAGACATTTTAAACGTTAATATGCAAGTTATTGCCATAAAAAGTGTTTGGGGACCTGGGTCCTGCCCCAGGGGACATGCATCAATGCAAAAAAACGTTTTAAAAACTGCTGTTTTTTCGGGAGCAGTGATTTTATTAATGCTTAAAGTGAAACAATAAAAGTGAAATATTCCTTTAAATTTCATACCTGGGGGGTGTCTATAGTATGCCTGTAAAGTAGCGCATGTTTCCCGTGTTTAGAACTGTCCCTGCACAAAATGAAATTTCTAAAGGAAAAAAAGTCATTTAAAACTGATCACGGCTATAATGAATTGTCAGGTCCTGGCAATACAGATAAAAGTCATGGAAAAAAAAAACAGCATGGGTTCCCCCCTTAGTCCATTACCAGGCCCTTTGGGTCTGGTATGAATATGAAGGGTAACCCCGAACCAAAAAAAAAAAAAGCGTGGGGGTCCCCCCGAATTCCATAGCAGGCCCTTCATCATACCAGGTCTGGTATGGATATTAGGGGAAACATCCTTTTTTTTTAAATGGCGTGGGGTTCCCCCCAAAAATTCATACCAGAC
The DNA here is from genome assembly GCA_029206835.1 of Rana muscosa. Classification (NCBI taxonomy): domain Eukaryota; kingdom Metazoa; phylum Chordata; class Amphibia; order Anura; family Ranidae; genus Rana; species Rana muscosa. Next base: position 1,214,940,849 of record CM055122.1, read on the forward strand.
CCTTATCCGAGCACGCAACCTGGCAGGCCACGGGAAAAGAGGGGGGGCGAGAGAGCGCCCCCCCTCCTAAACCGTACCAGGCCACATGCCCTCAACATGGGGAGGATGTGGGGACAAGGGCCTCATCCCCACAACCCTTGCTCGGTGGTTGTGGGGGTCTGCGGGCGGGGGGCTTATTGGAATCTGGAAGCCCCCTTTAACAAAGGGACCCCCAGATTCCCACCCCCCCTTTTTGAATTGGTAACGGGGTCCATTGTACCCCTACCATTTCAAAAGAAAGTGTCAAAAATGTTAAAAACCACACAGACACAGTTAGGACAAGTCTTTTATAAAAAAAAAAAAAAAAGAATAAAAACATTCCAGCGATGATCCATTCTCCAGCGATGCTCTCCAGCAAGGAACGAAGCACGATCTTGCCTGCACCGGCTCTCCACTTCAGCGAGAAACGACGCACGATTCTCCCTGCCCAGGAGCCCCCGGCTAATGATGCCCAAGCACGGGGGTTTCCTCGCTGGGGTTTCCCGTGACGCGTTAGAGGGGGCGGGGTCAGCTGTCCACGTCACGGGTGGCCCCGACCTCGGTTATAAAAGAACTGTCAAACACTGCTTGTGCGTCATTAGCTGGGGGGCTCCAGTGCAGGGAGGATCATGTGTTGTTTCTCGCTGGAGTGGAGAGCCGGTGCAGGCAAGATCGTGCTTCGTTCCTCGCTGGAGAGCATCGCTGGAGAATGGATCATCGCTGGAATGTTTTTTTATTTTTAATAAAATACTTGATAATAAAAGATTCGGAGGGGGGCTGTCTTAATAGGGTTGTAGAACAGAGATGTGAAATAACTGGCGGCATGATGGCTGGGTTAATCGTTCTATACAGAGAAAGGGAGAGATTATGGCCACCTAAGGAGTGGGACAGCCTCCAAGGAAGCGGGGACTGGGTGAATAGGGAGGAGTTAATACAAAATATTAATATAAAATCAATAATCCCAGAGCTTTCAGGTATCCTTATATAAATGTAGCGGGTATATGCTTTTCTCTCATGTTTGAATTTGGTGGGGATATATGTGATGTGTGATTCCCTGGGGCCCAGCAGGTGGCGCTGTCATTTTGGGCCCGGGGTTGAGCCATCATTGCAGTGGCATACCCTTTTTGGCCTCTCGCAGCATGAGTACAGCGGGGCGGGGGCTCCGCTGGGCTTGCTGGGGGAGGGTATAAAGGGGTCGGCCATTTTGGGGACGGGGTTCGTCGAGTCCCAGGCACCTTCAGCCTGAGGGCTGTGGTTCGTGGTCGGTGTCCAGGCGGCCTAGGCCTGGACACCCGGAGCTCGTGTTCCACCCCGGGCACCTTCTGTCTGGGGTGAGGTACTCGGTTGGAGGCCTGGGACCCAGTGTCCTCCGCTGGGCTCCGCGAGGGAAGGATATCCTAGGGGACCCCGGGAGTGGGGTACCCGAATCCAGAGGCGTAAGGGACCGGAGGAGCTACTCACCCGAAGACCTGGTGCAGTAGATTGCCGGTGCCGGTTGAGCCTCAGGAGACCGCCCGGAGGGGTATCTTCCCAAACAGGGGCCGAGTGCAGTCAGGAGGAAGGTTCACTGTTCATCCGGTCGGTGGCAGCGACCAAGATTTTCAACAGGTGGCATAGATCATGTGCCAAACCTATTCGCTGATAGAGGAATAGGAGAGTTCATTGTGCCTGGGCCTACTCGTATCCACACCCCCTGTCTGTTCGTTGAGGGAGTCCAACTGATTGTGTTTCATCCTGACATTGAAGAATAAAGGAGTGTTGGACTTTTATTGGTGTGGGGCTCATTTACTGGCAGACACTGTTCCACAGAAGAGGCGGAGGCTCCAAACTCAGAACACCGACCCGAAGGTAAAGGAACTTTGCTTACACCACACAAACATCTGCGGTGAAGGCTTGGCGTGGTGACCCCGCACTCTCTCCCCCAAGGTACCCCTAGACAAGCAGAAACCAGCCAGCAGTGGAGTGAGAGAGTGGAGGCCGCTACATAAAGATAAAGGATGAGAAATAGATAGCCCTATCTCGGTTCCTATTATTTATTGCAACGGAGCCCCATATTAAGCCCTCCACTGGCAGGACCTCACCTAATATATAGACCAATGGGCAACCCAAGAATGGGGTAAGGCCCACTTACATGGTCAGCTGGAAGACCACAGCTTACGTAGACCTGATAGACACTATACACACGGGCAGGGCCGCTGATAGAAATCATGGGGCCCTGTACAGCCTATCCGACAGGGCCCCCTTCAGCTCCACCCCTGGTCCCTCCTTCAGCTCAACCCCTGGCCCCTCCTCAGACCACCGCCTTGAAACAAAGTGCAGGTTTGTCTACAAGTGATATTTATTTTTCATGGCATGGGTGGCACTGTCTCTGCAGCACATTGCGGCATGGGTGGCACTGTCTTTGCAGGCAGCACATGCGTTATGGGCCATAATGCATGTGCTGCCTGCAGACAGTGCCAACCATGTCGCCAATGCCATATTGTGCTGCAGACAGTACCGCCAATGCCATATTGTGCTGCAGACAGTGCCACCCATGCCACCATTGGCATAATGTACTGCAGACAGTGCCACCCATGCCATGCCACCAATGCCATATTGTGCTGCAGACAGTGCCACCCATGCTGCCAATGGCATAACGCCATTGGCAACATGGGTGGCACTGTCTGCAGCACATTATGGCATTGGCGGCATGGGTGGCACTGTCTCTGCAGCACATTACGGCATTGGTGGCACTGTCTCTGCAGAACATTACGGCATGGGTGGCACTGTCTTTGCAGACAGCACATGCGTTATGGGCCATAATGCAGCTGCTATCTGCAGACAGTGCCACCCATGCCATATTGTGCTGCAGACAGTGCCACCCATGCCGCCAATGCCATATTGTGCTGCAGACAGTGCCACCCATGATGCTAATGTCATAACGCATGTGCTACCTGCTGATAGTGCCACCCATGCCTCCAATGCCATATTGTGCTGCAGACAGTGCCACCCATGCCGCCAATGGCATAATGCCATTGGCAGCATGGGTGGCACTGTCTCTGCAGGCAGCACATGCGTTATGACATTAGCGTCATGGGTGGCACTGTCTGCAGCACACTACGGCATTGACGGCATGGGTGGCACTGTCTCTGCAGGCAGCAAATGCGTTATGGCCCATAACGCATGTGCTACCTGCAGACAGTGCCACCCATGTCGCCAATGCCATAATGTATAGATGTTGATGCAGTAGTAGTAGATCTTGAATCCCCCCCCCCCCGAAGCAAGCACACACCTGTGTTAGCCAGGCCCCAGGAGTCACTTCCTCCCTGATCCTGCTGCTGCCGGGATTGGAGTGTCCACAAACTATTCCAGTCAGAGATGCGATGCCAGTTGCTTCTTTTTTTTTTCTCTGCCGCCGCTGGTTCTTCTCTCACACGGAGGTAGAGGAATCACTCCGCGGCACCAGGGCAGGGAAGGCCCTATAGAGGACGCGCTGGCCGGGACTTGGGCCAGAATGAGGAGCGGGCACGGAAGAGGCATTCTTCCGTGCCTGAAATACAAGAAATAGTCCTTCCCCCTGCAGTCAACTACGAGAACACTGCAGTCTGCAGATAAATACCATAAATAAAAAAACGTAAAAAGCAATAGGGGAGGGGGGGGGTCAACAGGGCCAGTTGTACTGGCCTATCAGCGGCCCTGCACACGGGAATGGTATGAGACTAGCACTCTATAGGGAAAGTAATAGAGTAGATATTGCACGTAATAGCACAGAATAAGGATTTAGGGAAGTAAGGGGAGATTAGGAACGCGGACTCCAGTGGAGTGTGGTGGAGGGGGAGGGAGGGAGGGAGGGGGGTATAGCCTGGGTTAGCTGTGGGAGAGGCTAAGCATCGAATTAGAAGGGAGGACTAAGGCCGGGTTCACACTTGTGCGACACGACTGCCGTCTTACTTTGGATCCGACTTTGCTCTGCCACTTGAAGCCAACATACGTCCGACTTTCAATGAACGGGGATCCGACTTGGATCCCCGCCAATACCAGGCACTGTGTTTGGTATGAATCTTGAGGGGGAACTCCACACCAAATTTTAAATAAAAAACCGGCATGGTTCCCCTCCAGGAGCATACCAGGCCCTTCGGTCTGGTATGGATTTTAAGGGGAACCCTTAAGCCGAAAAACGGCGTGGGGGTCCTCCTAAAAATCCAAACCAGACCCTTATCCGAGCATGCAACCTGGCAGGCTGCAGGAAAAGAGGGGGGCCAAGAGAGCGGCCCCCCTCCCTCCTGAACCTACCAGGCCGCATGCCCTCAACATGGGGGGTTTGGTGCTTTGGGGCAGGGGGGTGACCTGCGGCCCCCCCACCCCAAAGCACCCTGCCCCCATGTTGATGGGGACAAGGGCCTCTTCCCGACAACCCTGGCCGTTGGTTGTCGGGGTCTGCGGGCGGGGGGCTTATCGGAATCCAGGAGCCCCCTTTAATAAGGGGGCCCCCAGATCCCGGCCCCCCCACCCTATGTGAATGAGTATGGGGTACATCGTACCCCTTCACCCGGTGGAAAAAAATGTCAATAAAAAAAAACACTACACAGGTTTTTAAAGTCATTTATTACACAGCTCCGGGGGTCTTCTTCCGACTCCAGGGGTCTCTTCCGACTTCGAGGGTCTCTTAGTCTGCTCTCTGGTTCTTTCTGCCTTCTCCCGGGCGCCTTCGCTATCTTCTTCCAGCTCTTTTGCTAGCGGGGGGCCCGGTCTTCTTCGTCACCTTCTTCCCTCTTCTCCTCCTCCTCGATGTTCACTCGTCGCTTCCTCCCGCTGTAATGCTGGGTGTGCGGTCCGCAACGATTTATATAGGCCTTTCATGACGTCACAGTCACATGCTCCCATGACGTCACAGTCACATGCTCTGGGGCCACCCGGAGCTTGTGACTGTGACGTCATGAGAGGCCTATATAAATCGTTGCGCACCGCCCACCCGGCATTACAGAGGGAGAAAGCGATATGTCAACATCGAAGAGGAGAAGAGGGAAGAAGACGGCGACGGGAAGACCGGGCCCCTCCACTAGCAAAAGAGCTGGAGGGAAGATAGTGGAGCAGCCCGGCAGAAGGACAACGGAGAGCGGGAGGAGACGACGGGGAAGACCAGGCCTCTCCGCTAGCAAAAGAGCTGGAAGAAGTTAGCGGAAAAGCCCGGCAGAAGGAAAAAGGCACCGGAGAGCAGAAGAAGACCCCCGCAGTCAGAAAAAGAGACCCCGAAGTCGGAAGAGACCCCAGAAGTCGTAAAAGACGCCCGGAGTCGGAAAAGACGTCCGGAGTCGGAAAAGTACCCCCTGAGCTGTGTAATAAATTACTTTAAAAACCTGTGTTGTGTTTTTTTATTGACATTTTTTCCACCAGGTGAATGGGTAGGGGTACGATGTACCCCATACTCATTCACATAGGGTGGGGGGCCAGGATCTGGGGGCCCCCTTATTAAAGGGGGCTCCTGGATTCCGATAAGCCCCCCGCCCGCAGACCCCGACAACCAATGGCCAGGGTTGTCGGGGAGAGGCCCTTGTCCCCATCAACATGGGGGCAGGGTGCTTTGGGGTGGGGGGGCCGCAGGTCGCCCCCATGCCCCAAAGCACCAAACCCTCCATGTTGAGGGCATGCGGCCTGGTGCGGTTCAGGAGGGAGGGGGGCCGCTGTCTCGTCCCCCCTCTTTTCCTGCGGCCTGCCAGGTTGCGTGCTCGGATAAGGGTCTGGTATGGATTTTGGGTGGGACCCCATGCCGTTTTTTAGGCGTAAGGGGTCCCCTTAAAATCCAGACCAGACCAAAGGGCCTGGTATGCTCTTGGAGGGGGAACCCATGCCGGTTTTTTATTTAAAATTTGGCGTGGAGTTCCCCCTCATGATCAGCAGAGCACAAGTCGCATGCCAAAGTCGGATCATGCAAGACCGTGGTCCGACTTTGATCCGACTTCAATGATAGTCAATGGGCTGAAGTAGGATCAAAGTCGGACCAAAGTAGTACAGGGAGCATCTTAAAAGTCGGACCGACATGTGTCGGACCAGTTAAGACGGCTCCCATAGGGAAACATTGATTTTCACACATCATGCGACATGAGCTCCCAATGTCGGAGCGTTTGTCGGACAAGTGTGAACCCGGCCTTAGTCATGAAGCATGTAAAATAGATCGGGACGCGTTGAGGCTCCCGTTGAACTGGAGATGAGGAAACAACAGGAGGGAATGGGAATTCTTGGAACGTCAGGTAGAGGAGTATGGAGAGGAGGGGGGAGAGAGAGGGAGGGGGGGGCAGAGGGAAGATAGGTTATGGGTAAATAAATGGCTAGGAGTTAGATATGGGGAGTAATTTATTTTTTCCCCTAGTTTTTTGTTAGTTGCCTCTTTCCTCCTTCTCCCACTGTACACAAAAAGGTCAGTTATGTAATGTAGTTTTTTATACAAGATAATGTGGGCGGGGGAGAGGGAAAGGAGGAGATTGGGTTGGGTTGGTGCAGCTGTATGGTATTGCACTATGTGTTTATATAGACAGCAAGGGGGACAGGGTCAGGAACAGAGCCCTCTAGCCGATTCAGATCAATCCCCCATATAGACCAGTGCCCACAGGAACCATAGGTCAGGGGTTCAGAAGTGGGCGCCTTCCCTAGGGGTTTAGAAACGGGGGGTTCTCTGTAGGGAGGGGGGAGGGTACCTTCATAGGGTGGGGTTTTTGGGGTGTTCCCCATTTTTTTATTTTTTTATTCCCAGAAAAGATGGAAGTGGTGAAGGTGACCTCTTTAAATGCCAAATGACTTAATGTGCCAGAAAAAAGGAGGATGCTCCTTAATGATTTCAAGAGCTCAAGCACGGATGTAGCATTTGTGCAGAAAACACATTTTAAGGCGGGCGGACTTCCCTTCCTTCAGAATAGATTTTTTCCATGTGTATATCATGCTTCTAATCAAGAAGCAAGATCTAAAGGCATATCGATTTTGATCTCTAACGGGGTGCCTTGGTCCCTTACGGATAAACGGCTAGATACAAATGGTCGGTTCCTTTTTTTGAAAGGTCACATTGGAGGTACTAAAATGACTTTAGCTACCTTATACGCACTGAATGCATGCCAAAACATGGTCAGTATGGGACCTATTTGTATACTCAGAGGAAGGGAAGAGAATGATGGAAAATAGCATGGGGGGGGGGGGGGGGAGTGAGGTCCGCCCGTCCGGGGATTCCATAAATTCACGGAACCCCTCCATCTCGCTGGGAATGGGGGGTTTGGGTTTTATTTTTGGGTCCGGGGTTGTCACGGACACTGGCTGCAGGGACCTTTTCTGACCACATTCACCCTATTATTTGGTATTGCTATATTAATCTTTTTGTTACATTTTCGAGAGACTGTTTTCTTGGATTTGCCCACAGACTATTCTTGGTTATTAATTCTAAAGAATACATGGTCAAAGAGCTGATCACATTGACCTCCGGAGACGGACTGTCTGGTCACCTGGCTGCCTTAAGTGCTCTGTTAATTAACATGTTAATTATATAGTTGTCTGCTAAGTTGTTGCTAGAGGGGGAGGGAAGTATCCATGAGACAGCCCTACCTCGCTATCCAACCCATTGTGTTAATAAGTGTATAAAAAGGATTCTACAAGCTATTGCTAATACTCGGCTAGACTTGTATTCAATGCAGCTATAATTAATATATCTCTCTGATGGTCAGACTGGAGGAAGCGGTATTACTGGTGGAAGCACTCAGCAGAGTGTGGGATAGGATCCGTCACAATTGGTGGCAAGCTGTGGGATGCTTCCTCTTGCCTAGGCACACCCAAACCACCACCGGGACCCTCTGCTCCTAACAGCAGATGGAACATCACTACGCCAGACTCAAGCGCAGCACCTTGAAGGATCTCGTGGAAGCCCGCGGAAAAGTCTCCAGCAACAAATCCAAAGCGACTCTCATCACCGAACTAATGGAGATCGACCAGGTCAGCAACTCACCAGCAGATACCTCAGAGGCGACAGAGTTCCAGCGTGACGTCCAGTGGCGACCCGCCTTATATGGTACTCACCCCCCACATGAGGTTATCAGTCAAGTGTTACGAGAGGTGTCCCAGCTGCGAATGGCTGAACTCCAGCGGGACCAAGGAGTGTGAGTTATGTACAACATGGAAGCTCCAGCGGCCTGCAAAAAGCTACCCTATGCCGCCTTCCACATGTTTCAAGACGGGGAAGATGAGATGAATGTTTTTTTAAATTGAAACAGGTTTTTATTGGTACAAAAAAAAAACACAGTTTACAAGTAATGCATTAGTACAGAAACTGTCGGGTAAGGTTGACAATGTGGGCAGCATAAAACAGGTTAAATACATCCCGTAGGCAAGGGAGATCATGGCAAGGTAAAAAACAAAACAAAGGAGCAAAAAAGTGGTGAGCAAAGTAAAACAATGAGATCATTACATCCGTAATAGAAAGTGGGGCACCCGGCCCGAGACAAACCACAGTCTGCACAGAGATGTAGAAGGGGGAGTAACTGCGAGTTTTCCTGAACGTGCAGGGCGGAAGGCATCAGCCCAGGGTCTCCGGAACCTGAAGCCATCTATCCCAAATTTTACCATATTTCTCAGGACAACCTCTGTGGGAGTAGATAAGCTTTTTGTATTTCAGGCTATTGTTCACTTCTACCAGCCACATACTAAACCCAGGTGGAATAGGCCTCATCCACTGTTTCGCTATGATTTTCCTAGCGGAGAACAAGGTTTCATTTAGAAATATTTTGGTAAACTTGTCAATAGTATCGGGCTCTGGATATATACCGAGTAGGCATGGTTTAGGGTGAAGGGTGATAGGAGAGCCCATGGTGTCGTGAAGGAACTGCACAATTTGTGTCCAGAAACCCTGAATCTCAGGGCAATTCCAGAGCAGGTGAAAGAACGTACCCGGCGCCTGGCCACACATGGCACAGCAGGTGGTTTGGTCATGCTTATACCTCGACACCCGTATTGGAGTGAGGTATATGCTCTGTGGGTAAGGTATATCTGTGTAAGGCGGTCTGAAAGTTTAGGGGACACCTGTTTGCAGTGCATTCCTCGTCCTCTACCTTCCCAATGTCCTCCTCCCACCTAGCCTTCAACGCATAGGCTGACTTAGTTGCTGAGGGCGTGAGCAGCGACTGGGCCCCAAGTTTCTAGGGGCCCAGACTACAGATTACGGCAATGAGGGGATTCACTTCCAGGGAGGGGGGCCAGTTGGGAATTGCATTCTAAAAGCATGACGGAGCTGAAGGTACCTGAAAAACATTCGAGCAGAAAGGTCATATTCGACTCTCAGCGTGTCAAATTCCTTCAGGCCACCGTTAGAAACCAGATGGGACAAGTAATATACTCCCCCAGCTCTCCATAATTCCGAGTCAGGCATGGAGCAAAACTCCGGAAGATCTAGGTTATGCCATAGAGGAGTATGTTCATGTAGTGGTGATAACTGTATTTTGGCTGTCGCTATAGCCCATATGCGTTGGTATTGGTAAAGTAGGGAAGTCCTATCTTTTGTCAGGTGTAGCCCTTGTATCCGCCCTGCTATGGCTGTAAGAGGGTCGAGTGTGACCACTCGGGACATAAAAAGGTCAAGAATCTAGCCCTATCCGTTTTCCCTATGTGGAACAGTTGTGATAACTGAGCTGCTATGTAATAGGAATTGAGGTCAGGTAGTGTAATAGATGTATCCCTGGTCCAATTCCAGGATGTATGTCCTATTTCTGCCTCTGACCCAAATTCAAGGTGATGTGAATACATGCACACTTAAGGATTACACACTGAGACGGACTTGTTCAGTATGAGCTCTCTCTCATCAACCAAAAGGGCTTTATTCATGGTCTCAGCCCCTTATATAAACAAAGTGACATAAGCAAACATCATCACATATGGGTGAATATCATTGGTTCATCCGTATATGGTCTTCTTCCTCTCGAGTCTGTTCTTCCACATGTCAAGCCACGAGGCTACATTCCAGAGCTCATGGGGGCCATTTTAGCTTAGTCGATGGTAGGGGTTGAAAAGGAGGGGTGAGTCAAGGAGTGGAGTGGAAAGGACATCTGTTCCTCATTTAAGTAGGACTGAATACCTCTGTCATATTTTTAGTCAAGGAGAATACTTCTTATCTTGTTACATGAATACCAAAACACACACACTCACACACGCAATATATATATATATATATATATATATATATATATATATAATGTGTGTGTGTGTGTGTGTATATATATGTGTATATATATATATATATATATATATATATATATATATATATATACACACACACACATACACACACACACACACACTGCCCCAGTAGAAGTCCTATTTGGAACAAAACGCGTCGGGCCAGGTACACCGCTCCCCATATTGCTTTTTTATTGAACTGTGATCACTTTTATTTTCCTTGTATGTTGGTTTTTATGAATTAAAACCTACTTTTTTGACCTGCACTATTGGAGCCCCTATTTTTTCTTTCCTTTCATGTTCTGTGGATGGAAGCTTTTTGAGTCTCTCCCATTGGTCACCCTTGAAGGGGTTTTTTACTTACCAGAACAGAGTTATCTTTAGATGATTTGTGGATTCCCATTGATGTCCTAGCCACCCATATGCTTGGGATATTAATATCTGAGCAACCTCCAGCTGAGGAATATCGGGTCTATTGGTCTTACTTTGGGGTCTATTCCATCTGGATACCAGCGCACCCTACACTCTTCAGGATCTTCGCTGATCGTCTAATCCACCAGTCGGTTGGGAAATCCCATGCTTGATTGATCCGTTGTGGCTGACAGTCGGGTCCAACAGTTCCGGTAAGCGTATTTTTGCCATACCACTTGCTTGAAGGAATTGTCGTTGGAATGGTCCATTATAGTCTCATGACGTCTCTACTATGTTATGCATATCCACCCATGATGGACATTTTTATTATATCCCATTTGTGTGTGGATTGATTATTATTTCACGTGTGGACTGATTATAATTGTTTCACCATTACACCCATTTGGGTGTATATTGTTTAGCGATTTATAACACGTAGTGCTCATATTTCACTTTATAACACGCAGCGCTACATATTCACTTGCACTCTTTTTGAATTTTTGTCACATTCTTGTGTAGCTGCTTCCCCCCTTCTTTGGTTTGTTTTTTTGGGATAGCGCAATTATTATTCACATTCACTTCCACTGAACATAGCAAAATGCTTTGGGGGCAGCAATGTATCAGTCGGTTTGGCCTGCTTGGCTTTTTGGAATGAGCACTGATTGTTATATATTGTCGTGGTATAAGAATCTGGTTGTAATGTATACATGGAAAATATAATGAAATCAAAAGGAGGGGCTTTGTGAAATATGAATTCATTTAAAAAAAAGAGCGGTGTTTGAATTATAAATAGAATTAGTATACAGTGCCTCCAGCCGATTACGGCAAATATAAATAACTTAATAAACAATATAAATTGAGTTTAGACTCAGTAAAATATACCACAACAATCAACTTTCCTGAACTCTTTAAGCTAAGGTGATTTCTTCCCAAATATACAAATATCTCCCAATTAGATAAATAAATAAATATAATTTAATAAAATAGAAGCATATTTATATAAATCTATATGCAAAACCAAAATTACTGGTGATTTGTATTTCAAACACAGAATCAAAGAAATTAACACAATAAAAATGAAATAACTTTAGTAATGTTAAAAGGCAAACACAGAAAATGATAGACCCTAAAAATGTAATGAACTGCGATACAAAATATCAAAATAAAATACCTAACAGCCCTGGTTCACATTGGTACGATTTGACATGTCAAATCGGCAGCAATTGCTGGCAATGGCACGTCCTAATCTGTGCGGCGCTGCATCGATTTCAAAAAGTAGTTTCTGTACTATTTTTTGCGATTTTGGTCTGCGATTTACATTGACATCTGTGCAGAAACCTGCACAGATGTCTCTGAAATTGCAGCCAAAATCGGGACTGACAAGCGGGAGTGAAATTGTGCGAGTTCAGGCGAACTGGCATGGCTTCATTCCTGCAGCCCAGTGTAAACCTGGGCACACTCTTGAAAAAGTTTCTCACTCTCCACAGCCACAAGAAAACAAGAAGCCACTCAAAACAGCAAAACAATTATTACAGTTAACACTTTGTTTTTTTTCTTGCTAATTAAGAAAACCTAACAACCTGGTATACTGACAATAGAAACCTAGTTTCAACACAGATTTTCACCCAATTTCACCATACACAACACAATTTCAAAATGCCAAATAGATGTGTAGCAACATGGACTACAATTGCAATGAACAGCTATTCCCGGCACTTTCTGTATATCATATCATCCCTCTAGTGCCCAGCATTACTAAACTGACATATGTGAGCCAAAAAGAGGTGATTGTGGGAATTGTAGTTCCATCAGGTGACTGTTCCTCTACATGACCATACACCCGGACCACATTGTCGTGGGTTGTGAAGATATAATATATTTATATATTTACTGGCAGAGATGCGAGACTCCAGTAGGCCTCAAAAATGAAGTGAACTCTTGCCCTCTTGAAAACTTTTCAGAGAAAAGCAGATGAGCTTATGTTTGCCAAGTTTTCAATGCATCAACCATTAAAACTGTTACAAACCTGATGTTGATGCAAAGTGATCTGAACAATGGTGCCACCTCACACGAAACAGGAAGATGTTTACGTTCTTTGTTGGTTGGATTAAGAAGAACAAATCCTGCCAAAGGAAAAGTTCTACAGATAGCTAACTGGGTTATTATGAGATGGACATAGATAAGGGCTAACAATCCCCATTGTTATGAAAGTAGGACTTGTATGTACAGCTGTATTCTGTCTAAAACCCCTTTTAAGCTGCTCAAAGTCCATCCTAACACATGGTGTTAGAAAGATGTGAATGGTTATGCAAGTCAGAAATATTTTAAAATACCTACAGGTTATTAACCACTTAATGACCACCCACTGTAATTATACGTCGACAGAATGGCACAAACAGGCACAATCACGTGCCGGTACGTGACTGCCTTTGTATAGTTGGGGGGGGGTCGGACCCCCTTCTATACAGTGAGCGGTGGTTATTTGTTCGGGAGCGATCCGTGATGAGGGGACGGCCGCTCTATTCCGGCCACCCCCTCGCGATCGCTCCCGGCGAAAGAAAACCTTCCTCTGCCTGTGTAATGTAAACACAGGCAGAGGAAGTGATATCATCTCTCCTCGTGGCGGTCTTTTCGATCCAGCGCGAGGAGAGAAGACATCTCATAGTAAGTGCACCAACAGCCCACTGACACCAGTACATGTAGGCACACTTTTCACCCCCTAGTCACCCCCAGATCACCCCCCAGATCACCCCCAGTCACAGTGCACCGTTTGCAGTGATCATTTTTTTACTGATCACTGCAATCAGTGTCATTTGTGACAGTAAAAAGTTGCAGGGCAGTTAGGTTTAGGCCCCTTTAGGTCCAGGGTAGCCCCCTAACCCCCCCTAATAAAGGTTTAACCCCTTGATCGCCCCCCAGGTAACCCTTTCACCCCCTAACGCCAGCATCACTAAGCAATCGTATTTCCGATCGCTGTATTTAGTGCCGGTGGTGCCCTAGATAGCCAGTTATTTATTTTTAGTTTCGCCGCAGGTTTTTATAGCGTCAGGTACCCCCATATATTATTTTAACCCCCTGATTGCCCCTAGAGTTAACCCTTTCACCAGTGATCACCGTATAAGTTTTACTGGTGACACTGGTTAGCCAGTTAGTTATTTAGGTTACCCGTCAGGTTTTTATATAGCGTCAGGTACCCCCATATATAACCTAATAAAGGTTTTAACCCCCTGATTGCCCCTAGTTAACCCTTTCACCAGTGATCACCATATAAGTTTTACGGGTGACGCTGGTTGGTTAGTTTGCTTTTTATAGCATCAGGGCACCCGCCGTATATAACCCAATAAAGGTTTAACCCCCTGATCGCCCGGCGGCTGATATCAATTAGGTTTTAGTGCCAGAGAGGGTCTGCGTCGCCCCAGGCAGCGTTAGGTTAGTGCCAGTAACGCTAACACCCACGCGCAAAGCATACACCTCCCTTAGTGGTATAGTATCTGAACAGATCAATATCTGATCAGATCTATACTAGCGTCCCCAGCAGTTTAGGGTTCCCAAAAACGCAGTGTTAGCGGGATCAGCCCAGATACCTGCTAGCACCTGCGTTAAGCCCCTCCGCCCAGCCCAGCCCACCCAAGTGCAGTATCGATCGATCACTGTCACTTACCAAACACAACACACATAACTGCAGCATTCGCAGAGACAGTCCTGATCCCTGCAATCGCTAACAGTTTTTTTTGAAGCGTTTGATACATTTGCTGACAGTCAGGTGCTTTTTTACCTGTGAATCTTACTAGTGTACCCCTAAATTTAGAGCCCAAAATGGCAAGACGAAGGTACACTAGTAAAGAGGCCTACGAGATTCTGAGCATGACAGATAGTGAAGAGAAGGTCACGCATCTGTCAGATTCAGGCTCAGAATATCTTCCCGTAGAAGACAGTGAAGTCAGCGGCTCCATGTCAGATAGCTCTGACGAGGAAGATGAGGTCCCTGCTAAGGTCAGGCGTACCCGATCCCGATCTTCTGAGGTTATTGAGGAGCAAGAACCACAGGTCTCTCGTATCATGGAGCAGAGTAGGACTAGCGCCACTATTCCTTCTGGTGAATTGGCAAGCACCAGCGGCCTAGTACAGCCTGGGCGTACATCCAGCACTGCAGTATCACGTGGTGACGTGGCGAGTCCCATAAGTGCAGTTCAAGCTGGCGAGGTGGCAAGCACAAGTAGTGTCCCACTGCCACCAAGAAGACAAAGGCAGGCCCGTCGTGCCCATAGTGCCCTTCCTGCAGAATTCGCCTATCCTGATTGGGTCCCCACCACTTCTGCAGAACCTGTACTTCCCCCAGTCACTGCCCAACCCAGTATTCAGGTGGAAACAGCTGATTTTATGCCAATTGATTTTTATTCGCTGTTTTTCGTGGAAGATCTCTATAGATCTATTGTGGACCACAGTAATTTATATGCTGGTCAATTCATCGTCGCTAGTCCCCAGTTGCCTTCCATTGCCAAAGATTGGAAACCAATTACGGTTTCCGAATTTAAGACCTTTCTGGGCCTTTTCCTCAACATGGGCACACATAAATTCCCGTCATTGCGTGCTTATTGGTCCACGCACCCAATTGACCACATGCCCGTGTTCTCTGCCTCCATGCCCAGGAAACGATACAAGCAAATTTTGCGGTTCATGCACTTCAACGACAATGAACTTTGTCGTCCATGTGGAGACCCTGAATATGACCGGCTCTACAAAATTCGGCCCCTCATAAACCAGTTCAACGAACGTTTTGCAGCCTTGTTTATTCCCGATCAAGTTGTCTGCGTTGATGAGTCCCTGATTAAATTTTCTGGCCGCTTGTCTTTCAAGCAGTACCTTCCCAGTAAGCGTGCCAGATACGGGGTCAAGCTCTATAAGTTCTGTGACAGGGCAACAGGCTATGTATGGAGCTTTACGGTTTATGAGGGAAAAGACAGTCAGGTTGAGCCGATCAACTGCCCGGATTACATAGGGAGCGCTGGCAAGAGTGTGGAACTTGGTGTCACCCTTATTTGGAAAGGGGTACCACTTGTATGTGGACAATTATTACACGAGTGTGCCACTGTTCAGTCACTTGTTTGATCATCAGATTGGAGCATGTGGCACCGTGCGACCTAATCGTGGAGGCTTTCCCCAGAGGCTTGTAGATCCCCGTCTTAGGCTTGGGGAGAGAGCCTGCGTGAAGTGTAATAACTTGCTCGCTATGAAGTGGGACAATAAGAATGTTTTCCTTCTTACCTCCCTTCATGCAGACACGACTGTCCAAATTCGTACGGCGACTGGTGTTGTGGAGAAACCCCTCTGTGTCCATGAATATAACAAAAATATGGGAGGGGTGGACCTCAACGACCAGTTGTTGGCGCCGTATCTAATTGACCGTAAGGTGAGACGCTGGTACAAAAAAGTGTCTCTATCCTTATTCCAATTAGCTTTGCTGAATGCTCATGTGCTATACAGAGCTTCAGGCGGGACTTTATCTCTTCTAAAATTACAGAATGAGATAGTCACAGAACTCCTGTATCCAGGTGGTTCTGCACCTCACCATCCCCTACCAAATGCAGTAAGCCGGCTGCATGAGAGGCATTATCCGTATGTCCTCCAGAGTACCCCTACCCAACGAACCCCCCAAAAAAGATGTTGTGTCTGTAAAAACCTGTTGTTTTTGTCCACTCTGTCCTGACAATCCTGGTCTTTACATTGGTGAATGTTTTGAAAGGCTTCCACTCAAAAGTGAAGTTTTAGTGTAGGGTACAGCATTTCACAGACCAGGACACACTTACACAGGGTCTCCCAAGATGCCATCGCATTTTGAGAGACCCGAACCATTACAGTTGTTAAAGTAAAAAAAAAAAAAAAGTGTAAATAAGAAAAAAAAACAAAAACGTAAAAACAAAAAAACACAAAAAATATATATAAAAAAAAAATTGTTGTTGTTTTATTGTTCTCTCTCTCTATTTTCTCTCTATTGTTCTGCTCTTTTTTACTGTATTCTATTCTGCAATGTTTTATCACGCTTGCTTTTCAGGTATGTAATTTTTTGTTTTCAGGTGCGCCATTCAGCTGCAGCACGGAATTATTTATCTTGACAGCAACAGCGTTTGCTCCCACGATACATAAAGCCGTGGCTCCAGTGCTGTAGGAGGTGATTTCACCACCACAGTTAAAAAAAAGAGCATATATGCCGAAGCATGGCGGCAGCAGGGGCGGAGGAGTAATTTTGCTCCTAATGCCGCGTACATACGGTCGAAATTCCGACGGAGGCTTGCCCCTGGAAAAGTCAGACCGTGTGTACGTGGCATAACTTTTTTGCGGGAGGATGCCCCCATGCTTCGGCATATATAAATGGTGCATGTATGCCCGTCATTAGAAGTGGGTGGATGAAGGGAGGTATTCTAATGGTGGGCATACCCACCGACCAATCTCTTTTTTTCGTTCAGCCAACAGGCTGCATGAAAAAAAAAAGATTACAATACATGTCCAACAAGGACCAGCAACGTACTGGTATGTTGCTGGACTTTTAATGGTTATACCAGATTGATGCCTGTGAGTTTAGGTATCATCTTGGTATAATTCTTTTCAGCCAGCG
The DNA here is from genome assembly GCA_029206835.1 of Rana muscosa. Lineage (NCBI taxonomy): Eukaryota > Metazoa > Chordata > Amphibia > Anura > Ranidae > Rana > Rana muscosa. The sequence continues at coordinate 1,214,958,070 of CM055122.1, forward strand.
GCCGGCTTTCATGTAAAAGCAATCCTAGCAGATAATTAGCCTCTAGACTGGTTTTACAAGCAGTGGGAGGGAATGCCCCCCCCGGATATAAACTGCGCCATTGGGAAATTGGGAAAGCATTTTATCACACCGATCTTGGTGTGGTCAGATGCTTTGAGGGCAGAGGAAAGATCTAGGGTCTAACCCCCCCCAATTAAAAAAAAAAAAAAAAAAGTACCTGTCACTGCCTATTGCTATCATAGGGGATATTTACATTCCCTAAGATAACAATAAAAATGGTAAAAAATAAAAAATAAATATGGAAGGAACAGTTTAAAAATAAAAGAAAAAAGAAAAATAAATAAATAAAGCACCCCTGTCCCCCCTGCTCTTGCGTAAAGGCGAACGCAAGCGTCGGTCTAGCGTCATATGTAAACAGCAATTGCACCATGCATGTGAGGTCTCACCGCGAAGGTCAGATCGAGGGCAGTAATTTTAGCAGTAGACCTCCTCTGTAAATCTAATGTGGTAACCTGTAAAGGCTTTTAAAAATGTATGTAGTTTGTCGCCGCTGCGCGTTTGTGCGCAATTTTAAAGCATGTCGTGTTTGGTATCCATGTACTCGGCCTAAGATCATCTTTTTTATTTCATCAAACATTTGGGCAATATAGTGTGTTTTAGTGCATTAAAAATAAAAAAAAGTGTGTTTTTTCCCCCAAAAATGCGTTTGAAAAATCGCTGCGCAAATACTGTGTGGAAAAAAAAATACAACACCCACTATTTTAATCTGTAGGGCCTTTGCTTTAAAAATATATATAATGTTTGGGGGTTCAACGTAATTTTCTTGCAAAAAAAAAAAAAATGTTTTCATGTAAACAAAAAGTGTAAGAAAGGGCTTTGTCTTCAAGTGGTTAGAAGAGTGGATGATGTGTGACATAAGCTTCCTAATGTTGTGCATAAAATGCCAGGACAGTTCAACCCCCCCCCAAATGACCCCATTTTGGAAAGTAGACACCCCAAGCTTTTTGGTGAGAGGCATGTTGAGCCCATTGAATTTTTTATTTTTTTGGCCCAAGTGATTGAATAATGACAAAAAATAAATAAATAAATAAAAAATGTACAAAAAGTTGTCACTAAATGATATATTGCTCAAACATACCATGGTTATATGTGGAATTGCACCCCAAAATACATTCTGTTGCTTCTCCTGAGTACGGGGATACCACATGTGTGAGACATTTTGGGAGCCTAGCCGCGTACAGGACCCCGAAATCCAAGCACCGCCTTCAGGCTTTCTAAGGGTGTAAATTTTTGATTTCACTCCTCACTGCCTATCAGTTTTGGAGGCCATGGAATGCCCAGATGGCACAAACCCCCCCAAATGACCCCATTTTGGAAAGTAGACACCCCAAGCTATTTGCTGAGAGGTATGTTGAGTATTTTGCAGATCTCACTTTTTGTCACAAAGTTTTGAAAATTGGAAAAAGAAAAAAAAAAAAAAAAAATACTTTCTTCATTTTCAAAAACAAATGAGAGCTGTAAAATACTCACCGTGCCTCTCAGAAAATAGCTTGGGGTGTCTACTTTCCAAAATGGGGTCATTTGGGGGGGTTTTGTGCTATCTTGACATTTTATGTCCTTCAAAACTGTGATAGGTAGTGAGGAGTGAAATCAAAAATGTATGCCCTTAGAAATCTTGAAGGCGGTGCTTGGTTTTTGGGGCCCCGTACGCGGCTAGGCTCCAAAAAAGTCCCACACATGTGGTATCCCCGTACTCAGGAGAAGCAGCAGAAAGTATTTTGGGTTGTAATTTCACATATGCCCATGGCATGTGTGAGCAATATATCATTTAGTGACAACTTTGTGCAAAAAAAATAATACGTTTGTCATATTCCCGCAACTTTTGTCAAAATATAAAATATTCCATGGACTCAACATGCCTCTCAGTAAATAGCTTGGGGTGTCTACTTTCCAAAATAGGGTCATTTGGGGGGGTTTGTGCTATTTTGGCATTTTATGGCCTTCGAAACTGTGATAGGTAGTGAGGAGTGAAATCAAAAATTTGCGCCCTTAGAAATCCTGAAGGCGGTGCTTGGTTTTCGTGGGGCCCGTACGCGGCTAGGCTCCTAAAAAGTCCCACACATGTGGTATCCCCGTACTCAGGAGAAGCAGTAAAATGTATTTTGGGGTGCAATTCCACATATAACCATGGCATGTGTGAGCAATATATCATTTAGTGACAACTTTTTGTAATTTTTTATTTTTTTTTGTCATTATTCAATCACTTGGGACAAAAAAAAATATTCAATGGGCTCAACATGCCTCTCAGCAATTTCCTTGGGGTGTCTACTTTTCAAAATGGGGTCATTTGGGGGGGGGGTTTGTACTGCTCTGCCATTTTAGCACCTCAAGATATGAGATAGGCAGTCATAAATTAAAAGCTGTGTAAATTCCAGAAAATGTACCCTAGTTTGTAGACGCTATAACTTTTGTGCAAACAAATAAATATATGCTTATTGACTTTTTTTTTACTAAAGACATGTGGCTGAATACATTTTGGCCTAAATGTATGACTAAAATTGAGTTTATTCGATTTTTCCATTAACAAAAAGTAGAAAATATCATTTTTTTTCAAAATTTTCAGTCTTTTTCCATTTATATCGCAAAAAAAAAAAAAAAATCGCAGAGGCAATCAAATACCATTAAAAGAAAGCTCTATTTGTGGGAAGAAAAGGACGCAAATTTCGTTTGGGTACAACATTGCATGTCCGGACAATTTCCAGTTAAAGCAGCGCAGTGCCAAATTCTGAAAACCCCTCTGGTCCTTTAGCTACAAAATGGGCCGGGGCTTAAGTGGTTAAAGACATTTGAATTATCTATGATATTTGTAGGTCACAAAAGATAATTAGAATTTTAATATCTGATGATCTAAGAACTTTGTTATAAAGAAAATATACATGAAAGTGTGATTTTATAAGTAGAAATGTTTTGAAAAGCTAATTAGCATTATGAAATACCCCCAATTATGATTATAACCATAAGAAATTTACCTGTATTTAGATTAAAACATATTCTAGGATATATCGGAATTATTCATGTATCCATATAGATAATCATTTTGTGCGATATTAATTGATATATATATAACCTTTGTCATTCCTAGACAACCAGTTTTTAAAAAAGGTAGATACCTTTATATATAAATATAAAACCATTTTATGTTATGTCAATGAATCAAGATTATAATAATTGTATTTCATATAATACCAGTTACCAGAATATTCAAAATATATATATTCTTCCCAGCACTATATAAACTAAATACACATTCTGAAAATAGAATATATTAACTTAAATAGATAAACTCAAAACACATGTGAGACACCTGGTGAGGGAGTAACCGCTCAGGTGTAGCTGATAGATGCTTCACAGGGTTCTAGAGCCGTGGGTGCAGGCAGTGCATATCACAATGCAGAGAACAGGAAAAAATGCTTGGACAGCCGCACTCCAAAAATGGTTGTTTATTAAAACAAAGATGTGAAAAACATATCACAGCATGGAAAGCAGCGAACAGGAGCTGACGCGTTTCGCACTGTGACTCAGTGCTTAATCATAGCTATGATTAAGCACTGAGTCACAGTGCGAAACGCGTCAGCTCCTGTTCGCTGCTTTCCATGCTGTGATATGTTTTTCACATCTTTGTTTTAATAAACAACCATTTTTGGAGTGCGGCTGTCCAAGCATTTTTTCCTGTTCTCTGCATTGAGACACCTGGTGGTTGAAGGGGATATTACCTTAAAATCATTGGGCTCCCAGAAAAAGGTTAATGAGAATCAGGGAAGTTACCTCCCATATTTGCAACGAACCAATTAAGAAGGAACACATACCTTTTGGGCAGAACTTATTATAATTTTTATGATCTCATTGTCTGAAATAGTATTTAGGACATGAAAAATTAGATGACAGGGACACTCGAGTACACTCAGGGACACACCCTGGGAGGGGGAGATGCAGCTACACACTCCCAGACAGACTTATACTCACAGACTCAGATACACATGCACCATGCATGAATACATATTTTGACACTCGTGAACCCTGAACCCTGATCCTTGGAACTCGGAGGTCGCAAGAAGTAATTCCTCATTAAGAGTATCCATTTTAAAAGCCACGGCAACCATCTTAACTCTGGTAACCAGCCATTAGGTTAAACAGTAACAGTAGCCATTTTGGAATGGGTAATTATGCCATGTTGATTTTATTTTGTATTTACTTGCGTTCTCTAAAAAAATGTATGTATTGAATGTTATACTACTGATAATCGTTCTCCCGAATCAATAACCGCCTGGTAGATTTTTTCTCTAAAGATTAGCTTTTTCATTATATTTTTTGCATGGTTGCCACTTTTATTGACAGAACAAAAGTCTAAATTTATTTCACATTGTTAACCACTTACTTACCTGCAGTATAGTAACGGTTGGACGTGTGAAATACAGACGTTTTGTTTAATTGCCATTTTCACAAAGGTTATTGATTCTACCGAGAAGTTATCATGGTGGTATTATGTCAAAGGGACTGCACGCCCATTTTGCAGGTGTTTCTATGGATTTTCAAGACGTTCATGTAACGCAATCAGTATTTTAAATTTTATGTAAATATTTGTTTTTTGTCAACCAATAAATGTAACTATTTCGTATGATCACATGTCTCCGTGAATACGTTTCATATGCATAGACTGTGTTATATAAATTTATTTTGTATCTTAAAGATATACTCGTTAAAAATTACTCAATAATAAATACTGTGCGGGAAAACTGTCCTTAAAAAGCACAACAACATATTCCAGGGATCTTTGCGACCTTCGGCGAGATTGCTGGGAAGAGCTATAAAGGAAACCAAAGACCCACCCCACGCTCTCTTCTTCCCTGGCCTTGTGCGAGAAAGGTCTCTCCGTGCAGGGAGAGTGAGGTCGCGGCCTACCACGTAGGGTACATCATCCTCACCTGACCAAGAAGGGGTCCACTGCTGCATGTTCTGCATCGGACATTTGATCAGCATCAACCCTACAGTCCAGCGACCCACGCTCCGCATCAGGTCACCGCCTGCAGCCAGGACCTCTATCTGGGAGTCGCTGTCTAGAAGGCGCTGAATTGGCCTGGTCCTTAGTGAGTGGGCAATTGCCTACCTTTGCAAACCTTTTCTTTGGTTGTTTTACTAAGACACTGTGTACAGACAGCTTTACTTTGGGAACACTTCACTGCACTTTTATTCGAACACTGTACATAGGCATCTTTATTTGCATCCATCATAAGATATAATACCACTCTATTACTACACCTTATTGGATATAGTTAATGAGCTCCGACTGCTGGTGAAGACCATCAGATTTGCAACAGGACATTCTGTCATTGCTGCTTAAAAGGCACTGTTACCATCCTTGGTTAGCTTAATCTCTCATTGGGATAAAAGTTTGAACAGGCCGGCCTGGGTTTTCTCTCTAGAAGTATTGTCAGAATTGAAGACTAACTTTGCTTATTCCTTCAGGTTATGTCCAAGTGATATTGCATTGTGTATATATATATATATATATATATATATATATATATATATATTCTACTGAGCTGAGAATGTGCACAGGGTCATGGCGCTGCAGATGAGCAGGTAAATCCAAGCAGTTCTCAAGGGGGCCTTGCTAGCCAACCTAAACAAGAGCCACAATCCACGTGGGAGGCCACTTCGGTAGCCGCGGCGGCCTGGGGCAGGGATCAAGAGCTCAAATGGAGAGAAGCACTGCTCTAGAGTTCTCCGGAAGTGAACACACTGAGAGCGAGATTAGAAAGTGGGTGAGAGCCCCAAGGCACCGGGCCTACATTGTAGACATGGAAGCCGAGTACGAATTAGTGTCAGGGCTGGGCTCAGCCCTTCCTTCTCTGTGCTGGCAGCTCAGCTGTTGGCTAATTGCCAGCTTCCTTCTCTCCACAGTGATCCACCTGTTGATGATCCACTCGTCAGCTCTGCCTACTTAAGGACTTCCAGTTCATTTGCTCTTCGCTTTCGCCTGTGTTAACATCACAAGAGACTTTCTCCTGCGTTCTAGTTGAAGACCTGCTTGACGACATCCCCTCTGGCTACAGATCCTGCTTGCTGTACTACTACCTTTATCGCTGGCTCTTGGACTTTGGCTTGGCCGACTACCCGATCCGGTTACTGAACTCTGGCTATGTTTTGACTACGCTTACTCTGTTTACCTTTTTATTATTATTAAACAAGTGTGATTTAACTGTACTTCTGTCTTGGTTTGATTCATGGTTTCTGACAATTAGATCAAGTCCAGGTACTACAGGAATGGCAAGAAGAGATACCTATGTGTTTCCAGAAAGAAGAGGTACATCTATCCGAAGGAGCGATTGCTACAGTGATCCCACTCAAAGTGGGGGGAGAGCCTGCTGAGCGGCAGCCTTGGGCAAGGGCCCAGGTGAAGGACTCAGTACCAATGGGAGCCAACTCCAAAGGGGCCAATGTCCCTCCTCTCTCGTTCTACACGCATATGAGCCGGATCGTTGATAGTTTGGTGAAGAACGGCTCTGGAAATGCCAACCAGAGTTACCGGAGATTCAGGTTTTTCTCAGGACAGTTACCGACTCCTGTAGGGGAAGATGAGTTTGAAGCCTGGATGAGCCAGGCTCTGCAGGCCATTGAAGAATGGAGTATTTCAGAGGCTGTGAAATGACAGCGGCTCAGTGAGATTCTTCGAGGCCCGGCGGCTGATGTGATTCGTAATCTGAGGATGGGAAACAAAATTTGTGTTGCCATGGACTATATAGACGCCCTGTAGTCTGTGTTTGGAAGAGTTGAAACCACTGCAGACTTTAAGTACAAATTCAACCACACCCACCAGCATAAAGGGGAGAGCCTGTCACAAGTAGACAGAATGCTACATCAAATTCTCCTCAAGAGGGATATTGATCCCAAGGATGCTGATCAAGCTTGTCTAGACTGGGTTCTGCAAGGGGCTAGGCCAAATCACCCGATTGGTTCTCTTTATTACCAACTTTAATACAAAGTGTTGCCTACATACTCTGAATTGATAAGAGAAGTGCGAAAAGAAGAGGCTCTATTAGAGGAGAAAAGCCAAAAGGACAAGGGAAGTGGGTTCTACTGCTGGCAACAGGAAGAATGTGGTGGCCTGAGGTGTTCATGCAGAGATGAGCTTCATTCCTAACTACAGGAATGGTGCCTGAATCCTAACATCCAAAATTTTACCAATCCCATGGTCGGATCATAGTGCAATACTTACCACTATAGCCTCTACCATTCCAAAAACACATGATCTGACTTGGCTTCTTAGAGATTACCTACTTAAAAACCCAACACATAAACGTAATATAGAACTTGCACTGAAAGAATACATTCTAGACAACTCTACCCCTGATATATCGACGCTCACTCTGTGGGAAGCTCACAAACCAGTTTTATGTGGTATATGTATGAGACAAGTGGCTTTATTTAATCGAGAATCTAGAGCTTTATATAACAAATTAGAAACAAACTTTAACACTTGCTACATGGCATTTCAATCCAATTCATCCCCTTTGTTACAATTGCAATTAGATAAGGATAAAATTTAATTTGACCTGTTTCTCACAGAATCAGCAGACAAAACTATCAAGCAATCACGCCACATTTTTTACATGAATGCTAATAAACCAGAAACTCTATTAACCCACATGCTTAAATCTCACAACTCTCCTATTAAACCTATTCGTCTTGTTGTGTTACACTATGTGATTATTCTTGCTCTGTGTCTTTAAGATCTGTCCCCTTCTTTCTAGCTGAACTCTCTCTCTCACCGTAGTTCTTTATATTTCTGCTCCACTTCCTGACTCTCGGTCATTGCTCCTGTATTTCTTCCATGCTAACATCTTACATGTGAACAAAAAACAAAAAACAAAAAATGCAGTGCTAAACAAAAGTGAAAATTAAAAACACCCAGTGTGATAAAAAATAATGTCCAATTAAGTGACAAAAATTCATGTGAATGGTGAAAAAGTCTCTAATAAATAAAGCGATTCTTGAACAGTTGTGTATGGAATCTGCAATCTTGGAAAAGAAGTGTAGATAACCACCACCAATATGTGGAAGGCTTACCGGAACAAATGAACCCAAACAAACATACGTTTGAAGGGTCACATCAGGCTTTTAGATGTATGTCTCCTCCTGCGCTGATCCTATGCAGGTAAATCCTCAGGACAATGCTCTCAGCAATAGTAATAGAGGTGAATGGAAAAAATGGCTCAAATGGTGGTAAACCAGGATGCCGATCAGATAAATATATGGGAGAAAAGAGAAGGGCACATGGCATAATATCGTCTAAAAATCAAACTTTAATGTAGGCAAATACACTTACATCAAGATGGTTTAAACAAACGCTTGTACAACAGTGGCAGCAGTGGAATCTCCCGACGCGTTTCGCAAAAAGGATTGCATCATCTGGGGTGAATATCCACTGCTGCTTCCACAACATTTATAGAAAATATGACCCCAAGGAGAAAAACCTCACCTGGGAGTTCAATCAGTCAGCATCCACTTCCTGTGTGGTCCAAAATGGCGCATGGGCGTGCGTTTCAAGCCTCCATATGGAAAAGGGGTAATCAAACTCCATGATAGGTCCTCAGAATGGAGGAGTGGCATATACCCATTTGCGGCATGGATTGGATATCCACATGAGCGGAGACCGCCCCATGTATAAAAACCAATGGTAAGCACAACAATGGGGCGTGACTCGCGTGTCATAACTTGGAGGGATTGGGGATTGACGTGTCAAAAGATGACACACTGTCCCCAATGGGCGTTCACAACGGAACGTGACTCACATCACGTCACGTCACATGGAACGCAGCGCAGCCAATTGCCATCAACCACGTCCCGCAAAGCGTTCCACGTTTGCAGGACAGGGAAGCATCAAAACACCTCCTGCCCAGACCGACGCGATGCCGCACTCGCGGTGACGTGGTGTGCAAACACGTGACCTACGTCACGTGACTGCATTAGAGATGACGCGACGCATGCCCATGTGACCGACAGTCACATGACCGCATCGAACACGGAATGCGGAAGAAAACGTTCTCCGCACTGCCCAACGGTGAACAAATAGGGGAAAACATTAAGATAAACTAAACCCGTGTGGGTGCAAGACTAATGTACTCCCTAATGTGGGATGCTCAAAAGCCTGTTGTGCTCCGACGGGGTGACCAATCCCGCAAGGACACATCTGCGGACCCTACTGAAAGATGGAGCTTAATCCAAATAACACAAGGATCCGCAGATTCAGGCTTCAAAAAGTACACCAAAAGGGACCAGAAATATAAAGCATACACAATATAGGACTCTATAGATCATATTATTAATAAGAATCCTTAATTTATTTAAAAACAAAACAAAACTTATTAAATGAAACTTCAGGGATCATGCAAATAAATTATAAATCTGCATTAGTCCCCAAAGACACAGGTCTCCAAAAAAAATTTTCATACGTGTATAGGTGAAAAAGGTGTACATATATAACAAAAAGGGGGGGATGGGTGTTAAATTAACACTCATGAGTGAGTATGAACCTGAGATAGTAATATCACAGACTAGAACCCCACATGCATGGATGCTCAAAGAATGAACCCCCACATATCCAACCACCCCGATATACATTACAAACAGTAAATGCATCAAATAAAGATACATATGTCACACATATACACAATGTGAAATATGGAATAGACCTGATCTGATATATGTAAAAACATGAGAAACTACAAAAATATATAAATAAAAAATAAAATTATGATAAATTAAAACAAGAAAGAGAACACATATCCCACATGTAAAAAGGACCCACAATTTAAGACTTGTTAATGAAGGAATTAATATCCCATTCAACGTTCAATCCCAGTGGCCTATGAGTTTGTAATTCATAAATCCAGAAAGTTTCTAATTGAGAAACTCCTCTGGTTTTAGGACCGCCACTCCATGGGGGAACGTAATGGTCAATGATGAGAAATTGAGTGCCAATAGGATTCCTATTATGGCACAACCTGAAATGTCTGGGTACGGTGTGGTGAGTATCACCCCCCAAAATAAGGGAGATGTGCTCACCCACCCTAACAGAGAAGGCGCGGATGGTACGGCCTACATACTGTTTGCCGCAACAACATGTAATGAGGTATACGACATGTGTAGTGGCACAGGTGCAAAATTGTTTAATGGGGTAAGTTTTACCTGTAACGGTGGATCTAAATTCTAAAGTTTTACTTCTCCCAGCAGTGTTGAATTTACAAACACTGCACCTTTTGCATGGATGGTATCCTATAAGTTGATGAAAAAAGGAAGGGCGTACGGGGGGATTGATAATGTTGGGGGCTATCCTACTCTGAAGCGCAGGTGCACCTCTGAAGACTACCTTGGCCTGTTCAGGCAGTACTGTACCTAAAACACTATCATTCCTTAAGATGTCCCAATGTTTGGCCATGATGGCCCTCACCTGTTTATGTTGGATAGAAAAAGATGTGAGCATGGCCCACCTGAAATTGTCATTTTGTTCTCGTTTGGGCCCAATCTCCAACAGAGAACTTCTGTCGACATCCAGAGTGTTCTTAAGATCTCTCTCAATATTGGTGGCATCATAGCCCTTATCTAGGAATCTCTGTTTAAGGACCTCTGCCTGGATCTTAAACGTCTCAGTGTCCGTACAGTTCCGACGCAGTCTTAGAAATTGGCTGCGTGGAACCGAATTCAGCCAAGACCGATGGTGGCAACTATCATTAGGGATGAAGCCGTTCCGATCGGTCTTTTTGAAAAAAGTTTGAAATCGAAATTGGTTGTTAATGATGCTGATCTCAAGATCTAAAAATTGGATCTTATCGGGACTTGCCACGTAAGAGAGTGATATGCCCCTGTCATTAAGGTTAAGATGGTCCATAAAAACCTTCAATGATGTCATGTCGCCATCTCAGAGGAGGAGGATGTCGTCTATGTACCTGGCCCACAACACCACTGATGTGGTGTCATGGGCATAGACGACATCCTCCTCCCACTTGGCCATGAAGAGATTGGCGAGACTGGGGGCGTATTTGGCCCCCATGGCAACCCCTCGCTGTTGAAGGTAAAAATTATCATTAAACCAAAAATAACTACTTTTGGTAGCGAACTCAAGTAATTCCATGATGAAGTCACGTTGGAATGAAGCCAACGATTCCTCCTTATCAAGGAAGTATTTAACAGCCTGAAATCCCCTGTCGTGCGGAATGCACGTATATAGGGAGGCGACATCCGCCGTGACCATGATGCAATCATTCGGTGCTGAAATATTTTCCAATTTTCTGATAGTAGCACCTGTATCACCCAAATAGGAAGGTACTCGTCTCACTATGGGCTGCAAATAGTGATCAATGTAGCGACCTATACGCGATGTAACCGAATCGATCCCACTAACAATGGGTCGTCCGGGTGGGTGAATGGGGTTTTTATGAACTTTGGGTAAGTAATATATTGTGGGAATCCTAGGAACAGTGGGAACTAAAAAAACTTTCTCTTTCTTGTTTAAAATACCTCTATAAAAACCACTATCAACCAAATTTTGAAGTTCCGTTTTGAAACGAGAGGTAGGGTTATTGGGTAATATCTGATAAGTGTCAGGCTCGTGAAGAATCCTACACATTTCAGTCTCGTAATCAGATTTGTCCAAAACAACAATGCCGCCATCTTTGTCGGCGGGACGGATCACAAGATCCCTGTTGGAACACAAGGATCTAAGGCCCGCCCCCGACAAGGTCTGAATGCGGCTTTTTTTCTCAGGGATCTCAGCCAGATCTCTGAGAACAAGATCTCTAAAGATGTTAACAGCGGGTGCCGCTGGAACCGGTGGATTGAATAATGACGGGTTTGATAGACCCGAATGTACGGTGCCAGAGGCAGCCGCTCTACTCTCATTTCTAAAAGGATTAGTAATGAGGTAGCGCTGTATGTTTATCTTACGAATATATTTGTGTATGTCAATGAAAGTGCCAAACTTGTCCAGTTTTTTAGGGGGGCGAACTTGAGGCCCTTATCCAAAACAGACAATTCATCTGGTGTAAATACTTTGGCACTTAAATTGAACACACCCTGTCCTTTTAGATGCGCCTTCTCTTTCCTCTTCTGAACTCTCTGTCCCCCTCTGGTCCCTCTCTTGGGTCTGGACCCCTTTGAAAAAATTGAGGGTCCACGTGAAAATCCCGTCCACCTTGTGTCGATGGTGTATGTTGATCATAACCATGGTGGGATGATGTATAGGGATTTCTGGTGCGTGTTTGATAGCTGTCATTACGCACCTCTTACATGTGGCTTACAACTGCAACGTTTTTCTACCTATGAATATCCATCATTAAACTGAACATTCGAAAGGATTCATCGTCTGTCGTCCTAACTGAGTTTATTCATTGAGTTAAGCTGCCTGTATCGATGCAAGGGATGAATATCAAACCAGCTTGTGTAAGGCCTACATCAACCTGGAGCAGTGGCGGCTGGTGAAGTTTTAGAATGGGGGGCGCCAGGCTCCGCCCCTCCTTTTTGACCCCTCCCACTTCTCATAAGCCCCACCCCTTATATAATACACCCACTCCGCCCCTGTATTCCACTAGCTTCCACCCATAGTGTCAGGCGTATTTAGCAGCTTTACAATACCATGACCTAACAGCATACGTGACAGAATCAAAGACTGCAAATAAAAATTTCACTATAAAACATATCATACTCAAATTAAAGAATAATTTTAAAATATTTTAAAATCAAAATTTAATTTAAAGTAATTAAAATTTAATTAAATCCATTTGGTTAGGAAACAAGTGGAGTTTCATAATACAAACAGCAATGTGCAAAATACTGTAGCCCATAGCAACTAATCAATAAGCGCCTTTCATTCTTTTGGTATAAATTATGCATTACATATTGTAGGTGCTCCTTTAAATGCCCATATATTCATTGTTAACAGTAATGTATGGCGGTGGGTGGTACATGTAGGAGAGGGGTGCAGAGTGTATGGCGGTACATGTAGGAGAGGGGTGCGGAGAGTATGGCGGTACATGTAGGAGAGGGGTGCAGAGAGTATGGCGGTACATGTAGGAGAGGGGTGCAGAGTGTATGGCGGTACATGTAGGAGAGGGGTGCAGAGTGTATGGCGGTACATGTAGGAGAGGGGTGCGGAGAGTATGGCGGTACATGTAGGAGAGGGGTGCGGAGAGTATGGCGGTACATGTAGGAGAGGGGTGCGGAGAGTATGGCGGTACATGTAGGAGAGGGGTGCGAAGAGTATGGCGGTACATGTAGGAGAGGGATGCGGAGAGTATGGCGGTACATGTAGGAGAGGGGTGCGGAGAGTATGGCGGTACATGTAGGAGAGGGGTGCGGAGAGTATGGCGGTACATGTAGGAGAGGGGTGCAGGGCACATTACATGGGGAGGGGTGCGGAGCACATTATATAGGGCACAAGATAAAAAGGCAGCTAGTGGACAGTGTAGAAATAATTGGAATGTAGCTGTCCAGCTGTGCCTGTGTTGTTAGGAGAGAGCAGATAATATATATTAGGCTGAGCAGTTGGAGTGCTGGGATCCTCAGAGAGATAAAATGGTCTGATAAGAGGGGAAGTACAGGAGAAAAAGGCTGCAGGGAGACTATCTCATTGGGACTGAGAAGATAAGAACATCAGAGCAGCTTTGTAGAGAGAGGGGAGATATGACAGGGAGAGCGAGTGGAGAACAATCTGGAGGGAGAGGAGGAGAGGGGTGAACACAACAAATGGAGTCATCCAAGTCAGACTGAGCACAGGGGAGCCATGCTGCAAGAGAGTGACATGACAGGATAAATTAACTCTCTCTCAGCTGGAGAGAGAGAGAGAGAATCTCCAATCCCCACACTCACCTTCAGGCTCAGGTTCAGCACTGACAGTCAGCTCCGTGCCCATCCACCCCATTAGTGATCCGCTCCCTGCCTGACACAGGGTCCTGTCTCCAGAATCCACACACCACATAGCTCCGCTCGGCCGTGCGTTCCAAGGAGCTGATGACGTCACTTCTGGGTATCCCTGGCAGTAAAAACCGGAAGTGATGTCCTTACTTGTATGCAAAGCACCCAGGGACCGGACCAGATGCTGTTTAGCGCAATGAAAAGCGCCGCAAAGCAGATTTAAAGCCTGCAAATGAAACGCCTTGTCTGCAATCTTGTGATTGCACTGACGTGGCGTTTTTCCATACCACACTGTGTCCGGCGCTCGGGCAAAGTGCACTTAAGAACTTTTTTTTCCAATTTTTTTTTTCTTAAAGGGCCATGTTTAAAAAAAAAAAAAAAAAAATATTTTTTTATTCTTTTTTTTTGTGACTGCCTGGGAGGGGGGGGGGCGGCGCCCATGTGCCCCCTATGGACGGGCCGCCACTGACCTGGAGATGAACTTTATCACTTTGTAGTTGAGACAGAACAGTAGAAAAACTGAGTTTCACAGCCTAATTACAAGATTTTTGCATTTCAGTACTGATACAGACAAGATTTACTGCCCTCATAGCAAGAAAGAAGAAGAGAGCAGCACATGGCAGCCTTATAGCTTGAGTTTGTCTGCATGGTGTCATATTTCAGCACCCAGAGCCTGCCTGCTTTCACAGTCAGTCTGCTATCATGAGTGACCAAGCTTCTATATGTGAACTCACATCTACCTCCCCACAAGTTCCTGAAGAAACTGAGTTACCCAAACGCTCAGTTAAACCCACTTGGAAAGTAATGGAGAATTATGAAGCTTCAAGGACTGAATTGTCAAATAGCATGGAATTAGTCTGGGAGAAAATCCTTGCTGAAGCCAATACAGTGTCTGTTGAACGTGAACTACTGACACTAGAGGGCGCCATTAAACAACTTTCTGCCTCATATGAGCTTTATCAGCTTACCAGCATCAAATTCACTAATGTCTTACAAAACATGAAGTCAGAAAATGCGATGACGCAATTAAACCGCGTCAATGCTCTCAATATTGAAAGAGACAGTTTTATCCAGGAAACCAGATTAAAGGCAGAAGCAAAAATAAAGCTGTTACAGGACACTGCATCTCACAGATCTGTTTCCACCAGACGTTCTAAAAACTCGTCAAGATCCCATAGTTCAAGATACTCAACACTCAGTGAGCGACTTATTAATGCCCGCGCTGAAGTGGAAGCCAGCAAAGTGCAGGTGGCATATGCAGAAAAAAGAGCAGAGTTGGAAGCGCAGTCAGCACGTCAAAGGGCAGAGTTGGAAGCGCAGTCAGCACGACAAAGCAACAATGGAAACCTTAAATGAACAGTGTAAACATGACGCAGCTATGGCAAAGCTAAGGGTCCTACAGCAAGCCATCAGTGCAGACGAAGGTGCAAGTGAGAAAGACAGCATTAACCTAAACATAGCAGATATGGAAGACCCCCTCAAACGCACTCAAGACTATGTCCTAAGCCACTGCAGTGTACACTACATCGTCTTCAATGCTCCCGACTACATAGAGACTCCTTCACAGCTTCAAGTTAAAGAGGTTCCAGCAACTTCCTGCACTCAAAATCACTCCACTGCATTTCCTACCTGCCTACCTTGCCTGCCTTCATACGTCACAGAGCATCAGCGCAAGCTTCAAGCAAGTCATCAATCTCCAGTCATCGGTACAGCCTTGAATCAACGTACCATTGGAACAACTGACTTCAAGCAAGCAACTCACCTGGATGCATCTGCTCACCATATTTCCCTGTGTCCTTTAACAACAATGTCAAAGATAACGCAATCAGCACAATTCAGCCAACAGCATCTCACATAAAGGCGGAGACAACTGAGACAGAAGAGTTTGTGAGGTACATGCTTCGCAGAGAGCTCACAAAGACTGGTCTTACAAGTTTTGATGACCAACCTGAGAACTACAGAAGTTGGAAATGTGCCTTCAGAACTACAATCAGCAATCTTGGCATTACAGCTGATCAAGAATTGAATCTGCTGATCAAATGGCTTGGTCCTCTATCTGCTGCACGTGTTAAGCCATTAAGATCGTTTTTCATGGACAATCCTACTGCAGGCCTCACAGCTGCATGGGAGCAACTAGAGCAAAGTTATGGCAGTCCAGAAGCTATAGAAAATGCTTTGTTCATACGTCTGGAAACTTTCCCAAAGATATCCGGTAAGGACAACAAGGAGTTCCAGAGACTGAGTGACCTTCTCCTTGAGCTTCAGCTAGCCAAGACAGACCCAAAACTACCTGGACTCAGTTACCTTGACACTCCAAGAGGGGTAAACCCAATTGTCTCCAAGCTCCCGTATGGTTTGCAAGAGAAATGGACTGCACTAGGATCATCATACAAAAGAGAGAAAAAGGTTTCCTTCCCTCCATTCTCTTTCTTCTGTGAATTCATCAGGGAAATTGCAGAGACCAAGAATGATCCAAGTTTTTCCTACGGTGAGTACAGCCTCTTCTCACCCTTTCCTAAGAGTACCAGTCTTCAGGGCAACTATAGAAACCATAGAGGCCCAGTGTCTGTGAAAAAGACTGACATCCTTCCCGCTCCTACCACAGTTCTGGCCACGAACAAACAGAGTAGGAAGATTGAAAACCCTAACAGAGAGTGTCCCATACACAAGAAGCCACACCCCCTCAATAAATGTATCGGCTTTAGGAAAAAGCCTCTGGAAGAGCGCAAGGAGCTTTTAAAAGACATTTAGGGTATGTTTCAGGTGCTGTGCTTCTACAGAACATTTTGCAAGGGACTGTAATGTGTCCATCAAGTGCATAGAGTGTGGCTCTGAAGAACATGTGCAAGCCCTCCATCCTCTTGAGCCCAGCTCTGCACAACCTGCCAACGCTCCTCCCAGGTTAACGCATGGTGGGGAGAATACAGACCAAGTGCCTAATTCTACCATCATTTCTTCATCCTGCACAGAAGTTTGTGGAGAAGACCGCTGTGGTAAGTCCTGTGCTAAGATATGCTTGGTGAAAATATACCACAAGGATCAACCAGAAAAGTCTCTAAAGGCATATGCTATCTTAGACGATCAGAGCAATCGATCACTTGCAAAATCAGAATTGTTTAATCTATTTGAAATAAAAGGCGAAGCTCATCCTTACACCTTGGGTTCCACCTGTAGTGGTACTATAGAGGTTTCTGGAAGAAGAGTTCATGGACTCATGGTATCTTCTTTCAAAGGTAACTTGCAATTACCCTTACCTACACTTGTTGAGTGCAATCAGATACCTGCTAACAGGGAAGAAATCCCTACTCCAGCTGCTGCTTTCCATCACCCTCACCTCAAGGTAATAGCAAATGAGACACCGCTGCTTGACAAAGATGCTCAAATCCTTCTTCTGTTAGGAAGAGACATTCTAAGAGTTCACAAGGTACACAGACAAGTCAGTGGACCCCCAGATGCCCCATTTGCCCAGCGCATGGATCTAGGGTGGGTCATCATAGGCAATGTCTGTATAGGCAAAATGAAAAGACCTACCAACATTTCGTCATTCAAGACAAATGTTCTGCCAAATGGGCGAAACACTTACTTTGAGCCATGCCCACATCACTACTGGGTGAAAGAGAAGATAGTCAGCCACGAATGGCAACATGGTATCTCAGGTGACACAAGCCCTTTCTCCTGCCATGATGGCGACTTCGGCTCTACAGTGTTTAATGTAACCAGTGAAGATGACATACTGGCTCCTTCAATGGAAGACAAAGAATTCATCAAGGTTATGGACAATGAGTTCTTTCAAGATGACTCCAATAACTGGGTAGCACCCCTACCCTTTCGTCTCCCAAGAGAGAGATTGCCCAACAACTTACAGCAGGCTATCAGTAGATTCTCCTCCTTAAAGCGAAACTTAAGCAGGAAACCAGAGATGCAAAGACACTTTGTGGACTTTATGCAAAATGTATTTGGCAGAGATCATGCAGAGCCTGCTCCCCCACTAAAGGAGGGAGAAGAATGCTGGTACCTTCCATCCTTTGGCGTGCATCACCCACGCAAACCAGACCAAATCAGAGTTGTCTTTGATTCCAGTGCTCAGCACGAAGGTGTTTCTCTTAACAACATGCTCCTTACGGGACCCAACTTGAACAACAGTCTAATAGTAGTCTTGATTCATTTCAGACAAGAGCCTGTAGCAGTAATGGCCGACATTCAACAGATGTTTCACTGCTTCATCGTCAGAGAAGACAACAGAAACTACCTCAGGTTTCTATGGCCTAAGGACAATGACCTCAACAAGGAAGTTATAGATTATCGCATGAAGGTACCAGTCTTCGGTAACAGTCCTTCCCCAGCAGTGGCAACTTATGGGCTAAGGAGAACAGCTCAGACTGGAGAAGTTGAATATGGATCGGATGCCCGTCAATTTGTTGAAAGAAACTTTTACGTTGACGACGCACTTAAGTCCTTTCCAACTGCTAAAGAAGCAATTGATCTTCTCACCAGAACAAAGGAGATGCTGTCTGTAGCAAACCTTAGACTACACAATATTATATCCAACAGCCAGGAACTTATGAATGCCTTTCACTCTGAGGACTATGCCACTAGTCTAAAAAACCTTGACTTAGGTACAGATGTGCCTCCTGTACAGCGAAGTCTGTGTTTGTTGTGGAACAAACAAGACAAATTCACCTTCCAAGTGTCAACTTGTGACAAACCCTTCACTAAGAGAGGAGTCCTGTCCGTGGTGAATAGCATCTATGACCCACTGGGTTTCCTTGCTCCAGTTACCATTCAAGGTAAGATTTTACTAAGACAGTTGTCTACTGTGAACATAGACTGGGATACTCCCTTGCCTAGTGAGAATCAACACAAGTGGGAAAGGTGGAGATATTCTTTGAAGTCACTAGAAAAACTTCAGATTCCCTGTTGCTATGTTCCAGGTTCCACTTCAACTGCTAACCGGAGAGAGATTCATATTTTCTCTGATGCATCAGTTGAAGCTATTGCTGCAGTAGCCTATTTGAAGACCTCTGAACTGAATGGAGAATCACACTGTAGTTTTGTCCTAGGCAAGGCAAAACTCACTCCCAAGCCTGCACATACCATACCAAAACTTGAACTTTGTGCAGCCGTGCTAGCAGTAGAAATTGCTGAGGTCATACGAAGTGAAATGGACACTAGAATTGATTCTTTCACCTTCTATACAGACAGTAAGGTAGTACTTGGTTACATAAACAACCAAACAAAACTATTTTACGTGTACGTCAGCAACAGGGTTGAACGTATCAAGAGGTTCTCTCTACCAAGTCAATGGCATCACATTCCCACTGAACTCAACCCAGCTGACTGTGGGACCAGAGCCGTGTCACCTGCCGCTCTTCAGGACAGCTTATGGCTGTCACCTCCAAGGTTTCTGTGTGAGGACTCCTACTCACCCACTATTGACACCACCTATGGACTAGTAAGCCCTAAAGAGAAGGAAATAAGAACTGTGAACACCTCACTCCACACTTCTGTAAGTAAAAAACAGAAGCTGCGGTCACACCATTACAGGCATCAATGGAAGCAGGTGCAGCATCTAGCCAATGTGTTCTGGCATCGCTGGAAGAAAAAGTATCTTCATCACCTTCAAGGTCGTAACAAATGGCAAGCATCTAAGCCGAATCTTAAGGTTGGAGACCTCATCCTTCTAAAAGACAAGGAAGTTTGTCGGAATGAGTGGCCTATGGGTCTTACTACTAAAGTTATGCCCAGCGACGATAACAAAGTCCGGAAGGTAGAAGTCAAGGTAACCAAGGGAGGATCGACACAAACCTTTAGTCGACCAAATTACAGAGTTAGTACTCCTTTTGCCAGGTGAGTGACTTGTGCAAGGACTAGCCATGCTGTTGGCACGACGGGGAGTACATTTCTGCCATCTACAGGTTCTACTCAGAACTTTGGAATTATTTGAAGACATCATACTGTGACTTTATGTTCTTCATCCTGTTGAACTTACATTTATTATTTGCTTGTTGCATGTTTTTTATTACAGGTTCCAGGACATTTATCAGTATTGGACTTATTGAAAATATATATATTAGTTTAAGGTTATGAAATCTAAAGATTTCAGACGGGGAGTGTTGTGTTACACTATGTGATTATTCTTGCTCTGTGTCTTTAAGATCTGTCCCCTTCTTTCTAGCTGAACTCTCTCTCTCACCGTAGTTCTTTATATTTCTGCTCCACTTCCTGACTCTCGGTCATTACTCCTGTATTTCTTCCATGCTAACATCTTACATGTGGCTTACAACTGCAACGTTTTTCTACCTATGAATATCCATCATTAAACTGAACATTCGAAAGGATTCATCGTCTGTCGTCCTAACTGAGTTTATTCATTGAGTTAAGCTGCCTGTATCGATGCAAGGGATGAATATCAAACCAGCTTGTGTAAGGCCTACATCAACCTGGAGATGAACTTTATCGCTTTGTAATTGAGACAGAACACGTCTCAAATATCTAAAGATATATACTCCAATAACCCAATGAAAATACTTTAAAAATTTAAGACACATTTAAACACTTTATATTCTTCTGACACTGAACTGGATACATCCAAAGCAGATGAGTTATTTTCCCACATTTCTCTCCCCCCATTATCCACAACACAGTTAGAGCTACTAGAGAAACCTGTATTGGTTGAAGAGATGTCCAGTGCTATCAAAACACTGAAAATAAACAAAAGATCTGGCCCTGATGGATTTTCTGCACTATATTATTGTACATATATTGGAACATTATCACCCACCTTAACAGATGCCTTCAACGCTATACTATCAGGTCACTCATTTAGACAGGAAACATTAAAAGCAATTATTTGAATGCTTCCCAAACCAAACTCGGACGATAGCATCTGCTCGAACTATCGTCCTATCTCTTTACTAAATGTAGATATTCAAATATTAGCCCAAATCCTTACTAATAGACTAAAATTATACATAAAGACCAAGCAGAATTTATTCCCATCATACAAGCAAGTGATAATAATAGACGTGCCACCCTTCTATCATGAAATTACGCCGCATCCCAGCCTGTTTCCTCTCATATATAGATATAAAAAAAGCATTTGATTCCATTTCATGATCCTATATGCACTATACTATTAGTAAATGGTAATTTGGCCCTCATTTCTTACAATGGATCTCAGCACTTTACTACAAACCTAAAGTGTACATTAAATATGCAGGTTACAAATCTGAAACATTCAACATAGAGAGGGACACACGTCCCTTCCCAGACTCATGCAAGTCTTTTAGGCTCCCCAATCAGAAATATTTTGTTACCTTCAAATTAGGAACTCATGTATTCCTTTCCTAGGCATTGACGACTCTGTAGATGATTTTACTAATTTTGAAAATATATGTGTAGCGGGTATGTACTTTTAAATCTGGTGAGGACACCAGTGATGCATAGTTCCCTGCGGCCCAGCAGGTGGCGCTGTCATTTTGGGCCGGGGTTGAACCATCACTGCAGTGCCGTACCCTTTGTGACCTCTCGCAGCGGTTGTATGGCGGGGCAGGGAACCCACCGTGCTTGCTGGGAGAGGGTATAAAGGGGGCGGACATCTTCGCCACGAGGTTAGAGTCCCAGGCACCTTCAGCCTGAGGGCTGCTGTGCGGTCGGTGTCCAGGCGGCCTAGGCCTGGACACTTGGAGTTCGTGTTCCACCCCAGACACCTTCAGTCTGGGGTGAGGTGCTCAGCTGGAGGCCTGGGGCCCAGTGCCTGCTACTGGGTCCCGCAAGGGAGGGATTGTCCTAGGGGGCCCGGGAGTGAGGCACCCGAATCCAGAGGCGTAAGGGACCAGAGGAGGGACTCACCCGAAGACCTGGTGCAGCAGATTGCCAGTGCCGGGTGAACCTCTGGAGACCGCCCGGAGGGATATCTCTTCCGAACAGGGGCCAAGTTCAGAGAGGAAGTTCAGTCCATGTTCAATGACCGGTGGCAGCGGTCTAACGATTCCAGTCAGGTCAGTGGCAGAGACCTGCTATTAGGCCTGTGGCAGGGGCCTCAACAGTTCATCCGGTCGGTGGCAGCGACCAAAACTCACGGTCGGTGGCAGAGACCGTGCGCCAGGCCTATTCACTAGCAAAGGAATAGGAGAGTTCAGTTGTGCCTGGGCCTACTCGTACCCACACCCCCATTGTTCGTCTGTAATTGGAAGTTCAACTGATTGTGTTCACAGTATTGTATGAGAAATAAAGGAGTGTTGGACTTTCGATTGGTGTGGGGCCTATCATTGGCAGACACATCTCCACAGAACAACTAAGGCTTCGTATGCAGTGGACAGACCCAGAGGTAATTGAATTAACTCTGCTCAAACCTCATACACATACGAGGGGAGAGCTTGGCATAGTGTTCCTGCACTCTTCTCTCCCAGGTACCCCTAGACACAAGTCTCTCACACGAGGAAACACAGAGAGGGAGAGTGAGGCTCCGCTACACGTGGTGGCTCTGGTCCGGGATGTGTTTGTGCTACAATGGAGCTGGAGTTGTTGGAATTTGAAAGTGTCTGCCCGAAAGAGTTCTGAGTAGGTCGGCCATATTGGCCACTGCGCCATCAGGCACACCCTCCCTGCTCAGTTTGTGGGCGTGACCCAGGGAAGGAGAAAGCCTGCGAACTGGAGTGCAAGAGGGGAGGAGTCCAATCGTGTGAAGGACTACACGTGGGGACTTTGGCGACAACAAGGCAGTGCGCAATGGATCAGCAGAGTCGCCATGTTCACTAATGCATCGTGGATCCCTATTCATCCCACTACCACTGCTCCAATAACGGATACAGGGATTCGCCCTGTACTCATGCATGGATGTTGAGGCCCTGGGTTTGATTTGTCCCGGCTGTTCGGGACTGGTGTGTCAGCTGAAGCCATTCGGGCGCTGTGAGGCCTGCGGAGAGTTCCTATTTGAGGTGGAACCAACCATTAAAAAACCCAGAACCATCCAACTCAACCACGCAACAGGCCACACCACTCAAGATGGAGGAATTGCTGCTTTTACAGCCATCCCTGTGCGCACTCCAGCGACCGCAGGGGAGGTCGCAATCACTGAGATACGGGAGAAATCCGAGGATGCTGACTCGGTCACCACTGTTTCAAGTTCAACTGATTGTGTTCACTGTATTGTACGAGAAATAAAGGAGTGTTGGACTTTCGATTGGTGTGGGGCTCTATCATTGGCAGACACATCTCCACAGAACAACTAAGGCTTCGTATGCAGTGGACATACCCGGAGGTAATTGAATTAACTCTGCTCAAACCTCATACACATACGAGGGGAGAGCTTGGCGTAGTGTTCCTGCACTCTCCTCTCCCAGGTACCCCTAGACACAAGTCCCTCACACGAGGAAACACAGAGAGGGAGAGTGAGGCTCCGCTACATATGCATGAAAGACCCTCATGCCAGAGGTCCCATATCAACAATATACTCCACATTGCCTGTTAAATCAGATGTTAAATTACCAACTTATGTGGTGAAATGTGAAAAAGATCTTGATCGAACTATAAATAAAACAGAATGGTCTGCAATCTGGTCCAATATCAAATCTTTTTCTCCTAATGTGATAGATATTGAAACCACCTACAAGGTACTCTCGCGCTGCTATTTGGTTTCTGCTACAATAGCTAAATTTGCGCCTGATTACTCAGGTGTCTGCTTTCGCGGCTGTTCAGAACAAGGAACATTATATATATATATATATATATATATACACACACACACACACACACACACACACGTTGTGGAATTGTTCTATTATAAAAAAATAATCTGGAAAAGTTTTTTTTTTACTTGCTTCAGAAATGTTTGAAAAAACAATAATGACAGATTCAGAAATTGCCCTTTTAAATATAAAACCTGATTACATGACTCGTAAACAATTCAAGCTATTCATACAACTTATGACGGCCGCGAAACACGACAACTACTAAAGCATGGTAAACTCCCTTACTAAACATAGCAGAAACCAAACACAGGATGAATTGGTCATTGTTGCGTTTGTTAAAAATATGATTTTTATTATATTACTCAGACATAGGATACATGGGACAATTTTACACTAGTGAGTTGGTCAGATTACTGTCAGTCTTTTTGTTTGAGTAGATTTCTCAAACAAATGCTGTTTTCATACAATGGGGTTAGATACCATTGTTGTATTCATGTCCATAGCTACAGTAAACAAGTAAGACATTACTTGTTTGAGATTTCTTTCAGCTCTCAAACTGAAAGAATGACTGTTCGATTACTGACAGATTTGGTTTAAGTAGACAATAGGTAGATAGCATTGTTGTATTAAACAGTCCATTGTCGAATACAGCTACAGTAAACAGGTATGTTTTCTGTTGTTTGGTAACTAACTCAGCCTGACACATAAAAGCAGGCATAAGCTAGGACACACACACACACACACACACACACACATCATGTTGCTGTAACATCAGAAGAAGCCACTCATCATAAGAAGAACAGAACCTGGTCTCCAAGAAGAATCATTGCTAATGGAGATCACGAGTAACAGAAGATAAGTAACTGTGAGGGGGTTAACTCGGTAGCGGGTGTGTGTGACCCCCTGGTTGGGCTCCCCACACAAAAACAGGGCCAGCAGACGGAGGTTGTGGTTTTCAAAATCAAAAGGTGCGGTTTATTTCTCTATGTACAGTGACAAAAACACAGCAAAGCCAAAAAGAAACAAACAAAATAAATCCTGGTCAGTTTGACCTCTGACTAAACATGCAGGTTTCCTAAACTAACAACTGGGATCAGCCTGGTGCTGTCCTAGTCCCTAAGTCCCTGGTTTAGTAAAAGTCCAAACAAATAGCCACACAGGCTTTGCCTCACCGCACAGGGGTTCACTCTCCCTAGACAGTCCACACAGGTCTGGTTCCAGGCATGAGCTAACATCTAATGAAGCTGGGAGTTCTTATAGAGGCCTAAATGAGCTGACAAGCTTCAGCTGGTCTCATCAACTCCCTGTCTCACGACGCCCAGCACTCTCCCTAGAGGTATGAGTCATTCATGAGCCCACTAGCCTCAGCTGGGCTTCATCAACTCCCTAGTTGTATAAGTCGGCATAAAGCCTGAATCTGGGAGAAATATATCTACCCCCCTGGATGCAACCAGGTGACTTTACCTTCCTGCTGTCACATACCCCCCCCCTCTTGTTTTAACCTTGGGGTTGGAACACCAGCAATCAGGCATTCATGTACTCGAGACAAAGCATCCACATTCCCCATTTGAACGCCAGGGCGATGCTTTACTGTGAAGTTGAATTCCTGTAGGGCCAGGAACCACCTATTCACTCTTCTATTTGTCTCCTTGTTTTGAGCCATCCACTTTAACGGAGCGTGATCCGTAACCATGTGAAAGTGCCTACCTAGCAGATAGTACCGAAGGGAATCTAGAGCCCACTTCACCGCTAAACACTCCTTTTCAACCGTGGCGTAATTTACCTCATGGGACTTCAACTTCCTGCTGAGGTAAATGACTGGGTGCTCTTCCCCGTTCCAGACCTGGGACAATACTGCTCCTAACCCCACATCTGACGCATCACTTTGTACGACAAAGTCTTTAGAGAAGTCGGGTGAGTACAACACTGGCTGGCTACATAAGGCTTGTTTCAAGAATTGGAATGCTGCCTCAGCCTCGGGGGTCCATTTAATCATGACCGACCCTTTCCCTTTCGTCAGGTTGGTTAGGGGCACAGCCTTAGAAGCAAAGTGGGGAATGAAGCGCCGATAATAACCCGCGATTCCCAGAAAGGCTCGTACCTGCTTCTTGCTGTTGGGACGTGGCCAACTCTGGATGGCCTCGACTTTGTTGAGTTGGGGTTTTATTACTCCCCTGCCAATGGTGTACCCAAGATATTTGGCCTCCTCCTGCCCAATGGTACACTTCTTGGGGTTAGCCGTAAACCCCGCTTCCCGGATAGAGTCTAGGACTGCTTGCACTTTTGGCAGATGTGATGCCCAATCTGTGCTATGGACAATTACGTCATCCAGGTAAGCCGCAGCATACTTCCGATGGGGCCTCAGTATCTGGTCCATTTTCCGCTGGAATGTGGCCGGCGCATTCTGTAACCCGAACGGCATTCTCTTATATTGGAACGCCCCGTCTGGGGTTACAAATGCGGTTTTCTCTTTGGCCGACTTGGCCAGGGGAATTTGCCAATACCCTTTTGTGAGGTCAAGAGTCGTCATGTATCGGGCTGTTCCCAGCCGGTCGATCAACTCATCTATACGTGGCATGGGGTAGGTGTCAAATTTTGTAACTTTGTTCAACTGACGAAAATCGTTACAAAATCGCCAGCTCCCATCCGGTTTAGGCACCAACACAATGGGACTAGACCAATCACTTTGGGACTCCTCTATCACCCCTAAGTTCAGCATTTTCTGTACTTCCTCCCGTATTGCCTCCCGTCGGGCCTCTGGGATCCGATAGGGTTTTAACTTCACCCTTTCACCGGGCGGGGTAATAATATCATGCTCTACCCCAGATGTTTGTCCCGGCAGCTCAGAGAACACCTCCTTGTTGCGAAGCACAAACTCCTTAACCTCCTGTTGTTGGGGTTGTGACAAGGTGGCTGCTATTCCAACCTCCGGAATCACGCAACCAGTTTGAGCTGGTGACCAAGTTTCTGCGACTAGGGACTCTCTATCCCTCCAGGCTTTCAACAGATTAACGTGATATATCTGTTCGGGCTTTCGCCTTCCTGGTTGTCTGACCTTGTAATTCACTTCGCTCACTTTTTCCATTATCTCGTAGGGGCCTTGCCATTTGGCAAGGAATTTACTTTCAACCGTAGGGACAAGTACCAATATCCTATCCCCCGGGGAAAAGGTACGGGTCTTGGCTCCACGGTTGTACACTCTCTGCTGTGCCAACTGCGCTTGGGCCAAATGTTCCTTCACGATGGGCATTACCTGTGCAATTCGATCTTGCATCAGGGCGACATGCTCAATCACACTCCTGTGGGGAGAACTCTCACTTTCCCAAGTTTCCTTGGCAATATCCAACAGCCCTCTTGGGTGTCTCCCATACAGTAACTCAAAGGGGGAGAATCCCGTAGAGGATTGGGGCACCTCCCTAATAGCAAACATCAAATAAGGAAGTAGACAGTCCCAATCCTTTCCATCTCTATCCACCACTTTCTTCAACATTTGTTTTAGGGTTTTGTTGAATCTTTCAACCAGCCCATCGGTTTGGGGGTGATACACAGATGTACGCAATTGCGTCACTTTGAGCAATTTACACAGCTCTTTCATAACCCGGGACATAAAGGGTGTACCTTGGTCCGTAAGCAGTTCTTTACAAATACCCACCCGGCTAAAAACAAGAGATAGCTCTTTGGCTATGGTTTTGGCCGAGGTATTTCTGAGAGGGATCGCTTCTGGATAACGGGTGGCATAGTCCATTATAACCAATATGTACTGGTGCCCCCTAGCGGACTTGATTATAGGACCTACCAAATCCATTGCGATTCTCTCAAACGGGACCTCAATGATGGGTAGAGGGACCAGCGGGCTACGGAAATGTGGCATCGGGGCCGACCTCTGACACACAGGGCAGGAGGAACAATAATTTTCTATGTCCTTCATCACCCCAGGCCAATAGAATCTCTGTAATACCCTCTCTCGGGTTTTCTCTGTCCCCAGATGACCTCCAAGAATGTGCCCATGGGCCAACTCCAACACCAACTTCCTGTAAGGTTTGGGCACCACCAGCTGCTCAACGGTTTCTTCTGCCCTTTTTGCCACCCGATACAGTAGGTCCTTCTCTACGCTGAAGTATGGGTAAGTGCAGGTATTATCTGGGTTCACTAACTCGCCATCTATTTCCACTACGTTTTCCCGTGCCTTTATTAGGGCGGGGTCTTTTAACTGTTCTGTGGCAAAATTTTCCCTGTGAACCTCCAGATCAGAAAACTCCACAGACGGTAGGTTTTCGTCTGAGGAGGTGGGCTCCTCTCCAGTTTCTTGAGTCTCCCCTGCAAATACTGACAAGGGAAATTCTGGAGAGTCCTCACCACTCTCAGAGGAGTTCTGGCTATCACATTCCTGGTACATAGGGGCACCAGTGGGGGGCTCAGGATCATCCCACAGTTCCCAGAACTTCGGAAAATCCCTTCCCACAATGGCGTCATGCGGTAACTGAGATACTAAGCCCACTGGATGAGAGAGGGTACCTTTGGGGGTCTCGAAACACACTGTAGTCACTGGATACTCTCGGGTGTCCCCATGCACACAAATAACAGCTACCTTGCTATTCCCAGAGACCTCTGTTTTAACTAATTCAGCCTTTATCAGGGTCACAAGGCTACCTGAATCCAGTAATACCACAACATTTCTACCATTAATACACATTTTGCATAAATGTTTCTCAGTTCCTCGAATGGCAGTGCATGCGACTGTCGCACACAGCGACTGACGTCTGCCCGTCAGAAAGTCACACTGCATGGGTTCCTCCACAACCGGGCAATTGGCTGCAATATGTCCCGCTTGCCGGCAGCGGTAGCAAACGATCCTTCTTGCGGCCTCTTGAGCCGCTGATTTCCCAGGCTGTTCTCGCCAAACTTGGGGTAGAGCTCCCACCCTCTCACTCTCTCCACCCTCACCCCTTGGAATCCTCTTATCCGCCCCTGGGGATGGTCTGGCCTTAGGGTGGAAAGTCCGAGTGTCTCTGGAAGAGGCCGTCAGGTTCTCTGTAGCCAAGTATTTCTCTACACGATCCACAAGACCACCGGCCGTCTCTGGGTCTCCATGGCTTACCCACTTTTGGATGGCAGTAGGAAGAGCTCTCAAAAACCGATCCATTACAACACGTTCCACAATCTCTGGTGCGGACAAAGTCTCTGGCTGTAGCCACTTCCTGCTCAGGTGAATGAGATCATACATTTGAGACCTGGGGGGTTTTCCAAGCTGGAAAGTCCAGTTATGCACACGCTGAGCCCGGACAGCCAGGGTGACACCCAGCCTTGCCAATATTTCAGCTTTTAGCATCACATAGTCTTTTGCTTGGTCAGGCTCTAGGTCATAGTAAGCCTTCTGCGATTCACCAGTTAACAGAGGAGCCACCAGTCCAGCCCACTGCTCCTCAGGCCACTTTTCTCTTTCAGCAGTCCTTTCAAATGTGGTCAAAAATACCTCTGGATCATCCTCTCCAGTCATTTTTGTCAATAAACGACTC
This sequence comes from Rana muscosa, assembly GCA_029206835.1. Lineage (NCBI taxonomy): Eukaryota > Metazoa > Chordata > Amphibia > Anura > Ranidae > Rana > Rana muscosa. The sequence continues at coordinate 1,214,987,246 of CM055122.1, forward strand.
ACCCCAAAGGACGCGGTATTAGTGGGACGGCTTTCCTCACTGGTCTGCGGACGTTGCTGCATTACTGCTTCCACTTGTTGTAGTCTCTGCTCTTGCTTCTGTAACAGGTCTATGAAGCGGGCCTCAGATTGCTGCTGGGCTTGTTGATGAGCTTGCTGCTGGGCTGCAAGGCTCCTTTGCAAACCTGCATTTGTCTGCTGTTGATTGGCATTTGCTAGAGCCAGCTGTTTCAGTATCTCCTCCATGCTGGCTTAAAAAAAACTGCCACTGGTTCTCCACCAACTGTGAGGGGGTTAACTCGGTAGCGGGTGTGTGTGACCCCCTGGTTGGGCTCCCCACACAAAAACAGGGCCAGCAGACGGAGGTTGTGGTTTTCAAAATCAAAAGGTGCGGTTTATTTCTCTATGTACAGTGACAAAAACACAGCAAAGCCAAAAAGAAACAAACAAAATAAATCCTGGTCAGTTTGACCTCTGACTAAACATGCAGGTTTCCTAAACTAACAACTGGGATCAGCCTGGTGCTGTCCTAGTCCCTAAGTCCCTGGTTTAGTAAAAGTCCAAACAAATAGCCACACAGGCTTTGCCTCACCGCACAGGGGTTCACTCTCCCTAGACAGTCCACACAGGTCTGGTTCCAGGCATGAGCTAACATCTAATGAAGCTGGGAGTTCTTATAGAGGCCTAAATGAGCTGACAAGCTTCAGCTGGTCTCATCAACTCCCTGTCTCACGACGCCCAGCACTCTCCCTAGAGGTATGAGTCATTCATGAGCCCACTAGCCTCAGCTGGGCTTCATCAACTCCCTAGTTGTATAAGTCGGCATAAAGCCTGAATCTGGGAGAAATATATCTACCCCCCCTGGATGCAACCAGGTGACTTTACCTTCCTGCTGTCACATAACTTAAATGTATTTGTACTGTTATAGACCATAGGCTGTTCTATTTTCTAGGCATTTTGCTTGTTATAGATATCTGTCAGTCTTGTAGTGTATTCCTAATATTGTAATAGTTTGGTATGTACAGCATCTTGTATAGTAAAAACACATTTACACACTGCAGAAGTCTCAGCTTCCTTGTTATAGCACAGAGTAACCTTGCTAGATAGACGCAAGCAAAACATTTGGGGGCTCGGCCGCGATCTGTGCTATAATTCAATTGAAGCAGACTTGTTTTTCTGTAGTGTGTTGTGTAGCTTGTGCTAGGTAAAATGCTGCGTAAGCTGTTTAGGAAAAACAAGGCTGCATACGGTTCTGGTGACCAGAAGAAAGTGTGCTGCTTACCTATCTGGGCTAGAAACAATGAATGGGAGCCTCTTGCTTAAGAAATTTGTGAAGTATGCTTCTCCCTTGAAGCAGACTTGGGGTGATAAAGTCTCAGATCATTTTGTAGATTTTAGCCTTAAGGGGTTGGATTTAAGTAAGAAAGAGAAGAGGACAGTGTCCACAGTGGGTTGGTACTTCCTCCATGCTCTCTATACTGAATCACATAGAAGGGAGAAGGCAGAGGCAGAGGCAGAGGTTAAGGTATTAAAAGACCAGCTAGCAGTTGCTTCAGAGTGTGTATGTTCAACCGCTAGTCGGGCTGATGATTTGCAAGAGCGGTGTGCAGCCCTCATGACCAAATCAATTAATGCCTTAAGGAAAAGTAAGGGGCGTAAACCTGTTAGTAAAGCCAGGGTACGTGCCATTGTCACATCCCAAAATTGGGATTGTGAGGATGTGCTCTCCTCAAATGATAGTGAGGATGAGGACATAGAGTTTGATATTTCAGATGATGATCTGCTAGTAGGTAAGAAAAAGCATGCCAGACCTCTCATTACTAAGCATTGGAAATGGTAACATGATAGAGAGGATATGGCAGATGGGGAGGTGCATTATCGCAATCCCAGAGATGTTGAAATTGAAGAAGTATGGGAGTTTACACAAACTGAACTCCATGAGCTGGCAAAACAATACAAACAAAAGGTCTGGGGAGCCCCTATTGAGTTGGCTCCTACGCTTATGGGATGAAGGGGCGGACAGTGTTTTGTCAGGTAAGGAAGCAGTGGCTATGGGAGTGTTAACCCATGATCCACAATTGCGTCAGGCAATGCGAAAAGCCCGAGAGTTTAGCGTGAATTTTTCACTGTTAGACCTTGTGAGAGATGGAATAGTCCGAGTTTACGCCAGTCCTACTGACCTGGAAAATACCTACTCCTGGAGATCAATAGGAGAGGGTATTTCCAGGTTATGTGAGATGGGTTGTATAACCGGATTAAATACATTTCCAGAATGGATAGGTCCAGATATGGAACCCTTTACGTCTGCTCTGCGCTCTAAGCTGATGAAGTCTGCACCATTTAATCTCAGGGCTCCATTATTGTCTTTGTTGGGAGGCCTGGGATTAAACAGCAAGATTCATGAAGCCACAACCCTTTGAAGCCAGTTGGGAGAGATAGAGGAGGCTAAAACAAAACCTGTCAGGGCAGTAGATAAGGTCAAGGCCAGACAGGAAGAATACAAGCAGAAAAGAACAGAAGAAACGGAATGGGGTCGAGAAGACAGAAGGTGAAGAGAAAACCAGGCTAGTTATTTCTAGGAAAGAAATGTGGGTGGACCTATTAAAGGCAGGAGTACCTAAAGATGAGATAGATGGCATTTCTACTGCAGAAATGCTGAAGAGGTGGAAACATTTAGTAGGGAAAACTGTCAGGGTTAGAAACACTACTCCTAGTGAAGATAACATCAGCCTAGACTTAGAGGAAACAGAACAGACCCCTCCTGTTAGCCCCAAACCAAATCCAAAACTGAACATGAACCCAAACCCAAATCCCTTTATCCTGGGGAGGAGTTGGAGAGAATCAGAAAAGGGGATTGGGAGGTTCCTTATCCTTTATGAAGGGAAGGTGAGTCTCCTGTAATAGCAGTGAGGGCAGTGACAGCAGGAGACCGACGCCCATATCCAGCTGTCACTGTATGGTGGGGGAAGTCATCGTGTCCTACACATGTAATGGCTTTAGTTGATAGCGGAGCTGAAGTTACACTTTTGCAAGGAAATCCTTCCCTTCACAAAAGGAGAAATGATTTATGTAGAAGGTATGGGAGGGCAAACTACACCAGCAGTTAGGATATGGGTGAAATTGGCTATTGGCAAGGGATCAGGATTTATGACAAATGTTTTGATATCAGAGTTACCCGAAAATATTCTTGGGATGGATGTACTTCAAGGTCAGTCAATTCAGACTGAAAGAGGTACATTCACATTCGGGTATCCTGATAAAGCGTATCTGGTAAGGGCGGTGAAGGCTGTGGTCAGAGGTCATGCGAAATGGACCCCTGTCAACATTCCTCCACCAGAGAAGCCAGTCTGTCTCAAGCAGTACAGACTTCCTGGAGGCCACAAAGAAATTGGGGAGACTATTCAAGAACTGTTGAGAGTAGGGATCCTTAGACCTGCTGTAAGTCCTTTCTCGTCTCTGGTGTTCCCAGTAAAGAAACCTGATGGGACATATAGAATGACTGTGGATTACAGAGGCCTAAACAAAGTGGCACCTCCATTGAAGTCAGCTGTACCAGATATGATCTCAATTGTTGAGAAAATTGCTAAAGATGCAGGAGAATATCATGCTGTGATAGACCTGGCTAATGCTTTCTTTAAAATTTTGATAGACCCAGAGTGTCAAGACCAGTTTGCTATGGTGTAGGAAGGCCGCCAGTACACTTTCACTGTCCTTCCGCAAGGCTATCTTCATTCTCCAACGATTTGTCATGGACTGATTGCCCGAGATTTAAGTACCCTGAATTTGAAAGTCGCTGTGTTTCACTACATTGATGACATCATGATCTCTGGGACAAAAGAAGATGTAACTGAAGCACTGCACCTGCTGATACAACGCTTGGAGAACAGAGGGTGGGCTATCAACAGAGACAAAGTCCAAGGACCTGCCACAGAGGTGAAATTCCTAGGAATGATGTGGACTGGGCCACAGAGGAAGATTCCAGAGACAGTTGTGCAAACTATCCAGGCGCTGTCGCCCCCTACTACCAAAAAGGAGGCACAGAAGTTCATTGGATTCTGGAGATCGTTCATCCCACATCTTGGACTGATATTGAGGCCTATATACAATGTTACCAGAAAAAAGACTGAGTTCTCATGGGGTTCAGAGCAGCGGACTGCATTCCTGGCTGCTAAAGAAGCTATTTTGCAGCATCAGGGATTGGGACCCGTGAGACAAGGAGTACCATTTCAGCTGGATGTAGTGGAGCAGAATGGTACCATATCTTGGAGTCTGTGGCAGCCAAATGAAAAGAAAGGACTGAGAGCAATACCTATGGGATTTTGGTCCAAACAACTGACAGGGGCACAGACAAGATACACGCCCCTAGAGAAGTACCTGTTTGGGGCCTACACAGCACTTCAACATGTAGAGACCATTACAGAAAAGGACACAGTCACCATCCATACTGCATTGCCAATAGCAGGATGGGTGAGAGATAATGGACTGACCACTAGGGCAGCTGTAGCCCAGAACCAGACACTGATGAAATGGAAGTGGTACCTTCAAGAAAGAGGGGGTATTGCAGCTGGGGATGTTAGAGACATTTCAAAACAGTTGGCAGGGCTTGTTACTTTTACCAGCACACGCCAGAAGAAGAAATTCCTGTGCTGCAGTCATCCCCCATTCAAGAGGCTCCACCCTTTGAGTCTCTGTCAGAAGACATGAAGGAGTCAGCGTGGTTCACTGATGGTTCAGCCATAATCACCTCGTAAATGGACAGCAGCAGCCTACATCCCAAGTACAGACACAGTCCTGCAGGAGTCCAGAATCGGAGGGTCCAGTCAGTATTAGTGATGAGCCGAACACCCCCGGGTTCGGTTCGCACCAGAACCCGCGAACGGACCGAAAGTTCGCGCGAACATTAGAACCCTATTAAATACAATGGATGCGAACGTTCGGATTCTAAAGTGCTAATTATAACGACTATTATCCATGTTATTGTCCGAAACAGAGTTTGGGAACCCGGGTTCTGCACCAGGGGACATGTATCAATGCAAAAAGAAGTTTTAAAAACGGACATTTTCCGGGAGCAGTCATTTTAATGATGCATAAAGTGAAAAAATAAAGTCAAATATTCCTTTAAATATTGTACCTGGGGGGTGTCTAAAGTATGCCTGTAAAGTGCCACGTGTTTCCCGTGTTTAAAACTGTCCCTGCACAAAATAACATTTCTAAAGGAAAAAAAGCCATTTAAAACTGCTTGCGGCTTTAATGCAATGTCTGGTCCCGGTAATATGGATGAAAATCTTTAGGAAAAATGGCATAGCTACCCCATCAACCCCGCCCCCCCTACCCCAGCCCATTACCAGCCCCTTTGGGTCTTGTATGGATATTAAGGGGAACCCCGCACACAAAATAAAAAAGCCCCTATATACTCTGAACAGCCGTATACAGGCGGTGCATACAAGACAGGGACTGTAGGTTTGTTCTTATGTAGAATCTGTTTGTAATTTTGAACAGCTGCATTGTTTAAGTGTAGCTCCATGCCAAATTCCTTTTTTTTAGCTTTTTGGAAAACATAGGGAACGGTTATCACCCCTGTCACATTTTTTTTGCTGTCTGTGCCCTTGTTCAGAACATTTCACCTCACTTTGCGTCCCAATGACAACTGTTTTTGAAATGTGGTGTTTGTATTGAAACAAGGATTGGTGATAAAGCATCAGTAGAGAGGAGACACCTTTCTCCCATATTAATTCTTACAGGAGAGAATTTTCCTTCCAAGGGGTAGATTTCCTCTCACTTCCTGTTGTCTTCTTCCGTTTGCAAGTAGTAGTAGTTTGTAAGTTGGATGTTTGAAAGTAGGGACCTTCCGTATATACTCTGCAGAAATTGGCCCCTTAGGTGTTGGTGTTGGCACAACACTGAAAGCACTCACAGTTATTCTTGGTGGGTGCTGGAACGCCCTGCTGTCAAGTATAATATCAGGAATTGTAATAACATATAATTGTTGATCAGTGGTAGTAAAAATTGGGCCTTTGATGGTGGTGCTGGTGCCACAACACTGTAAGGCCTGACAGTTACTCTTGGTGGGCGCAGCAATGGTCCCTGCTGTGAATTATTAGATCAATAATTATAATTGCATGCCCCTGTTGAACAGGGGCTGAAAAATTGGGCCTTTGGTGGTGATGGTGGTGCTGGTGGCACAACACTGTAAGGCCTGACAGTTACTCTTGGTGGGCGCAGCAATGGTCCCTGCTGTGAATTATTAGATCAATAATTACAATTGCATCCCCCTGTTGAACAGGGGCTGAAAAATTGGGCCTTTGGTGGTGGTGGTGATGGTGGTGCTGGTGGCACAACACTGTAAGGCCTGACAGTTACTCTTGGTGGGTGCAGCAATGGGCCCTGCTGTGAATTATTAGATCAATAATTATAATTGCATGCCCCTGTTGAACAGGGGCTGAAAAATTGGGCCTTTGGTGGTGGTGGTGGTGGTGATGGTGTTGCTGGTGCCACAACACTGTAAGGCCTGACAGTTACTCTTGGTGGGCGCAGCAATGGGCCCTGCTGTGAATTATTAGATCAATAATTATAATTGCATGCCCCTGTTGAACAGGGGCTGAAAAATTGGGCCTTAGGCACTGGTGGCACAACACTGCAACCCCTCACAGATACTGTACTTGGAGCACAGCAATGAGGCCTGTTGCAAAGTATTGCATCAAAATTTTTAATTACACGCCCCTGTTAAACAGGGGCTGAAAAATTGGGCCTTAGCCACTGGTGGCGTCACCCATAAACCAAAATGATCTTCCAAGCTATCATCGTTAATCGTATCATTGAGGAGGAGGAGGAGGATAGCCAGACAACATAACAGCACAGGCACTCAGCATCAGCATCAGTCTTGAAGGGATGTGACATTTTAAAATCAATTAGTCTGTTATATCAGCATCTGGTGTGTGGTAGCTGGTGGTGATCCAAGACTGGTTCATCTTGATGAAAGTCAGTCGATCAACCGAGTCGGTGGACAGGCGCACCCTGTGATCCGTGACAAATCCTCCAGCAGCACTGAATGTGCGTTCTGAAAGAACGCTGGATGCAGGACAGGCCAGTAGCTCAATTGCATACTGTGCAAGCTCTGGCCAGTGATCCATCCTCAAGACCCAGTAAGCCAGAGGATTTTCGGTGGGGAAGGTGTCCAAGTCTGACCTTGCCCCTAGGTATTCCTGCACCAGGTATATCAGACGCTGGCGATGGTTGCTGGAACCGATCATACTTTGGGGCTGCGGACTAAAGAATTGTCTGAACGCATCGGTCAGACGGCCACCTTCCCCACCGCTCCTTCTTTGACTGCCCGAAGCCTCAGCAACTCGTTGTCCAGGACCAGGAGTTTGTAACCTCCCAGTCTCTGGGAACGCGTTGCACAGACCTTTCTGCAAGGCCTCCCGGAGTTGTCTCATCCTCTGCTCCCTCTGCGACGGTACGATAAGGTCCGCAACCTTACCCTTGTACCGTGGATCAAGGAGAGTGGCCAGCCAGTAATGGTCCCTCTCCTTGATCCGAAGAATACGACGATTATTCCTTAGACTTTGCAGGATCAGGGAGGCCATGCAGCGTAGGTTAGCTGAGGCATTCAGTCCGGAGTCCTCTGGGTCACTAAGGACGACATGATCCGCAGCCACCTCCTCCCAGCCACGTACAAGTCCACTGGTTTCTTGGGACTGTAAATCATCCCTAAAAGACTGCTGCTGATGATGCTGAGTGCCAGCCTCCACCTCCATGCTGACACAATCCTCCTCCTCCTCCTCCTCCTCTTCCTGTGCGATGGGTGGGACAGAAGGAACACTGTCTGGGTAAAGGGGGCCTTGAGAGGCAAGGAAGTCCTCCTCTTCCTGCCTCTGTTCTGCCTCAAGTGCCCTGTCCATTATTCCACGCAGCGTGTGCTCCAACAGGTGGACAAGAGGTACAGTGTCACTGATGCATGCACTGTCACTGCTCACCATCCTCGTGGCCTCCTCAAATGGTGCCAGGACAGTGCATGCATCCCTGATCATGCCCCACTGGCGTGGTGAAAAAAACCCGAGCTCCCCTGACCCTGTCCTGGTGCCGTAGTCGCACAGGTACTCATTGATGGCCCTCTGCTGCGTGTGCAGCCGCTGCAGCATGGCCAACGTTGAGTTCCACCTGGTGGGCATGTCACATATAAGGCGGTTCTTGGGCAGGTTCAACTCCTTTTGAAGCTCAGCCAGGCGAACACTGGCATTATAAGATCTGCGGAAATGCACACAGACTTTCCTGGCCTGCCTCAGGACATCCTGTAAGCCCGGGTACCTGCTCAAGAACCGCTGCACCACCAGGTTAAGGACGTGAGCCATACAGGGCACATGGGTCAGTTGTCCCTGTCGGAGGGCGGAGAGGAGGTTGGTGCCATTGTCGCAAACCACCATTCCTGGCTTAAGCTGACGTGGCGTCAACCACCTCTCAGCCTGCCCCTGCAGAGCAGACAGGACCTCTGCCCCAGTGTGGCTCCTGTCCCCCAAACACACCAGCGCAAGCACGGCATGGCATCTTTTTGCCTGCGTACTTGCGTAGCCCCTTGAACGCCTACGGAGCACCGCTGGTTCCGAGGACAAACCACAGGAAGAGGCCATGGAGGAAGAAGAAGAGGAGGGGGTGGAGGAGAGAGGTGTGTCACAACCAGTAGTAGCATTTTGGAGGCGTGGGGGTGGAACAACCTCCAACACTACTGCACCTTGTCCTGCATCCTTCCCAGCTGCCAAAAGAGTGACCCAATGGGCCGTGAAAGAAAGGTAACGTCCCTGTCCATGCCTGCTGGACCATGAGTCAGCGGTAATATGCACCTTACCGCTGACCGCCCTGTCCAGCGAGGCCAAGACATTGCCTTCCACATGCCTGTAGAGAGCCGGAATAGCCTTCCGTGCGAAAAAGTGTCGTTTGGGAACCTGCCACTGAGGAACTGCACATTGCACAAACTCACGGAAGGGGGCCGAGTCTACCAACTGAAAAGGCAGCAGTTGAAGCGCTAGCAATTTAGCCAAGCTAGCATTCAACCGCTGGGCATGTGGATGGCTGGGAGTGAACTTCTTTCGACGGTCCAGCAGCTGGGGCAGGGAAATTTGCCTGCTAGAATCGGATGTTGGTGTACTGCTAGCAGAGTGCCCGCAAGTACTTGCCTGTGACACACCTAATTCTACACCTTCATTCCTCTCAGAGCAGGTTTCAGAGAGGAGTGAAGGTATAGTGGGGTTGGAGATCCCAGCTGATGCGGTGCAAGAAGAGGTCAGCTTTGTTCTTTGGTGTGGGTCTTTAAGGTAGGCTTGCCAACGAGCTGCATGGCAGGTCAACATATGTCTGATCAAGCATGTGGTGCCCAAGCGGCTGATGTTTTGGCCACGCGATATACGCTTGAGACATATGTTGCAAACAGCAGCTGTGCGATCTGATGCACTCGCCTCAAAAAAGGCCCACACCAAAGAACTTTTTGAATGACGGGCAGAGGCAGCGCCCTGCACAGGCGGAGCTCTGCGGTGTGATTCCGTCGGTGTGCTGCCCATACGCTGGCCACTCAAGGGCATCCTGCCTCGTTGGAGATGTGCCTCCTCCTCATCCTCCTCCTCCTCCTCTCTCCTATTAGGCACCCACGTGGAGTCAGTGACCTCATCATCCCCTCCCTCCTCATCACTGGAGCCAATCTGGCAGTATGCTGCAGCTGCTGGAACATGACTGCCAGATTGGTGTCCTTCTTGAGCATCCCCTCTCTCTGCTCTCACGCTGCTGCCTTCCTCTAGCTGGGTATCATCATCAGATCCTTCCAAACGCTGGGCATCCTCCTGGAGCATGTACCCAACACTTTGCTCAAACAGTTCGGGGGACTCCTCAGGAGGAGGGCATGGTGGGTCTAGGGAAGGATTGACTAATGAAGATAATGATACCAGAGAAGAGGACGCTTTGGCAGCTGCTTTGCCACTACCCTGAGCCTGGGTGAGAGAGGATGAGGAGGATGAGGTGGGCTTGGTCATCCACTCTACCAAGTCTTCGGCATGATGTGGCTCAACATGTCCAGCTGCCGAAAACAAGGACAAGCGTGTCCCATGGCCATGTGCTGATGACAATGCACCGCGTACACGACCAGCACTGTTGCCCCCAGACACAGAGCCTGCTTTCCCCTTTTTTTTTGCCTCCTGACTGTCTGCCTCTCCTTGGTTGCCTTCCAGACATTTTAATGGATGGCCTGCAGGGAGATGGGAAAAACAGCAATAAGGGCTACCTTCAGGTGTATATTGTGCAGGAGGCTTAGCAACAATGACACTGACACTGTCCCCTGCCTATCCTTCTCTGTCCCTAAACACAAGGATTGAAAATATGGTTCAGCAAAAAAGTTTTAGAACAGAATAGCACACTGACACTTTCCCTCACTGTCCTACTCTGTCCCTCCCTACAAACAAGATTTAGCACAGAATAGCACACTGATAATTTCTACGAGTGTCCTTCTCTGTCCCTCAACTCAGGGATTGAAAATATGGAACAGCAAAATAGTTTTAGAACACAATAGCACACTGACACTTTCCCTCACTGTACCTCTCTGTCCCTCAACTCAAGGATTGAAAATATGGAACAGCAAAATTGATTTAGAACAGAATAGCACACTGTCAGTTTCACTCACTGTACCTCTCTGTCCCTCAACTCAAGGATTGAAAATATGGTTCAGCAAAATTGATTTAGAACAGAATAGCACACTGTCAGTTTCACTCACTGTAGCTCTCTGTCCCTCAACTCAAGGATTGAAAATATGGTTCAGCAAAATAGTTTTAGAACACAATAGCACACTGACACTTTCCCTCACTGTAGCTCTCTGTCCCTCAACTCAAGGATTGAAAATATGGTTCAGCAAAATAGTTTTAGAACACAATAGCACACTGTCAGTTTCCCTCACTGTACCTCTCTGTCCCTCAACTCAAGGATTGAAAATATGGAACAGCAAAATTGATTTAGAACAGAATAGCACACTGTCAGTTTCACTCACTGTACCTCTCTGTCCCTCAACTCAAGGATTGAAAATATGGTTCAGCAAAATAGTTTTAGAACACAATAGCACACTGACACTTTCCCTCACTGTAGCTCTCTGTCCCTCAACTCAAGGATTGAAAATATGGAACAGCAAAATTGATTTAGAACAGAATAGCACACTGTCAGTTTCACTCACTGTACCTCTCTGTCCCTCAACTCAAGAATTGAAAATATGGTTCAGCAAAATAGTTTTAGAACACAATAGCACACTGACACTTTCCCTCACTGTAGCTCTCTGTCCCTCAACTCAAGGATTGAAAATATGGTTCAGCAAAATAGTTTTAGAACACAATAGCACACTGACACTTTCCCTCACTGTAGCCCTCTGTCCCTCAACTCAAGGATTGAAAATATGGTTCAGCAAAATAGTTTTAGAACAGAATAGCACACTGTCAGTTTCCCTCACTGTACCTCTCTGTCCCTCAACTCAAGGATTGAAAATATGGAACAGCAAAATTGATTTAGAACAGAATAGCACACTGTCAGTTTCACTCACTGTACCTCTCTGTCCCTCAACTCAAGGATTGAAAATATGGTTCAGCAAAATAGTTTTAGAACACAATAGCACACTGACACTTTCCCTCACTGTAGCTCTCTGTCCCTCAACTCAAGGATTGAAAATATGGTTCAGCAAAATAGTTTTAGAACACAATAGCACACTGACACTTTCCCTCACTGTAGCTCTCTGTCCCTCAACTCAAGGATTGAAAATATGGTTCAGCAAAATAGTTTTAGAACACAATAGCACACTGACACTTTCCCTCACTGTACCTCTCTGTCCCTCAACTCAAGGATTGAAAATATGGAACAGCAAAATTGATTTAGAACAGAATAGCACACTGTCAGTTTCACTCACTGTACCTCTCTGTCCCTCAACTCAAGGATTGAAAATATGGTTCAGCAAAATAGTTTTAGAACACAATAGCACACTGACACTTTCCCTCACTGTAGCTCTCTGTCCCTCAACTCAAGGATTGAAAATATGGAACAGCAAAATTGATTTAGAACAGAATAGCACACTGACACTTTCCCTCACTGTAGCTCTCTGTCCCTCAACTCAAGGATTGAAAATATGGTTCAGCAAAATAGTTTTAGAACACAATAGCACACTGACACTTTCCCTCACTGTAGCTCTCTGTCCCTCAACTCAAGGATTGAAAATATGGTTCAGCAAAATAGTTTTAGAACACAATAGCACACTGACACTTTCCCTCACTGTAGCTCTCTGTCCCTCAACTCAAGGATTGAAAATATGGTTCAGCAAAATAGTTTTAGAACAGAATAGCACACTGTCAGTTTCCCTCACTGTACCTCTCTGTCCCTACAAACAAGGATTAGCACAGAATAGCACACTGTCACTGACACTCTCCCTACCTATCCTTATTTGTCCCTAAACACAAGGAATCCAGGATTAGTAAAGGAAAAAAAATGACACTGTCCCTGCCTATGCTTCTCTTTCCCTGCTCCGGAACACACTACACAAGGCCGCCGCGCTGGCGGCCTTTTATAGTGTGGGGCGTGTACTAAACCCCATCAGCAATAATTGGCCACAGGCATCCTGCCTGTGGCCAATCATTGCTCTCCTCGCTGCCGGCGCTGTGATTGGCCAAGCATGCGGGGTCACAGTGCATGCTTGGCCAATCACAGCGCCTGGATGACACTGCGATGGCGTAGTGCATTGTGGGCCGTTCGCGTCACTCAAATTTGGCACGAACGGCCCAAATCGTTCGATCTTCGTCGAACGATCGAACAGCCGATGTTCGAGTCGAACGTATGTTCGACTCGAACACGAAGCTCATCCCTAGTCAGTATGCAGAGTTGAAAGCTGTAGTGATGACTCTTCAGGAGGATCCTTCTTCCCATGTCACTATCTACACTGACAGCTGGGTGGTTTTTAAAGGACTGACAACTTGGATGCCCACGTGGAAGTCCAATGAATGGATGATTCATGGAAAGGTGGTGTGGGGAGGCAAGGAAGTCTGGGACTACATCTGGAAGGAAGCTCACTCCCGCACCATAAAAGTGGGGCATGTTGATGCACATGTGCCCCTAGTACCAGACTTTGAGAACTATAACAGAGTTGCAGATGAAATCGCCAAAGTGAAGGCAGTTGTGCCAATTGATCCTGTTTTGATGAACTTGGCCAACTGGGCCCACAAGCAATCTGGACATTTGGGGCAGAAAGCAACATATGAATGGGCACAGCAGAGAGGATTGCCTATATCCATGGACATGATTAAGACTGTAATAGGGAACTGTACAGTGTGTGGAGAAGTGCAACAATGGCCATTGCAAAAGTACTCCACCGGGTCGATTAAGAGGGGTGAGAGGCCTGCAGAGATCTGGCAGATTGACTTCATTGGTCCCCTGTCCCGGGGGAAACAACGGACTGAGATATTGTTGCACTGCAGTGGACACCTATTCAGGACTTATGCTTGTCCATCCTTGCAAATGTGCAGATCAAGCTGCAACGCTTCAACTGCTTCAGAAACTTGTCGTTGCTTATGGTTGTCCCAAACAAATCCAAAGGGATAACGGCTCACACTTCACCGGATCAACAGTACAGCAGTGGGCCAAAGATTCTGGAGTGTACTGGTTGTGCCACATCCCATATCATCCACAGGCAGCTGGTTTGATTGAAAGATACAACGGGCTATTGAAGGACCAGATACGCAAACTTACACCCACACATACACTAAGGGGGTGGGATCGGGTCCTCACACAGGCAGTCATGTTGTTAAATTCTAGGCCAATAGCCAAAAGCACACCATATGAGAGGATGGTAGGGGCTGAGGCACAGATTCCACAGCTGGAGTGCAGAGTTCAGTATTTATGTAAGGTTCCTGAAAGAACAGGGTTTAACAGTTACCATGTTACTGCTTCCCATGACATAGAAACCAAGAGTGACGTATCTGAAGCTGAAGCCTATCTAGGAATGAGAGGGAATCTGGCAGGAAGGTTTGAAGTTATATTTGCATTGGCAGATGAGCTTCAAGACAGTGGCTGGGACTCTGACTGGTTAGTGGATACTTCTCAGCAAGAGTGGAAAGTGAGGCATCATCAAACCTTCCAAAATAAACAGCAGTGATCTTCTGGGAAATATCAGTATATTTCCTCTCCTCCATATTGATGTTCTTTGGGAGGGCCAGAGGTGCATACAGGCAGGTAGCAAAGTATTGGTCAGATATCCAGGCAAGAAGCCATTTAGAGGAGAGATTGTAGCTGAAGGGCCAGGATCTACTGTTTAAGTATTGTTAGAAGGAACAGATAATCCGCTTTGTTTTCCACTCCACAGGCTGTCCCCGATTTGATCCATAGGAATACCAGAGAAAAATGGTTACATGATGGAAAGAATGACGGAAGATCGCAAGAGCTGTGGAGAGCAAGGCCGTTGATGTATTTCAAGCCTGGACTTATTTCTAAAGAACTTTAGAATGGACTTTCTAATGAACTATTATCCAAAGACTGAAACACCTTCCCAGTGACAGAAATATGGGAGGGGTTGCATTTAAGGAAAATTCATGTGTAGAATGACTTATTAGTAATGAAGAGATTTTCTGTGTAGTCAGAGAGAAAAAATAAATAAAAAAATCATAGGGTGGAATGTGTTGCGTTTGTTAAAAATATGATTTTTATTATATTACTCAGACATAGGATACATGGGACAATTTTACAATAGTGAGTTGGTCAGATTACTGTCAGTCTTTTGGTTTGATTAGATTTCTCAAACAAATGCTGTTTTCATACAATGGGGTTAGATACCATTGTTGTATTCATGTCCATAGCTACAGTAAACAAGTAAGACCTTACTTGTTTGAGATTTCTTTCAGCTCTCAAACTGAAAGAATGACTGTTCGATTACTGACAGATTTGGTTTAAGTAGACAATAGGTAGATAGCATTGTTGTATTAAACAGTCCATTGTCAAATACAGCTACAGTAAACAGGTATGTTTTCTGTTGTTTGGTAACTAACTCAGCCTGACACATAAAAGCAGGCATAAGCTAGGACACACACACATCATGTTGCTGTAACATCAGAAGAAGCCACTCATCATAAGAAGAACAGAACCTGGTCTCCAAGAAGAATCATTGTCAAATGGAGATCACGAGTAACAGAAGATAAGTAACTTAAATGTATTTGTACTGTTATAGACCATAGGCTGTTCTATTTTCTAGGCATTTTGCTTGTTATAGATATCTGTCAGTCTTGTAGTGTATTCCTAATATTGTAATAGTTTTGTATGTACAGCATCTTGTATAGTAAAAGCACATTTACACACTGCAGAAGTCTCAGCTTCCTTGTTATACCACAGAGTAACCTTGCTAGATAGACGCAAGCAAAACAGCGTGCAAAAATGGAAGCCCTAGATAAACAAAATCTGAAAGGATATGAAGGTCTATGGAAACCATGGATCACACATTGTTTCATTGTTTACCTATAAACTTTGACCACCAGGTACTCCAGTCATGGTAACTAACATTTTTATATGAAACAATGATACAACTACAAGGGAAAGATTATGCCTCCGGAAAACACCCTATGCCCTCTGTCCCCCTACCTTTCCTTACCCTTATTGTCTTTCTTTCTTTTTCTTCTCTTCCTTATTCTCTTATTATCATTTCATAAGGTACCTTACAGCAACAGGTGATATGGAATATATTTAAAATATCACACTCAGTAGTTTGATATATACTTTATTCAAATGTTTAACACACATAAGAACTCAGACACAAATAGACCTAATTTTCTTTCATTAACTGATAATGATCCTCTAAATATTAATGTAAGCTAATATTGAAACAGACTGAAAACTCTGTATCACTTTGATAAATAGGGAATTTATCTAACATAAATTTTACCATTTGTGTGTTATATTAATACAATGCTGTAACCCGTTTCTTTATTTTACATGTAACTACTAAAATACCTTTAATTGATACATTATACTTGTTACTAGGGATGAGCCGAACACCCCCCGGTTTGGTTCGCATCAGAAAATTCGAACGGACCGAAATTTCACACGTACCCCGTTAAAGTCTATGGGACTCGAACGTCAGAAATCAAAAGTGCAAATTTTAAAGGCTAATATGCAAGTTATTGTCCTAAAAAGGGTTTGGGGACCCGGGTCCTGCTCCAGGGGACATGTATCAATGCAAAAAAAAGTTTAAAAAACTGTTGTTTTTTCGGGAGCAGTGATTTTAATGATGCTTAAAATGAAAAAATAAAAGTGAAATATTTCTTTAAATATCGTGCCTGGGGGGTGTCTATAGTATGCCTGTAAAGTGGCACATGTTTCCCGTGCTTAGAACTGTCCTTGCACAACATGTCATTTCTGAAGGAAAAAAAGTCATTTAAAACTGCTTGCGGCTTTAATGTCATGTATGGTCCCAGCAATATGGATGAAAATCATTGAGAAATACGGCATGGGTACCCCCCCAGCCCATTACCAGCCCCTTTGGGTCTCTTATGGATATTAAGGGGAACCCTGCACCCAAATAAAAAAAGGAAAGGCGTGGGGCCCCCAGGCCCCATATACTCTGAACAGCAGTATACAGGCGGTGCAAACAAGACAGGGACTGTAGGTTTGTTCTTAAGTAGAATCTGTTTGTAATTTGGAACAGGTACATTTTTTAAGAGTAGCTCCAGCCAAAAAATCTATTTTTAAGCTTTTTGGAAAACATAGGGAAGGGTTATCACCCCTGTAGCATTTGTTTTGCTGTCTGTGCACCTGTTCAGAAGATTTCACCTCACTTTCTGTCCCAATGACAATTGTATTTCGAAAATTTGGGTTTTTTAGGGAAACAAGGATTGGTGATAAAGCATCAGTGGAGAGGAAACACCTTTTTCCCATATTAACTCTTACAGGAGAGAATTCCCCTTCCTAGGGGTAGATTTCCTCTCACTTCCTGTTGTCTCGGATGTTTGAAAGTAGGGGCCTGCCCTATATAATCTGCAGAAATTTTGGCCTTAGGGTGTTGGTGGTACCAGAACACTGTAAGCTCTCACAGTTACTCTTGTTGGGCGCTGGAACGGGCCCTGCTGTGAAATATTATATCAATTGTAATTACATGCCCCTGTTGAACAGGGGCAGAAAAATTGGGCCTTTGGTGGTGGTGGTGGTGCCACAACACTGTCTGTAGTGAGCTTTAGCTGCACACTGTGCACAGGATACAGTACTGCAGCTGCCTGCCTGTGGTATTATTAGGAAGAGAACACCAGGAATTGTCTGCAGTTAGCTTTAGTTGCACACTGTGCACTGGATACAGTACACTGACTGAAAATACTGCAGCTGCCTGCCTGTGGTATTATTCAGAAGAGAACACCAGGAATTGTCTGCAGTTAGCTTTAGTTGCACACTGTACACAGGATACAGCACACTGACTGAAAATACTGCAGCTACCACAATCAACTTCCTGCCTGTCAGTATATTAGGAAGAGAATAACAGGAACGGATCTAGCTAAACTGAATACAGTGTATATATCAGGGGCGGATCCAGAGTCTAGTCTCGAGAGGGGCACTACCAGAAAATATATTTTTTTTGGGGCAATTTATCAGGGAAATGATTGGTATTAGCGCTTCAATGATCACGGCACCATGGTTGTTAAGGTGTCAGGTAGATTGAAGCGCATTATTTCTATTATTACATTGTAATATAAAATGAAATGGTTCAACTCACCATAATGCAGAAATAGTGGGTGCCCCGAGTGTGTCACTTGCCAAGCCACCTGCCACCCATTGGTGGCATCGCAGTGCATTGCTGGCTGATGATTGGCCAAGCATGCACTATGACCCGCATGCTTGGCCAATCACAGCGCCGTCTGTACAGAGAGGGGGGGTGATGGTTGCCGCAGGAGTGCGGGAAGGAGGAGCCTCTCCGGGTAAAACCCGCACAATCCGTGCCAGTTGGGAGGTATGAGTTAGTGACTATTATAGTGGTGTTCTCATAACAAAACCACATAGTGCATAGCTGCAAGTATTTTCAGTGTACTGTGTCCTCTGCACAGTTTTCACCTAAAACTAACTGAAAACAATTGCTGCTTTTCCCATACTAACACCACAGCAGGTCATTAGTATGTCTGGAAGGCAAACAAACAATGATAGGCAGACAGTCACGAGGCAATAAATAGGGCAAGCAGGCTCTGTGTCTAGAGGCAACAGTGCTGCTGGTCGTGGGCACAGTGCATCCTCATCATTGTCCTTCTTTTTGGAAGCTGGCCATGTTGAGCCGCAACATGCCTAAGACTTGGTAGAGTGGATGACCAAGCCGTCCTCCTCCTCATCCTCTCACCCAGGCTCAGGGTACTTTGGCAAAGCAGCTGCCAAAGCGGCCTCTTCCCTCGGCTCAATGGCATCAGTCACTCCTTCCCTATCCCCACCATATCTTCCTGAGGAGTCCCCCGGACTGTTTGAGCACAGTGTTGGGTACATGCTCCAAGAGAATGCCCAGCGTTTTGAAGGCTCCGATGATGGAACCCAGCTGGAGAAAGGCAGTAACGTGAGCTCAGAGAGAGGGGGTAGTAATGTGAGCCCAGAGAGAGGGGGTGCCCAACAAGGTCAGCTATCTGGCAGTCATGTTCCCCCAGCTGCAGCATACTGCCAGATTGGCTCCAGTGATGAGGTCACTGACTCCACGTGGGTGCCTGATAGGAGAGAGGAGGAGGCACATCTCCAACGAGGCAGGATGCCCTCCAGGGGCCAGCTTAAGGGCAGCACACCGACTGCATCACACCGCAGAGCTCCGCATGTGCAGGGCACTGCTGTCTCTGCGCATTATTCAAAAAGTTCTTTGGTGTGGGACTTTTTTCAGACGAGTGCAGCAGATCGCACTGTTGCCATTTGCAACATATGTCTAAAGCGTATCTCGCGTGGCCAAAACATCAGCCGCTTGGGCACCACGTGCTTGACCAGACATATGTCGACCTGCCATGCAGTCCGTTGGCAAGCACACCTAAAAGACCCACACCAAAGAACAAGGCGGACTTCTCCTTGCTCCTCATTAGCTGGGATCTCCAACCCCACTATACCTTCAGTCCTCTCTGAACCCTGCACTGAGAGGAATGAAGGTGTAGAATTAGGTGTGTCACAGCCAAGTACTTGCGGGCAATCTGCTATCAGTACACCGACGTCCAATAGTAACAGGCAAATTTCCCTGCCCCAGCTGTTGCACCGCCGAAAGAAGTTCGCTCCCAGCCATCCACATGCCCAGCGGTTGAATGCTAGCTTGGCTAAATTGCTAGCACTTTAACTGCTGCCTTTTCAGTTGGTAGACTCTGCCCCCTTCCGTGAGTTTGTGGAATGTGCGGTTCCTCAGTGGCAGGTTCCCAAACGCCACTTTTTCTCACGGAAGGCGATTCCGGCTCTCTACCGACATATGGAAGGCAATGTCTTGGCCTCGCTGGACAGAGCGGTCAGTGGTAAGGTGCATATTACCGCTGACTCATGGTCCAGCAGGCATGGACAGGGACGTTAACTATCTTTCACGGCGCATTGGGTGACTCTACTGGCAGCTGGGAAGGATGCAGGACAAGGTGCAGTATTGTTGGAGGTTGTTCCGCCACCACGCCTCCAAAATGTTACTACTGGTGATTCTGACACACCTCTCTCCTCCACCCCCTCTTCTTCTTCCTCCATGGCCTCTTCTTGTGCTGATTTGTCCTCGGAACTAGCGGTGCTCCATAGGCGTTCAAGGGGCTACGCCAGTACGCAGGCAAAAAGATGCCATGCGGTGCTTGAGCTGGTGTGCTTGGGGGACAGGCGCTACACTGGGGCAGAGATTCTGTCAGCTCTGCAGGGGCAGGCTCAGAGGTGGTTGACACCACGCCAGCTTAAGCCAGGAAAGGTGGTTTGCGACAATGGCACCAACCTCCTCTCCGCCCTCCGACAGGGACAACTGAACCATGTTCACTGTTTGGCTCACGTCCTTAAACTTTGTGGTGCAGTGGTTCTTGGGCAGGTACCTGGGCTTACAGGAGGTCCTGAAGCAGGCCAGGAAACTCTGTGGGCATTTCCGCCGGTCATATAATGCCAGTGCTCGGCTGGCTGAGCTGCAAAAGGATTACAATCTGCCCAAGAACCGCCTAATCAGTGACATGCCCACCAGGTGTAACTCTACGTTGGCCATGCTGCAGTGGCTGCACACGCAGCAGAGGGCCATCAATGAGTATCTGTTGCAATATGGCACCAGGACAGGTTCAGGGGAGCTTGGATTTTTTTCACCACGCCAGTGCGCCATGATCAGGGATGCATGCACTGTCCTGGCACCATTTGAGGAGGCCACGAGGATGGTGAGCAGTGACAGTGCATGCATCAGTGACACTGTCCCTGTTGTCCACCTGTTGAACACACGCTGCGTGGAATAACGGACAGGGCACTTGAGGCAGGAAGAGGAGGACTTCCTTACCTCTCAAGGCCCCCTTTATCCAGACAGTGTTCCTGCTGGCCCAGCTATCACACAGGAAGAGGAGGAGGAGGAGGATTGTGTCAGCATGGAGGTGGAGACTAGCACTCAGCATCAGCAGCAGTCTTCAAGGGATCAATTTCAGTCCCAAGACATCCATGGACTTGTACGTGGCTCGGAGGAGGTGGCTGCGGATCATGTCGTCCTCAGTGACCCAGAGGACTCGGCACCGAATGCCTCAGCAAACCTACGCTGCATGGCCTCCCTGATCCTGCAAAGCCTGCGTATGAATCCTCATATTCGTGCGATCAAGGAGAGGGATAATTACTGGCTGGCAACCCTCCTTATCTTGCCGTCGCAGAGGGAGCAGAGGATGAGGCATCTTCGGGAGGCCTTGCAGAAAGGTCTGTGCAACGTGTTCCTAGAGACTGGGAGGTTACAAATTCCTGTGAGGACTTACAGTCTTGTGGCACCAGCACCACCGCCACCACCAAAGGCCCAATTTTTCAGCCCCTGTTCAACAGGGGCATGCAATTACAATTCTTGATCTAATAATTCACAGCAGGGCCGATTCATGCACCCACCAAGAGTAACTGTGATGGCTTACAGTGTTGTGGCACCAGCACCACCACCAAAGGCCCAATTTTTCCTACCACTGTTCAACAATGGCATGTAATTACAATTCCTGATATAATAGTTCACAGCAGGGCGTTCCAGCGCCCACCAAGGGTAACTGTGAGGGCTTACAGTGTTGTGGCAACACCAACACCTAAGGGACAAATTTCTGCAGAGTATATTCGGCAGGCCCCTACTTTCATACATCCAACTTACAAATGACTCCTACTTGCAAGCGGAAGGAGACAACAGGAAGTGAGAGGAAATCTACCCCTAGGAAGGGAAATTCTCTCCTGTAAAAGTTAATATGGGGAAAAAAAGGTGTCTGTCTACTGATGCTTTATCACCAATCCTTGTTTCAATAAAAAAACAAATTTTCCAAAAAACATTTGTCATTGGGACGGAAAGTGAGGTGAAATGTTCTGAACAGGTGCACAGACAGCAAAACAAATGTTACAGGGGTGATAACCCTTCCCTATGTTCTCCAAAAAGCTTAATAGATTTTTTGGCTAGAGCTACACTTAAAAAATTTACCTGTTCCAAATTACAAACAGATTCTACTTAAGAACAAACCTACAGTCCCTGTCTTGTTTGCACTGCCTATATACTCAGGGCCGTTGGAACAGGAGAGGCAAACCAAGCAACTGCTTGGGGCCCCCAGCTGGCCTGGGGCCCCAGCAGAGTGGCCCCCCTCCTGAGATCGGCGGCCCCCCACCCGCGATTGGCGGCCCCCCCACCCGTGATTGGCGGCCCCCCTCCCGTGATCGGCGGCCCCCCCACCCGCGATTGGCGGCCCCCCCTCCAGCGATCGGCGGCCCCCCCACCCGCGATTGGCGGCCCCCCCACCCGCGATTGGCGGCCCCCCCTCCCGCGATCGGCGGCCCCCCCTCCCGCGATCGGCGGCCCCCCACCCGCGATCGGCGGCCCCCCCACCCGCGATTGGCGGCCCCCCTCCTGCGATTGGCGCCCCCCCACCCGCGATCGGCGCCCCCCCTCCCGCGATCGGCGGCCCCCCCACCCGCGATTGGCGGCCCCCCCTCCCGTGATCGGCGGCCCCCCCCTCCCGTGATCGGCAGCCCCCCCACCCGCGATTGGCGGCCCCCCTCCTGCGATTGGCGCCCCCCCCACCCACGATCGGCAGCCCCCCCACCCGCGATTGGCGCCCCCCTCCCGCGATCGGCGGCCCCCCCACCCGCGATTGGCGCCCCTCCTCCCGCGATTGGCGGCCCCCCCACCCACGATTGGCGGCCCCCCTCATGTGATCCGCGCCCCCCCGCGATCCGCGCCCCCCCTGCCGCGATTGGCAGGCCCCCCACCCGCGATCGCCCCCCCCGATCGGTGGTCCCCCTCCCGCGATCGATATCCCGCGTTAGCGGCCCCCCTTTTAAATTAAAACCAAAAATCAGTAGAAATCTCAGTAGCACCCCTCCGCTTCTGAATTAAAAACAAAATCTAAAAAAATTGTGTAGCAGCCCAAACCCCCCCCCGCTTCTCAAAAAAAAAGCCCACCCCCAAATTCTCAATCTGCTTGGGGCCCCCAAATTCCTTCAAACGGCTCTGTATATACTGCTGTTCAGAGTATATAGGGCCTTTTTTTATTTTGGGTGCGGGGTTCCCCTTAATATCCATACAAGACCCAAAAGGGCTGGTAATGGGCTCGGGTGGGTGGGGTAGCCATGCCATTTTTCTCAATGATTTTCATCCATATTGCCGAGACCAGACATTACATTACATTAAATCCGCAAGCAGTTTTAAATTGCTTTTTTTCCTTTAGAAATGTCATTTTGCGCAGGGACAGTTCTAAACATGGGAAAAATGTGCCACTTCACAGGCATACTTTAGACACCCCCCAGGTATGATATTTAAAAGAATATTTCACTTTTTTTGTTCACTTTATGCATCATTAAAATCACTGCTCCCGAAAAAACTGACATTTTTAAAAATTATTACGTTTTTTAAAAATTACATGTCCCCTGGGACAGGACCCGGGTCCCCAAACCTTTTTTAGGACAATAACATGCATATTAGCCGTTATAATTACCACTTTAGATTTTGAACGCTCGCGTCCATTGTATTTAATAGGGTTCTAAATTTTGCGCGAACTTTCGGTCCGTTCGCAGGTTCTGGTGCGAACCGAACCGGGGGGTGTTCGGCTCATCCCTACTTGTTACCATATGTTGATCTTTCAATAACAACCTTTTGTCACGGACACTGGCTGCAGGGACCTTTGCTGCCACATTCACCCTGTTGTTATTTGTTATTGCTATATTCCCCTTTTTGTCACACTTTTGAGAGACTGTTTTCTTGGATTTGCCCAAGGACTATTCTTAGGCTTCGTACACACGACCGGTTTTCTCGGCAAGAAACGACAAGAAAACTGCTGGGAGATCTTTCTTGCCGAGAAAACTGGTCGTGTGTGTTTTCTTGTCGAGAAAACTGCCAGGAATCTCAACGAGAAAAATAGAGAACCTGCTCTCTTTTTTCTCGTCGGCCGGTTTCCCGACGAGAAAACTGTGTGTGTGTGTGTGTGTGTGTGTGTGCGGCAACAAGCTTACCTGTCCTCCAGTAAGCCCGCGCATGCTCGATGAGACTTGACGCATGCGCGGTAGCTTCCAAGGCATAGGTAGGGTGAAGCAAGATGGCGGTGACGGCATAAAATGTGACGAGCACATGCTCATCGTAGTCGATGACGTCACCGTGTTCGTGCCATTCAAAAGAACGGCGGTTCTTTTGAATCATACGTGTGTACACTCGGCCGGCAAGAAAGCTTGCCAGGAATCTCGTCAGGAAAACCGACGGGTTTTTTCCTGACGAGAATCTCGGCCGTGTTTACTAGGCTTCAGTTGTTAATTCTGAACAATACATTACCATTGAAAGAGCTGATTACATTGACCTCCAGAGACAGACTGTCTGGTCACCTGGGCTGCCTTAAGTGCTGTGTTAATTAACATGTTAATTATATAGTTGTCTGCCAAGTTGTTGCTAGAGGGGAGGGGGGAGTATCCATGAGTCAGCCCCACCTCGTTATCTAACCCCCTTGTGTTAAAAGTGTATAAAAACGCTGTATTCTGTCCAATGAACCAGTCAAGATGCTACAAGCTATTCCCGGCTAGACTTGTATTCAATGCAGCTATAATTATATATAGCGATACCCTCAGTTTAACCACTTAAGCCCCGGACCATTTGGTAGCTAAAGGACCAGAGGTGAATTCAGAATTTTGCACTGCGCTGCTTTAACTGTAAATTGTGCGGACATGCAATGTTGTACCCAAACGAAATTTGCGTCCTTTTCTTCCCACAAATAGAGCTTTCTTTTAATGGTATTTGATTGCCTCTGCGATTTTTCTTTTTTGCGATATAAACGGAAAAAGACCGAAAATGTTGAAAAAAAATGATATTTTCTAATTTTTGTTTTAAGAAAAATCGAATAAACTCAATTTTTGTCATACATTTAGGCCAAAATGTATTCAGCCACATGTCTTTAGTAAAAAAAATGTCAATAAGCGTATATTTATTGGTTTGCGCAAAAGTTATAGCGTTTACAAACTAGGGTACATTTTCTGGAATTTACACAGCTTTAAATTTATGACTGCCTATCTCATTTCTTGAGGTGCTAAAATGGCAGGGCAGTACAAAACCCCCCCAAATGACCCCATTTTAGAAAGTAGACACCCCAAGGAAATTGCTGAGAGGCATGTTGAGCCCATTGAATTTTTTTTTTTTGTCCCAAGTGATTGAATAATGACAAAAAAAAAATTACAAAAAGTTGTCACTAAATGATATATTGCTCACACATGCCATGGTTATATGTGGAATTGCACCCCAAAATACATTCTGCTGCTTCTCCTGAGTACGGGGATACCACATGTGTGGGACTTTTTAGGAGCCTAGCCACGTACGGGACCCCGGAAACCAAGCACCGCCTTCAGGATTTCTAAGGGTGCAAATTTTTGATTTCACTCCTCACTACCTATCACAGTTTTGAAGGCCATAAAATGCCAAAATAGCACAAAACCCCCCCAAATGACCCCATTTTAGAAAGTAGACACCCCAAGGAAATTGCTGAGAGGCCTGTTGAGCCCATTGAATATTTTTTTTTTTGTCCCAAGTGATTGAATAATGACAAAAAAAATAAATAAATAAATAAATTACAAAAAGTTGTCACTAAATGATATATTGCTCACACATGCCATGGTTATATGTGGAATTGCACCCCAAAATACATTCTGCTGCTTCTCCTGAGTACGGGGATACCACATGTGTGGGACTTTTTAGGAGCCTAGCCACGTACGGGACCCCGTAAACCAAGCACCGCCTTCAGGATTTCTAAGGGCGCAAATTTTTGATTTCTCTCCTCACTACCTATCACAGTTTTGAAGGCCATAAAATGCCAAAATAGCACAAAACCCCCCCAAATGACCCCATTTTGGAAAGTAGACACCCCAAGCTGTTTGCTGAGAGGCATGGTGAGTATTTTACAGCTCTCATTTGTTTTTGAAAATGAAGAAAGAATATTTTTTTTTCTTTTTTTTTTTTCAATTTTCAAAACTTTGTGACAAAAAGCGAGATCTGCAAAATACTCACAATACCTCTCAGCAAATAGCTTGGGGTGTCTACTTTCCAAAATGGGGTCATTTGGGGGGTTTTGTGCCATCTGGACTGGGCATTCCATGGCCTCCGAAACTGTGATAGGCAGTGAGAAGTGAAATCAAAAATTGACACCCTTAGAAAGCCTGAAGGCGGTGCTTGGTTTTTGGGGTCCCGTACGCGGCTAGGCTCCCAAAAAGTCTCACACATGTGGTATCCCCGTACTCAGGAGAAGCAACAGAATGTATTTTGGGGTGTAATTCCACATATGCCCATGGCATGTTTGAGCAATATATCATTTAGTGACAACTTTGTGCAAAAAAAAAAAAAAAAAATTGTATTTTTTCCGCAACTTGTGTCAACATATAAAATATTCCATGGACTCGACATGCCTCTCAGTATATAGCTTGGGGTGTCTACTTTCCAAAATGGGGTCATTTGGGGGGGGGGTTTTGAACTGTTCTGGCATTTTATACACAACATTAGGAAGCTTACATCCACTCTTCTAACCACTTGAAGACAAAGCCCTTTTTGACACTTTTTGTTTACATGAAAACATATTTTTTTTGGAAAAGAAAATTATGTTGAACCCCCAAACATTATATATATTTTTAAAGCAAAGGCCCTACAGAATAAAATGGTGGGTGTTGCATTTTTTTTTTCTACACAGTATTTGCGCAGCGATTTTTCAAACGCATTTTTTGGGGAAAAAAATACACTTTTTTTAATTTTAATGCACTAAAACGCACTATATTGCCCAAATGTTTGATGAAATAAAAAAGATGATCTTAGGCCGAGTACATAGATACTAAACACGACATGCTTTAAAATTTCGCACAAACGCGCATTGGCGACAAACTACATACATTTTTAAAAGCCTTTAAAAGCATTTACAGGTTACCTCGTTAGATTTACAGAGGAGGTCTACTGCTAAAATTACTGCCCTCGATCTGACCTTCGCGGTGATACCTCACATGCATGGTGCAATTGCTGTTTACATATGACGCCAGACCGACGCTTGCGTTCGCCATTGGGCAAGAGCAGGGCAGGACAGGGGTGCTTTTTTTTTTTTTTTTTTTTTTATTATTAATTTTGCTTTTTTTTTTTTTTTTTAAACTGTTGCTTCCATATTTTTATTTTTTTTATCACTTTTATTGTTATCTCAGGGAATGTATATATCCCCTATGATAGCAATAGGTAATGACAGGTACTCTTTTTTGAAAAAAACTGGGGTCTATTGGACCCTAGATCTTTCCTCTGCCCTCAAAGCATCTGACCACACCAAGATCGGTGTGATAAAATGCTTTCCCAATTTCCCAATGGCGCTTTTTATATCCGGGGGGGACATTCCCTCCCACTGCTTGTAAAAACAGTCCAGAGGCTAATTAGCCACTAGGATTGCTTTTACATGAAAGCCGGCCGCTGGCTGAAAAGAATGATACCAAGATGATACCTAAACCCGCAGGCATCATTCTGGTATAAACATTCAAAGTCCAGCAACATACCAGTACGTTGCTGGTCCTTGTTGGACATGTATTGTAATCTTTTTTTTCATGCAGCCTGTTGGCTGAACAAAAAAAAAAGATTGATCGGTGGGTATGCCCACCATTAGAATACCGCCCTTCATCCACCCACTTCTAATGATGGGCATACATGCACCATTTATATATGCCGAAGCATGGGGGCATCTTCTCGCAAAAGTTATGCCGCGTACACATGGTCAGACTTTTCCACGGGCAAGCCTCCGTCGGAATTTCGACCGTATGTACGCGGCATTAGGAGCAAAATCGCTCCTCCGCTCCTGCTGCCCCAATGCTTCGGCATATATGCTTTTTTTTTTTTAACTGTGGTGGTGAAATCACCTCCTACAGCACTGGAGTCGCAGGGATCAGGCCTGTCTCTGCGAACGCTGCAGTTATGTGTGTTGTGTTTTGCAAGTGACAGTGATCGATCGATACTGCACTTGGGTGGCCTGGGCTGGACGGAGGGGCAAAACGCAGGTGCTAGCATGTATCTGGGCTGATCCCGCTAACACTGCGTTTTTGGGAACCCTAAACTGCTGGGGATGCTAGTATAGATCTGATCAGATCAGATATTGAGCTGATCAGATACTATACCACTAAGGGGGGTGTATGCTTCACGCGTGGGTGTTAGCGCTACTGGCACTAACCTGACGCTGCCTGGGGTGTGACGCAGACCCTCTCTGACGCTAAAACCTAATTGATATCACCCGCCGGGCGATCAGGGGGTTAAACCTTTATTGGGTTATATACGGCGGGTGCCCTGACACTATAAAAAGCAAACTAACTAACCAGCGTCACCCGTAACACTTATATGATGATCACTGGTGAAAGGGTTAACTAGGGGCAATTAGGGGGTTAAAACCTTTATTAGGTAATACATGGGGGTACCTGACGCTATATAAAAACCTGACGGCGAACCTAAAAAAAAATTACTGGCTACCTATCGGCATCACCGACACTAAGACAATGATCATAAAAACTATCGCTTAGCGACAGTGGTGATAGGGGGTGAAAGGGTTACCTGGGGGGCGATCAGGGGGTTAAACCTTTATTAGATAATATATGGGGGTACCTGACGCTATAAAAACCTGCGGCGAACCTAAAAAAAATTACTGGCTACCGATCAGCATCACCGACGCTAAGACATCGATCAGAAAAATGATCGCATAGCGACGGCGGTGCTAGGGGGTGAAAGGGTTACCTGGGGGGTGATCAAGGGGGTTAAACCTTTATTAGGGGGGTTAGGGGGCTACACTGGACCTAAAACTAAATGTAGTGACACTTTTACAGTCACAAATGTCACTGATTGCAGTGATCACTAAATAAATGGTCACTGCAATCAGTGACACTGTGACTGGGGGCTGGGGGGTGATCTGGGGGGTGATCTGGGGGTGTCTGGGGGGGCCTGGGGGGACGATTTATGTGCCTATGTGTCCTGGTGTCAGTGTAGTGTTGTGTGCACTAACCTGCATCTTCTCCTGTACGGCGCTCGGTATATGTGAGCGCCCCAGGAGAGATGACATCACTTCCTCCTGCCTGGCAGGCAGGGGAAGCTCTCTCATTCGCCGGGAGCGATCGAGAGGGGGTGGCCGGAATCGAATGGCCGTCCCCTCATGCCAGATCGCTCCCGAAGGTAAAACGACCACCCACTGTAAAGAAGGGGGGTCCGATCGGACCCCCCAACTATACAAAGGCAATCACGTATATGTACGTGATTCTGCCTGTCGGTGCCATTCTGCCGACGTATATTTACAGTGGGCGGTCGTTAAGTGGTTAAGAGGGCTGCATGTTTGTTTTGGGCCTTGTAATGCACCGCTATCAACCCCTGGCAATCGGCTCCAACCTCTCGTGGCACAGTTAGGAAAGGGGGAAAGGTGGCACAACTGCAATATATCTATACTGTTATATGGTACAACCCCCTTTCCGTGTCCCAGCACAGTAATTGACACTGACCACCAAATTACCTAACTATAACTTTTTACTATTGGTAAAAGTATAAAAGGTAATTTGCATACAATATCTCATGCAGAGCCCTGCAATATAGGTGCACACATTAAAAGAGTATAACATTCAATAATGCAGTAACAATAAAATATCCCCGCTGCAGCTATCCTCCCTCGTGAGCAAAAATGGCGCCCAGCAATGTCCTATACTACCCAGTCAGGCCTGACTATAACTTGGGGTATAGTTTGTAGAAGAATCTTTGCTAGCAACTCTCGGTGGTGCACATAAGGAAACAAACTGTAATCCACTAGGGGTAGCAAATAATCGCTAACTTGATAAAACTGAAGAGACTGATAATCTCAGTTAGGCAGACAGTCTCTCCAAAGTATAATGCCCCATACACACGATCGTTTTTCTTGCCATTTTTTTTCTTGCCGTTTTTCACGTAGTTCTTTTTCATGTTTCCTCTCAAGCCTGTCTTGCGTACACACGATCATTTTAAAAAACGATCAAGCAAAGCGCAGTGACGTATACCACGTACGACGGCACTATAAAGGGGAAGTTCCGCTCAAATGGCGCCACCCTTCATGTTAGTAAAGTTTGTTGAGCAACGATTCGTGCTTTTCAGCCTCATGCTTTTCAGTCCGTTACTGCGTGACGAATGTGCTATCTCCATTACGAACGCTAGTTTTACCAGAACGAGCGCTCCCGTCTCATACTTGATTCTGAGCATGCGCGTTTTTTTTCACGTCGTTAAAGCATACACACTATCGTTTTTCACATCGTTAAAAAAAACGACATGAAAAACGACGTGAAAAAAAAGAGCATGTTCAAAATTTTTAATGCCCGTTTTTCACGTCGTTAAAAATGCTCTGGAGCATACACACGATCATTTTTAATGGCCATTTTTTAAAATGGCATTTTTAACGGCATGAAAAACGATCGTGTGTATGGGGCATAACTGTGGTCAATGATGGGCCTAGGCAAAGTTAATAGGCAACAAAGTTACTTAGATGTGGTTCTGAGCTTGCGCTCTCTCACCCAGACCGGACCGACTCCTGTCCAGTACCTCCGCTACAGTGAGTTGCTTCACCGTGCCCACGATGCACCGGGTCTTCGGTCCTCCAGAAGATGGTGGCACCTCAGGTGGATCGGATGCTCCGCAGGCTCCTCGGTGGAACGGAAGGCTCTCTGGAACAAAGTGCGTGGCCCAGGCTTTAGGCCTTGCACGCGCAGCAGGTGATTGCAGGGATCCTCTTGCAGGGAGGGCGGCGTTCCAAGAGAAAGAGCGAGGCTCCTCCTCCCCCTTTTAAAGTCCACCCCAGCAGTCCTTGCGCGGGGAAATGCACCCTGGGTGCCTCAACGCGTGCTGGGAACTGTAGTTTTGTGGGTGAAAACGATACCCCGCTACATATATATCTCTCTGAGCACTCAGCAAAGTGTGGGATAGGATCCGCCACAATTGGTGGCAAGCTGTGGGATGCTTCCTCTTGCCTAGGCACACCCAAACCACCACCGGGACCCTCTGCACCTAACAGCAAATGGAACATCACTACGCCAGACTCAAGCGCAGCACCTTGAAGTATCTCTTGGAAGCCCGTGGAAAAGTCTCTAGCAACAAATCCAAAGCGACTCTCATCACCGAACTCATGGAGATCGACCAGGCCAGCAACCCACCAACAGATACCTCAGAGGTGGCAGAGTTCCAGCGTGACGTCCAGTGGCGCCTTGACTTGTATGGTACTCACTCCCTGCAGGAGGTTATCAGTCAAGTGTTACGAGTGCTACGAGAGGTGTCCCAGCTGTGAATGGCTGAACTCCAGCGGGACCAAGGAGCATCAGTTATGTCCAACCGGGAAGCTCCAGCGGCCCGCAAAAAGCTACCCTATGCCGCTTTCCGCATGTTTCAAGACGGGGAAGATGAGATGGATGTTTACCTGCAAATGTTTGAATGGCAATGGGGGCTCCAAGATGTCGATAAAGCAGATTGGGTCACGCTCCTGGTCAGCTGGCTCAGAGGAAGGGCTGCAGAGGCGTACAATAATGTCCCAGACGAGATCAGCCAGGACTATGACCGGGTAAAAGAAAGGAGGCACACAGTTTGAGATTTCGCAACCTCTGCTGAAAGGAGACAGCGATACAAAGAATGGGCTCATCAAATGACCCGAGCAGCAGAGAGTTGGATGACCGGGCGCCAAGCTGTTACCATGGCAGATGCGCTCCAGCTAATACTCCTGGAACAATTCTACGATCATACCCCACATGAAGTTAAAGACTGGGTAAAGTATCGGCGACCAGTCACAGTAGATGAAGCTGCCACCCTAGCTGACCAATACGTGGATTCAAGGCGGACTGTACAACCAGAGCCTAAGACCCCAGCTCGGCCTGTCCCCAACATTCCACGGAGCGCTACCCCTCCACACCAGCCGTCGATCTCCTTTTCCACTCAGCTACCATCTTCACGAGGCAAGGGGGACATCTGCTACAGATGCAACCAAGCAGGGCATGTTAGGAGGTTACATAGTTAGTCAGGTTGAAAAAAGACACAAGTCCATCCAGTTCAACCATAAAAAAAAATAAAAAATAATATCATACAATCCCATATACCCAATTCTATACCCACAGTTGATCCAGAGGAAGGAAAAAAACCCCAGCAGAGCACGATCCAATTTGCCCTGAGAGGCAATCGGATATTCCCCGGATCAACTTTACCTATAAATGTCAGTACCCAGTTATATTATGTACATTTAAGAAAGAATCCAGGCCTTTCTTAAAGCAATCTACTGAGCTGGCCAGAACAACCTTTGCAGGGAGTCTATTCAACATTTTCACAGCTCTTACTGTGAAGAAACCTTTCCATATTTGGAGGTGAAATCTCTTTTCCTCTAGACGTAAAGAGTGCCCCCTTGTCCTTTGTGTTGACCGTAAAGTGAATAACTCAACACCAAGTTCACTATATGGACCCCTTATATATTTGTACATGTTGATCATATCCCCCCTTAATCTCCTCTTCTCAAGAGTGAATAAATTCAGTTCCTCTAATCTTTCCTCATAGCTGAGCTCCTCCATGCCTCTTATCAGTTTGGTTGCCCTTCTCTGCACTTTCTCCAGTTCCCCAATATCCTTTTTGAGAACTGGGGCCCAAAACTGAACATTCCAGATGAGGTCTTACTAATATGATTTTTACAGGGGCAAAATGATATCTCTCTCTCTGGAGTACATACCTCTCTTAATACAAGAAAGGACTTTGCTCGCTTTGGAAACCGCAGCTTGGCATTGCATGCCATTATTGAGCTTATGATCTACCAAAACCCCCAGATCCTTCTCCACTACGGATCCCCCCAGTTGTACTCCCCCTAATATGTATGATGCATTCATATTCTTAGCCCCCAAGTGCATAACTTTACATTTATCAACATTAAACCTCATCTGTCACATAGTCGCCCAATTAGACAGGGCATGGAGGTTGGCTTGTAAATTGGTCGGCTGTAAGGACGTTATTCCACTGCATAGCTTAGTGTCATCTGCAAAGACAGAAATGTTACTTTTGATCTCAGACCCAATATAATTTATAAAGATATTAAAAAAAGTAAGGGTCCCAACACTGAACCTTGGGGTACACCACTGATACCTTAGACCATTCAGAGTAAGAATCATTAACCACGACTCTGAATTCTGTCTTTTAGCCAGTTTTCTATCCATTTACAAACTGATATTTCCAAGCCTGTAGACTTTACCTTGCATATGAGCCGCGTGTGGGGAACTGTATCGAACGCTTTTGCAAAATCCAAGTATACCACGTCTACCGCCACCCCTCTGTCCAAGGTTTTACTTACCTCTTCATAAAAAGAAATCAGGTTTTTCTGACAACTTCTGTCTTTCATGAATCCATGCTGTCTGTTGCTTAAATAGTTTTTTTCCAGCAAGAACTTATCTATGTGGTCTTTTATTAATCTCTCCAGTATCTTCCCAACTATAGAAGTTAAACTAACAGGTCTATAGTTACTTGGTAAAGGACTTAGTTCCCTTTTTAAATATAGGCACCACATTGGCCCTGCACCAATCCAGTGATACTATTCCTGTCATTAATGAGTCCCTAAAAATTACATACAATGGCTTTGAAATTACAGAGCTCAATTCTTTTAGGATCCGTGGGTGTATGCCATCTGGTCCAGGTGCTTTATCCACCTTTATTCTGTCTAAATATTTCTGGACCATATCACTTTTGAGCCATTGTGGATTTGGGGCTGTGTCACTACCACCCCCATTTTGGATATGAGCTCCCCCATGCTCCTTTGTATACACAGAGCTGAAGAAAGTATTTAATAAATTAGCCTTCTCTTTGTCCCCAGTCACCCACTCTAGATTATTTTGTAAAGGGCCTAAATGCTCAGACTTGAGCTTTTTATACATTTGAAGAATTTTTGGGGGTTTGTCCTATCTTTTGCAATCTGTCGTTCGTTTTGAATTTTAGCATCCTTGATTTCCTTTTTACATATCCTGTTATATTCTTTGTAACATTTAAATGACACTAGTGTTCCCTCATTTTTATATTTATTAAAAGCTCTTTTCTTGTAGTTTATAGCTTTTTTAACTTTGGCCGTGAGCCACATAGGTTTTATTTTTAGCCTTTTTAACTTATTGCCCATCGGAATATACTTTGCAGTGAGTTCACAAACAGTCTTTTTGAAGAATTCCCATTTCTGTTTTATGCCCATTGATGCCAATATTTCTGGAGACATATGAGAAGAGAGAGAAGAGCGCACGCGCCATAGTGTAACACTGTTTATTTGTGGAAGCTTGAAAATTAAAAAATGAGGAAGATTGCACTCACAAACAGGAACTTGTTCGTTCACATATACAAATGGCTTGCAGTTCCGACCTCCTCTCCTGGCCTATGCAGGGCGATTGGCTTGTGGGGCGACAGCAACGCTGTAGGGATAAGCGTTCCGGATGAGCTACCCTGTATTCCTAGCTGTGTTCCCCACTGACACACACTATCGTACGGACCAGCCGGCCAAGCGTGACGTCAATCGCAGCTTAGAAGGGGGAGCCAAGCTTCCTCTGATTGTTTACTGTTGCTATGACGACATGTTTCGGAGTTTCCTCCTTCATCATGTAACACCCCCCTCCCTCTGATGGTATTATATGTGTCTCATTAATCGCCACTCCTCCACCGCAGCCAATAGACTGCAATAGACCAGGAGCTGAGAGTGTACAGCAGACTAACAAGACAGGAAGCAGGGGTTTGGATGGCAACAACATCCTAAGAGTGATTTTATAGGTCACTACTATTACACTTTATACCTCTATGGATAAGAATACAATTAACACTTAAAACATAAAATATAATATAAATAACTAGATGTTTCTAATCAAAAACGCATATCCACTATGAGTATATAAAAATTATACTTATATTCATACTTTATAATGCTATCTACAATATTTACAGCGTTATAGCGGGAACTACATAGGAGATAGAGTTAATATATATAAAAAATAAAATAAATTAATATATATATATATATATATATATATATATATAAAGAATATATTGTTATTGGTGGTTATTATTTGGTACATAGTATCCTACATATCTTATTGGTGTATATACAGCTTGTATGTGGAATACATGATTGTCATAAATGTCTATATGTAATTATTATTACTTTATGTATTTAAAATTTTATATATACCGTATTTGAGTATTTTAAAAAACATTTTTTATAGA
The DNA here is from genome assembly GCA_029206835.1 of Rana muscosa. NCBI lineage: Eukaryota > Metazoa > Chordata > Amphibia > Anura > Ranidae > Rana > Rana muscosa. The sequence goes on from CM055122.1 coordinate 1,215,022,112, forward strand.
TATAGTAATATCATTTCTTATAAAAATATGTATTTAAAAAAATATTGTTTATATAAATGTATATATATTGTTATTGTGTAAAGAAAATAACAGGAATTTTAGTAAAAAATATAAAAATTCATAAAACTTAATAAAAATTTATAGAAATATTAAGGACTTTATAAAAGAAAGAAAGGTATATGTTAAGTTATATTATTCATATAGCAAATAGAATTTGTATACAACATTTACCACATGTATAATAATGGAATTGGTAAACAAATATGGGGGAGAGAATAAAAGGGGGGCGGGGAGGGAGGGGTGACGAAAGGATAAACCAGAGGGAAAGAGAAGGTATAAATGCAGTTTATATAAGTGTTCCTATCTCTAATTCTTCATTTAACCCATCAGGTGACATACTATTGAGGGTGAATATCCAATAGGATTCTCGTCTACAAAGGCGGGCAAATCTTTCACCTTCTGGAATAGACATAGATATAGATGCTATCCCAAACAGTTCTAGGCCCTCAGTGCTACCCCCATGTTTGGATTTGAAATGGCGTGGTACACTATGCTTCTCGTTTTTCTTTTCTATGAGTCTACGGTGCTCTCCAAAATGGATTCTCATGGTACGCACCGTCCTGCCCACATAGAGGTATCCACATGGGCACCTGAGCCCATAGACAACAAACTGGGTGCTGCAGCATATAAATTGTCTAATGCTGTATGTGTTACCTTCTCGACTATTAAAGGATTTCTGACCATGGATAATGAATCTACATGTTTTACATCTAGTAACTTTGCATCTATAGCTTCCTATAAAGTTAAACATTTGAGGGATAGTCTGCATCCTTGCGTTATTTTTTTCTTTTAAACAACTAGGAGCAATAATGCTTTTAACATTAGTTGCTAGTCGAAAAACTACTTTAGGCCTGCTAGGGAGAACTTTCCCAAGTCCTGGAGAGCAGCCCTCATCCTTGGAAAGTTTGCTCTCTTGAAATTAAGTGTTTTTATCTTTCCTGTATGTGATTTTTGCTTACAGCTAACATCAAATGAAATCATGTTATGGTCACTGTTACCCAGGTGTTCCTTTATCTGAACATTAGTAATACGCTCTGCATGGTTTGAGATTACCAGGTCCAACAGAGCATCATTCCTAGTTGGGGCCTCAATAAACTGGACCATAAAATTATCCTGCAATAGTTTTATAAATTTTTGCCCTTTAACCACTTAACGACCACTCACTGTATATATACGTTGGCAAAATAGCACGGACAAGCACAATCACGTACCTGTACGTGCCTGCCTTCGTATGGGTGGGGGGTCCGATCGGACCCCCCTCTAGTACAGTGAGCAGTCGGTATCGCTCCGGGAGCGATCCGTGATGAGGGGGCGGCCATTGGTTTCTGGCCACCCCCTCGCGATCGCTCCCGGTGAATCAAATGCTCCCTCTGCCTGTGTAATGTATACACAGGCGGGGGGAAGTGATGTCATCTCTCCTGCGGCGCTCACATAGACCGGAGCGCCATGGAGAGAAGACATCAAGTAAGTGCACAAACAGTACACTGACACGTAGGTACACATAGGCACACAATCGCCCCCCCAGTCACCCCCAGATCACCCCCAGCCCCCAGTGTCACTTATTGCAGTCATCATTTATTTACTGATCACTGCAAACAGTGACATTTGTACTGTAAAAGTGTCAGGGCAGTTAGTTTTAGGTCCAGGGTAGCCCCCCAACCCCCCAATAAAGGTTTAACCCCTTGATCGCCCCCCAGGTACCCCTTTCACCCCCTAGCACCACTGTCACTAAGCAATCGTTTTTCTGATCGCTGTATTAGTTATGCTGGTGCCGCTAGGTAGTCAGTTATTTTTTTAGGTTCGCCGCCGGGTTTTTATAGCGTCAGGTACCCCCATATATTACCTAGTAAAGGTTTAACCCCTTGATCGCCCCCCAGGTAACCCTTTCACCACCTTTTGCCAGTGTCACTAAGCGATCGTTTTTCTGATCGCTGTATTAGTTATGGTGGTGCCGCTAGGTAGTCAGTTATTTTTTTAGGTTCGCTGCAGGTTTTTATAGCGTCAGGTACCCCCATATATTATTATCTAATAAAGGTTTTAACCCCCTGATTGCCCCTAGAGTTAACCCTTTCACCAGTGATCACCGTATAAGTGTCACTGGTTAGCCAGTTAGTTATTTCGTTATTTAGGTTCCCCGTCAGGTTTTTATATAGCGTCAGGTACCCCCATATATTACCTAATAAAGGTTTTAACCCCCTGATTGCCCCTAGGTAACCCTTTCACCAGTGATCACCGTATAAGTGTTACAGGTGACACTGGTTAGTTTGCTTTTTATAGTGTCAGGGCACCCGCCGTATATAACCCAATAAAGGTTGAACCCCCTGATCGCCCGGCGGGTGATATCAATTAGGTTTTAGCGTCAGAGAGGGTCTGCGTCACACCCCAGGCAGCGTCAGGTTAGTGCCAGTCAGGGCCGATCCTAGGGTCACAGGCGCCTGGGTGCAAAAATATTTCTGCGCCCTCGCATGGGTGTGTTCATGGGTGTGTTCATTATACTAACTCCTCCCCTTTACAAATGTTTCTATGGCAACGAATTAAACACAGAGATGCTCCCCTAAGAAGTCTTTGATACCCTGGGATCCTCATATGATCTCTTAACAATAAACAAAATACAGGAAGAGAGTGCTGTAATGGGAACTGGAGGGGGGCCTCTCTAACGGACAAAGAGAGGGCTGTTAGAAAGAGCCCCCAGACATACTGCAGACATAGTACAGGAGATGGTCAGAGACTGCAGACATGATACAAGACATGGTCAGAGACTGCAGACATAATACAAGACATGGCCAGAGACTGCAGACATGATACAAGACATGGCCAGAGACTGCAGACATGATACAAGAGATCAATACCTCAATTGCAGCCTAGCAGTGCCCAGCAAATTAAGTTTGCCAGTGCCCCTGGATCACGCAGAGTGGCGACAATCTTCTCAGGCTTCTTCTGAATCTGTTCTGTCAGAGCAACCTGCTATGCTGGGACCTGTAGTGCACTAGAGGGGACTGAAGAATGCATTCCCACTATGCTGGGACCTGTAGTGCACTAGAATAGAAGGGACTGAAGAATGCATTCCACTATGCTGGGACTTGTAGTGCCCTAGAGGGGACTGAAAAATGCATTCCCACTATGCTGGGACCTGTAGTGCCCTAGACTAGAGTGAACTGAAGAATGCATTCCACTATGCTGGGACTTGTAGTGCCCTAGAGGGGACTGAAGAATGCATTCCCACTATGCTGGGACCTGTAGTGCTTTAGACTAGAGGGGACTGAAAAATGCATTCCCACTATGCTGGGACCTGTAGTGCACTAGAGGGGACTGAAGAATGCATTCCCACTATGCTGGGACCTGTAGTGCACTAGAGGGGACTGAAGAATGCATTCCACTATGCTGGGACCTGTAGTGCACTAGAGGGGACTGAAGAATGCATTCCACTATGCTGGGACCTGTAGTGCCCTAGAGGGGACTGAAGAATGCATTCCCCTATGCTGGGACCTGTAGTGCCCTAGAGGGGACTGAAGAATGCATTCCCACTATGCTGGGACCGAAGAATGCATTCCCACTATGCTGGGACCTGTAGTGCCCTAGAGGGGACTGAAGAATGCATTCCCACTATGCTGGGACCTGTAGTGCCCTAGAAGGGACTGAAGAATGCATTCCCACTATGCTGGGACCTGTAGTACACTAGAATAGAAGGGACTGAAGAATGCATTCCACTATGCTGGGACTTGTAGTGCCCTAGAGGGGACTGAAAAATGCATTCCCACTATGCTGGGACCTGTAGTGCCCTAGACTAGAGTGAACTGAAGAATGCATTCCACTATGCTGGGACTTGTAGTGCCCTAGAGGGGACTGAAGAATGCATTCCCACTATGCTGGGACCTGTAGTGCACTAGAGGGGACTGAAGAATGCATTCCACTATGCTGGGACCTGTAGTGCACTAGAGGGGACTGAAGAATGCATTCCACTATGCTGGGACCTGTAGTGCCCTAGAGGGGACTGAAAAATGCATTCCCCTATGCTGGGACCTGTAGTGCTCTAGAGGGGACTGAAGAATGCATTCCCACTATGCTGGGACCGAAGAATGCATTCCCACTATGCTGGGACCTGTAGTGCCCTAGAGGGGACTGAAGAATGCATTCCCACTATGCTGGGACCTGTAGTGCCCTAGAGGGGACTGAAGAATGCATTCCACTATGCTGGGACCTGTAGTGCCCTAGAGGGGACTGAAGAATGCATTCCCACTATGCTGGGACCGAAGAATGCATTCCCACTATGCTGGGACCTGTAGTGCCCTAGAGGGGACTGAAGAATGCATTCCCACTATGCTGGGACCTGTAGTGCCCTAGAAGGGACTGAAGAATGCATTCCCACTATGCTGGGACCTGTAGTGCTTCAGACTAGAGGGGACTGAAGAATGCATTCCCACTATGCTGGGACCTGTAGTGCACTAGAGGGGACTGAAGAATTCATTCCCATTATGCTGGGACTTGTAGTGCCCTAGACTAGAGGGGACTGAAGAATGCATTCCACTATGCTGGGACCTGTAGTGCCTTAGAGGGGACTGAAGAATGCATTCCCATTATGCTGGGACTTGTAGTGCCCTAGACTAGAGGGGACTGAAGAATGCATTCCACTATGCTGGGACCTGTAGTGCCTTAGAGGGGACTGAAGAATGCATTCCCATTATGCTGGGACTTGTAGTGCCCTAGAGGGGACTGAAGAATGCATTCCACTATGCTGGGACCTGTAGTGCCCTAGAGGGGACTGAAGAATGCATTCCCACTATGCTGGGACCTGTAGTGCCCTAGACTAGAGGGGACTGAAGAATGCATTCCCACTATGCTGGGACCTGTAGTGCCTTAGAGGGGACTGAAGAATGCATTCCCATTATGCTGGGACTTGTAGTGCCCTAGACTAGAGGGGACTGAAGAATGCATTCCCACTATGCTGGGACCTGTAGTGCCCTAGAGGGGACTGAAGAATGCATTCCCACTATGCTGGGACTTGTAGTGCCCTAGAGGGGACTGAAGAATGCATTCCCATTATGCTGGGACTTGTAGTGCCCTAGACTAGAGGGGACTGAAGAATGCATTCCCACTATGCTGGGACCTGTAGTGCCTTAGAGGGGACTGAAGAATGCATTCCCATTATGCTGGGACTTGTAGTGCCCTAGACTAGAGGGGACTGAATAATGCATTCCACTATGCTGGGACCTGTAGTGCCCTTTCTGGGGGACTGAAGATTCCTCAGTCCCCCCACAGAGGGCACTACAAATCCCAGCATAGTGGGCTGCCACCAGTCCTCCACACAGCATGAGGAGATTGCAGCCTTCCACCCCTCCCATACACTCACTCCCTGGGGAGAGCCCAGTAGTAATGTAGAACTCACTTATGCCAGGGCTGGTCTCTGCAGGCTCTGACAGTAGATGTAGCAATCATACACTCAGGTGGATCTGTCTCCTCCATTGCTTAAAATTTCCCGCCCACACCCCTTTCTCGTGCACTAGTATCCAGGGATTGGAGTGTGGGCGGGGCGGACACAGAGGAGAGGGGCGGGAGAAGGATGAGCAAATCAATATCTCTCTCCTCTCTTGTCCCGTCTCTGCAGAAAGCTTGGCTTCGGGGAAAATCAACACTCACAGGTGCAGCTAGCCTGTCCATCCCGCCCCGCCCTGCCATGCCCCGAGACAGCTTCTTCTCACTGAAATTTAGCAACACTGCCCAGGCACAATCTACATCCTGGTAGTTGTTGCCTGGGAGGCGGGCACACGGCACAGCACACCTCCCTAGATTCGGCCATGAACTGTCTGTGCTGTTCCAAAGCTGGGACAGTTCGGAAGTATTTTATTTCCGCACATAAGGAGGAGGCGGGTGGGGAGCACTCTGGCACTTCAGCGCCCCCCCCTCTGCAGGCGTCTGGGTGCGGTGCACGCGGCGCACCCGCCTAGGACCGGCCCTGGTGCCAGTAGCGCTAACACCCACGCGTGAAGCATACACCTCCCTTAGTGGTATTGTATCTGAACAGATCAATATCTGATCAGATCTATACTAGCGTCCCCAGCAGTTTAGGGTTCCCAAAAACGCAGTGTTAGCGGGATCAGCCCAGATACCTGCTAGCACCTGCGTTTTGCCCCTCCGTCCAGCCCAGGCCACCCAAGTGCAGTATCAATCGATCACTGTCACTTACAAAACACAACACACATAACTGCAGCGTTCGCAGAGACAGGCCTGATCCCTGCGACTCCTGTGCTGTAGGAGGTGATTTCACCACCACAGTTAAAAAAGAGCATATATGCCGAAGCATGGGGGCAGTAGGGGCGGAGGAGCGATTTTGCTCCAAATGCCGCGTACATACGGTTGAAATTCCAACGGAGGCTTGCCCGTGGAAAAGTACGACCGTGTGTACGCGGCATAACTTTTGCGGGAGGATGCCCCCATGCTTCGGCATATATAAATGGTGCATGTATGCCCATCATTAGAAGTGGGTGAATGAAGGGAGGTATTCTAATGGTGGGCATACCCACTGATCAATCTCTTTTTTTCATTCAGCCAACAGGCTGCATGAAAAAAAAAGATTACAATACATGTCCAATAAGGACTAGCAACGTACTGGTATGTTGCTGGACTTTGAATGGTTATAGCAGAATGATGCCTGCGGGTTTAGGTATCATTCTTTTCAGCCAGCGGCTGGATTTCATGTAAAAGCAATCCTAGCGGCTAATTAGCCTCTGGACTGCTTTTACAAGCAGTGGGAAGGAAAGTCCCCCCCCCCCGGATATAAAAAGCGCCATTGGGAAATTGGGAAAGCATTTTATCACACCGATCTTGGTGTGGTCAGATGCTTTTTGGGCAGAGGAAAGATCTAGGGTCTAATAGACCCCAGTTTAAAAAAAAAAAAAAAAAAAAAAAAAGTGTACCTGTCACTACCTATTGCTATCATAGGTGAGATTTACATTCCCTGAGATAACAATAATTAAAAAAAAAAAAATATGTAAGGAACAGTTTAAAAATAAAATAGCAAAATTAATAATTAAAAATAAATAAAAATAAAAAAAAAGCACCCCTGTCCCGTCCTGCTCTTGCGCAAAGGCGAACGCAAGCGTCGGTCTGGCGTCATATGTAAACAGCAATTGCATCATGCATGTGAGGTATCACCGCGAAGGTCATATCGAGGGCAGTAATTTTAGCAGTAGACCTCCTCTGTAAATCTAATGTGGTAACCTGTAAAGGCTTTTAAAAGGCTTTTAAAAATGTATGTAGTTTGTCGCCACTGCGCGTTTGTGCGAAATTTTAAAGCATGTCGTGTTTGGTATCCATGTACTCGGCCTAAGATCATCTTTTTTATTTCATCAAACATTTGGGCAATATAGTGTGTTTTAGTGCATTAAAATTAAAAAAAAAAGTGTATTTTTTCCCCAGTGTCAGAAAGGGCTTTGTCTTCAAGTGGTTAGAAGAGTGGATGATGTGTGACATAAGGTTCCTAATGTTGTGTATTAAATGCCAGGACAGTTAAAAACCCCCCCAAATGACCCCATTTTGGAAAGTAGACACCCAAAGCCATTTGCTGAGAGGCATGTCGAGTCCATGGAATATTTTATATGTTGACACAAGTTGCGGAAAAAAATAATTTTTTTTTTTTTTTTGCACAAAGTTGTCACTAAATGATATATTGCTCAAACATGCCATGGGCATATGTGGAATTACACCCCAAAATACATTCTGTTGCTTCTCCTGAGTACGGGAATACCACATGTGAGATTTTAAGGGAGCCTAGCCACGTACGGGACCCCAAAATTCAAGCACCGCCTTCAGGCTTTCTAAGGGTGTAAATTTTTGATTTCACTCCTCACTGTCTATCAGTTTTGGAGGCCATGGAATGCCCAGTTGGCACAAACCCCCCCCCCCCAAATGACCCCATTTCGAAAGTAGACACCCCAAGCTATTTGTCACAAAGTTTTGAAAATTGAAAAAAGAAAAAAAAATATATTATTTTCTTTCTTCATTTTTAAAAACAAATGAGAGCTGTAAAATACTCACCATGCCTCTCAGCAAATAGCTTGGGGAGTCTACTTTCCAAAATAGGGTCATTTTGGGGGGGGGGGGTTTGTGATATTTTGGCATTTTATGGTCTTCGAAACTGTGATAGGTAGTGAGGAGTGAAATCAAAAATTTACGCCCTTAGAAATCCTGAAGGCGGTGCTTGGTTTTCGGGGTCCCGTACGCGGCTAGGCTCCTAAAAAGTCTCACATGTGGTATCCCCGTACTCAGGAGAAGCAGCAAAGTGTATTTTGGGGTACAATTCCACATATAACCATGACATGTGTGAGCAATATATCATTTAGTGACAACTTTTTGTAATTTTTTTTTGTCATTATTCAATGGGCTCAACATGCCTCTCAGAAATTTCCTTGGGGTGTCTACTTTCCAAAATGGGGTCATTTGGGGGGGGGGGATTTGTACTGCCCTGCCATTTTAGCCCCTCAAGAAATTAGATAGGCAGTCATAAATTAAAAGCTGTGTAAATTCCAGAAAATGTACCCTAGTTTTTAGACGCTATAACTTTTGCGCAAACCAATAAATATATGCTTATTGAATTTTTTTTTACTAAAGACATGTGGCTGAATACATTTTGGCCTAAATGTATGACTAAAATGGAGTTTATTCGATTTTTCTTAGAACAAAAATTAGAAAAATATCATTTTTTTTTTTCTAAATTTTCGGTCTTTTTCCGTTTAAATCGCAAAAAAAATAAAAAAACAAATCGCAGAAACAATCAAATACCATTAAAAGAAAGCTCCATTTGTGGGAAGAAAAGGACACAAATTTCGTTTGGGTACAACATTGCATGTCCGCACAATTTGCAGTTAAAGCAGCACAGTGCCAAATTGTAAAATCAGCTCTGGTCTTTATGCTGCGTATTGGCCCGGGGCTTAAGTGGTTAACTGTCCCAGCAGTGCCATTGCTCCAGTCAATTTCTGGGTAGTTAAAATCCCCCAATATTATCACCGTCCCAGCCCTTGCAGCCCTTTCCATCTGTGCAAGGAGCTGAGTCTCCACCTCCTCATTGACATTGGGTGGTCTATAACAAACTCCAATGATTAACTTTGATCTACGCACATCTGTATGCAGTTCTCCATCCACCAGGTCCACTTTCACACTGGCTTTGAAATCACTTCTCACGTAGAGACAGACCCCTCCACCTTTCCTTTTTACCCTGTCTTTCCGAAAGAGTGCATAGCCAGGAATATTAATAGCCCAGTCATGTGAGTAATGAAGCCAAGTTTCAGCAATACCGATTACATCATAGCTCTCCTCATGCACCAGAGCTTCCAACTCACCTATTTTGCTTGGCAGACTTCTGGCATTGGTGAACAAACACTTTAATGCATTAATATATTTTAACCGGTCACATACTATCCTCTTGGGTGTTCCGAGATTGCAGGCTAGGACTTGCTACTATACTTACCTTGGGTTTGTGTGCTTTGGTTACCCTACCACTAATGCCCCTAATACTACCCTCTGGAATATGTTCCACGCTGACTCTCTATCTCTGAACCCTCCCCCCGTCGCCTAGTTTAAAAAAAACCTTTTTGGCAATCCTTATTCCCAGCTGATCTGCACCCTCCTCATTTAGGTTCAGTCCGTCCCTTCTATAGTACTGGTTATCGACTGAGAAGTCAGCCCAGTCCTCCAGGAACCCAAACCCCTCTTTACTACACCAGCTCTTCAGCCACTGGTTCACTTCCCTAATCTCCCTCTGCCTTTCTGGTGTGGCTCGATGTACTGGTAGTATTCCTGAGAATCCTACCTTGGAGGTCCTGTTCCTCAATTTAGCTCCCAAGTCCCTAAAATCGTTCTTTAGGACACTCCATCTGCCTCTGATTTTGTCATTGGTGCCAACGTGCACCATTACAGCTGGGTCTTCCCCAGCCCCTCCCAGTAATCTGTCCACCAGATCCGTGATGTGCCGAACCCGAGCGCCCGGTAGACAACATACAGTTAGGCGCTTCAGGTCTTTGTTACAGATTGCCCTCTCTGTCCTAAGAATTGAGTCCCCTACCACCAGAATCTGTCTTTCCTTTCCCTTCACTTCCCCCCCCACTCTCAATGGAGGAGTTCTTCCCCCGGCAGCTAGGAGAGTCCCTCAGCTCCAGCAATGTGCTGTTCCCTGACTGGTTTCAACAATGTCACTCAATGTAGCATACTTATTGGGATGCTCCAGCCCTGGATCAGCCTCCCTGGCACTTCCCCCTCTACCCTTCCTGACTGTCACCCATCTACTATTTTCTAGTGCCTGCACCTCTTTGTCTCCACCCACCTCTGTGCTGGCCCCTGCCATCACCTGTCGGGTACGTTTCCGGCTCTCCTTTTGTGTGGAGGGTCTTCCCAGTGCTGACAGTTGCTTCCCGAGATTCAGAACCTGGGCTTCCAGGGAAACAATGTGCTTACATTTTGCACAGCAGTAATCGCCCTCGATCAGATGATCAAGGAACGCATACATACCGCAAGATGTACACCGAGTCGCCTCGCCACACCTGCCGGGCACCGTACCTATTAATTTAATGAGGATTAGAGATTATACCCTGTCCAAATTACCTAACAACTAGCTTCCTGACACAACTACTCAAGACAATACACAGGTACTCACGGACCTATGTGCACTCGCAGACCAGCGGACCTACGTGCACTCGCAGACCAGCGGACACCCACAATAAACAAGTACTAATGATCACACACACACACACTACTCAGACAACACTCAGGTACTCACACTACACAGCTACTATGACCCCTGTTTTAAACTCTTGATTTTAACTCACCACTTAGTCCAGTTCCACCAAACTCAAAGATGAGCAGGCTCAAATGAGTTCTACAGAAATTTATATAGGCCTCAAGCACCTGTGACCAATTAACCACTCCCCTTAATTAGTGGGCTGAAGGAAAAAAAGGCCGTTTAAAAAGTTCCAGAAAAAGGTGTTAAAAAGCTGCAAGGAAAAAGTCCCAAAAAGAGCCTAAAATGCAACCCAGCAGTCAAAAGCAAAACTTCTTCACTCTCCTCTCAAGGTCTCCATTGTCTAGCCTCCAACCAACAAGACAGGAGGTATTGTCCACAGAATGTTTCCCAGGACACGCGGAACCACAGGCCCCTGGGACCTGCTGCACACTGTCTTAAGAGAGATGTGACTTACCCAAGTGAGGAGAATATTGGATTTCTACATGAGGCAGACCCTGTGCAAGCTGCTGCTACAGATAATCTTTTGCACCATCGACAATCCGTGTGGATTAATGGTCGGGCTGCCCAGGGACTGCGGGACACGGGAGCTACTATTACCCTGATACAGTCCCGGATGATAACCCCAGCAGAACAGATGGGACGGTCTGTGGCTGTGCGGGTGGAAATGTTATGTGGGTCCCCACTGCCAGGGTTCACCTTGATTGGGGTTCGTGGGCCAAAGAAGTGGAAGTTGGAATAATACGAAACTTACCTGCAGAGGTCTTGTTGGGCAACGATTTGGGATGTTTAAATTCAGCCTTCTCCCTGGATGTATCCCCGGAAGCCTGCCCTGTTACCACCCGCCAGCAAGCCCAGATGGAGGTGCGCTCCCTCGAGGACGGGACCCCAGTAAGACCTGTCACCCCTGACCTAGACTGTACTACCCCAGCTATTCCTACCCCGACTTGGGCTTCTCCCCAAGACTTTGCACAGGAAACTCTCAGTGACCCTTCCCTAGCTAACTATAGGGAAAGAGCAGGATTGGACCCCGGGGGGTTGGAGGGGGAGCGGGTAGAGTGGGTCCACGGATTACTCTATTGGGTAACAGAGGGAAAGGCAGCCTCCCTCTGCCCAAGCGGCAGCTGGTTGTGCCTCAGAAATATCGGCATGACCTGCTGCGCATTGGGCATGACATACCCTTATCCGGACACCTGGGAATGGCCCGGACCCTCCACAGTCTGACTCAGTCGTTTATTTGGCCAGGGATTACAAGGGATGTCCGTCAGTATTGCCGGGCCTGTGACATATGCCAGCGGGTGGGTAAGCATGGGGGCCCACTGAAAGCTCCCCTACACCCTTTACCTATCATTGATGAACCCTTTAGCCGCGTTGCTGTAGACCTGGTAGGACCATTGCCCTGACCTAGTCCTTCTGGGAAGAGATATATCCTTACCGTGGTGGATTATGCCACCCGATACCCGGAGGCCATTCCCCTGGCAAATATCCACGCAGAAACTGTGGCTGATGCCTTGCTCCGGATCTTTGCCAGGGTGGGTTTCCCTCGGGAAATCATCTCCGACCAAGGGAGCTCACTCAGCAGTTATGGAGGCTCTGTGGGATAAAGCCCCTACAGAGCTCTCCTTATCACCCCCAGACCAACTGGCTGTGTGAGAGGTTCAATGGAACACTGAAAGAGCTGCTTAGGACATTCCCAACCTCTCACAGGGATTGGGAGAGATATCTGCCGCACCTTCACTGCGCTTATCGGAAGGTGCCGCAGGAATCTATTGGGTTCTCCCCATTTGAGTTACTGTATGGGAGGTGGGTGAGGAGGACCCTAGATCTAGTCAGAGCCCACTGGGAAGGGGGGAATTGATCCCCAAGGGTCCTCTATCGTAGCATATGTTCTTGAGTTTAGGGACAGACTGAAGGAGCTCACGGACACTGTTCAAGAGAACCTTCGGACTGCCCAAAGGCAGCAGAAATGATGGTACGATCGTAATGCCCGAAACCACACTCTTGAGGTTGGGCAGAAGGTTCTTGCCCTCAGGCCAACCAAGCAGGACAAGTTACAGGCCACTTGGCAGGGACCTTACCAGGTTGTGGCAAAGCTCTGTGACAAGATCTACCTCGTGGTTAAATGTTCGGATGAAAGAGTCCAAAGGACCTTTCATGTGAACATGTTGAAAGCATACTGGGAAAGATCAGGAGAGGTAGCTGCTATATGTGCTCCAGCTGTGAAAGATTCTGAGAACCTTCCCCTGCCTGAGCTCCCAGAGCTAAATAGGATTACTGCAGGGATAGAGACGATAAAGCTTGACGACCAGCTATGGCAGACGCAGAGAGAACAAGCTAGACAGGTCCTTAGTCAGAGAAGGGAAATGTTCTCCACAGTCCCTGGGTACACTACTATGGCAGTGAACCGAGTGGAGACCCAGGGACAACTGCCACTAAGACAGGCGGCTTACTGGATACCTGAAGCAGTGAGAGGGAATGTGTTGTGAGATTAAGGAGATGCTTGAGTTGGGAGTCATTAAGCCCCGGTGGTCCTTGTACCGAAGCGGGATGGCACGACTCGCTTCTGCGTAGACTACCACAGATTAAATGATTGCACCACCACTGACCCTTATCCTATGCCCCGGGTGGATGATCTGTTAGATCGCATTGCTCAGGGAAAATTCCTGACAACCCTCGACCTATACGCAAGGGGTATTGGCAAATTCCTCTGGATGCGGAATCTATTCCAAAGTCGGCGTTCATTACCCCATTTGGCCTATACCAGTCTAAAGTAATGTCATTTGGGATGAAGAATGCACCAGCAACTTTCCAGAGGATGGTAGATCAACTCCTCGATGGCCTCCAGGACTATGCTTGTGCATATTCTGACGACATTGCGATCTACAGTGATACCTGGGAGGACCATCTAATTCACCTCGGTGTCGTGTTAGACCGCATCAAGGCTGTAGGACTAACGCTTAAGCCAGAAAAATGCAGCATAGGGATGTCCGAGGTACAGTACCTTGGACATCGAGTAGGCAGTGGACTACAACGATCCGAGCCTGCTAAGATTGAGGCAGTTGCCAAGTGGCCAACCCCCCGTACTAAAACCCAGGTCATGGTGTTCCTCGGCACAACTGGGTACTATAGGAAGTTTTTCCCAGAATATAGTTTCATCGCTAAACCCCTGACAGACCTGACTAAGAAGCACCTTCCCCGACAGGTACTGCGGTCCCCAGAGTGTGAAGCTGCATTCCAACGATTAAAGAATGCACTAACTTTGGCTCCTGTTCTAGCTGCCCCTGACCTAACCAAACGTTTTTTTTGTCCACACATATGCCTCTACATTTGGGCTGGAGGCAGTACTGAGCCAAGTAGGACCTGATGGTGGTGAGCACCCAGTGGCCTACATCATTCAGAAGCTGCTTCCCAGAGAAGTCTGTTATGCAGCCGCGGAGAAGGAGTGTTTGGCGCTGGTGTGGGCTCTCAAGAAATTCCAATCTTATCTCTACAGACGATCTTTTACAGTGCTCACCGACAACAATCCATTAATCTGGCTTAAATCAGGTCTCTGGGGATAATGGACGTTTGTTACGATGGAGCTTGGCCCTGCAGCCTTACAATTTTACCATCCAGTATCGGCCAGGAAAGCAGAATGGGAACGCTGATGGACTTTCCCGGCAAACTGTACTATAAGACTCACCCGGACAGCCCCAAGCTGACCCGTGGTGGATCTAGTTGGGTCTGCCGGACTATGGGACGGGGGGCACTGTCACGGACACTGGCTGCAGGGACCTTTTCTGCCACATTCACCCTGTTATTTGTTATTGCTATATTGCTCCTTTTGTTACATTTTTGAGAGACTGTTTTCTTGGATTTGCCCAAAGACTATTCTTAGTTGTTAATTCTGAACAATACATTAACATTGAAAGAGCTGATCACATTGACCTCCGGAGACGGACTGTCTAGTCACCTGGGCTGCCTTAAGTGCTGTGTTAATTAACCTGTTAATTATATAGTTGTCTGCCAAGTTGTTGCTAGAGGGGAGGGGGGAGTATCCATGAGTCAGCCCCACCTGCATTTATTATTTGCTCCTTGACTTGAGTAATTGCATGCCAGCACATCCCTGAGTATAGAGGCTGGTAGATGGGAAGGTTTAGGGAGTCTATGCGCTCTGTCAATTTCCAGATCACGCTCAGTTAGTTTGGGTATTAAGTTGTGCATAAAGGACTGTAGAAATTTTCTTAGGTCAGATTGTTGATCCGATTCTGGAATGTTCCGGAATTTAATGTTGTTCCTGCGGGAACAGCCCTCTAAATCTGCAAGTTTGAGTTGGATTTGCTGGAGTTCAGCTTCATGATCTGTGACTGCATCCACCATTTCAATGTGTGCAGTATATAAATCTCCCACTTTAGATTCTATGGGGTTAATTTGCTGGTCTTGTTGCTGTACAGATATAGATAGTGAGGATACAGCTGTGGACAGATCTGTGTATAGAGTCTGCCTCAGTGACAGGAGCATGTTCCTCATTGTGTGCTCTGATATTGGCTGGTCTGATGCTGGAAATGAGTCCAGCATTGAGAATTGCTAAGGAGAGGGGAGAGAGCAGACATGGGGCTGTGCTGTGCGTTATCAGGCTCTTCTGTCCTGAGCCTGGACTTAGCAGGGCTAGCTGTGGAAGAGGAGTAAGAGGGAGAGGACTCACCATGGATGCCTGAGGGAGGAGATGCTGCTGTCTGTTGTTGGGGAGCTTGTCTGTAAGAAAAGAGGAGAGCCGCGCTGAGCCTCCACAGGCGCCCCCGGCGCTATCTTTGCTGTTTGCCAGGCCAGGAGAGGAGAAGAATGCGGTGAGCTTCTTCTGAGATTTAAACTCCCTTTTCTGCTTTGACCTGGCGGGCGGTCGGGATGTCCAGGAGGTATGGGGGATTGATTTTACCCTGTGTCTCGTTGCTACGAGGCCGCTGGAGCTGGTGGTTCTGCAGAGCTGGTCAGTCAGGCAACCATTCACTCGCGCTGCCAAGCCACGCCCCCTAGAGAAGTTTCTTACCCTAACTGGAGTCAGGGGGCCCGTTCTTGCATACCCTGTGCATATGTGTTTATTGATTGGTTGTAGGAAGTGGGATGAGAGAGGTGGGAGTCTCTGAAGAGATCCCCACTGATGTGTTGTTGGGTGCCCGTTTAGGAACCCTTGTCTCATATTACGCACCTGCTGAGGACACTCCCACGGAACCCTCTGGACCTCCCAAGGTACTGCATACAGATGTGGGTTGAATATCTGGGCAACCTGTGGATGGGCAGAGGGAAGGGGAGAGTGAGTTGTGGAAGTAGAAGGTCCTCCTTCAAAGAAAGGAGAGGAGACCCCCTTGCCTGTGAAGGTAACGCATGTTTTTTTAATGCTACAAATGTAAATGTTGAATGTGATGATGCTAATAATGCATTGCGAATACTGGTGGTCACTCGCAGTGCTGCAAAGGAAGCAGAGGTGCAGGCTCTGGTCGCAGAACAGCAGGAGGTCTAAGGGCCCTATCCTTGTTCTTACCCAGTGGACATTACCTCTGTTGAGCCTCAGCAGCTGTATTTGTTTGCCATGGGGCCGCTTGCTGGGACATGTAATTCCGCCTTTGAGACAGCACTAGAGACAGACCAAACCCTAGCTTAGGAGTCTAGCTGATCGCCCCCCTGCAGAGAATGACAAACACCAGGTTTACTGGGACAAAGGAAAAAACTGTACAGGAAGGGTTTGTCTACAGAGGGGAATAAGACTGGCATAGATAGGAGGCCGCTTGTTGTACCCAGTCAATTCAGGGGACATTTGCTTAAAGTGACTTATAAGATTCCCCTAGTAGGGCACTTGGGGATCACAAAGACACCGGAGCAGATGATACACAACTTTTATTGGCCTACCATGCTCGCTGACATAGCTGACTACTGTCGGTCCTGTGCTATCTGCCAGTGAGTTGGCAAGATAGGAGATGTACACAGGGCTCTGCTACAACCTTTGCCTGTGATTGACAAACCTTTTAAGAAGGTGGCAGTGGATTGTTGGGCCTCTAGCCATACCTAGCAGTTCAGGCAAATGTTATATCCTGACAGTTGGCGACTATGCCATTGAGAGTATCGAAACACCTTCGTTACTGGCAGCTGATGATATTCCATCAAAAATTGTGGGAAGGATAGATGACTCCAGTTTCATCCACATTAACTAGC
Source organism: Rana muscosa (assembly GCA_029206835.1). Classification (NCBI taxonomy): domain Eukaryota; kingdom Metazoa; phylum Chordata; class Amphibia; order Anura; family Ranidae; genus Rana; species Rana muscosa. Next base: position 1,215,039,084 of record CM055122.1, read on the forward strand.
CATGCCAGCAATGATAAAGTATCAATTGGGCCAATTGTGCAGCATTGAAATACTTGGTCAAGTCGGGTACACCTAAGCCACCCTTCAATTTAGGCATGTATATTGTGTGCGTCTATTCACCCTAGGTCTCTTATCACCCCAAGCAAATTTCAGGAACTTCAGTTGAAATAGATTTAGATTTGACATATTAATCAACACTGAAAGTGTTCTGAACAGGTGTAAAATACTTAGCAGAATGTTTATTTTGATTGAGTGCAGCCTGCCAAACCAGGAGGGGGGATTGAAAGCCCATCTATCAAGCTCCCCAGACAGTTTCTTATAGAGAGGAGGATAGTTCCTCTGATATAGAGTCCCTAGCGAAGGGGTCAAGTGAATGCCCAAGTATAGGAGGGCATCAGAGTGCCACTTATAGTGGAAGGACTGCTGAAGAGCTTGGACGGTATGGTCAAGGGATAAGTTGAGTGCTAGGGACTTGCATGGGCAATGATTTTTTTTAATTCCACTGTGTTGTAAACTCATTTTGGCTCTGCTCTCTGTCTGTCTAAACAGAATTTCTGTAATTTACAGACAATAATAGTTTAATTTATAAAGCAAAATAATTGTTTTGTCTGCATGTGGGCCTTTAGAACAGGAATTGAAAAGCATTTTAAGAATGCTGTAACATCCAGTTGACAGATTATTATTATTATTCATCTTAGTTCATAATGTTACAAAAAACACAGAAGTAATACATTAAAAGTCAGCAACTGCATTAGGAAACATCTTAACAAAACCTAGCCCATTACATTTCACAACAAAGAATATACTTGTTTTAGTATTCTTTATACAAAATTGTATTATCTTGTTTTCATTTGTAGTTATAGCCTTTTCTCATGTAAAATAAATAAATTGGTTCAATAAAAAATATTGACCATATTGACATGTCACAGCGTCACAACAGTCAGATAAACAATTAACTACCCACACAATGTAGAGTCAGTGATACATACATATCTCAGATGCAAAAATGAATTTAAATAAGGCAGTTACTGCTAGTGTAGACACTTTTAATGAGACAAACCGATGAAAGGTAACACCATAATAACTGATGTAATAGACAGGGTTGGGAGAAATGATCCATATTTCCTGAACTTGATAAAATAAGCAATTACTCTTTTTATCTGAAATGAACTGTCAGTGGAAAGTTGTATATGTCACAAGAGCATCTAACAAAAGCGTGTTGCTCCAAGCATCAAAGGTTTGGAACTTATTAACTTTCCAAAATATGCATGCATAATAAAACTCCTTACCAAATGGAAAAGAAATGTCATTGGCAAAAAATAAAAAAATGGTAATAAATTATGTCCAAATGATTGATTTAAGAAAAGTCTCCATCACACATAGCAACACGTGTGTCTTTTTCATTCCGCCCTTGGATATTTTATTACTAAACGTATGTGCATATTTTTCATGGCCACTGATATTAGAATTGCAACCTGCCCCCATGCAGAACATGAAACACTTCAAACTGCATAATGCTGGCTAAATTAGAAATCCTCCAGTGGCCTCAGGTTGCAAGGGCCATAATAATGAGTGCACCTAAGTGCTTTGTGTAGCTTCTTTACCATTTAAATGTAATGCTCATTTTTGTTTGATGGTTTGTCTCATTCAATCATGAAAGCAATGTGGTTTTAAAAAAAAAAAAAAAAAGGAAATCATGTATCATTTTGTTGGAGTAGGAAATATTAGGTGTTGACCATTTTGTATGGCTATGGCAGTCTTTGCATTGGCATATTTGTTAAGGCAAATGTATAAAAAGCTAAAAAACATATCTACTATCAGGATGATGATTCTAAGTAGTTAAATAAAATATACCCTAAATTGAATGTGTGTATCTACTCTGACAATGGTTTACTTAAAATAAAAAGTTAAATCAGGACTATAGTCTACAAATAAAAAACTGGGGTGCATGTGCAGTGTTGTATACAGGACAGGTCTATTTGTGGGATCCCTGCTCTTGTGAAGGCCAAGTATAGGCTCAGATGCTACCTACCTCCAACCAGATGGAAAAGTACCAAATAGACCTTTTACTGCATGATAAATTAATGGTGTATCACACACTTCAATGAGACAAAATGTTTAGATTAACTATCTACGCTTTGGGTGCAGTTAATGATTGGAGTGTAGTATACACAAATTACTTTGATACCCTAAAAATTGTGTCTAGGATTGTGTGTATATACTAAATAGTGATGAGCCGAACACCTCCGGGTTCGGTTCGCACCAGAACCCGTGAACGGACCGAAAGTTCGCACGAACGTTAGAACCCTATTAAATACAATGGATGCGAACGTTCGAAATCTAAAGTGCTAATTATAACAACTATTATGCATGTTATTGTCCTAAAAAGGGTTTGGGAACCCGGGTTCTGCACCAGGGGACATGTATCAATGCAAAAATAAGTTTTAAAAAACAGCCGTTTTTCGGGAGCAGTCATTTTAATGATGCATAAAGTGAAAAAAAAAAGTCAAATATTCCTTTAAATATCGTACCTGGGGGGTGTCTAAAGTATGCCTGTGAAGTGCCATGTGTTTCCCGTGTTTAGAACTGTCCCTGCACAAAATTACATTTCTAAAGGAAAAAAAGCCATTTAAAACTGCTTGCGGCTTTAATGTAATGTCTGGTCCCGGTAATATGGATGAAAATCTTTGAGAAAAATTGCATAGCTTCCCCATCAGCCCCCACCCCCTACCCCAGCCCATTACCAGCCCCTTTGGGTCTTGTATGGATATTAAGGGGAACCCCGCACACAAAATAAAAAAGGCCCTATATACTCTGAACAGCCGTATACAGGCAAGACAGGGACTGTAGGTTTGTTCTTATGTAGAATCTGTTTGTAATTTTGAACAGGTACATTGTTTAACCACTTCCTACCGGGTCATAGTCATATGACGCCGGCAGGAACCCTCCCTCCCTCCGGGCGGGCATCATATGACGTCCTTTTTTCCCGGCCGTCTATGGGGCGCGCGAGCGCGCTGCCGGCAGCATGCGCGCGCCCCCACGGCACAGCTCATGACCCGGTGCGCGTGCCCGGCAGCTGCGATGTCTGCCGGGCACCCACGATTGCCCGCGATCACGGCAGGAGTGTGGATCTGTGTGTGTAAACACACAGATCCACCTCCTGTCAGCGGTGAGGAGACCATTGTGTGTTCCCAGTACAGAGGAACACAGATCGGTCTCCTCACCTTGTGAGTCCCCTCCCCCTACAGTTACAATCACTCCCTAGGGAACATATTAACCCCTTGATCGCCCCCTAGTGTTAACCCCTTCCCTGCCAGTCACATTTACACAGTAATCAGTGCAGTTTTATAGCACTAATCGCTGTATAAATGTGAATGGTCCCAAAAACGTGTCAAAAGTGTCCGATGTGTCCGCCGCAATGTCACGGTCACAATAAAAAAAATTACTAGTAAAAAAAAAAAAAAAAAAAAATGCCATAAATCTATCCCCTTTAACTTCTGCGCAAATCAATATACGCTTATTGCAAAAAAATAATTACCAAAAATATGTAGAATACGTATCGGTCTAAAAACTTAGGAAAAAAATGGTTTTAAAAAAAAATAAAATTGTGATATTTATTAAATCAAAAAATATTGCATTTTTTTCAAATATGTCGCTCTTTTGTTTATAGTGCAAAAAATAAAAACCGCAGAGGTGATCAAAATACCACCAAAAGAAAGCTCTATTTGTGGGGAAAAAGGGACGTCAATTTTGGTTAGGTTCAATGTCGCACGACCGCGCAATTGTCAGTTAAAGCGACGCAGTGCTGCATCGCAAAAAGTGCTCTGGTCAGGAAGGGGGTAAATTCTTCCGGGGCTGAAGCGGTTAAGTGTAGCTCCAGCCCAAAAAATCTATTTTTAAGCTTTTTGGAAAACATAGGGAAGGGTTAATACCCCTGTAACATTTGTTTTGCTGTCTGTGCAGTGTGCACCTGTTCAGAACAGTTCACCTCACTTTCCGTCCTAATGACAAATGTTTTTTGAAGATTTGGGGTTTTTATTGAAACAAGAATTGGTGATAAAGCATCAGTGGAGAGGAGACACTTTTTTCCCCATATTAATTCTTACAGGAGAGAATTTGCCTTCCTAGGGGTAGATTTCCTCTCACTTCCTGTTGTATCCCCTCCGTTTGCAAGGAGTAGTCGTTTGTAAGTTGGATGTTTGAAAGTAGGGGCCTGCCGTATATACTCAGCTGAAATTTGCCCCTTACATGTTGGTGTTGCCACAACACTGTAAGGCCTCACAGTTACTCTTGGTGGGCGCAGGAATGGGCCCTGCTGTGAATTATTAGATCAAGAATTGTAATTACATGCCCCTGTTAAACAGGGGCAGAAAAATTGGGCCTTAGGCACTGGTGCCACAACACTGCAACCCCTCACAGATACTGTACTTGGAGCACAGCAATGAGGCCTGTTGCAAAGTATTGCATCAAAAATTGTAATTACACGCCCCTTTTAAACAGGGGCTGAAAAATTGGGCCTTAGCCACTGGTGCTGGTGCCACGACACTGCAACCTCTCCCAGATACTCTAGTTGGAGTGCAGGAATGAGCCCTGCTGCAAAGCATTGCATAAAAAAAATTGTAATTACATGCCCCTGTTAAACAGGGGCTGAAAAATTGGGCCTTAGCCACTGGTGGCGGCACCCAGAAACAAAAATGTTCTTCCAAGCTATCATCAATCGTATCATTGAGGAGGATAGTCAGTCAACATAACAGGACAGTCTCTCAGCATCAGTCTTGAAGGGATGTGACATTTGAAAATAAATTAGTCTGTTATATCAGCTTCAGGTGTTTGGTAGCTGGTGGTGATCCAAGACTGGTTCATCTTTATGAAGGTCAGTCGATCAACAGTCGGTGGACAGGCGCACCCTGTGATCCGTGACAAATCCTCCAGCAGCACTGAATGTGAAATTGCATACTGTGCAAGCTCTGGCCAGTGATCCATCCTCAACACCCAGTAAGCCAGAGGATTTTCGGTGGGGAAGGTGTCCAAGACTGAGCTTGCCCCTAGGTATTCCTGCACCATGTATATCAGACGCTGGCGATGGTTGCTGGAACCGATCATACCTTGGGGCTGCGGACTAAAGAATTGTCTGAACGCATCGGTCAGACGGCCACCTTCCCCACCGCTCCTTCTTTGACTGACCGAAGCCTCAGTAACTCGTTGTCCAGAACTAGGAGTTTGTAACCTCCCAGTCTCTGGGAACGCATTGCACAGACCTTTCTGCAAGGCCTCCCGGAGTGGTCTCATCCTCTGCTCCCTCTGTGACGGTAAGATAAGGTCCGCAACCTTACCCTTGTACCGTGGATCAAGGAGAGTGGCCAGGCAGTAATGGTCCCTCTCCTTGATCCGAAGAATACGAGGATCCTTCCGCAGACTTTGCAGGATCAGGGAGGCCATGCAGCGTAGGTTAGCTGAGGCATTCGGTCCGGAGTCCTCTGGGTCACTAAGGACGACATGATCCGCAGCCACCTCCTCCCAGCCACGTACAAGTCCACTGGTTTCTTGGGACTGTAAATCATCCCTAAAAGACTGCTGCTGATGATGCTGAGTGCCAGGTACCACCTCCATGCTGACACAATCCTCCTCCTCTTCTTCCTGTGCGATGGGTGGGACAGAAGGAACACTGTCTGGGTAAAGGGGGCCTTGAGAGGCAAGGAAGTCCTCCTCTTCCTGCCTCTGTTCTGCCTCAAGTGCCCTGTCCATTATTCCATGCAACGTATGTTCCAACAGGTGGACAAGAGGTACAGTGTCACTGATGCATGCACTGTCACCATCCTCATGGCCTCCTCAAATGGTGCCAGGACAGTGCATGCATCCCTGATCATGCCCCACTGGCATGGTAAAAAAAACCCAGCTCCCCTGACCCTGTCCTGGTGCCGTAGTCGCACAGGTACTCATTGATGGCCCTCTGCTGCGTGTGCAGCCGCTGCAGCATGGCAAACGTTGAGTTCCACCTGGTGGGCATGTCACACACATATAAAGGCGGTTCTTGGGCAGGTTCAACTCCTTTTGCAACTCAGCCAGGCGGGCACTGGCACTATAAGATCTGTGGAAATGCACACAGACTTTTCTGGCCTGCTTCAGGACATCCTGTAAGCCCGGGTACCTGCCCAAGAACCGCTGCACCACCAGGTTAAGGACATGAGCCACACAGGGCACATGGGTCAGTTGTCCCTGTCGGAGGGCGGAGAGGAGGTTGGTGCCATTGTCGCAAACCACCATTCCTGGCTTAAGGTGGCGTCAACCACCTCTTGGCCTGCCCCTGCAGAGCAGATAGAACCTCTGCCCCAGTGTGGCTCCTGTCCCCCAAACACACCAGCGCAAGCACGGCATGGCATCTTTTTGCCTGCGTACTTGCGTAGCCCCTTGAACGCCTACGGAGCACCGCTGGTTCCGAGGACAAAGCACAGGAAGAGGCCATGGAGGAAGAAGAGGGAGTGGAGGAGAGAGGTGTGTCACAACCAGTAGTAGCATTTTGGAGGCGTGGCAGCGGAAAAATCTCCAAAACTACTGCACCTTGTCCTGCATCCTTCCCAGATGCCAAAAGAGTGACCCAATGGGCCGTGAAAGAAAGGTAACGTCCCTGTCCATGCCTGCTGGACCATGAGTCAGCGGTAATATGCACCTTACCGCTGACCGCCCTGTCCAGCGAGGCCAACACATTGCCTTCCACATGCCGGTAGAGAGCCGGAATCGCCTTCCGTGAGAAAAAGTGGCGTTTGGGAACCTGCCACTGAGGAACCGCACATTGCACAAACTCACGGAAGGGGGCCGAGTCTACCAACTGAAAAGGCAGCAGTTGAAGCGCTAGCAATTTAGCCAAGCTAGCATTCAACCGCTGGGCATGTGGATGGCTGGGAGTGAACTTCTTTTGACGGTCCAGCAGCTGGGGCAGGGAAATTTGCCTGCTAGAATCGGACGTCGGTGTACTGCTAGCAGAGTGCCCGCAAGTACTTGGCTGTGACACACCTAATTCTACACCTTCATTCCTCTCAGTGCAGGTTTCAGAGAGGACTGAAGGTATAGTGGGGTTGGAGATCCCAGCTGATGCATTGCAAGGAGAGGTCCGCTTTGTTCTTTGGTGTGGGTCTTTAAGGTAGGTTTGCCAATGAGCTGCATGGCAGGTCAACATATGTCTGATCAAGCATGTGGTGCCCAAGCGGGTGATGTTTTGGCCACGCGATATACGCTTGAGACATATGTTGCAAACAGCAGCTGTGCGATCTGATGCACTCGACTCAAAAAAGGCCCACGCCAAAGAACTTTTTGCATAACGGGCAGAGGCAGCGCCCTGCACAGGCGTAGCTCTGCGGGGTGATTCCGTCGGTGTGCTGCCCTTACGCTGGCCCCCGAGGGCATCCTGCCTCGTTGGAGATGTGCCGCCTCCTCATCCTCCTCCTCCTCCTCTCTCCTATTAGGCACCCACGTGGAGTCAGTGACCTCATCATCCCCTCCCTCCTCATCACTGGAGCCAATCTGACAGTATGCTGCAGCTGCTGGAACATGACTGCCAGATTGGTGTCCTTCTTGAGCATCCCCTCTCTGCTCTCACGCTACTGCCTTCCTCTAGCTGGGTATCATCAGACCCTTCGAAGCGCTGGGCATCCTCCTGGAGCATGCACCCAACACTGTGCTCAAACAGTTCGGGGGGACTCCTCAGGAGGACATGGTTGGTCTAGGGAAGGAGTGACTGATGAGGACATTGATACCAGGGAAGAGGATGCTTTGGCAGCTGCTTTGCCAGTACCCTGAGCCTGGGTGAGAGAGGATGAGGAGGGCTTGGTAATCCACTCTACCAAGTCTTCGGCATGATGCAGCTCCACATGTCTAGCTGCCGAAAAGGACAAGCGTGTCCCATGGCCACGTGCTGATGGCGATGCACCGCGTCCACGACCACGACCAGCACTGTTGTCTCTAGACACAGAGCCTGCTTGCCCTCTTTTATTGGCTCCTGACTGTCTGCCTCTCCTTGTTTGCCTTCCAGACATTCTAATGGCCTGCAGGGAGATGGGAAAACCAGCAATAAGGCCTAGCTTCAGGAGTATATTTTGCAGGAATCACACTACGCCTGCTGTAAGTGCTGCAAATGCCTGTTGGTGTAACACCAGGAAAACACAGCAATACGGGCTAACTTCAGGTGTATAATGTGCAGGAGGCTTAGCAACAATGACACTGACACTCTCCCTGCCTATCCTTCTCTCTCCCTGCACACAAGGTTTAGTAAAGAATATGACACTGACACTCTCCCTGCCTATCCTTCTCTCCCTGCACACAAGAATAGCACAAAGAATATCAACACTGTCCCTGCCTATCCTTCTCTTTCCCTGCGCCGGAACACACTACACAAGGCCTCCGCGCTGGCAGCCTTTTATAGTGTGGGGCGTGTGCTAAACCCCCTAAGCTATAATTGGCCACAGGCAACCTGCCTGTGGCCAATTATGGCTCTCCTAGCTGCCGGCGCTGTGATTGGCCAAGCATGCGGGGTCACAGCGATGGCGCAGTGTATTGTGGGCCGTTCGCGTCACTCGAATTTGGCACGAACGGCCCAAATCGTTCGATGTTCGCCGAACGGTCGAACAGCCGATGTTCGACTCGAACACCAAGCTCATCCCTAATACTAAATTGTATTTGGCAGACATTTTTTATAATTCCTTTATTTTCATAGAACGTACGGTTAACAAACAATACATATAGCAGAGATACATAATAACAATCATACAGAAAGATCAAAGGGGGTCGTCAGATAAGATAAACATAACAGATACTTCGGCAATGCTCAGTAAGTAAGGCACAAGAAAGTGGCTCAACACAAAAATAATATTAGCATGCAACGCCGGGGAGGCATCCAAACAATTGCTTGTGCGACCAAAAACATCTGGCAACGTATGCAGAGCTGTACAATACATTTTTTACAGTTTTACAGCTGTTTGGGAGGCAGGGCAACCAAAAGGACAGATGGACCCAATCATGGTACACACAAAGTTATTAATGCTCAGTAGGATATTCACAGTATCTAATCAAAAAAGGCCAGGACTGGGTAGTAACTATGGAGAAGGGACATGTGCAGAGAGGGAAAGGGGGAAGGAGTAGAGGGACAAATATAACGGAAGGTGGGGGGCGAAGGCCAGATAAAAAAGGAAGAGAGGCGAGAGGTAGAAGTGGGAGAGGAGGAGTGGAGGCACATTGGGATGGGAAGGCAGGTAACAAAAAAGGAGAGAGAGAAGTAGAGTGTGGTAGCGCCCCCCCGACCAGGAGGCAGAGCAAGCCCAATGGGTCATCCGGACTGTGCAACCTCACCGAGGTACTCGTCCGTGTATATGAAGTACTGCCAGGGTCTCCATGTCTCCCGGAAGGTCTCCTCCCTGTTGTGCAAGGTGGCAGTGAGATCCTCCATGTCTCTCAGTTCATTCACTTTAGAAAACCACAGGGACTTCGCCGGCAGGTTCTCCGATCTCCAGCAAAGGGGGGGGATGCATGCCTTGGCAGCATTCAGGATCTGGATGGTGAGGGAGGCCTTGAATTTCTGAGAGGTGAAGCAGACAGGCTTTGGGGTTTCCCTCCAGAGAGACATCAGTCAGGTGTTTGATCGTGCGAGTCACCTCGAGCCAAAAAGGGGAGAGTTTGGGACAAGCCCAAAAAATGTGCAGCATCATTCCCTCTGCAGTGCCACAGCACCAACATAGGCTAGGGACCTGCGGAAAGACATGGTGCAGAGTGGTGGGTACTCTATACCATCGAGTCATGATTTTGTAGCAGGTCTCTTGGACTCTGGTGGCCATGGAGGACTTCAGAGCAAAATGGAGAATCTTCTCCCTCTGGGAGTCAGTGAACTGAATGCCGAGATCCGCTTCCCACTTCGAGAGGAACGGGGGAATGTACCCTTCCACTGGTCGAGTCAAGGAGGAGTAGATTAGCGAAAGACTATGCCGAACTGGCACCCCACGATGACAGATGTGTTCTAGTTCAGTAAGCTGATGGGAGATACCCGGAGTCTGCATGCATCCGCGCAGAAAGTTGCACAACTGCAGGCCGCTCCAGAAATCCAGGGGGGGGGGTCAGTAGCAGACACCCCAGCTTCAGGGGCGAGTTGGCCGTTGGGCCCCACAAAGTCACACAGACGGAGCCGGTTACTTGCTGCCAATCGCTGGAAGTGAGGGTTCTGAAGGCCAGGTGAAAAGTCTGGATTACCCAGAACCGGCACCATAGGGGAGGGTAGCGGGGACACTGAGGAGTGCCGAAAGGCAGACTCTGACCCCCGATAGTGTGCTGCCTAGTGTGGGATGGTCATCAAGGTCCCTTGACAGAGGAGTGGTGATCCAGGGCCAGCTCTTGGCCGTGTCTCTGGAATCCTCCATTTCCATGGCCACCCAATGTTTCGCTTCTGCGTGACAATGCCAATCCACCAACCTGGTGAGGTGAGCCACCCTGTAGTAAGCTTTCATATCCAGAAGGCCAACCCCGCCCCTACCTTTCGCAAGGTGGAGGAGTTGAAGCCTAATCCGAGACTTGCGGTGGGACCAAACAAAATCACGGAACCTAGGGTCAAGTCGCTTGAAGAATGCTGGGGGGGGGGGGAAGGCGGATAGGAAGTGCCTGTAGCAGGTACAATACCCTCTGCAACAGGGTCATCTTAAGGGCACTGCAACGGCCAAACCACGTCAGTGTGAGGGAGTGCCAATGGAGAAGATCTGTCTTAAGGCGGAGAAGCAGCAGGGCGAAGTTCGCAGAGTACAGATCAGCGGGGTCAGGGGTTATGTCAACTCCCAGGTATCTGATAAGACTGGTCGCCCATCTCAGAGGAAAGGCCAATCGTAGATGCTGGACAGTGTCCCTACCCACCAATATATTGAGTATTAAGGATTTGGATAAGTTAATTTGAAAGAGGGATAGAATGCCATATTCCTGAAGGGATCTTAGCAGATTTGGAAGGGAGGTAAGCGGTTCCGTTAGGAAGAAGATTAGGTCATCCGCAAATGCGGCCACCTTGTGGGACCCCAAAGATTTTTGGTAGCCGGTGATGCCCGCATCTGCCCTTATTCTGCAGAGAAGCGGCTCCAGCGAGAGTATGAAGATCAGAGGAGACAAGGGGCATCCCTGCCGCGTGCCATTGCGGATGTCGAAGAAGTCAGACCTCGTCTCATTAACTTTGACCGCTGCCGTGGGATGAGAGTAAAGGGACAGTATCCATCCCAACATAGAGGACCGGAGGCCAATATGTTCTAAAGTGGACCATATAAAGGACCAATCCACACGATCAAAGGCCTTCTCCGCATCTGTAGACAGCAAGAGAAGGGCCCGTTTGGATGTCCTGGCCGCAAGGATCATGTTTACCACTCGGATGGTGTTGTCCCGTGGTTCCCGTTGTGGCACAAAGCCTGCCTGGTCCCTATGGATGAGACTCGGCATATGTGAGAGTAGCGTGTTAGCCAAAACTTTTGCAAACAAACAATTTCAGATCTGTGTTCAGAAGCGCTATCGGGCGATAGTTCCCACACCGTAGCGGATCTTTCCCCTCCTTAGGGATAAGGGAGATATAGGCTCTCAGGGTGTCCACTGGGAAAGAATTACCTTCAGTAATAGAATTGAGGGCAGAGACCAGAGGTTGCGACAGCTTATCGAAAAAGGTCTATTAGTACGTCGGAGTTAGGCCATCGGGGCCAGGAGCCTTCTTCGGCTTTGAAGTGGCTAGGGCCACTCCCAGCTCTGCTGCCGTGATGGGCTCCTCCAGCTCCTCCTGGACCACACTCGGAAGTGAGGGCATGCCAGAAGCGGCCAGATACAACTGGGGGTTGAGGCTATCGTCAGCGGGGGGGGTCAGCGGTGGTGGGCTTATCTAGGTTATAGAGACCTTCATAGAAGGAACGAAACTCCGTCGCCATGTCGGACGACGTATTCAGCTTTTGTCCTGAAGAGGCCAGGATATGAGAGATGTACGTCTTCGTGCGCGGGCCTCTCAATGCCCTAGCCAGCAGCGAACCCGGTTTATTGGAGAATTCGTACATGGTGCGATGCGACCACGCCAATTTTTGCTTTGTTTTGTGGAATAGGAGCGAACGAAGTTCCTCACGAGCTTTAAGGAGATCCTGAAAGGTCGATTGTGCAAGACTAGCCTTATGCGAACACTCCAAGCCACGTATCAGGGCGTGAAGTTCTTCTGTGCGACGGGTTCTCTCCCATTTAAGACGGGCCCCGATTTTGATCAGTGTGCCCCTGACAACCGTCTTATGGGCCTCCCAGACCACCAGGGGGTTGGTAACTGACGCAGCATTAATGGAGAAGTACTCCCGTAGAGTGGTCAGCAATTCGGAACAAATATCCTCCGATTGAAGCAGGGCTTCATTTAATCTCTAGGACGGAGGAGACCGGGTCACTGGGCCCAGTTGGAGTGTCAGGTGGACCGGTGCATGGTCCGAGAACGACATCACGTCGATGGAGGTGGACACTACTCTAGTTAGGTCTTTATGCGACAGTAGCAGATAGTCCAGTCGAGAGTATGTGTGGTGCACCTTAGGAAAAAAAAAAAAGTAGTCCCGGTCTTGCGGATTAAGCACCAGCCAGGGGTCCACCAGGCGTAGAGTATGTAGGTCCGCCTTCAAGCATTTCAGACATTAGTAGGAGAGGTGGGAGGCGCCGCACGAGACGTCAAGGGACGGATCCATCGCAAAGTTGAGGTCCCCACTGAAAATAAGTATCCCCTCTGCAAACTCCAGGAGCTCAGGGAGAAGTCTCTGCAGAAATAATGGATGGTCCGCGTTAGGGAAGTATGCATTTGCAAAAGTGACCCGCACATCAAACACCGTCCCCTTCAGAAGGAGAAAAACGACCCTGTGTGTCCGTGCACTGCGCCGCGAACATCCATGGCACTGATTTAGCCAGCAGGATACTAACCCCCTTAGATTTAGAGATCGGGGAGACACTGTGGTAGACTGTCGGGAAGGCCCCATTAGTCAGTTTAGGAATACTGTCACCACGGAAGTGTGTTTCCTGTAAAAAGGCTACTTGAGTTTTGCCTTTGCGCAAATCAGCCAGAAGCTGTGAGCGCTTTTCCGGAACGTTCAGGCCACGCACATTAAGGGAGGTGATCTTGAGGAGACCCATGTTGCCGCCAGGGATGTAGGGATGGCCACCAATGAATGCGTGGAGAGGCCCTTATCTGCGGGGCCCCCCTGGTCAGGGGACGATCAAAGAGAAAACAACAAACAAAACAAAACAAAAACAAAAACAAAAAAAAGGGGGGGGAGGAACAGTAGGAGGGGGGCGGAGGAGGAAGGTAGAGGGAAGGAGAAGGGGGCAGGGAAAGAAGGGGGGTAAATTAGGTTTCAAACGTAAATAATTTGTGGTCCCCTGTTAGACACTTAAGGTGCCTTCACAAAGGTCCGCCCTATCGGGGGGTGGGCGGAACAGTGAGGCTTGCTCAAAATCGAGCAGTAGTAGGTCAATAGAGACAATAAACAATGCACGGGGTGAGAGCGTTAAGAACCAAATGTTAAGCATCATAAGAGCAATCAAAATGATAGAAAAACATAAAACCTAAGACCAAGGCCTGAGCTGAGAGACAGAGTACCAATTGCTGGGACCGTACAGTAACGGCGCACCGGGGGGGGGGGGTTGCAGCAGGCCAGTGGGACCCCGCTTCGGCAACCGGCCCTACAGGGTGGAACATATATCAAGACCCAGCACCCCCCTCCAGAGCACCAGGACCGCAGGCCAGCATGCATGTAAAGACATAATCTGCAATGTAAAATCATAACACATTTAGTAAACCAGAGACAAAAGGTAACGGCCGGGCCCATCTCTTCGGTATCGCCATAACATCAATAGAGAGCCGTTGCTGTTGGGCAGGCCCCAAGATCCCCGGGGGGGGCAAGGGAAAGGTCCAAAGACCTTGAAGGCCACCCAGGGGACAGGGATCCCCAGGAGCGGTGCCGGGAGGGCCAGTCTGGAAATGGCCAGGTATGTCTGTGATGGCCTAGAGTATTGAGGCTTGTTGCCTGCCCGAAGAGCTCTGTCATACACCCCAGTCACCCCAATCGCAGACCACTTGGCAGGCGAGCAGCCCATAACCATAAACTGTAAGGCAAGTAGGTTCCCAGCCATGCAGCATAGAAAGCCCCCCCCCCATGGGCAATGTTCCGTAGGAGATGATAGGTACTGGAGCCTACAGAAACAGGTAGAAACACTGGCCGGGACGGCCCAGGGAGTCAGTGAAGACGAGATCCAGGTGCATCAAAAGACTCAGGAAACAAACAGGACAGCCCAGGGGAAGTCTACAGGAACATCTACTGTATAGTCTTACCATTCACTTGGATAAAGGAAGGAGTCAAGCCTCGGAGGACATCGGATGAGATTTGGCAGCCTCACGACTGGGTGTGCGGGAGCATCTGACCCTTTGCGGCCTCGGCAGAGGTGGGCCCAGCGCCTCCTGGAATAGCAGGTAGTCAAACCAGTTAGGAACATTCACAGCAGGCTTGTTGATGAAGCTGAACAGTTCTGGGAGTTGATCCGGTGAGCGGAGATGGAACTCGGATCCCTGCTTTCTCACGATCAGGTGAAAAGGGTGGCCCCAATGATATGTAGCTTCAGCTGCATGAACTACCTTGAGGAGGGGGCGCATCAGCCCTCGCATGGCCCGCGTTTGCCTGGAGATATCAGGGTAAACCCGAATCTGAGCCCCGTCAAAGTCAATCGGGCCTTTCTCCCAAGCCATGCGGACAATTTCCTCCTTTATGGTGAAGAAGTGAACCCTGCAAAGAACATCCCTTGGCTGGTCTGTGACGACGGGGTCCTGCGATGATGGCTGTGGAGCCCTGGGGCCGGGTATACGATGGACCCTGTCCAGCTCCGAGGTCAGGGGCTTGCCCAGGATTAGGTTCAGGATAGCCACCACAGTGACACGGAGATCTGTCCCCATGGTGGCCTCATTGATGCCTCTGAGGTGTAGATTGTTCCGCCTGCTCCTATTCTCGCTATCGTCCAGCTGCACTTCCACAAGATAGCGACGGAAGGACCGTTGCTCTGTCTCCAGGCTAGTGATGCGTGCATCAGTGGAAGTGGTGGAGGACTCCAGAACAGTGACTCTCTCTTCCACTGTGTCCACCTGCTGGCGGAGATCATGTAGAAAGAAATCGTTAAAAAAAATAAAAAAAATAAAAAAAGGAAAAACAAAAATACAAATAAACTACTGACACCAATCTCTGCCCTACTGACATCATCTACTGCTCTACTGACACTGTCCATTGCCCTACTGCTATATATACAAACACACATGTGTGTTTGAGCTTTGGGGTGCACACCCTAATGCAAGAGGCTGCGCACACCTATGGCTCGGATTTAATTTTCATCTCAAACTAAATTTATGTAGAAGAGGGATACGAACCACGCCTTGGTGTACAGGGGATTTTTTGGGAAAATACGCCTTTGAAAGTACCTCTAAAAATGTCCTAATTAATAACACAGTACTGTACAGTCCTTTTGGAAAGGAGCTGAAATGGTTAATGAGGATTATACTTTGGTGACCCAACCTACTTTTGCTTTTCTTTCTGTCGCATAGAAGTAATAAAGATAATTTGTTGTGTAGATACACTGACTGTAAGGTAGGACAGTCAAAGTGGTCTTCAGTATTTTGCATTATGAGTCCAAATCCTTTATCCTTATAGGATAAACGCCTCAGTGTAGGAAGTGTGTGCAGATTAGTATTGCTACACTGGTAACATAACTTATGACTGCTGGTTGGTGTTTCTAGATTTGCATGTTTTGTAGCAGCTTAGGGTTTCTATAATGTTATGCCCAGGTTGGCTTTAAGCATTTTGGAAACGCTGTAGAAGCATTTTGGAAACGCTGTAGAAAAGTGTACACGGCCATTGGAAGCTTGGTGGTCCTGAAAAAAAAAAAAAGAGATTGATCAGGAATTTTTGTCAGAAATAGGGACAAAGTAATTAGAAATCTCCCTTGCTTATATCCAAATATTGTGAGAGTACTTTTGTATGTTTATAAACATTGTTGCTGTGGTACAGATGGGACAAAGGGGTTTTAGCTATGCTATACAAGCCAAGGTTTGTTAGTAGGGAATTCTCTTCCATCTGCTCAGAGAGAAATGCTTAAAAAAATTTTGTCAAGTTTGTTTATTGGGTTTGAAATAAAGAGAAAACAATGGATACAATTGACAATAAAATGATTACAAGAAATGGTATAATGTGTTGAGAGCATTAGAAACATAGAATCAGCTGATATATATTTATCTCAGGATCTTCAAATATATAAGGAATTGTTGAACCAGATTATAGTCAATCTAATTATGTAAAACTATTACATTTGAACAAATATGTAAATATTATAGAATTTTATATTAGCGAAACTGGATAAAATAGAAACAGACTATAGCTATAAAAGAGTAGTAAATTTGTAATAAATTGGCTCAAAAATATGAAAAGATATGGGGGAGAGGGATCATATTGATATAAAATATTATATTATTAGAAGTAGAAGTAAATATCGTATTTATATATTCAAATATACCATTTTATATATAAAAATATATAAAGCTATAAAAATGATTAAAAAAAAAGAAAGATAATTAAAAGGAAAAAGGGGAAATTGTGGAATATAAAAGATAGAGAGTGAATAGAAACAAAAGGATAGGAAAGAAGTACAAGATAGAGAGAAGACTCCGGAATTATTACATATAAAGGGGTAGAGATAAGATAAAGTATCTAGAATATTACTGGCTTTCAAAATCTTACCAAGGTCTCAGTAAAGAATTGTCAGGGTTAGATGGGATAGAATAAGACACACAAGGGTTCCATATAGATCTATGGAATCATTGGTTATGGCTTATGATTTTGAATGGAGCATGGCTTGGTGTATTCTATTTCTAGTTTCAGAGACCAGAAGCGTAGCTGTCTTCCAAGCTTTAGTGATGGTTTGTTTTGCGGCTGTGGTGATTTGTAGTAATAACTTAAATTGAGTATAAGAGATACATTCCGGTTTTAAATTTAGAAGTGATAGTCGGATCAGGAGTAATGGGTTTCTTAAAAACAGTTGAAAGCATGAGGAAAATGTATTTCCAATAATTTTTTGTAACAGGACACTGTTGAAAAATATGTAAATGCATTCCCGGATCACCACAGCCACAAAAACAGAGTGGGGAATAATGGGGAGCAAATTTTGCAATTCTAACAGGAACCAGATACCAGTGCATGATAACTTTATAATTTGTTTCCAGAGTAAGTATATTTTGGGAAGACATTTTAGTATTAGACCATACTTTACTTCAGGTAGATGTATCTATATTGGAACGAAGTTCGCTCACCCATTTTTCAGCATACAAAGGTCATTTTGCAGTAAGCCTAGTATTTAGTTGGCTATACAGTATTGAGATGAGCCCTTTTGAGTGAGGATCTAATTTACATATTTGTTCGAACTGCGTCATATCACTCAAATTATTAATATCTTGTATGTATGGTGCAAAGAAGTTTTTGATCTGTAAGTAGCGAAAAATTTCTGAAGTCGGAAGTTTATGGCTTTCACATATTTCAGAAAATGTTTTAAATGAAGTAGAAGATACAAAGTCACAGCATTGTGTTAGAACAGCAGAAGTCCATTTTGTAAAAGTTCTAGAAAATGCGAGGGCCGGGTAAAACTTTTAGTTTCTTATAAAAGATATAAGGGGTACATGTGGGGATTGTAAGCTCTGGGTTGTTTTGAATCTTTCCCAAATGGAAATTGTATGTTTAGTTATCTTATTATCAATTATTTTGTGGTTAGAAGAGGTGGACCATATGAGGTTTGGTACAGAGATTGGATCGCCATCAATGGTTTCAATTGCTACCCATAGTGGAATTTCATGGCTTGAGTGGTACTTGGGAATATTTGCTATTTGAGCAGCATGAAAATAAGTGGCAAAGTTTGGGAAACCTAAACCTCCTTTACGTTTAGGGAGATATAGGGTGTGAGAAGAAATAAGAGATTTTAGAGAGTTCCATATAAAAATGATTGTGTTTTTACATTGTAAGTTTGAGGAAGTAGGCTGGAATAGGTGTGGGTAAAACTCTAAAGAGATATAAAAATGACTATCCTACCAAAAATTCTATAACATTTATTTTACCTAACTATGATAAGGGCAGAGTGGACCATTGTTTCAGAGAATTTGAAATTTTTCATAACAGTGGGGGCTAGTTGGCAGAAAAAATGTCCTTTAGATCAGGGGTAAGTGCAATACCTATATATGTGAGGTGTGACAATGACCATGTAAAACGTAGGGATATCTTCGCTTGTTGTAGTATATCTGGGGGTAAAGAAATGTTTAAAGCTATGGATTTTTGTGTGTTTACCGTTAATCCAGATATATGGGAAAAATTATCTAGTTTGTTTATAATGTTGGGAGCTGTAATATGGGGGAGGACATGAAAATTAAAATGTCATCAGCAAATAAGCAGAGTTTGATGGTAGCCAGCCAATTCTATACCTTTAATTGATGGATCTGTTCTAATAGCTTGAGCAAGGGGTTCAATGAGTAAGGCGAATAAAAGTGGGGAAAGGGGACATCCCTGGCGAGTGCCTCTGTTGATATCGAACATGGCCGAATTATATCCTGCATATTTAATGTATGCCTTTGGTTTATTATATAAAGATGTGACCCAGCTAAGGAAATGTGGGCCAAAGCCCCATTTTTGTAAAGTGAAGTTTAGGTAGGGCCATGTTACCGTGTCAAAAGCTTTTTTGATGTCTAGTGACAGAAGACATAGGAATTATTTTTTTGGCTGCTTGAATCAGCAACATGGCCCTACGAACATTATCTGTTGCTTGGCGCAAAGGGATAAAACCAACCTGATCATTACTTAAGGAACCTATTATGTTATTCAAATGAGTCGCTATCACTTTCGCTAGTAAATTTTATATCTAGATTTAAAAGCGATATAGGTCTAAAATTAGCACAGGATGAGTCATCAGACTGGTTTAGGAATCATTGATATAATTGCCGTAAGAGTTTCAGATCTGAAAGATTGGTTGTTGATGATGGGATTGAATGCTTCTATCAGCATGGGGGTTAATAAATGAGATAATTTTTTAAAGTAAAGGGCTGAAAACCCATCAGGTCCCGGACGCTTGTTGGGTTTGAGGGATTTAATTGCTTGCTCAATTTCAAAGGAAGTGATGGGGCTTTCAAGGCTTTCATATTGATTCTGGGATAGGGTAGGGAGTTTTATTTGTGAAAAGAATGTTTCTGCTAAAGATTGGTAAAAAGAGCCTTCTTTTTTATATAAGGAGGTGAGGTGTTTATGGAAGGTATGAAGGATCTTAACTGGATTACTAGTATATTTGTCGTGAGAGGTTTTCAGTCGAATAGGCTTAAATGGGTTGTTTAATTTTGTTAGTGCACGTGCAAGGAGGGTGCCAGGTTTATTGGCATGGAAGTAATATTTTTGTTTGGATTTACGAAGAGTTTTGTCCACTGATTCTGATAAAAACAGGTCTAGACTTAAGCTAGCTTTTTCAAGTTGTGTTTTATTCTGTGGTGTAGGGTTAGAGTGGAAATTATTATGGCAATTATTAAATTCAGTTTCAAGTTTTTGTTGTAGTTTCTTTTCTTTCTTTTGATATGATGCTTGACGTAAGCAATACCCTCTAAGGACAGGCTTATGTGCTTCCCATAATGTTAGTGGGGATATATCTGAGGATTTATTATTTTGCAGGTATTCTTTTAGGGCAATTTCTAGGTCTAGAGAGTGTGAAGGGTGTGATAAGAGCGAGTTGTCTATTTGCCATGTTGAGTCTTGTGTTTTTGGAAGTAAGGAGTTAAAAGGTGGAAATTAAAGCACAGTGATCCGTCCATGTGTAGGGTTTGATATATGAGGTGAGCAATTCTGGGGACATACATATAGAAATTAAAATATGATCAATACGGGAAAAGGATCTGTGAGGGTGAGAATAAAAAAGGAGTATTGACGTTTGGATGGGTTAATTTCACACCAGGAGTCTATTAATGAATGTTGTTGAAGGAGTCTCTGAAACTATCTAGATTGAGAATTAGATGTAGAGGGTGTTGGTGATTTATCTAGGTATGGATATATTGTTTGGTTGGAATCTCCACAAATCAAGAGTGTGCCTACTTCATGTGTATCAATAACTTGAAACAGGTGGGATAGAAATGATGGTCTTTTGTTAGGTGCATAATATGAGATTACTGTGATTGGGATATTGCATAGGTTGCCTGTAAGTATGAGGTAGCGACCTTCGGGATCTTTGATTTCTGTTACTAGGGAGAAGGGTGTAGTTCGGTGAAATGCTATTAACATTCCTCTGCGTTTGGATTTGGCTGAGGCTGTAAAGACTTGTGGATAGCTTGCACCAAAATATTTAGGGGTGGAGGTTTCAGCAAAAATGAGTCTCCTGGAGACACACTATATGTGCTTTCGATGCAGAAAGTGACCTGAAAACTTTAGTATGTTTATGAGGTATATTTTAGACCTTGTGTATATAAGGTAAGTACATTCAAGGGAGCCATATAAAAATCTTGAAAAGAATATAGCAATACATAAAAAATATAAATTGTGATACCAGATTTAGTCCAGAGTAAGAGAGGAAGATGGAGAAAGAATAAGAAAAATAGGATAGAAAAAAAAAAAAAGAGAAGGAGGTGCTAGGCATCAATCTAAATAGATTTAAATAATTCAGGTACATAGCAAAAAATAAAAAAAGTTGGCTTACTGAGCTCAAAAATGACACTAGCTCAGAGGCACAAAGTCTGTCTGAGGAGGCCCCCCTGCACTATAAACACAGTGAGGGAGAGTCCTAGGACAGAAAAATGGGGGAACAGTGACCATTTCTCGGCTTCCCCATGGCTAAAATTATTCAAATAATTAAGGGAAAAAAAATATTAAACCAAGACAGCCAGACTTGGCAAGATAACAGCTACAAACATGCTTAAAATTAGTAACCAGTTATTCCTTAATTAATAACAGAAAATAAGCAAATACTAGTGAGTTACATAGTCAAATCTGTCCATTGTGTCCTGCTGGTCAGAAACTGGAGAGTTGAAATGGCCTCTCTTTGAAGTAGCTTGTCTGTTTCCATCAGATTCAGGGTATGATGAATTTGGAGGAGAATTGGAAAGCGTGCGACGTCGAGGACTTGCAGATGGCTTATTGTAGAGCTGAAGCGTTTGTAGTGTGTTCTTTAGTGGATCTACTGGAGTATTTAGTTCCTTGATAGGTGAACCTAATTGAAAATGGAAATCCCCATTGATACGGGATGTGGTGGTGTTGGAGATTTAGGAGTAAAGGTTTCATCTCACGTCGTTTAGCTACTGTTATTGGAGATAAATCTGCAAATATTTGGTACGAATGTCCTTGGAAAGTAAGAGATCCTGTTTGTCTAGCTGCAGCCATAATTTGATCTTTAGTGCGTAAGAAATGGAACTTAGCAATTATGTCGCGAGGGGGGCCCATCAGCTTTGCGTGGTGCCAAAGCTCTGTGGATCTGGTCCATTTCAAATCTTTCTATTGCGATTGATGGTGTTAGTTCCTGAAAGAGTGCTGTCATGGACGATTGAAGATTAATGATTGACTCCGGTATACCTCTTATACGGAGATTTGATCGGCGAGTCCTGTTCTCAAAGTCCTCCAAACAGGTTTGCATTGCTACATTTTCTTCTTTAAGTACCTCAAATTCTTTGTCATGGGTTGCTATGCTGGTTTCAATGTCATCCATTCTGTATTCAAGGTCCTCAGTGCGTTGGCCTAAGTCTGATTTCTTTAGTCAGAGTCTTAGTGATTTTTTTTTTCACTCCACCTCAGACTCAACCATTAGCAGGAGACTTAGTCATATTTTGCATACGTTCCTATTGTCTCTACTTCAGTTTCGCATCATTTGTGGATTTCCTTTTTTTTTTATCTCCTTGTTTCATATAAACACCACATTATAACCTTTTACACATCTATTTGTTGATACATCCCTACCCCCTACCCTCCCCCACCCCTTACCCCGGCCTCCCCAAATTGAAGTCCCTATGTTTCCTTGCTCGCTCTTTTATACCATTTGTGTATTTTTCCCCACCTCACCGTCTCTAGTAGTTTTCCATTTTTTTTTCAAATTCTTCCATACCATCCCCGTCACAAAACCTGAGATATTCCAAGCCGTGCATTTCATCACACCAACCCCTCAGTGTTGGTCGTTCCGGATTTTGCCAATAGAGGGGGATTTGGCTCTTTGCGGCATTTAAGAGCTGTGGAAGCAATGTTCTCAAATAGTGTTTGTCTGGCATTCGAATACTATGAAATAAGCATACCCACGGGTCGTCGGGTACAGCCATTTTAGTTATTTCTGTGATCTTGTTTCGTATCTCTAATATTTTTTTATTTTAGGACATGTCCACCAGATGTGGCCCATAGTCCCCGTTTCCTGACATCCCCGCCAGCAGAGCTGGGATGTTAGTGTGGTGCATTTATGTACCTTATCGGGGGTTAAATACCATTTGGCGAGGCATTTGTAATTTAATTCCGTTATATTAGAATTGACTGAAGTAGAATGTACCCTTTTTATTAATTGTTTAATCTCCGAGTCATTAACCCTTGTCCCCAACTCATCCTCCCACTTCTTGACGAATCGCGGCATGCCCGGCTTTTTTACAACAATTAGTGTCGTATAGATTCGAGATTACGCCCTTCTTGCTTTTGTCTTCACATAATTTCTCAAAAGGCTGCAGATTTTCTACTGTTCTAATCGGCTGTGGTAATTTTTCAAAGAAATGTTTTAATTGGGCATACCGCCATTCGTCAATCAGCATCAGGTCACTCCTTTTTTTAAATTCCTGGTATGTAAGGAGATTGTTTTGCTCCATTTCATCTTTTAGTTGGGCATTATCTTTAATAATCCATTTACCAAACTTTTTTTCCTTCCTGGTATAAAATATTTTGTGTCAGTTAATGGTATAAGGGGTGAATTGAAGTCCCATTTTTCCTTTTTATGGATCCTATCCCAAATTGTTAAGGCGTTCCTAGTGATGCCGTGTGTGTCGGTGCCCAGTTCGCAAAGTTGTGCCGGGATCCAAATTACCCTCCCCAGTGAAGTTTTACTAATTATAGATTCCATATTTACCCATCTTTTTTCAACATTATTTTTTGCCCATTCGATTATACGTGAGATTACAAATCACATTGTAATAGTTTTTCAAGTCAGGTGCCCCCAAACCCCCTTGTGCCTTTTGCCGCGTCAATAAAGTCATTTTAATTTGTGTTTTTTTACTTCGCCAGATAAATGTTGAAAACAATGTTTGTAGTTTTTTTTAAATATGCCTGCGGTAGTGGGATTGGGAGCATTTGTATTTTATAAACTATCTTAGGTAAAATCACCATTTTAAAAATGTTTATACGACCACTCCATGAAATTTGCCCTGATACAATTCTATTCAATTCTGATTTGATGTCATTTAGTAATGGAATAAAATTAACTTTATATAATGACTCGGTAGTAGTTGTTAGTTTAATTCCGAGGTAATTTAATTATTTTCTCCAGCTAAATGGGAAATCTGCTTGGTATGTATTCCTTTCTGATTTGGGCATGTTAAAACTCAGTATTTCAGATTTTACTAAGTTTATTTTGAAATTAGACAGTTTTCTGAATTCACTAAAAGCTTTCAGTAAGTTGGGTAAGGTTATTTTCGGATTAGTTATGTAACATAGGATGTCATCCGCGTAGGCAGCAAGTTTATGATCTTCTTCCCCGACTTCAATCCCCCTAATATCTGCATTCCACCTTATCCCCCTTAATAGAGGTTCTAATACCAGCACAAACAATAACGGTGACAAGGGGCATCCTTGTCGGGTGCCATTTTTCATTTCGAATGGCATTGAGAATGTCCCATTTTTTTTAATTCTCGCCGTAGGTCTAATATAAAGAGATGCTATCCACTTGGACATTCTTGGTCCTACGCCTACAGCCTCAAGTGTACTCTGCATGAAGCCCCAGTGTACCCTGTCAAATGCTTTCTTGGCATCTATTGACAGGAGTAGACCTGGGGCCCCACTTTCTTTAATTTTCTGTATGGCTAGGAGAGTTCTAATTCCATTATCTTGCCCCTCTTCCTGGGATAAATCCAACCTGATCCGCATGGACCACCTCTTTCATTATTGTTTTAATCCCATTAGCGAGAATTTTTGAAAATAATTTAGTATCGATATTCAAAAGTGAAATCGGTCTATAGCTGGAGCAAAGTGTGATATCCTTGCCTTTTGGGATTATTGTTATTGTGGCTTCTAGTGCCTCTTTCTGCATCTCCCATTTCGCGCCTATCCCATTCATGTAAGAGCACAGTTTTGGTGTAAGGGTATCTATGAATTTTTTTGTAGTACAATATCGTCAGGCCATCTGGTCCGGGGCTCTTCCCGTTTGGCAAGTCGTGTATGATTTTTTTTATTTCCTCCTCTGTGATAGGGTCCTCTAGCTGGCTAATTTTGTCCTCCGGAATTTTATCCAGATCAATCTCCTTCAAAAAGGCTTTGATTTTCTCACCTTTGTTTTGTCTCTTCATGTGTATCATTTATATTGATTGAATATAATTTACTATAGAAATCGTGGAAAGTTTTAACTATTTCTGATGTTTTATATCTTAATTCCCCGGTACTTGTTTGAATTTTCTCTATGCAATTAAGACATTTTTTCTTTTTTAGAGTTTTTGCTAAATGCTTCCCCACTTTATTTCCCCATTGATATCTCTTTCTTCGTTTGATTAAAGACCGAGCTAGATTCTAGTTCAATTACCTCTCATCTCCTCTCTTTTAATGCACAAATTAAATGGTTATTTTCTTCCAGAAATCTTATGTTGCTGTTCTAATTCGTAAATTTATTTTGTTAATATAATTTTTTCTCTTTAGTTCTTCTCTTTTTTTCTGTCCCCTCCCTTAATATACCCCCAATGTATGCCTTATGGGTTTCCCAGACCGTTGCCTCTGACACCTCTTCTGTACCGTTCTCCCTGAAAAACGTTCTAATTCTAACCTTAATCTCTGAACTAATTTTTTATCCTGTAAAAGTTCTTCATTCAGCCTCCAGCTGTTAAATATTGGAGAGGTACAAAACAAGTTTATTTGGAGTGTTATTGGTGCGTGATCTGAGAATGTTGTTCCAATATTTGTACCTTCCACCATCTCCAGTAACTGATGCTCAACTAGAAAGTAATCAATTCTAGAGTACGTCCCATGCACAGGGGAGTGGAATGTATAATCCCGTTGGTTTATGTGTAGTGTTCTCCACACATCCACTAACTGATGTTGATGCATTTTCTTTCTTAACTTATTCCTCAGGGCCATTCCAGTCCTCCTAACATGAGACATACTGTCCATCTTGGAGTCCAGACCGATATTGAAGTCTCCTGCCATAATAGCCCTCCCTTTCTTAAATTCCATATACTCATCCATGACCCTTATTAAGTATTGAATAGACTTGTGTGAGGGGGTTAGCTCGGCAGCGGGTATGTGTGACCCCCGGGATGGGCTCCCCACCCAAAAACAGGCCCAGCAGACGGAGGTTGTGGTTTTCAAAATCAAAAAGGTGCGGTTTATTTTCTATTTACAGTGACAAAAACACAGCAAGGCAAAAAAAACATAAACAAAATAAATCCTGGTCAACTTGACCTCTGACTAAACATACAGGTTTCCTAACTAACAACTGGGATCAGCCTAGTGCTGTCCTAGTCCCTAAGTCCCTGGTTTTAAATGTCCAAGCAAAATATAGCCACACAGGCTTTCTCTCACCGCACAGGGGTTCACTCTCCCTAGACAGTCCACACAGGTCTGGTTCCAGGCATGAGCTAACATCTAATGAAGCTGGGCTTTCTTATAGAGGCCTAAATGAGCTGACAAGGTTCAGCTGGTCTCATCAACTCCCTGTCTGCACGACGCCCAGCCCTCTCCCTAGAGGTATGAGTCATCCATGAGCACACTAGCCTTATACAACTCTCCACCTAGTTGTACAAATCGGCGTAAAGCCTGAATCTGGGCGAAATATATCTACCCCCCTGGATGCAACCAGGTGACTTTACCTTCCTGCTGTCACATACCCCCCCCTCTTGTTTTAACCTCGGGGTTGGAACACCAGCAATCAGGCATTCATGTACTCGAGACAAAGCATCCACATTCCCCATTTGAACGCCAGGGCGATGCTTTACTGTGAAGTTGAATTCCTGGAGGGCCAGGAACCACCTATTCACTCTTCTATTTGTTTCCTTGTTTTGAGCCATCCACTTTAACGGAGCGTGATCCGTAACCATGTCAAAGTGCCTACCTAGCAGGTAGTACCGAAGGGAATCTAGAGCCCACTTCACCGCTAAACACTCCTTTTCAACGGTGGCGTAATTTACCTCATGGGACTTCAACTTCCTGCTGAGGTAAATGACTGGGTGCTCTTCCCCGTTCCAGACCTGGGACAATACTGCTCCTAACCCCACATCTGACGCATCACTTTGTACGACAAAGTCTCTAGAGAAGTCGGGTGAGTACAACACTGGCTGGCTACATAAGGCTTGTTTCAAGAATTGGAATGCTGCCTCAGCCTCAGGGGTCCATTTAATCATGACCGACCCTTTCCCCTTCGTCAGGTTGGTTAGGGGCACAGCCTTAGAAGCAAAGTGGGGAATGAATCGCCGATAATACCCAGCGATTCCCAGAAAGGCTCGTACCTGCTTCTTGCTGTTGGGACGTGGCCAACTCTGGATGGCCTCGACTTTGTTGAGTTGGGGTTTTATTACTCCCCTCCCAATGGTGTACCCAAGATATTTGGCCTCCTCCTGCCCAATGGTACACTTCTTGGGGTTAGCCGTAAACCCTGCTTCCCGAACAGAGTCCAGGACTGCTTGCACTTTTGGCAGATGTGAGGCCCAATCTGTGCTATGGACAATTATGTCATCCAGGTAAGCCGCAGCATACTTCCGATGGGGCCTCAGCATCTGGTCCATTTTCCGCTGGAATGTGGCCGGCGCATTCTGTAACCCGAACGGCATTCTTTTATATTGGAACGCCCCGTCTGGGGTTACAAATGCGGTTTTCTCTTTGGCCGACTTGGCCAGGGGGATTTGCCAATACCCTTTTGTGAGGTCAAGAGTCGTCATGTATCGGGCTGTTCCCAGCCGGTCGATCAACTCATCTATACGTGGCATGGGGTAGGTGTCAAATTTTGTAACTTTGTTCAACTGACGAAAATCGTTACAAAATCGCCAGCTCCCATCCGGTTTAGGCACCAACACAATGGGACTAGACCAATCACTTTGGGACTCCTCTATCACCCCTAAGTTCAGCATTTTCTGTACTTCCTCCCGTATTGCCTCCCGTCGGGCCTCTGGGATCCGATAGGGTTTTAACTTCACCCTTTCACCGGGCGGGGTAATAATGTCATGCTCTACCCCAGATGTTTGTCCCGGCAGCTCAGAGAATACCTCCTTGTTGCGAAGCACAAACTCCTTAACCTCCTGTTGTTGGGGTTGTGACAAGGTGGCTGCGATTCCAACCTCAGGAATCACGCAACCAGTTTGAGCTGGTGACCAAGTGTCTGCGACTAGGGACTCTCTATCCCTCCAGGCTTTCAACAGATTAACGTGATAGATCTGTTCGGGCTTTCGCCTTCCTGGTTGTCTGACCTTGTAATTCACTTCGCTCACTTTTTCCATTATCTCGTAGGGGCCTTGCCATTTGGCAAGGAATTTACTTTCAACCGTAGGGACAAGTACCAATATCCTATCCCCCGGGGAAAAGGTACGGGTCTTGGCTCCACGGTTGTACACTCTCTGCTGTGCCAACTGCGCTTGGGCCAAATGTTCCTTCACGATGGGCATTACCTGTGCAATTCGATCTTGCATCAGGGCGACATGCTCAATCACACTCCTGTGGGGAGAACTCTCACTTTCCCAAGTTTCCTTGGCAATATCCAACAGCCCTCTTGGGTGTCTCCCATACAGTAACTCAAAGGGGGAGAATCCCGTAGAGGATTGGGGCACCTCCCTAATAGCAAACATCAAATAAGGAAGTAGACAGTCCCAATCCCTTCCATCTCTATCCACCACTTTCTTCAACATTTGTTTTAGGGTTTTGTTGAATCTTTCAACCAGCCCATCGGTTTGGGGGTGATACACAGATGTACGCAATTGCGTCACTTTGAACAATTTACACAGCTCTTTCATAACCCGGGACATAAAGGGTGTACCTTGGTCCGTAAGCAGTTCTTTACAAATACCCACCCGGCTAAAAACAAGAGATAGCTCTTTGGCTATGGTTTTGGCCGAGGTATTTCTGAGAGGGATCGCTTCTGGATAACGGGTGGCATAGTCCATTATAACCAATATGTACTGGTGCCCCCTAGCGGACTTGATTATAGGACCTACCAAATCCATTGCGATTCTCTCAAACGGGACCTCAATGATGGGTAGAGGGACCAGCGGGCTACGGAAATGTGGCATCGGGGCCGACCTCTGACACACAGGGCAGGAGGAACAATAATTTTCTATGTCCTTCATCACCCCAGGCCAATAGAATCTCTGTAATACCCTCTCTCGGGTTTTCTCTGTCCCCAGATGACCTCCAAGAATGTGCCCATGGGCCAACTCCAACACCAACTTCCTGTAAGGTTTGGGCACCACAAGCTGCTCAACGGTTTCTTCTGCCCTTTTTGCCACCCGATACAGTAGGTCCTTCTCTACGCTGAAGTATGGGTAAGTGCCGGTATTATCTGGGTTCACTAACTCGCCATCTATTTTCACTACGTTTTCCCGTGCCTTTATTAGGGCGGGGTCTTTCAACTGTTCTGTGGCAAAGTTTTCCCTGTGAACCTCAAGATCAGAAAACTCCACAGACGGTAGGTTTTCGTCTGAGGAGGTGGGCTCCTCTCCAGTTTCTTGAGTCTCCCCTGCCAATACTGACAAGGGAAATTCCGGAGAGTCCTCACCACTCTCAGGGGAGTTCTGGCTATCACATTCCTGGTACATAGGGGCACCAGTGGGGGGCTCAGGATCATCCCACAGTTCCCAGAACTTCGGAAAATCCCTTCCCACAATGGCGTCATGCGGTAACTGAGATACTAAGCCCACTGGATGAGAGAGGGTACCTTTGGGGGTCTCGAAACACACTGTAGTCACTGGATACTCTCGGGTGTCCCCATGCACACAAATAACGGCTACCTTGCTATTCCCAGAGACCTCTGTTTTAACTAACTCAGCCTTTATCAGGGTCACAAGGCTACCTGAATCCAGCAATACCACAACATTTCTACCATTAATACACATTTTGCATAAATGTTTCTCAGTTCCCCGAATGGCAGTGCATGCGACTGTCGCACACAGCGACTGACGTCTGCCCGTCAGAAAGTCACACTGCATGGGTTCCTCCACAACCGGGCAATTTGCTGCAATATGTCCCGCTTGCCGGCAGCGGTAGCAAACGATCCTTCTTGCGGCCTCTTGAGCCGCTGATTTCCCAGGCTGTTCTCGCCAAACTTGGGGTAGAGCTCCCACCCTCTCACTCTCTCCACCCTCACCCCTTGGAATCCTCTTATCCGCCCCTGGGGATGGTCTGGTCTTAGGGTGGAAAGTCCGAGTGTCTCTGGAAGAGGCCGTCAGGTTCTCTGTAGCCAAGTATTTCTCCACACGATCCACAAGACCATCGGCCGTCTCTGGGTCTCCATGGCTTACCCACTTTTGGATGGCAGTAGGAAGAGCTCTCAAAAACCGATCCATTACAACACGTTCCACAATCTTTGGTGCGGACAAAGTCTCTGGCTGTAGCCACTTTCTGCTCAGGTGAATGAGATCATACATTTGAGACCTGGGGGGTTTTCCAAGCTGGAAAGTCCAGTTATGCACACGCTGAGCCCGGACAGCCAGGGTGACACCCAGCCTTGCCAATATTTCAGCTTTTAGCATCACATAGTCTTTTGCTTGGTTAGGCTCTAGGTCATAGTAAGCTTTCTGCGATTCACCAGTTAACAGAGGAGCCACTAGTCCAGCCCACTGCTCCTCAGGCCACTTTTCTCTTTCAGCGGTCCTTTCAAATGTGGTCAAAAATACCTCTGGATCATCCTCTCCAGTCATTTTTGTCAATAAACGACTCACCCCAAAGGACGCGGTATTAGTGGGACGGCTTTCCTCACTGGTCTGCGGACGTTGCTGCATTACTGCTTCCATCTGTTGTTGTAGTCTCTGCTCTTGCTTCTGCAACAGGTCTATGAAGCGGGCCTCAGATTGCTGTTGGGCTTGTTGCTGAGCCTCCAGACTCTGTTGTAAAGTTGCAAGGCTCTGTTGATGAGCTTGCTGCTGGGCTGCAAGGCTCCTTTGCAAACCTGCATTTGTCTGCTGTTGATTGGCATTTGCTAGAGCCAGCTGTTTCAGTATCTCCTCCATGCTGGCTTAAAAAAAAACTGCCCGCATTCTCCACCAACTGTGAGGGGGTTAGCTCGGCAGCGGGTATGTGTGACCCCCGGGATGGGCTCCCCACCCAAAAACAGGCCCAGCAGACGGAGGTTGTGGTTTTCAAAATCAAAAAGGTGCGGTTTATTTTCTATTTACAGTGACAAAAACACAGCAAGGCAAAAAAAACATAAACAAAATAAATCCTGGTCAACTTGACCTCTGACTAAACATACAGGTTTCCTAACTAACAACTGGGATCAGCCTAGTGCTGTCCTAGTCCCTAAGTCCCTGGTTTTAAATGTCCAAGCAAAATATAGCCACACAGGCTTTCTCTCACCGCACAGGGGTTCACTCTCCCTAGACAGTCCACACAGGTCTGGTTCCAGGCATGAGCTAACATCTAATGAAGCTGGGCTTTCTTATAGAGGCCTAAATGAGCTGACAAGGTTCAGCTGGTCTCATCAACTCCCTGTCTGCACGACGCCCAGCCCTCTCCCTAGAGGTATGAGTCATCCATGAGCACACTAGCCTTATACAACTCTCCACCTAGTTGTACAAATCGGCGTAAAGCCTGAATCTGGGCGAAATATATCTACCCCCCTGGATGCAACCAGGTGACTTTACCTTCCTGCTGTCACACTTGTTTGGTCCATAAACGTTTGCCAGAGAGACCTCAGCTCCGTTCAACCTCCCCTTTAAAAAACAGGTAACGCCCCTCTGGATCCACTTTCCTCTCCCCTAAAATAAACCGGGTTCCTCTAGCAAACCTTATAGCGACTCCTTTGGCTCGACTTATTGGTGAATCCCCATAATACCAAAGAGGATAATCCTTTGAGATAATTCGACTATTCGAGCCCGCAAAAAGATGGGTCTCCTGTAGGAGAACTACATCGACCTTCATTGAGAGCATTTCTCGTAATATGTTTGCAGCTTTAATGGGGGCATTCAGTCCATGCACATTGTAAGAAATTACGTTGATTTTGGACATTGTAATGTAGTAAAAGGACCTACATCTAGAGACGGCATATTTTTCACATATTTTTCGGAGAGGCCCCCCTGCTCGACCCCCCTCCCTTTCCCCACCCCAACCCTCCCTCCCACGGGGAAAAAAAATGGCTTCCCTGAAGCCCAATGAATTGATGCACATACTCCTCCTTCCTGCCCCCAGATTCATCCCCTAAGGGGTTGAGCTCAGATACAGACCGTTAGACAGGCTGGTGCTCACCCCTGTCGGGTTGCCCGATACCGCCCACGCCCTCCTTCCCCCACTTTCCCCCCCAGCCCGAGTCCAGGATACCCCAATCATACTTAAGATTAATGTTAATAATTAAGGATTAAGGCAGATCTAGTTTCCCTATCACACAAAGAACTTTTCTTTTTTTTTTCCTTTTTTTCCCTCTTTTTCTCCTTTCCCTTTCTTTCTCCTTCCTTATTCCTTATCTTCCCCCTTCTCTCCTTATTTTCCCTTCTCTTCCTTTCCTATTCATTTCTTTTTTGTTCCTGCTTGTTTCTTAGTCCATGGTGGGTGTGCGGGTAGTTGTTCAAGACTTTCTATGGGTTCTTGTTCTTCCCACCAGCCCGGGATATCTACTAATGGGATGTTCAATCTGTTACAGAAATTCGGGGTATCTTCCGGGAATCTGAGAGTTGCTGATCTACCATCTTTACGTCCGGTTAGACATGCTGGGAATCCCCACGTATATTGGATGTTCTGTGTTTTGAGTTGTTCCAGCAGTGGTTTAAGAGTTCTTCTCCTGGATAATGTTTCAGTTGCCAAATCTGGGAATGCCTGTAAAGTTGCGTCTCCGTATTTAACTGGTTGGTTACTTCTCATGTAGGCCCCGATTTGTTCCTTGTCTTGAAAATTATGAAATCTTGCTATCACATCTCTTGGGAGATCTCCAGCGATTCCATTAGGTTTTCTAATCCTATGTATCCGTTCAAATTTAATTTTTTTCAGTGATTTGATCTGAGGTAAAATTTTAAAGCTTTTTGTAGCATTTCTCTATTTGTTTCAATATATTCAGTTGTAATGTGTCAGCTTGTTGTGACTGGTATGTGGCCCTGCGTTCATTGTCTTTGTCACAGGAATCCTGTAATAAGTGCTGCTGTTTCTTGTCAGCGCAGGTTTTGGCTGCTTGAGGAGAATTAGACAGTGCCATTTTCATGGACCCCGATAGGTTTTTCTCTGAGGGTTTTAGCTTTGGCTTTTCAGCAGGTAGCTCCCGAAACCATAATATTTTGTTCCCCGGGCGTTAGGGAAGGGTATGGTGTGAGTTATTTGTAGTTACCCTGACATTCGGGTGTCTGTGGGAGCCATAAAGAGCGGAGAAGGACGGAGAAGGACGGAGAAGGACGGAGTTTCAGCGGGACATGTCCATCGCTGGCCGCTCCGCGCATGCACTCTGAAATGCTTACATTTTATGTGTTTGTTGTTGTCTTGGAATTTAGAGTACAAGTTTTTTTTTTCTTCTGAATGCAAATGGATTGTTGAGTAGTTGATATATGTCCTATGATCCTGCCAAGTAGGAGAGCATTGCTAAAGTCGGCAGGTGAGAGGAACAGAGTAGGGTACTTATCTGTATGTGGTGCTGTAAGAGGATTGAATCGTGGATTTGGGCAAGGACAAGTTACTATTTGAGTGATTCCTCCTATCCAAAGTATTGTTTTGCACATTACACAGAGGTACATACCTGCTTGCATAAATCTGCTGTTTTGCTTCAAGTGAAACAAAGGATCAAACCACTGACCATTAGGGATGAGCTTCGTGTTCAAGTCAAACTCATGTTCGACTCGAACATCGTCTGTTCACCGAAATTCAAACAATATGGGCCGTTCGCGCCAAAATTTGAGTGCCGCATCACGGCCCATAATTCACTGCGTCATCGCAGTGCATTGCTGGCTGATGATTGGCCAAGCATGCACTATGACCCGCATGCTTGGCCAATCATAGCGCCTTCACCGTCAGTACAGAGAGCCGTAATTGACCAAAGGAAGGGTGCCTTTGGCCAATCATGGCTCAGGGGAGTAGGTACACGCCCCACACTATATAAGGCCGCCTGTGTGTCGGCCTTGTGTAGAGTGTTGCGGCGTGTGAGAGAGATAGTCAGAGTGTCATTTCATTTCCGTTGGATAGAACAGGCAGGCGATTGAGTTAGCTTTAGTCAGTGTATTTAGTATATCTATGCATCCTAGGACACACACACACACACACACACACAGCCGAAATTGTTGGCACCCCAGAAATTTTTACAGAAAATCAAGTATTTCTCACAGAAATGTATTGCAGTAACACATGTTTTGCTATACAAGTTTATTCCCTTTGTGTGTATTGGAACAAAACAAAAAAAAGGGAAGGAAAAAAAAGCAAATTGGACAAAATGTGACACAAAACTCCAAAAATTGGCTGGTCAAAATTCTTGGCACCCTTAACTTAATATTTGGTTGCACACCCTTTGTGGAAAATATAACTGAAATCAGTCGCTTCCTATAACCATCAATAAGCTTCTTACACCTCTCACCCAGAATTTTGGACCACTCTTCCTTTGCAAACTGCTCCAGGTCTCCTATTTTCCCAACAGCAATTTTAAGATCTCTCCACAGGTGTTCAATGGGATTTAGATCTGGACTCATTGCTGGCCACTTTAGAACTCTCTAGCGCTTTGTTGCCATCCATTTCTGGGTGCTTTTTGGATGCATGTTTGAGTTCATTGTCCTGCTGGAAGACCCAAGATCTCGGACGCAAACCCAGCTTTCTGACACTGGGCTCTACAGTGCAACCCAAAATCCTTTGGTAATCCTCAGATTTTATGATGTCTTGCACACATTCATGGCACCCAGCGCCAGAGGCAGCAAAACAACCCCAAAACATCATTGAACCTCCACCATATTTCACTGTAGGTACTGTGTTCTTTTCTTTGTAGGCCTCATTCTGTTTTCGGTAAACAGTAGAATGATGCGCTTTACCAAAAAGCTCTATCTTGGTCTCATCTGTCCACAAGACGTTTCCCCAGAAGGATTTTGGCAAACTGTAGTCTTGCTTTTTTTATGTCTGTCAGCAGTGGGGTCCTCCTTGGTCTCCTGCCATAGCGTTTCATTTCATTTAACCACTTAAGCCCCGGACCATTTGGTAGCTAAAGGACCAGAGGTGAATTCAGAATTTTGCACTGCGCTGCTTTAACTGTAAATTGTGCGGACATGCAATGTTGTACCCAAACGAAATTTGCGTCCTTTTCTTCCCACAAATAGAGCTTTCTTTTAATGGTATTTGATTGCCTCTGCGATTTTTATTTTTTGCGATATAAACGGAAAAAGACCGAAAATTTTGAAAAAAAATGATATTTTCTACTTTTTGTTATAAGAAAAATCGAATAAACTCAATTTTAGTCATACATTTAGGCCAAAATGTATTCAGCCACATGTCTTTAGTAAAAAAAAATGTCAATAAGCGTATATTTATCGGTTTGCGCAAAAGTTATAGCGTTTACAAACTAGGGTACATTTTCTGGAATTTACACAGCTTTTAATTTATGACTGCCTATCTCATTTCTTGAGGTGCTAAAATGACAGGGCAGTACAAACCCCCCCAAATGACCCCATTTTAGAAAGTAGACACCCCAAGGAAATTGCTGAGAGGCATGTTGAGCCCATTGAATATTTTTTTTGTTGTCCCAAGTGATTGAATAATGACAAAAAAAAAAAAAAAAAATTACAAAAAGTTGTCACTAAATGATATATTGCTCACACATGCCATGGTTATATGTGGAATTGCACCCCAAAATACATTCTGCTGCTTCTCCTGAGTACGGGGATACCACATGTGTGGGACTTTTTAGGAGCCTAGCCACGTACGGGACCCCGGAAACCAAGCACCGCCTCCAGGATTTCTAAGGGCGCAAATTTTTGATTTCACTCCTCACTACCTATCACAGTTTTGAAGGCCATAAAATGCCAAAATAGCACAAAACCCCCCCAAATGACCCCATTTTGGAAAGTAGACACCCCAAGCTGTTTGCTGAGAGGCATGGTGAGTATTTTACAGCTCTCATTTGTTTTTGAAAATGAAGAAAGAACATTTTTTTTTTTTTTTCTTTTTTTTTTTCAATTTTCAAAACTTTGTGACAAAAAGCGAGATCTGCAAAATACTCACAATACCTCTCAGCAAACAGCTTGGGGTGTCTACTTTCCAAAATGGGGTCATTTGGGGGGGGTTTTGTGCCATCTGGGCATTCCATGGCCTCCGAAACTGTGATAGGCAGTGAGAAGTGAAATCAAAAATTGACACCCTTAGAAAGCCTGAAGGCGGTGCTTGGTTTTTGGGGTCCCGTACGCGGCTAGGCTCCCAAAAAGTCTCACACATGTGGTATCCCCGTACTCAGGAGAAGCAACAGAATGTATTTTGGGGTGTAATTCCACATATGCCCATGGCATGTTTGAGCAATATATCATTTAGTGACAACTTTGTGCAAAAAAAAAAAAAAATAATAATTTTTTCCGCAACTTGTGTCAACATATAAAATATTCCATGGACTCGACATGCCTCTCAGTATATAGCTTGGGGTGTCTACTTTCCAAAATGGGGTAATTTGGGGGGGTTTTGAACTGTTCTGGCATTTTATACACAACATTAGGAAGCTTACATCCACTCTTCTAACCACTTGAAGACAAAGCCCTTTTTGACACTTTTTGTTTACATGAAAACATATTTTTTTTTGCAAGAAAATTATGTTGAACCCCCAAACATTATATATATTTTTAAAGCAAAGGCCCTACAGAATAAAATGGTGGGTGTTGCATTTTTTTTTCTACACAGTATTTGCGCAGCGATTTTTCAAACGCATTTTTTTGGGAAAAAATACACTTTTTTTAATTTTAATGCACTAAAACACACTATATTGCCCAAATGTTTGATGAAATAAAAAAGATGATCTTAGGCCGAGTACATAGATACCAAACACGACATGCTTTAAAATTTCGCACAAACGCGCATTGGCGACAAACTACATACATTTTTAAAAGCCTTTAAAAGCATTTACAGGTTACCCCGTTAGATTTACAGAGGAGGTCTACTGCTAAAATTACTGCCCTCGATCTGACCTTCGCGGTGATACCTCACATGCATGGTACAATTGCTGTTTACATATGACGCCAGACCGACGCTTGCGTTCGCCATTGGGCAAGAGCAGGGCAGGACAGGGGTGCTTTTTTTTATTATTATTAATTTTGCTTTTTTATTTTATTTTTAAACTGTTGCTTCCATATTTATTTATTTTTATCACTTTTATTGTTATCTCAGGGAATGTAAATATCCCCTATGATAGCAATAGGTAATGACAGGTACTCTTTTTTGAAAAAACTGGGGTCTATTGGACCCTAGATCTTTCCTCTGCCCTCAAAGCATCTGACCACACCAAGATCGGTGTGATAAAATGCTTTCTCAATTTCCCAATGGCGCTTTTTATATCCGGGGGGGGGGGCATTCCCTCCCACTGCTTGTAAAAGCAGTCCAGAGGCTAATTAGCCACTAGGATTGCTTTTACATGAAAGCCGGCCGCTGGCTGAAAAGAATGATACCAAGATGATACCTAAACCCGCAGGCATCATTCTGGTATAAACATTCAAAGTCCAGCAACATACCAGTACGTTGCTGGTCCTTGTTGGACATGTATTGTAATCTTTTTTTTCATGCAGCCTGTTGGCTGAACGAAAAAAAAAGATTGATCGGTGGGTATGCCCACCATTAGAATACCGCCCTTCATCCACCCACTTCTAATGATGGGCATACATGCACCATTTATATATGCCGAAGCATGGGGGCATCTTCTCGCAAAAGTTATGCCGCGTACATATGGTCAGACTTTTCCACGGGCAAGCCTCCATCGGAATTTCGACCGTATATACGCGGCATTAGGAGCAAAATCGCTCCTCCGCTCCTGCTGCCCCAATGCTTCGGCATATATCCTTTTTTTTTTTAACTGTGGTGGTGAAATCACCTCCTACAGCACTGGAGTCGCAGGGATCAGGCCTGTCTCTGCGAACGCTGCAGTTATGTGTGTTGTGTTTTGCAAGTGACAGTGATCGATCGATACTGCACTTCGGTGGCCTGGGCTGGACGGAGGGGCAAAATGCAGGTGCTAGCAGGTATCTGGGCTGATCCCGCTAACACTGCGTTTTTGGGAACCCTAAACTGCTGGGGACGCTAGTATAGATCTGATATTGAGCTGATCAGATACTATACCACTAAGGGGGGTGTATGCTTCACGTGTGGGTGTTAGCGCTACTGGCACTAACCTGACGCTGCCTGGGGTGTGACGCAGACCCTCTCTGACGCTAAAACCTAACTGATATCACCCGCCGGGCGATCAGGGGGTTAAACCTTTATTGGGTTATATACGGCGGGTGCCCTGACACTATAAAAAGAAAACTAACTAACCAGCGTCACCCGTAACACTTATATGATGATCACTGGTGAAAGGGTTAACTAGGGGCAATTAGGGGGTTAAAACCTTTATTAGGTAATATATGGGGGTACCTGACGCTATATAAAAACCTGACGGCGAACCTAAAAAAAAATGACTGGCTACCTATCGGCATCACCGACACTAAGACAACGATCATAAAAACGATTGCTTAGCGACAGTGGTGATAGGGGGTGAAAGGGTTACCTGGGGGGCGATCAGGGGGTTAAACCTTTATTAGATAATATATGGGGGTACCTGACGCTATAAAAACCTGCGGCGAACCTAAAAAAAATTACTGGCTACCGATCAGCATCACCGACGCTAAGACATCGATCAGAAAAATGATCGCATAGTGACGGCGGTGCTAGGGGGTGAAAGGGTTACCTGGGGGGTGATCAAGGGGGTTACACCTTTATTAGGTAATATATGGGGGTACCCGACGCTATAAAAACCTGCGGCGAACCTAAAAAAAATTACTGGCTACCGATCAGCATCGCCGACGCTAAGACATCGATCAGAAAAATTATCGCTTAGTGACAGTGGTGATAGGGGGTGAAAGGGTTACCTGGGGGGGCGATCAAGGGGGTTAAACCTTTATTAGGTAATATATGGGGGTACCCGACGCTATAAAAACCTGCGGCGAACCTAAAAAAAATTACTGGCTACCGATCAGCATCACCGACGCTAAGACATCGATCAGAAAAATGATTGCTTAGTGACAGTGGTGATAGGGGGTGAAAGGGTTACCTGGGGGCGATCAGGGGGTTAAACCTTTATTAGGGGGGGGTTAGGGGGCTACACTGGACCTAAAACTAAATGTACTGACACTTTTACAGTCACAAATGTCACTGATTGCAGTGATCACTAAATAAATGGTCACTGCAATCAGTGACACTGTGACTGGGGGCTGGGGGGGGCTGGGGGGTGATCTGGGGGTGTCTGGGGGGCGATTTATGTGCCTATGTGTCCTGGTGTCAGTGTGCTGTTCTGTGTACTAACCTGGCATCTTCTCCTGTACGGCGCTCGGTATATGTGAGCGCCCCAGGAGAGATGACATCACTTCCTCCTTCCTGGCAGGCAGGGGAAGCTCTCTCATTCGCCGGGAGCGATCGAGAGGGGGTGGCCGGAATCGAACGGCCGTCCCCTCATGCCGGATCGCTCCCGAAGGTAAAACGACCACTCACTGTAAAGAAGGGGGGTCCGATCGGACCCCCCAACTATACAAAGGCAATCACGTACATATACGTGATTCTGCCTGTCGGTGCCATTCTGCTGACGTATATTTACAGTGGGCGGTCGTTAAGTGGTTAAATTTCGACGGATAGTTCGCGCTGACACTGATGCTCCCTGAGCCTGCAGGACAGCTTGAATTTCTTTGGAACTTGTTTAGGGCTGCTTATCCACCATCCGGACTATCCTGCGTTGCAACTTTTCATCAATTTTTCTCTTCCGTCCACGCCCAGAGAGATTAGCTATAGTGCCATGGGTTGAAAACTTCTTGATAATGTTGCGCACTGTGGACAAAGGCAAATGTAGATCTCTGGAGATGGACTTGTAACCTTGAGATTGTTGATATTTTTCCCACAATTTTGGTTCTCAAGTCCTCAGACAGTTCTCTTCTCTTTCTGTTGTCCATGCTTAGTGTGGCACACACAGACACAATGCAAAGACTAAGTGAACTTCTCTCCTTTTTATCTGCTTTCAGCTGTGATTTTTATATTGCCCACACCCGTTACTTGCCCCAGGTGAGTTTGAAACAATCTTATTTATCCACAATTTTGAAAGGGTGCCAAGAATTTTGACCAGCCCATTTTTGGAGTTGTGTGACATTATGTCCAATTTGCTTTTTTTCCTCCCTTCTTTTGTTTTCCAATACACACAAAGGGAATAAACATGTGTATAACAAAACATGTTACTGCAATACTTTTCTGTGAGAAATACTTGATTTTCTGGAAAAATTTCTGGGGTGCCAGTTGTAAGGTATGAACCAATATGAACTAATAATCATGATTAAAATACTTCTTAATGGAAATTACATATTCCATATCATCCACAAAGCGCAGGAATAGTGGAAAGAATGAACAGAAATATAAAGGATAAACTTCAAAAGGCAACAGGAGGAACCATGAAAGGGTGGATTGATTACCTCCCAGCAGTTTTGTTTTAAATTAGGACAGCCCCTA
The DNA here is from genome assembly GCA_029206835.1 of Rana muscosa. NCBI lineage: Eukaryota > Metazoa > Chordata > Amphibia > Anura > Ranidae > Rana > Rana muscosa. The sequence goes on from CM055122.1 coordinate 1,215,079,154, forward strand.
ATTCTAGAACAGGATTGTCACCATTTGAAATACTTATGGGTAGGCCAGCACAGAGGAAACCTGATGAGGGAGAGGAGGTTTATCTTTACAGGAAGAGTACGTGAAACATCTGGTAAGTAGCCTTAGTGAAACAGAGGACAAAGTTGCTGTCACTTTCCCTCCTCTCTCCACAGAGCCTACACATCCATATATCCCAGGAGACAAAGTACTGATAAAACAACTTGCTGTCCAGAAACAACCAGGCCCTATCTTCCAAGGACCATTTGAAATTCTGAAGGTTGCCAGAACAGCTGTTCTTACAGATCAAGGACCACAATGGATCCATGCATCCAGACTAAAGACATTTCCGAAGGGAAACTGGAAGAAGGTGAAGGAGAAGACAAAGACCTCTGTTTTGGAGAGTATTCCAGAAAAGGATCCGGAAAATACTCCCTAGTGGACCATAAAAAACAAAAAAAAACAAAACAAAACACACAACAAGAGTTCCATACCCATAGACACTAGTGGTCCAAAAGGAGGGATCACTTCGGGGAAACTTTCTTTTTTCCTTAATGACCACATTGTTTATTTTAATGCTCATAATCATAGGACACTGTTGGTCAGATAATTCTAACAGACCAAAAAGAAGTATGGAAGACAATTTTAGTGGTAAAATGCTGCTGCTTAAATTTAAATATGCTTATGTTCAAAAATCAGGATATGAAAAATGTTGGATATGTAGTAAACTCCATCCTAGCACTGCTAGGATCCCCCTAATGGCAGTACCTCTAAACTTCACCCCTCTCCTAAACGGAACACCACCTGTCGTCCTTACAAATGTCACAAGAACGCTTTCAGATAATACCCTTACTTTCCCAATTATTGGTAGAAGTCATTCCCCAGACTGGTGTTTTAGGTTGGGAAACTCCACAAAAGGGAGCTGAAGTGTGCCAACAAGCTACAATTAACTTTTCAATGACTTCAATTGAAAGCCCTTTCTTTCACACTTCAGAACCTGCCCTAAACACCACTCTAATAAACTTTAACTCCAGTTCCACTTCCACAGTAGGAAAATTGTCAAGTTTAACCTTTTCTGGTTTTTCTGATTAAATGACGACAATATTCAACAAACGACCTTTAGCTCTAAGATACAGTATTTATATTTGTTGTGGAAAAAGTTGTCACCCTTGGATCCCCACTGAACCCCAAGGATGGTGTTATCTTGCATCCCTAGTCCCCATTATGGACATAGTAGGAGATAGCAAGGGAACACACCTCCTTGAAGCTAGCATGCATCCTAGGTACCCCCTCAAACACCGAAATAAAAAGGGAGTTATTTCTCGAAAAAGATATGGCTTGGGCCTGGTTCCCTTCCTGGACAGGTTGGGGGATAGATTTAATGAAAAGGCCTAATTATACAAATATTATAGATGATGTATTGGTAAAGAATTCTGATATTACTAGTTTAAACATTGAAACTAGAGCAATCAGAAAACAATTAGAATTTCATGATCTTGCTATTGAAAGCATGAGTGCTGTACTCACTGGCCTGTGTGAAGTTACGGAGGACTATGAGTGCTGCACTTGGATCCACAACACATCTGTTGAGATTCCTGATTACTATGATGTAATTGCCCAACATAGGAAAGAGTTAAATCAATTGCAACAGGAGGCGAGGGATATCGCGAAAACATGGAGCCCCTTTGGAGAGGGAGGATTCGGGGGCACAGGTATTCTCTCATTTCTCAGACAAATGGCTATAACAGTAGTAATGGTGTTAATCTTCATTCTACTGTTATATTTAGTATTTAAATTAATTGTCTGGATAATTGGAAAGATCACTAGTAAAAAGAGACAGGGTTCTAAGGAAACAATCTTGATGATGTCCACGGTACATACTAAATAAAAATGGTATAATGAATAATCTAATGATCTATGGGCTTCAATTCTTGAAGCCATGATCAAAAGGAGGGGTTGTAAGGTATGAACCAATATGAACTAATAATCATGATTAAAATACTTCTTAATTATATATGTTGAAATATATGTATTAGTACAGAATATGTTTTTCTGAAGTGTAAAGCAGGATGTGACTTTGTGGTCAAGCCTATCTTTCTTCTGCTTTAACTGTCAGGCATATTTTGGTTGACATGTGACTTTGTGGTTAAGCTTATTCCGAGAAAAAGTTCTTATCTCTCTTCTGCTTTAACTGCCAGGTTGACCGCACTAGCGTATGATGTTCTTATCTTCCTGTTTCAAATGTCAGACACATGTTTAGACTGACCGCAATGACGCATGTTAAATGACCACTTCTGCAAAAAACCTAAAACCTGTTAGAATCTATTTTTGTTTAACTCATGATGTATTTGCTTATTGCTGATTGGTCCATACAAGGGAGGCAACTTTCCTTGTTATGCATAAAAAGACATGTTGCCAATAAACCAATATATTCTTGTATATCCATTCACTGTGTATTGGTGTCTTGAATATCCGACCGGTCAGAGAGTTACTTCCACAGATCCTGAGTCCAGCTCGAGCCAAGAGGGTCCAACAGAACCTTTCATCAACAAATTTCAACTATGACTGTATATACACACTGTATTCAGTTTAGCTAGATTTCACTTCAGAGTGTTCCTGTGTTATTCTCGCTGCAGTATATTAAGTCAGTGTAGTGTATACTGGCCACAGTGTGCACGTAAAGCTCACCGCAGACTATTGCTTTTCTATTACTGATAATATAAGCAGTTGATTGAGCTAACCTGCAGTATATTAAGTCAGTGTACTGTATACTGGCCACAGTGTGCAGCTAAAGCTGACTGCAGACAATTCCTTGTGTACCTACCTATTCCAATACATCAAATAAAGTATGTCTGGAAGGCCAACAAGGAGAGGCAGAGACACACACAGGCCACTAAAAGAGGGCAAGCAGGCTCTGTGTCTAGAGGCAACAGTGCTGGTCATGGACACAGTGCATCCTCATCTGCACGTGGCCGTGGGGCAAGCTTGTCCTTTTTTTCGGCAGTTGGCCGCGTTGAGCCATAACATGCTGAAGAGTTGGTAGAGTGGATGACCAAGCCGCCCTCATCCTCCTCATCCTCTCTCACCCAGCCTCAGGGTACTTTGTCTGCCAAAGCGGCCTCTTCCCTTGGCTCAATGGCATCAGTCACTCCTTCCCTAGCTTCACCATGTCCTCCTGAGGAGTCCCCCCGAACTGTTTGACCACAGTGTTGGGTACATGCTGCAGGAGGATGCGCAGCGTATTGAAAGCTCCGATGATGTTACTGCCTTCCTCAAGCTGGGTACCATGAGCCCAGAGAGAGGGGGTGCCAAAGAAGGCCAGCAAACTGGCAGTCATGTTCCCCCAGCTGCAGCATACTGCCAGGTTTGCTCCAGTGATGAGGAGGGAGGGGATGATGAGGTCACCAACTCTACATGGGTGCCTAATAGGAGAGAGGAGGAGGAGGAGGGAGGAGGAGGAGCATATGCCCTCCAGGGGCCAGCTTAAGGGCAGCACACCGACTGCATCACACCGCAGAGCTCCACATTTGCAGGGCGCTTCTGTCCCTGCGCGTTATTCCAAAAGTTCTTTGGTGTGGGCCTTTTTTGAGATGTGTGCATTAGATTGCACCGTTGCTATTTGCAACATATGTCTCAAGCGTATCTTGCGTGGCCAAAACACCAGCCGCTTGGGCACCACATGCTTGACCAGACATATGTCGACCTGCCATGCAGTCCGTTGGCAAGCGTACATAAAAGACCCCCACCAAAGAACAAAGCGGACCTCTCCTTGCTCCTCATCAGCTGGGATCTCCAACCCCACTATACCTTCAGTCCTCTCAGAAACCTGCACCTAGAGGAATGAAGGAGTAGAATTAGGTGTGTCACAGCCAAGTACTTGCGGGCAATCTGCTATCGGTACGCCAATGTCAGATTGTACCAGGCAAATTTCCCTGCCCCAGCTGCTGCACCGACGAAAGAAGTTCACTCCCAGCCATCCACATGCCCAGCGGTTGAATGCTAGCTTGGCTAAATTGCTAGCACTTCAACTGCTGACTTTTCAGTTGGTAGACTCTGCCCCATTCCATGAGTTTATGGAATGTACGGTTCCTCAGTGTTAGGTTCCCAAGTGCCACTTTGTTTCACAGAAGGCGATTCCGGCTCTCTACCGGCATGTGGAAGGCAATGTCTTGGCCTCGCTGGACAGGGCGGTCAGGTACATATTACTGCTGACTCATGGCCCAGCAGGCATGGACAGGGATGTTACCTATCTTTCACGGCACATTGGGTGACTCTGCTGGCAGCTGGGAAGGATGCAGGACAGGGTGCAGTAGTGTTGGAGGTTGTTCCGCCACCACGCCTCCAAAATGCTACTACTGGTGATTCTGACACACCTCTCTCCTCCACCCCCTCCTCTTCTTCCTCCATGGCCTCTTCCTGTGCCGATTTGTCCTCTGAACCAGCAGTGCTCCGTAGGTGGTCAAGGGGCTACGCAAGTACGCAGGCAAAAAGATGCCATGCGGTGCTTGAGCTGGTGTGCTTGAGGGACAGGAGCCACACTGGGGCAGAGATTCTGTCAGCTCTGCAGGGGCAGGCTCAGAGGTAGTTGACGCCACACAAGCTTAAGCCAGGAATGGTGGTTTGCGACAATGGCACCGACCTCCTCTCTGCCCTCCGACAGGGACAACTGGCCCATGTGCCCTGTTTGGCTCACAACCTTAACTTGGTGGTGCAGCGGTTCTTGGGTAGGTACCCGGGCTTACAAGATGTCCTGAGGCAGGCCAGGAAAGTCTGTGTGCATTTCCACCAGTCATATAAACCAGTGCTCGGCTGGCTGACCTCCAAAAAGGAATTTAACCTGCCCAAGAACCGCCTAATCTGTGACATGCCCACCAGGTGGAACTCAACGTTGGCCATGCTGCAGCGGCTGCACACGCAGCAGAGGGCCATCAATGAGTATCTGTGCCAATATGGCACGAGGACAGGGTCAGGGAGCTTGTTTTTTTTGCCACACCAGTGGGTAATGATCAGGGATGCATGCACTGTCCTGTCACCATTTGAGGAGGCCACAAGGATTGTGAGCAGTGACAGTGCATGCATCAGTGACACTGTCCCTCTTGTCCACCTGTTGGAGCACACGCTGCGTGGAATAATGGACAGGGCACTTGAATAACAGAGGGAGGAAGAGGAGGAGGACTTCCTTACCTCTCAAGACCCCCTTTATCCAGACAGTGTTCATGCAGGCCCGCGTATCACACAGGAAGAGGAGGAGGAGGAGGATTATGTAAGCATGGAGGTGGAGCCTAGCACTCAGCATCAGCAGCAGTCTTCAAGGGATCAATTACAGTCCCAAGAAACCCATGGACTTGTACGTGGCTGGGAGGAGGTGGCTGCGGATCATGTCGTCCTTAGTGACCCAGAGGACTTCCGGACTGAATGCCTCAGCAAGCCTACGCTGCATGGCCTCCCTGATCCTGCAAAGCCTGCGGAAGGATCCTCGTATTCGTGGTATGAAGGAGAGGGATCATTACTGACTGGCAACCCTCCTTGATCCACCTTACAAGGGTAAGGTTGCGGACCTTATCTTTCCGTCACAGAGGGAGCAGAGGATGAAACATCTTCGGGAGGCCTTGCAGAAAGGTTTGTGCAATGCGTTCCCAGAGCCTGGGAAGTTTCAAATTCCTGGTCCTAGACAACGTGTTGCTGAGGCTTCGGTCAGTCACAGGAGCGGTGGAGAAGGTGGCCGTCTGACCGAAGCATGCAGACAATTTTTTAGTCCGCAGCCCCAAGGTATGATCGGTTCCAGCAACCACCGCAGCGTCTGTTTTACATGGTGCAGGAATACCTAGGGGCAAGATCAGACTTGGACACCTTTCCCACAGAAAATCCTCTGGGTTACTAGGTCTTAAAGATGGATCACTGGCCAGAGCTTGCACTGCAGTATGCAATTGCAATTGAGCTACTAGCCTGTCCTGCATCCAGCATTCTTTCGGAACGCACATTCAGTGCTGCTGGAGGCTTTGTAACAGATCACAGAGTGCGCCTGTCCACCGACTCGGTCGATCGGCTGACCTTCATAAAAATGAATCAGTCTTGGATCACCACCAGCTACCAAGCACCTGATGCTGATGTAATCGAATATTTTTTTTTTTTTTAAATGTCAGATCCCTTCAAGACTGCCTATGCTGATACTGAGCGACTATCCTGTTATGCTGAGTGACTATCCTCTTCCTCCTCAATGATCATGCTGATAGCTTGTAAGAACATTTTTGGTTCTGGGCACCGCCACCAGTGGCTAAGGCCCAATTTTTCTGCCTCTGTTTAACAGGGGCGTGTAATTAAAATTTTTGCTGCAATAATTTGCAGCAGGGCTCATTCCTCTTCTCCAACTAGAGTTTCTGAGTTTGAAAAGCATTCATACCTGTTGGGAGCAGCAGACTGATATGCGGTCTTATCTTAACAGAAGGCAGAGTGCAAATGTTCAGAGGAATGAATCCCATTTAAATAGCCCAAGAAAGTGTACTGAGCATGTGTGCTGATATCAATGCAGCTGTGAGGCAACTAATTAGTAAAGCCGCGCCAGACTTGTCAGTGATGAATGATATGGTGAGGGAGCAACTGACATCTGATTGTATGAAAAACAAATCATCCAGCAGCACATTGAAGGAAGGGGCTGAATGCATTGCACCTGGTGGGGGCTGGTTTAAGGAGTAAACAAAAAGCATTGTAGCGCGGCGATGTCAGGCGCCGACGTATGCACGGCCCCACACTATAGGGCAGCCGTGAGTGATGAGCGTGTCGGAACGCTGCATCTCAAATTGAACATGACGGCACGCAGTTAACACAGAGCAATGGACGCAAGTGGAGTCAGCACAGCGCATGCGTGAACCTGTAAATGACATTTTCTGCTGACACCACTGTGTCAGGGAGAGGACAAATGTCAGCCAAAGGTGGCAGATGGCTAATAAATAGGGCCAATGCGGATGACAGATACATCAAGGCATAGCACAAAAAAAAACAACCACTTAGTGACACCAAAGATGCCAAAGGGAAAATGGATATTTTTTTGAAAACAAGTTGTCAAATCAGTATATATATATATATATATATATATATATATATAGTGAGAAAAAGAGCTAAGATTGTATAAATAAGTATAGAATGCATGTCTGTTAGTGAAAATTCAAGTCTCACAATAGCCAGTTGGAATTTATCCGGGATGATGCGATAGCACAGGGCAACATGGAACGCATAGTGCGACTCAGAACTCGAATTGAGGAAAAAAACAAACAAAAAAAAACATAAATATGTTGAATAAATAAGTAACATATTAGTACATCTCAAGAATATACACAGAGGGTAACTAGACATTGATGTTAATGTATAGCAAGACATACATATCTGGAGGAAACAGCAATCCGGACCCACATCATCAATTGGCACAACTCACTAAGAATTAGCATTGGTTTGCACAGCAAATCAGTAATGCAGAACAAATTGTACTACATGTCCTTTTCACATATACCTGAACTGAAGCCTTCCAAGAAGGGCCTATAACTCAAAACAGTGTTGAGTCCGGGTGGAAAAGTGGCCCGAAGGTCCATTATCCACCGGGACTCTTGTTTGGAGGAGAATTTTATTCTAGTCCCCCCCTCTGGAATTTGGATGTATTCTGTCAAGAATGACAAAACAGAACTTGGGAACAATACTAGCATGAAAGTCTCTTATATGCCTTCCAAGTGGAAGGTCTGGACTGATTTGGACAATGCTGTTAATATGCCTAAGCGCCCTTTTGTGGAACTCGAGTTTAGTTTTCCCTTTGTAGAAACTTCGACATTGGCATTTAAAGAGGTAAATGACTCCGGGAGTTTTGCAATTTGCAAAGTGCTGAGACTTAAGTTCTTTCCCATTGGGCAACATAAAGTGTGGCTGTGTGTTCATATAACGGCTGATACTGCAACCTCCACACGTAAAGGTACCCTGTCGTTTGCACGGATCATCTCTGAACATGCCCACGAATTCTGTTTGGACTAATTTGTCCTTAAGGGATGTGGCCTTTTTGAATGTGACAGTGGGTCGTGTAGACAAGTGGGGATAGATCAGAGGGCCAGATTGCAAAATCCCCCAATGTTTCCTCAAAATTTCTTTAATTTGGTTGTGTTGGTTGCAGAATTTGGTAATTACTCTAGTGTGTTGCTCTTTGGGAGATTTAGTTTTTTGAGAGAAAAGTAACTCAGATTTTGGTCTTTCACATGCTCGTCTAAATGCTTTTTTGGAGGCATGTATGTGAATACCCCCGTAGAAGTAGACGTTTTCTCAAAGCATCTGCCTCAGTTTTAAAAGACTCGTTGGTTGAGCAGTTTCTTTTGAGCCTTAAATATTGGCTGAAATGGATAGAGTGGATCAAGGACTTAGGGTGGGCACTAGAGGCATGTAGGATGGCATTTCCAGCAGTGGGCTTTCTGAAAAGCCCACTGGAAAGACGACCATCCTCATGCTTGTAAATGAGAACATCCAAGAAAGAAATGTGAGTGGCACTGTAAGACATGGTAAACTGTAAGTTAAAGGCGTTTTTGTTCATCTCTGCCATAAAGGCATTAAGACTGGCAACCGAGGCCTCCCAGATGACAAGCATGTCATCGATATATCGGTACCAACTAGTGATGTTACTCATAAGTGGAACCAAATCATCATCATCATCATCATCATCATCATGTAAAGAACGTTCCCACTCCCCTAGGTACAGGTTTGCATATGAGGGGGGCGCATGACGTCCCCATAGCAACACCCTGCACCTGGAGGTAGTGGGAACCGTCGAAGGTAAATGTGTTGTGCATCAAGATAAACTCTAATGCAGAGATGATAAATTGGTGTATTTTCTTAGCGTCACGGTGAGATTGAGACAAAATATGCTGCATAGCCGCAAGACCGAGGTGATGCGGAATGCTGCTGTAGAGTGTCTCAACGTCAATAGCGACAAGTAAGCTGTCAGGATTGAGGCATACATTGTCTAGAACTTGTAGGAGGTGTATGGTATCCTTGATGTAGGATGGAAGGTTAACAACATGTGGTTTTAGTAAAGCATAAATGTATTTGCTTAAATTGTCGCTAATGCTTCCTCTCCCAGAGATGATGGGTCTACCTGGGGGAAGGGGGGCTTGTTTATGAATTTTAGGCAAACAGTACATGGTTGGTATTTTGGGATGCTTGGTGCGTATGAATTCCCAAATGTCCCGGTTGATGGCGCCCTGGGAAAAGGCGTCAACAAGAACATAAAAGGCCTCATAGAATCTGTGGACTGTTGTCAGGGTTATCTTTTTGTACCACGTTTCATTCTGCAGAATTTTTAGACACATTTCTTTGGGTTTTTAATTAGTCTTCACCACTATGTTCCCACCTTTATCCGCTTGCTTAATTGTAAGTGAGTGTTGTGTATAGGGATGAGCCAAACACCCCCCTGTTCGGTTAACACCAGAACCTGCGAACAGACCTAAAGTTTGCATGAACTTTAGAACCCTATTAAATACAATAGACTCGAACATTCTAAATCAAAAGTGCTAATTATAAAGGCTAAATATGAAAGTTATTGTCCTAAAAAGGGTATGGGGACCCGGGTCCTGCCCCAGGGGACATGTATCAATGCAAAAAAACGTTTTTTCGGGAGCAGTAAAATATGCCTGTAAAGCAGCACTTGTTTCCCTTGCTTAGAACTGTCCCTGCACAAGATGTCATATCTGAAGGAAAAAAAAGCCATTTAAAACCACTCGCGGCTATAATGAATTGTCAGCTCCCGTCAATACAGAGAAAAGTCATTGATAAAAAAAAAATGCGTGGGGGGTCCCCCAAATTCAATTACCAGGCCCTTCAGGTCTGGTATGGATATTAAGGGGAACCCTGCATCAAATTGAAAAAAAAAAGTGATGTAGGGTTCCCCCCCAAATATCCATACTAGACCCTTCAGGTCTGGTATGGATTTTAAGGGAAACTCCACCCCAAATTAAAAAAAAAATGGCGTGGAGTTCCCCCAAAAATCCATACCAGACCCTTTATCTGAGCACGCAACCTGGCAGGCCGCAGGAAAAGAGGGGGGGGACGAGAGAGCGCCCCCCTCCTGAACCGTACCAGGCCACATGCCCTCAACATGGGTAGGATGTCCCCATTTTGATGGAGACAAGGGCCTCATCCCCACAACCCTTGCCCGGTGGTTGTGGGGGTCTGTGGGCAGGAGGCTTATCGGAATCTGGAAGACCCCTTTAACAAAGGGGACCCCAGATCCCGGCCCCCCTATGTGGCCTGGTATGGTTCAGGAGGGGGGGTGCTCTCTCGTCCCCCCCTCTTTTCCTGCGGCCTGTCAGGTTGCGTGCTCAAATAAAGGGTCTGGTATGGATTTTTGGGGGAACTCCGCCATTTTTTTAAATTTGGGGTGGAGTTCCCCTTAAAATTCATACCAGACCTGAAGGGTCTAGTATGGATATTTGGGGGGAACCCCGTGTCATTTTTTTTTTAAATTGACGCAGGGTTCCCCTTAATATCCATACCAGACCTGAAGGGCCTGGTAATTGAATTTGGGGGGACCCCAAACGCATTTTTTTTTTATTAATGACTTCTCTGTATTGCCGACAATTCATTATAGCCGCGAGTGCTTTTAAAAGACTTTTTCCCCCCTTCAAATTACATTTTGTGCAGGGACAGTTCTAAGCAAGGAAAACAAGCGCTGCTTTACAGGCATACTATACACCCCCCCCCCCCGTACAAAATTTTAAGGAATATTTCACTTTTATTGTTTCACTTTAAGCATTATTAAAATCACTGCTCCCCCAAAAACTTTTTTTTGCATTGATACATGTCCCCTGGGGCAGGACCCAGGTCTCCAAACACTTTTTATGACAATAATTAGCATATAAGCCTTTAAAATGAGCACTTTAGATTTCTCCCATAGACTTTTACAGGGTGTTCCGCGGCTTTTCGAATTTGCCGCAAACACCCCAAATTGTTTGCTGTTCGGCAATGTTCGACTCGAAGCTCATCCCTAGTTGTGTACATAGTGTCCGTAATGCATTAGTTTCTTGTGAAAGATTTTTTAGTTGTTTCTTTTTATGCATTTTGCTAAAGTCATTACTGACAGCATCTACAAAGGCTAGAAGATTTATGTTTTTGGATAATTGGGGAAATTTATTAGACTTAAGTTTAAATGTTGGCATTGAACTTAAAGGTTCGTATTTCTTAGTAGTGGTGATGTCAAGGGAAGTTTGAGAATCAGTGATTGCCATAGAGGGATCTGATTCCTCCAATAAACTGATCAAAGTGGCGAGGGCCAGATCACTGGAGGGGTCCTCCTCGATAGGCAAATCAGTGGTAGTAACAGTGTCAACCTTTTTAGTGTATAAACTTTTGAAATATTTCCTAGCAAAGAGGTTGACATCCTTGATGAGTTCAAAGATGTCAAAATCTGCAGTGGGACAGAAACCCAGTCCTCTACTCAGAAGGGAGTGTTCCGACTGTGAGAGCCAATACTCAGAGAAGTTGATCATACTCAGAGTTTCAACAGCCACAGCTGGGTCCTTCCCTAGGTGTTTGGTCTTGACTCGTAAGTGGAAAAATCCCGTTGGTGGGTTAGACTTGTAGTCACCGAGTCTTGTAAAGAAGAGGAACCACCCGTGTTCAAAGATGAAACAGAGCCATCACCAGATTGCCCATATGGGCGAATGATCGAGCCACCATGTGTGTAACCTTTACCAGCCGTAGAAAAAGATTCAGAGATAGATTTGAGTTGAGGAGTGCTGTATCATCCCGTATGTTACTGGAACAAAAGAAGGTGTCCCCTTAACTAGGGGCTGGGACTTTCACGGCACATGGCCCCGGAGCATGTGACTGTGACGTCATGGGAAGCCTATATTAATGCGGAGCGGAGCGGAGAGCCAGTATTACAGCGGGAGGAAGCGACGCGTCAACATCGAGAAGGAGAAGAGGGAAGAAGACGCCGACGGCGACGACGGGAAGACCGCGCCCCTCCACTAGCGAAAGAGCTACCAAGAAGTTAGTGGAGGGGCCGGCAGAAGGACAACGGAGAGCCGGACGAGACGACGCAGAAGACCGGGCCTCCGTTAGCAAAAGAGCTAAAGAAGTTAGCGGAGGCCCGGCGGAAGAAAGAACCGGAGAGCGCGGCGACGACACCGGAGACCCCCGAAGTCGGAAGAAGACCCCGGAGCTGTGCAATAAAATACTTTAAAAAGCTGTGTGGTTTTTTTATTGCAATTTTTCATTCACATAGGGTGGGGGGGCCGGGATCCGGGGGCCCCCTTATTGAAGGGGGCTCCCGGATTCCAATAAGCCCCCCGCCCGCAGACCCCGACAACCAACGGCCAGGGTTGTCGGGAAGAGGCCCTGTCCTCATCAACATGGGGGCAGGGTGCTCTGGGGTGGGGGGGCCGCAGGTCGCCCCCTGCCCCAGAGCACCAAACCCCCCATGTTGAGGGCATGCAGCCTGGTACGGTTCAGGAGGGAGGGGGGCCGCTCTCTCGTCCCCCCCTCTTCCCCTGCGGCCTGCCAGGTTGTGTGCTCGGATAAGGGTCTGGTTTGGATTTTGGGGGGACCCCCCACGCCGTTTTTTCGGCGTAGGGGTGCCCGTTCAAATCCAGACCAGACCCAAGGGCCTGGTATGCTCCTGGAGGGGGAACCCATGCCGGTTTTTTATTTAAAATTTGGCCTGGAGTTCCCCCTCAAGATCAGCAGAGCACAAGTCGCATGCCAAAGTCGGATCATGCAAGACTGCGGTCCGACTTTGATCCGACTTCAATGATAGTCAATGGGCTGAAGTCGGATCAAAGTCGGACCAAAGTAGTACAGGGAGCATTCTCAAAGTAAGACGGCTCCCATAGGGAAACATTGATTTTCACACGTCATGCGACATGAGCTCCCAATGTCGGAGCGTTTGTCGCCCCAGTGTGAACCAGGCCTGAGGGAGCAACTGACATCTGTTTGTATGATAAGCAAATCATCCAACAGCACATTGAAGGAAGGGCTGAATGTGCATTGCACCTGGTGGGGGCTGGCTTAAGGAGTAAACAAAAAGCATTGTAGCGCGGCGATGTCAGGCGCCGACGTATGCACGGCCCCACACTATAGGGCAGCCGTGAGTGATGGGCGTGTCGGAACGCCGCATGTCAAATTGAACGTGACGGCGCGCAGGTAACACAGAGCAATGGGCGCAAGTGGAGTCAGCACAGCGCATGCGTGAACCTGTGAATGTATATGAAAACACCCAAGAAAGAAATGTGAGTGGCACTGTAAGACACAGACCCCCCTCAGTACCAGACCCCCCTCAGTACAGACACCCCCTCAGTTACAGACCCCCCTCAGTACGGACACCCCCTCAGATACAGACCCCCCTCAGTTACAGACCCCCCCTCAGTACCAGACCCCCCTCAGTACAGACACCCCCTCAGTACCAGACCCCCCTCAGTACAGACACTCCCTCAGTACCAGACCACCCTCAGTACAGACACCCCCTCAGTACCAGACCCCCCTCAGTACCAGACCCCCCTCAGTACAGACACCCCCTCAGTTACAGACCCCCCTCAGTATGGACACCCCCTCAGTTACAGACCCCTCTCAGTTACAGAACCCCCCTCAGTACCAGACCCCCCTCAGTACAGACACCCCCTCAGTACCAGACCCCCCTCAGTACAGACACTCCCTCAGTACCAGACCTCCCTCAGTACAGACACCCCCTCAGTACCAGACCCCCCTCAGTACAGGCACCCCCTCAGTTACAGACCCCCCACAGTACAGACACCCCCTCAGTTACAGACCCCCCTCAGTTACAGACCCCCCTCAGTACAGACAAGTTGACAACCCCTCAGTTACAGACCCCCCCAGTACAGACCTTCCTCAGTTACAAACACCCCCTCAGTTACAGACCCCCCTCAGTTACAGTCCCCCTCAGTTACAGACACCCCTCAGTACAGACACCCCCTCAGTTACAGACTCCCCCTGTTACAGACCCCCCTCAGTACAGACACCCCTCAGTACAGACACCCCCTCAGTACCAGACCCCCCTCAGTACAGACACCGCCTCAGTACAGACACCCCCTCACTCAGTACCAGACACCCCTCAGTACAGGCACCCCTCAGTACAGACACCCCCTGAGTACCAGACCCCCCTCAGTACAGACACCCCCTCAGTTACAGACCCCCCTCAGTTACAGACCCCCCTCAGTACCAGACCCCCCTCAGTACCAGACCCCCCTCAGTACAAACACCCCCTCAGTATAAACACCCCCTCAGTACCAGACTCCCCTCAGTACAGACACTCCCTCAGTACCAGACCCCCCTCAGTACAGAAGCCCCCTCAGTACCAGACCCCCCTCAGTACAGGCACCCCCTCAGTTACAGACCCCCCTCAGTACAGACACCCCTTCAGTTACAGACCCCCCTCAGTTACAGACCCCCCCTTAGTACCAGACCCCCCTCAGTACAGACACCCCCTCAGTATCAGACCCCCCTCAGTATCAGACCCCCCTCAGTACCAGACCCCCCTCAGTACAGGCACCCCCTCAGTACCAGACCCCCCTCAGTACAGACACCCGCTCAGTTACAGTCCCCCCCATGGTGCAAACTCCCCCTAGTGCAGACCCCAGTAGTACCGACACCCCCTCCCCCATCAGTATAGATGCCCCCCTTACCTTACAGACCTCAGAACAGAGCGGCAGATACACACAGCGGTGTGTCCCTCGAGCGCGGACTCCTCCTCCTCTGTGGATGTAAACAGAGAGGAGGCAGAGGGGGCGGCGGCTTCCTTCCGCTCCGCTGAGAGACACAGCCGTGGCGTGAGCCGTGAGGCACAGGGCAGCGGGCGGGAGATGTCAGTGTGGTGCCGCTGGGCTACCCACGGGTGTCACCCCTCTGGTGGGTGTCACCCCTCTGGTGGGTGTCACCCGGGTGCGGCCTGCCCCCCCCGCACCTGGCTAGCAACGCCGCTGCTCAGTACAATTTCTTGGGCTATTTAAATGGGATTCATGCCTCTGACCATTTGCACACTGCCTTCTGTTAAGATAAGACCGCATATCAGTCTGCTGCTCCCAACAGGTATGAATGCTTTTCAAAACCCTTCAAACTTATTGACGTCTGGTGTATTTACCATTTTCCTATGGAACAGCCTGCTTTTTTGGCACATATTACTTTGAATTTTGTTTTGTTGTTTCCTTCCTTTATACTCTGTGAAGATACAACTATGGGTCTCTGCTTATTAGTCTCTATCCTTATGTTCCACTGACTTGTGGTTGCATTTATATACAAAATTATTATACATGGCATGCCCTGTCTACTATAAAATTGATTTTAACTGCATTACATTATCATATACATGTGGAGCTATTTAATATGTAGGGTTGTGAGCCTTGCTTATCATTGAATTTGACAAATATTTTTTTTTTACTTTTTTTTTTTAATTGTCACAAGCCCACTGACGGGGCTCTACCCTATTCCCTATGGTCTTCAATGACCAGTTAAGGACATCGGTGAGATCTTGACATAATTTATTGTTGCAGCCTGACTAAGCGGTCTTTTATTGATCTTTAACTATTAGTCCATTGTTCAATCAACCTTTGTCCTTATCAGGACATTGTTTGCAGTTTTCCACCTGGACTCACTGGTTGGCAGATACATCAGGTTAGAATTGCCCATTCATTGTCTCCATTTGTTTTCTATGCATGATCTGTCACATGTCTCGCATCATTGTTCACCTTTTTTGCCAGTTGTTTTTTACCTTTTGCTTCAACGATGCTCATTTGTCCCCTGTTTTGCTTGTTACCGACCATGTCTTTGTATATATATTTTTTTAGATGCTATTTAAATCTCCAACAAGGACACGCCCCTGATGAAAGGGAACATTCCCTGAAACGCGTCGGGGTCAACCACAGATTGGAAAACAATTTGTATCTGTATTTCTTGTTTTTATGCACCTTACTGTATATGAATTTTATTCTACAGTCAGCTTTGGTCGCCACATGGTTGGCTTCTTTAAATTATCAGATTACACTACTTAATACTCTAACAATTTTTTGTTTATAATTTTTGTTGCCGTGAAAGTCCCACCCCTAGTTAGGGGGACACCTTCTTTTGTTTCAGTAACATACGGGATGTTGGCAGCTCTTATACAACTAAAGTTTCTGTGAGGGGTTGCAGTGTTGTGGCACCAGTGCCTAAGGCCCATTTTTTCTGCCCCTGTTTAACAGGGGCGTGTAATTACAATTTTTGCTGCAATACTTTGCAGGAGGGCTCATTCCTGCGCTCCAACTAGAGTTTGTGTGAGGGGTTGCAGTGTTGTGGCACCAGCACCAGTGCCTAAGGTCCAAATTTTCTGCCCCTGTTTAACAGGGGCGTGTAATTACAATTTTTGCTGCTATACTTTGCAGCAGGGCTCATTCCTGCGCTCCAACTAGAGTTTCTGTGAGGGGTTGCAGTGTTGTGGCACCAGCACCAGTGCCTAAGGCCCAATTTTTTAGCCCCTGTTTAACAGGGGCATGTAATTACAATTCTTGATCTAATATTTCACAGCAGGGCCCTTTCCTGCGCCCACCAAGAGTAACTGTGAGGGCTTACAGTGTTGTGGCAATACCAATTAATAAGGCCCAAATTTCTGCAGAGTATATAGGGCAGGCCCCTACTTTCAAACATCCAACTTACAAATGACTCATACTTGCAAACGGAAGGGGACAACAGGATATGAGAGGAAATCTACCCCTAGGAAGGGAAATTCTCTCCTGTAAGAGTTCCTTGTTTCACTAAAAACCCAAAATTTTCAAAATCCAATTGTCATTGGGACAGAAAGTGAGATGAAATCTTCTAAACAGGTGCACAGACAGCAAATGTTACAGGGGTGATAACCCTTCCCTATGTTTTCCAAAAAGCTTAAATATAGATTTTTTGGCTGGAGCTACACTTTAAAAATGTACCAGTTCAAAATTACAAACAGATTCTACTTAAGAACAAACCTACAGTCCCTGTCTTGTTTGCACCGCCTGTATACTGCTGTTCAGAGTATATAGGGCCTTTTTTTAATTTGGTGCAGGGTTCCCCTTAATATCCATACCAGACCCAAAGGGGCTGGTAATGAGCTGGGGGGGGTACCCATGACGTTTTTCTCAATGATTTTCATCCATGTTGCCTGGACCAGACATTACATTAAAGCCGCAAGCAGTTTTAAATGACTTTTATTCCTTTAGAATTGTCATTTTGTGCAGGGACTGTTCTAAACACGGGAAACACGCGCCACTCCACAGGCATACTGTAGACACCCCCAGGCATGATATTTAAAGGAATATTTCACTTTTATTTTTTCACTTTAAGCATCATTAACCACTTAAGCCCCGGACCATTTCGGGCCATTAGGACCAGGCCTGTTTTTGGGATTCGGCACTGCGCTGCTTTAACTGTAAATTGTGCGGACATGCAATGTTGTACCCAAATGAAATTTGCGTCCTTTTCTTCCCACAAATAGAGCTTTCTTTTAATGGTATTTGATTGCCTCTGCGATTTTTATTTTTTGCGATATAAACAGAAAAAGACCGAAAATTTTGAAAAAAAATGATATTTTCTACTTTTTGTTATAAGAAAAATCGAATAAACTCAATTTTAGTCATACATTTAGGCCAAAATGTATTCAGCCACATGTCTTTAGTAAAAAAAATGTCAATAAGCGTATATTTATTGGTTTGCGCAAAAGTTATAGCGTTTACAAACTAGGGTACATTTTCTGAAATTTACACAGCTTTAAATTTATGACTGCCTATCTCATTTCTTGAGGTGCTAAAATGGCAGGGCAGTACAAAACCCCCCCAAATGACCCCATTTTGGAAAGTAGACACCCCAAGGAAATTGCTGAGAGGCATGTTGAGCCCATTGAATTTTTTTTTTTTTGTCCCAAGTGATTGAATAATGACAAAAAAAAAAAAAAAAAAAAAAATTACAAAAAGTTGTCACTAAATGATATATTGCTCACACATGCCATGGTTATATGTGGAATTGCACCCCAAAATACATTCTGCTGCTTCTCCTGAGTACGGGGATACCACATGTGTGGGACTTTTTAGGAGCCTAGCCACGTACGGGACCCCGGAAACCAAGCACCGCCTTCAGGGTTTCTAAGGGCGCAAATTTTTGATTTCACTCCTCACTACCTATCACAGTTTCGAAGGCCATAAAATGCCAAAATAGCACAAAAAACCCCCAAATGACCCCATTTTGGAAAGTAGACACCCCAAGCTATTTACTGAGAGGCATGTTCAGTCCATGGAATATTTTATATTTTGCCACAAGTTGCGGGAATATGACAAACTTTTTTTTTTTTGCACAAAGTTGTCACTAAATGATATATTGCTCACACACGCCATGGGCATATGTGAAATTACACCCAAAATACATTCTGCTGCTTCTCCTGAGTACGGGGATACCACATGTGTGGGACTTTTTGGGAGCCTAGCCGCGTACGGGACCCCAAAAACCAAGCACCGCCTTCAAGGTTTCTAAGGGCATAAATTTTTGATTTCACTCCTCACTACCTATCACAGTTTTGAAGGCCATAAAATGCCAAGATGGCACAAAACCCCCCCAAATGACCCCATTTTGGAAAGTAGACACCCCAAGCTATTTGCTGAGAGGCATGTTGACCCCATTGAATATTTTTTTTTTTGTCCCAAATGATTGAATAATGACAAAAAGAAAAAAAAAATGTACAAAAAGTTGTCACTAAATGATATATTGCTCACACATGCCATGGTTATATGTGGAATTGCACCCCAAAATACATTCTGCTGCTTTTCCTGAGTACGGGGATACCACATGTGTGGGACTTTTTGGGAGCCTAGCCGCGTACAGGGCCCCAAAAACCAAGCACTGCGAACGCTGCAGTTATGTGTGTTGTGTTTGGTAAGTGACAGTGATCGATCGATACTGCACTTGGGTGGGCTGGGCTGGGCTGGGCTGGGCGGAGGGGCTAAACGCAGGCGCTAGCAGGTATCTGGGCTGATCCCACTAACACTGCGTTTTTGGGAACCCTAAACCGCTGGGGATGCTAGTATAGATCTGATCAGATCTGATCAGATACTATACCACTAAGGGGGGTGTATGCTTTGCGCGTGGGTGTTAGCGTTACTGTCACTAACCTAACACTGCCTGGGGCGACGCAGACCCTCTCTGGCGCTAAAACCTAATTGATCTCACCCGCCGGGCGATCAGGGGGGTTAAACCTTTATTGGGTTATATACGGCGGGTGCCCTGATGCTATAAAAAGCAAACTAATCAACCAGCGTCACCCGTAACCTTTATATGGTGATCACTGGTGAAAGGGTTAACTAGGGGCAATCAGGGGGTTAAAACCTTTATTAGGTTAAATATGGGGGTACCTGACACTATATAAAAACCTGACGGGTAACCTAAATAACTAAATAACTTACTGGCTAACCAGTGACACCAGTGACGCTTATACGGCGATCACTGGTGAAAGGGTTAACTCTAGGGGCAATCAGGGGGTTAAAATAATATATGGGGGTACCTGACACTAATAAAAACCTGCGGCGAACCTAAAAAAAAAAAACTAAAAATAATCTAAAACACCAGCGACACGAATACAGCGATCGGAAAAACAATCGCTTAGTGACGCTGAAGTTAGGGGGTGAAAGGGTTACCTGGGGGGTGATCAAGGGGTTAAACCTTTATTAGGGGGGTTAGGGGGCTACCCTGGACCAAAAGGGGCCTAATCCTAACTGCCCTGCAACTTTTTACAATCACAGATGACACTAAATGCAGTGATCAGTAAAATAAATGATCACTGCAATCAGTGACACTGTGATTGGGGGCTTTGGGGTGACCTGGGGGGTGATCTGGGGGTGACTGGGGGGTGATTTGTGTGCCTATGTGTACCTACGTGTCAGTGGACTGTTGGTGCACTAACCTGCTTCTTCTCTGCTCGGCGCCGGGAACGAAAAGACCGCGGCGAGGGAGATGACATCACTTCCTCCAGCCTTGTTTACATCACATGGCGGAGGAAGCAATTTCATTGGCCGGGAGCGATCGCGAGGGGGGGGGGGGCGGAATCGAGCGGCCGCCCCCTCATGCCTGATCGCTCCCGAACACTTAACGGCCGCTCACTGCAGTGAAGGGGGGTCCGGATGGACCCCCCAACTGCACAAAGGCGATCACGTAGATCTACGTGATTCTGCCTGTCCGTGCCATTCTGCCGACGTAAATCGGCGGTGGGCGGTCGTTAAGTGGTTAAAATCACTGCTCCCGAAAAAACTGTAGTTTTTAAAACTTTTTTTTGCATTGATACATGTACCCTGGGCCAGGACCCGGGTCCCCAAACCCTTTTTAGGACAATAACTTGCATATTAGCCTTTAAAATTTGCACTTTTAATTTCTCACGTTCGAGTCCCATAGACTTTAACAGCGGCTACTTTTTTCTGTACAGCTTTTCATAAAAAAAATTATGATAATCTCAGCAACAAAATTCATTTATGCATCTAGATGTATTGAAGACGACTTTATGAAGTTCAAACTGCGCATATTAATGGAGAAAAATGGGACATGTGTTCTGGTGTTATATGGGATGGTGGGAGTATTTCAAAAACTGCTTATTTACAACTACTTGCACAAACACCTTTGTCTATGTTATATAGATAATCGCGTTCAAATTGAGTAAATGTTCCCCCAGCACATCGCATTTCCCCCCCGCCAAATTGCATCGCATCGCCCCAGCACATCGCATTAAATCATTTTCTCTATGTTATATAGATAATCGTGTTCAAATTGAGTAAATATTCCCCCATCGCATCGCCCACCCACCAAAACGCATTGCCCCCAGCACATCGCATTGCCCCCCGCCAAATCGCATCGCCTCAGCACATCGCATCGCCCCCCCCCTGCCAAATCGCATCGCCCCCCCAGCACATCGCATTGCCCCCCGCCAAATCGCATCTAATCGCCCCAGCACAGCGCATCACCCCCAGCACATTGAATCGCCCCAGCACATCGAATTGCCCCCCAGCGCATCGCATTGCCCCCCAGCACATCGAATCGCATCGCCCCAGCACATTGCATCACCCCCAGCACATTGAATCACATTGCCCCCAGCACATCTCATCAAATTGCATCACCCCCAGCACATCGCATCACATGCCCCCCCAGCACATCGCATTACCCCCAGCACATTGAATCGCATCGCCCCAGCACATTGCATCACCCCCAGCACATTGAATCTCATCACCCCCAGCATATCTCATCAAATTGCATCGCCCCCAGCACATCGCATTGAATCGCATCACATCGCCCCCAGCACATCACATCTCCCCCAGCACTTTGCATTGAATCGCATCGCCCACAGCACATCACATCGAATTGCAGCGCACCAGCACATCGCATTGCCCCCATCACTGGTGACACTGGTTGGCACTTGCAGGTGTCACTGATTGGCACTGGCAGGTGTCACTGATTGGCACTGGCAGGTGGCACTGGTTGACACTAGCAGGCGGCACTGGTTGACACTAGCAGGTGGCACTGGGTGGGACTGGCAGACGGCACTGGTTTACACTGGCAGGTGGCACTGGTTGGCACTGGCAGGTGGCATTGGTTGGCACTGGCAGGTGGCACTGATTAGCACTGGTTGACACTGGCAGTTTCACACTGAGCCGATTTGTCTGTTTCAGTTGCACTATATGTAACTGAATGCAGAGACCAGCTGTCAGCGTGATGTTGGGGTGGGCGGGACCCGGGGTGGGCAGGGCCATGCAGCTATCAAACACCAGCCAATGATTGGGCTGATGAAGAAAGTGGGCGAGGCCACATACACGTAGCGGCCCGCCAAGATCCCATCCTATTGGCTGGTGTTGGTGTTTGATAGCTGCTGGGCTGGGTCCCGCCCCCTGACATCACGCTGATTTCTCTTTCACGCTGATTTCTCTTTCACGCTGAGCTCCTCTTTCTGCAATCCAGGGGCGTTGCTAGGTCTACAAAAGATCTGGGGCTATAGCCCATAGCAGCAAAGTAAAGGAAGTTATACGCTTGGGCGGGCATACACATGTATATAATGCGTGTGTGTATAACATTATATATTATCATTAAATCAGGGTACCCAAAGCCCCCCTCATTACATCAGGGTCCCCAGAAAGCTTGTCATGTTACCTGCCACAAGATGCAGATTGTTACATACAGAGAGGCTAGTGTATATAGAAGACAGGCTAGTGTATACAGAGATGCTGGGAATACAGAGAGGAGAGTGGCTAGGTATACAGAGGGGCTAGTGTATACAGAGAGGCTAGAGTATACAGAAAGGCTGGGTATACAGAGAGGGGAGAGGCTGGGTATACAGAGAGGGGAGAGACTGGGTATACAGAGAGGGGAGAGGCTGGGTATACAGAGAGGGGAGAGGCTGGGTATACAGAGAGGTGAGAGGCTGGGTATACAGAGAGGGGAGAGGCTGGATATACAGAGAGGGGAGATGATGGGTATACAGAGAGGGGAGAGGCTGGGTATACAGAGGGGAGATGCTGGGTATACAGAGAGGGGAGATGCTGGGTATACAGAGAGGGGAGATGCTGGGTATACAGAGAGGGGAGATGCTGGGTATACAGAGAGGGGAGATGCTGGGTATACAGAGAGGGGTGATGCTGGGTATACAAAGAGGGGAGAGGCTGGGTATACAGAGAGGGGAGAGGCTGGGTATACAGAGAGGGGAGATGCTGGGTATACAGAGAGGGGAGATGCTGGATAATGGTATACAGAGAGGAGACAGGCTGGTGTAGTACAGAGTTTCCCCCCTCCCCCTCGGTCTGCACTGATCTGCTCATGACTATGGTATTAACTACGGCTGCCACTATTGAACAATGACCCCGCCCATCCCTTCCCCTTAATAACCACACGAGACTTGAATGGGGTAAATTGGCCAACAGGCCATTTTTATTAACCAAAATATATATATAACCCAAAATATATATATAAATAAATATATATATATATAAAAAACTCTCCATAATTAACATAACACATTAACCTTTTATTTCTAACTTCCAGTATTTTTACCACCCTGGGGCACAAGGTCCAATCGGCATAACCCCTCACTGTACCTGCTAGTCACTTCTAGGCCTCCAGCCGCTAAAACCTCTGACTCAGAGACAACTAGCAGGTACCCATATACCAACTGGGATCCGTACCCTCAGACGGGTGCCTAACCATGCCTTCTAGGTGCCCATCTGACCTAGCAAGGATCTTGCACCCCGCCACCACCACCACTCGAACCTGACACCTTAGGTTTGAGTGGTCCTCCACACCCTCAGGGACCTCCTCAAACCCTCTTCCAACCCAAGACACCACATGTCGATCCCGACATCGTTTAGGTGCACACCACCCCCTCGCAAGTACCTCCAGGGTTCCCCTTCCAGCTCTTGGTGTCGCACCGCCAAACCTCCATTACGCATCAAGAACTTGGCCACCTCCCGATTAATTTTTGTTCTGGCCCTGTTCATACCCGCCACCGACCTAGCCCACCTCCATTGCGTGTGGGCCACCATGTCAGACCAGACTATGAGCAGGTCCGGGTAATCCATCCGCAGCCGCAAAAGGTCAAACTTTATGTCCCGGACTAACTCCCTCATGGACCGTAACCCCAAATCATTCCCCCCAGCATGTACTAACAACACATCAGAAGGCCTGTCCAGTCGAGCAAAGCGCTCGAATTCCGGAATTAGTCTGCTCCACAAGAGCCCCGGCATCCCGATCCAGCGGACTACAGCCTTAGCCCTGGGTATGCCCAATTGACGTCCATCCGGCCGCACATCAGCTCTCCTCGCTCCCCAATGGACAAAAGAGTGCCCCATTATCCACATCAGACAGGGGGCCCTATCTGAAAAGGAAACAACACACCAATTGCATATCAACCACCACTCAAAACCACTCAACCCCCCCCCACATCATAACAGAGGGGACACAAATGACAACAGCCATACCACCATCACCCCCAGTGCTACCCACTCACAGTAACTGAGGACGAACATACAAACGGTAACGCCGAGATTCCCACCTACCAATGCGCTTCAACACCCCTTCACTCAAGCCCCAGCGTGCTGCTTCAGTAGCGGCCCCAATCCGGAAGGAATGGGACGCAAAGTCCCCCGGACGCAGTCCCAACACCCCCAAACACTTCCTAAACACTGACAACGCCTCACCGTTGGCATGTAACAGCAAAGGTCCCGGCCTATATGGGCGGGCCTCCAGGAAACGACCAACCACCCGGACCGGGCAAGTCGGCGAACCCTCCACCCCAAATAACTCAACCCGGAACCCTCGTCCCGCCTGATCCGTCTTGGATTTTCTAATCCAAAAGACTACCGAAACCCCACTGAACACCACGTCACCCACCAGTAAACCATCCGACCCTTTTTTCGAAGAAGAAACCAATTCCCCGATCCGCAGTGCCCCAAAAAATGCCAAGGAAAACGCTGTCTGAAACAAAAGGGCCTCATACTCCGACGAGCACACACCCGGCAGCACCCGAAACAATGAACCCAACAACTCAAATGACACCGGGCGGCGGCCATCCGCTGGACGCCGCCCCCGGCGATAACCCTTCAGTGCTTGCCGCACCAAAAAATTCTTAGTGCAATCCGGGCGACCCATCAGCTTAAACAAAAAGGCCAACCCCGTCAACTTCCTATTCAATGCCGACACTGAAACACCCATCTCCACATTCCGGCCTATAAAGTACAACACCAGGAATACGTCCTCCCCAACAGCCACCATCCCCCCCAGACTCCTAACCAGACCAAACCACTCCTCCCAAGCCTTGGCCTCTCACTCACCGACCGCCGAATCAGCGCCGCCGTCACTCCAAGGCGATCCGCCACAGCCGTGCTGGACGAGGAACACCGTGTTGCGCCGCTCCCGGAGCCAACAAACGACACTTGTCCCACTGAAACCGAGAAAGAGCATCGGCCAATGAATTAGTACACCCCGGGACATAAACCGCATAAATAAATGCATTGCAACCCAAACAAGTCAACACCAAATGCCTCAGCAACCGCACCACTGGCGGAGAGGAGGCAGACACACTATTAATAGCCTGAACAACAGCCATGTTGTCGCAATTAAAGCGAATCTTCTTGTTAAAAAACTGCGATCCCCACAACTCTACTGCCAGCACAATTGTAAAAAGTTCCAAAAGTGCCAAATTGCGAGTAAACCCTGCCTCTCTCCATTCCAAGGGCCATGGGCCTGCACTCCACTGACCACCAAAATACGCCCCATAACCTGCTGACCCAGCCGCGTCAGTGAACAATTCCAAGTCAAAACTAGACAAGGCTTCCGACATCCACACCGACCTGCCATTATAAGAATCCAAAAAGGATTCCCAAACACCCAAGTCAGCCCTATGCTCCTTCGTCAAACAAATGTGGTGCCCCGGTGACACCACCCCCGCTGTCGCTGCTGCCAGCCGGCGGTTAAAAACCCTGCCCATCGGCATTATCCGACAAGCAAAGTTGAGCTTTCCCAGGAGCGACTGAAGCCGCCGCAGTGTCAGCTTACCAGCCCCCCGCGCCGAAACAACCGCCGCCCGCAAGTCCGTCAACTTGTCCTCCGGGAGGCGGCATTCCATAGCCACTGTATCAATCAGAATCCCGAGAAAACACAAGGCCGTAACCGGACCCTCCGTTTTGTCAGGTGCCAACGGAATGCCAAAGCGTTCAGCCATGTGCTGAACAGTAGCCAACAATATCCTACACTGTCTCGACTCAGCAGGCCCCACTCACAAAAAATCATCTAAGTAGTGGATGGCCGACGGAAGGCCAGACACCTCTCGGACCACCCACTCAAAGAACGAACTAAACGTTTCAAACAAAGAGCAGGAAATTGAACACCCCATGAGCAAACACTTGTCAACGAAATAGGACCCCTGCCACCTGCAACCAAACAAGTGAAAACTGTCAGGATGTACAGGCAACAGCCGAAAAGCGGATTCAATATCCGTTTTCGCCAAGAGAGCCCCCCGGCCATAAGTACGGACCCACCGCACCGCTGCGTCAAATGACGTGTACGAGACCGAACACAAGGCCGGATCAATGAACTCATTAACCGAACCCCCCCTGGGATAAGACAAATGATGGACCAACCGGAATTTGTTGGGTTCCCTCTTGGGAACTACCCCCAAGGGAGAAACCACCAAACTCACCAGCGGCGGAGAAGCAAAGGGACCAGCCATGCGGCCTGACTCCACTTCCTTCGCCAACTTCGCAGACACCACTTCCGGATGAGTCAACGCTGACTTCAAATTCTCCGCATGCGGTGGGGGGACGGGCAAGCCCACACGGAATCTTAAAACCCTCAGCGAAACCAGAGTCCAGCAGTTCCGCCGCCTCCCTCCTCGGATACCTACCTAGAAACGGACGCATCCTTGTTACGCTCACCCGAGTCCTCCCCCTTTCCTGCCAGCTCCCCCTTACTGCCTTTTCCCCGCTGCAAGCATCTATTAAGGGGATGGGAGCCCCTGCAACTGGAGCACTCATGCTTAAACTTGCAAGTTGCGCCGAACTTGCAAGTCCCCTCATTGAAGGCCCAACAACACCCCTTGCGTCTTGTGGCCGACTGTCCCGAGGAAGAAGCACCGCCGGCCCCCATCTGAAAAGACGAATTACCAGCCCGCACTGAAGTCATGAGCCGCATCCAAAGGCGGTCTTTGTGGTCCCAGAGCAACAACGGACGAACAGCCTTTCGCTGATGGAACTGCTCATCGTACCGCAGCCAGGCCACCATAAACTCTGTAAGCTTCCCTGATCGCATCCAGATAACAAAAGAGAGCGGAGCAATTCTCTGGCGCCCTTTCCCCCACCACACTGGCTAAAATTGCGAATGCTTGCAGCCAGTTCGCAAACGTCCTGGGGATCAATCTATACCTCAGTTTTTCCTCCTCCTCTTTCTTGCTTTCATCCAACTTACCTCTGTCCAGGTTAAATTTCTCTAGCGGAAGAAGGGAAAAAATCTCTACATGCTCACCCCGCCAAATTTTTTCCCGGACCTCCTGCTTGAGGTGAGCCCCCACACACGTAGACTTCACATTTTGCCGCGTCCGCCAAACGAACTCGATCCACCTCCTTCTCCGGCGTCTTACCAGCACCGCCGTCTGCCGCACTCACTCCTATACCCTGCGCCATCCCCACACTTGCGGCAGGGGGTGACCCAACAGCCACCGGCACCGGGGGTAACCCCGCTGTTGACATGGTCCCGGACCCGGCTACCACCCCCGGTCCCCCAGTACCCTCCGCTAGGGGAACCCAAGCCAACGTGGGAAACCCAGCAGCCTGCATCGGCGCTAACCGACCTAAAACGTACCGCAAACCTGCCAACAACTGAGCCAAATCCTGTGTGCCGGACCCGGACACCCCAGGGGCCCCCACTCCCCCTATCCCTGACACCGACACACCACTCACCCCAACCCCAGCACTCGCACCACCAACCGCAGGCACACACACGGAAGACAAAGAAGGTTGGCCAACTGGCCGCTTACCAGGCTGTCGCGGAAGAGAGCCTCCACGAGCCATCATCACGGTCTCCACCGATGCCAGTACCCTCCACAAACTCGTCCTCGCTTCCTTCTTCAAGCTCCCCTTCAGACAAGGGAGCGTCCTCCCAAACTCCATCACTGCCTCGGCCCGCCACTCCAGAACTGTGGACACCCGTGTCGTCACCCCCCGCCAGTCTCCAGGAAGGGCCAGGCTGTTCGTCATCACTGACCCAACGGGCGCCCGCCCCAAACGACAGGGGGGACGCCGTTCTCTCAGCACCTCCCGCAGGCCGACTCCGAACGCTCCCAGCTACCTCATCGTTCTCCAACCGTCTCCGCTGCTCCTGGATGAGAGGGACATCGGCCGCTCCAGGCACCAGGCCGGCTCCCGATGCCTGCACTCTCCCCCGCCAAGTCACCCGGGTGTGCGCAGAGCCAGACCCAGGTGCCGCACCGTCCACATGATCACCCAAAGAGGAGTGGGCCGCGGGAGACCCCCCGACCTACCCCGCGAGTCCCGCCTGTGAAGAGGATTCCTCCCGGGCCCAGCCGTCCCCGCCTGAGCCAGGCGTTTTCGTGCCGGTGCCGGAGGGTCCCTGGAGGCATGCTCCGTGGGGCTCCAAGTGCGGCGTCGGACTCTGGGAGAGGTTTCTGGGCTAAACCGCTCAGGAGGCCTAGACCTCCTAGCCCGAGGTACAGCAGGGGGAGAAGTGACAACCCCCCCTTCCCCGGCTCCCAACAGCAGTCGCCCTACCTGGGCGTGCAGCCAATCGGTGCCATGCACCTCCGCCCGCAACCGCTGGAAAAGCCGATCCACGTCCGCCATTGCTAAGCTGGACACAGAAAGGGCCGAGGCAACACACTGCAGCAGGGAAGACAAGCTGCTTTCCCCCTGCGCTCCTCGTGACGACTGACCCCTCCCCTTCCTTTTCCTCTCCTTACTCTCTCTCCTCCTCCCCTCTGCAACCTCACGCTGCCCCCTACGTCCTACAGGCTCCGCCCCCGTTAACCCCTGTCATGCCGGCCCTCCACCTACACCTTCGGCGCTGCTCCGTGCCTCTCTGGAGCTTAGTGTCAGAAAGTTCCTCCCGACTCTGATATGGGCATAGCCAGGAGGAGACTCACTCCCACACTGTTCTCCCTTCTCAGGCTGTCAGTGAACCACTGAGTGCAAAGTAGTCAGTGAGAATGCGGCAGCTGTGCAGGAAGCGCCGTGTCAGACAGCCCAGGACACTCTCGCTGTAGGGCTGCAATGCATTAAGTTGCAAATCAGTTTCACACACTGAGCACAGAGCCGCTCAGTGTGTGAAACTGTCAGTGTAACAATGGCAAAACACACCTGGTTGCCCTTATTTAAAATGGCGCCAGGCGTCGCCTTGCATCGCGTCATTTCCTGTTTCGAAATAATGCAATGCTACGGCCCAGGGCCTCCTGGGATTGATGACAAACATCTCCCAGGAGGCATAGCGGTACATGGATGACGCGCTGAGGCCCCTGCGGCCGCGGCCGGAACGAGAAACACATCAAGATTTAACAGTGAGTTTAAAAAAAAAATTATATGCCAAAACGATATAAGGGGATAGAACTACAGGGGATGCAGCAAAGTTGTCAAAGAGGGTGGAACTCCACTTTAAAAGGGGAATGTGACATGTCACTCATAAATTACATGTATGCGCTGGTACCAAATGTTTTTTTTGAGGAATCTGATCAGATACAAATTTTTTAGAGTAGCATTTCAATTTATACATGGGGTATTTTGATTATTTCAGTTAGGCTCTGTTTACACTATTGCAACCCCAGAGTTGCGCGATTTACAATGTGACTTTGCAATGCGATTTTTGATGCAATGTCATGCAACCAGTGAAAACCAGTGAAAACAAGTCGCACCGAAGTCGGAACAAAGTAGTGCAAAAACCATGTTTGTAGTCGCTGCGACAATTAAAACGGGGACCATTGAAATACATGGGTTTTGACTTGTCAAGTCGCACAGCAACTCGCAGTAGTGGAAACAGAGCCTTGGAGTCTGACTTTAAGGACTGTTTTAATTGTGTAATTGCCTATCCTTACGTTACTGAAAAAAAAACACCTTTTAACTTCAATATCAACAAATGTGCTCTCGTTCGGATTGATATAATTGCCCTGGGCTCCGCGGTGTTCAGTAAATGGCATTCTAGTTTTGTTGATGTTGAGAAAGAAAAGATTGAACTTTTGCATTGTATAAGGACATTGCCTGTTACAAGACAAGGGAATGGTTATTTGTGCAAATGGTTTTAATTGTGTCCAGGCTGTATTAACAATGATTGGGGATTTTAAAATGATTTAATTTTTTCATTTTTTTGGGTTAAATACAAGTTTAGGGCTGGGTTCACACATATGCGGTTCGAATTTGAGCTCTGTTTTCACAGCTAATTGACAAAGTAGTTGTTCAGCGTTTCATGTCAGTTTTTGATCAGGATCAGGTCAGGATTGCATCAGTATCAGGTCAGGATTTTATACTGTTCACAACTGAATGACATGTGCGATTCAGAAGCGTTCTCATAGAAGTCAATGGGCCTGAATTCGCACATAAGCCGGACCGCACTGCCTAGAAAACGCACACGTTTTTTGGGCAGTGTGGAGTGCGAATGAAGTTATGTATTCCAGGCGCTACGCCGGAGGAATTGTGGTTTGTAAAGAAAAAGGAAGTAAATTAAGGTTTGTGTAATCCTATGCACTAGGGGAAAATATGAGAGATATGGATTTAAAAAAGGTAAAGGTGTTTAAAGGTGTTCAAAGGGCAAATCTGGAAAACATTTCTAAATGAAGAATGAATGGAGTGGCCAAATGAATGTGAACAAAAGGAGAAAGTGGTTGTATTGTGTTTAATGAATGCACAAGGTATTATTTGATTAGTAAAGTATCTTAACCACTTCAATGCCTGCCCATAGTCATATGACGTTCACAGATGGGATCTCCCATCCTGGGTGGACGTCATATGACTTCCTGGGCTTTGTGGGGGCATATCTGAATGATGCCTGCAGCTAGAGGCATCATTCCGATATCCTTCTCTTCTGGCGGCGATTCTGTGCACAATAAGAATGATCATAGCGGCAGTTCCACCGCTTGATAGTTCTTATAGGTGGCGGGAGGGGACATCGCCCCTCCCGCCGCCATCCGGTGCTTCTCCGGGCTCTCCCGTGCCATCGGGGGCCCGGAGAATGAATCGTCTGGCGCCAGATGGGAAGCATAGAGATGACCGTCGGAGGCCTGGGTGCGATGTGATGACGTCACGCCCGGGATCTCAGAAGTGAACAATGCCGCGATTGCGGCTAGTAAGCATGAGATCGGTGAAGGAGAGATGTGGGGTCTTATTGACCCCGCATCTCTCCATAAAGAGGACCTGTCACACACCATTCTTATTACAAGGGATGTTTACATTCCTTGTAATAGGAATAAAAGTGATAAAAATTTTTTTTTTTTTTTAAATTAAGTAAAATTTAAATTAAAATTAAAACGCCCCTGTCCCCGGTAGCTCGTGATCAGAAGAGAACGCACATGTAAGTCCCTCCCACATATGTAAACGCCGTTCAAACCACATATGTGAGGTATTGCCGCGTGCGTTAGACCACGTGCAACAATTTTAGCACTAGACTACCTCTGTAACTCTAAACTGGTAACCTGTAAAAATTTTCAAAGCGTCGCCTATGGAGATTTTTAAGTACCAAAGTTTGGCGCCATTCCACGAGTGTGCACAATTTTAAAGCGTGACTATTCTGGATATATTTACCTTTTGAATTCCCAGAGTTTCAATTGTGAAGTGTTAGGCCCCGTGCACACGAGACGCCGGTGCAAACTCTGCTGATCACACGTTTTTAAAGGCTGAAACCAGCGTTTAGAAACGCCCGTTTTGACGCAATTGCAGCCGCGTTTTACCGCGTTTGCGTCTATTAGTATTTAGATAAGAAACATCATAAGACCCTCCCTGAGCTCAAAAAACAGTATTATTTAACCATTACAGCCATTTTGTGAGACCAGAGTTAGTAGCAGCAGCTGAGAGAGCAGCAGTGTACTTGTATTTAGCGTATCACTTGCCACATCACCTGCCACAAGCTGTGAATTGTCCACCTGCCACGTCACCTGCCACAAGTTGTGGATTGTCCTCTTGCCACGTCACCTGCCACAAGTTGTGGATTGTCCACTTGCCACGTCAGCTGCCACGTCACCTGGCCACGTCACCTGCCACGACACCTGCCACAAGTTGTGGATTTTGAAGAAATTGCTTAAACGTGCATCCTCACAGGGTGACACTGTGGATGCACATGTATAAATGTGCCAATGTCCCGATATGATAGGAGAAATATGAGTAAACGAAAAAAATTGACTGTAGGCGGCACATGGATAAGTAATGTAAAAAACTAGGGGTTTTTATTTTAAGCAGAGTAGTAAGAAAATACATATAAACATTCAAACAATAACAGTTTGTTTGTACTTGGATACAAGGCTTAGGCTAGTGCTCTAACAGTGCTTCAAAATTGTATGACATAAAAGCATTCCACCCTAAATGGAATGCATAACCAGCAAACCGAAGGCTAGTAAGACAGTAAATGTATGAAGCAGGTGGCAAGAGCCATGGGTCCAGTGTATCAGGTGTAGTCTTGAATTGCTTTACCAGTTTCGCAAATTAACGCTTCTTCAGGAGCACAGTCTGTTGGACATATATATAAACAACAAAAAATATATTTAACATCTTTTTAATACATAAAACAAAATAGATAAAACAGCATAAAAAACAACAAATATTCCAAAAAGTGAAGATTGCTGACCCCACATAGCATAGATACCTAAGAGCAAACCAACCATAAGACACCAACCTAACACGTGGACTAATCCTCATGCTTGGGCACTGGAAGATGAAAAAGAAGGAAAAAGAAACAGAAAAAAGGTGTGTAATAAGCAAACTAGTTATATATAGTGATTATGGTGTCAACAACATATGGTCGAAGACCACAACTGTCGACAAGAAAATTGTTAGCATAGTAGAAATAAAAATAAAAATGAAATATCAAATCAAATATGATGTGACTGTAGTGTATGTGGATAGGCCCCTTAGATAGGGGGGGGGTGTTAAGATTAAAGGAGGGGGGGGAAGTGGAAAAACAGGCAAGAAAGAGAAGGGACGAAGCAAAGGGAAAAAAGAGAGAATTTGGAAGGAAAGAGATGAAGAACTGACACCTGAGAGAATGGGTGAAATTCATGAACTCATTGGGCTCCAATAGATAGTGATGGATATACATAATTCACTTATTCCATGAGACCATGGACAGCAAATGTTTATAATGTCAAGACAGAAAAGAGCACAAAAAGACAAGAATATCAATCCCAGTTTACCATAATGTATATGTTCCAGTATTATTGTAGTCATAAGAATGGCCTGTATGACTGGGTTTCGTTAAGGCCCGGAGGGTGTGTGGCATTGAGTCTTTCGACCCATAGGGTTTCCTTCTGAAGGATGATCCTGTCCCATTCACCCCCTCTGGGACTTTTGGGGACAACAGCCAAGACAGAGAAAGAGACCAAGGAGGTGTTAAAGCGATGATATAAATCGAGGTGACGACTAACTGGTGTCAGCATTTTACCGTTACCCGAGTAATAAATGTGGTCATTGATTCTCTGTCTTAGCTGTCGGGCTGTTTTGCCCACATAAAACACCCCACACCCGCAGGTCATAAGATAGATGACACCTTCATTAGGACAATTTGCTGAGAATTTGGGTGAAAGAGTTTCCCCATTAGGGAGTATATTTTTTTGGCAGGGTTTGACCCATTTGCAAAAGGAGCATTTGCCGCATCTTGAAGTGCCAAGCGGTGTTTTGGCACTCATGTTCTTGTTCCTAGTGTAATGGCTTGCAGTTAATTTGTCCCTTAGGGAATGAGCACGTTTGAAAATTATTTCGGGTTGTTCCCCTACGTATTTCCAGGGTATTGGGTCCTCACGTAGGAGATGCCAATGATTTCCAAGCATGTGTCGAATGTCTAGATGGTGACTAGAAAATTTGGTAACCAATTTGGTAGTGGCTTGGCGAGGAGTAATTTTAGTTTTGTAGAGAAGCTCATTACGAGTTTGACCAATAGTTTTATTGTAAGCCTGTCACAGCAGCGACTTACTGTACCCTCTCGCGAGTAAGCGGATTTTGAGTGCTTTGGCTTGCACTTGAAAGTCAGACAAACGCGTACAGTTGCGTCACAGCCTAATATACTGGGCATAAGGAATGCTGCGTATCAAGGCTGGAGGGTGGCGGCTAGCTGCGTGCAGCAATGTGTTACCTGCCGTACTTTTACGGAAGAGGTCAGTCGCCAGGGAATTATCAGAGTTCCTAAAGATTGTTAGATCCAAAAATGTAGTGGTATGCATATCGCAGCTGAAAGTGAACTTCAAATTGAAATGGTTGGTATTGAGATTCTGTATGAATTCATCAAGCAAAACTCTAGTGCCAGTCCAGACGATGAACACGTCATCAATGTAGCGCATCCAGACTAGCACATTGTCGGTGAACCTGCTTAGAGATTGGCGTAGCCAGGGGCACAACAGCTGCCCATTGCTACGCCCTGTACCTGGAGGTAGTGGGAGTCACAAAAACTGAACCAGTTATGGGTGAGAATAAATTGCAAGAGCTTGATGATGAATTCATTGTATGGCCATCGGTGGTGATCTTCTTCATGGAGGAAGGTATGTATCGTCTCGACTCCCTGCTTGTGAGGGATGCTGGAGTACAGAGCCTCCACATCCAAGGTCACAAGCATGGAGCCAGGAGGAATGACCATCCCCTCAATCTGCTTGAGGGGGGCTAGGGTGTCTCTAGTGTATGAAGGGAGAGCAATCACATGAGGCATCAAGTCCGAATCTACCAATCTGCTGGCATTCTCAGTTAGGCAGCCAATCCCCGAAATGATCGGTCTCCCATGGGGCGACAAGGGATCCTTATGCATTTTGGGTAGTGCATAAAATGTCGCCGTCCTGGGAGACCGAGCATTCAGATAGTCATATCTGTCCTGGTCTATGAGGCCCTTGGTGAAGGCATCATTGATGATCTCTAGGAACATGGTTCTGTAAGAAGCAGTGCGTGTCAAACTGATGGGACGATACCATTCAGAATTTAATAGAATTTTGTAGCACATGCTCTCATAGAAACTCCTGGTCATGAGAACTATGTTGCCTCCTTTGTCTGCCCCTTTAACAATTACATCAGGATGGTTTTGTATCTTCAAAAGGCTTTTTTGCTGTACTCTAGCAAAATCTCGAATCGTTTTATGTCACTAATGACACTGCACAAAAAAGCCCATGCTTGTGGGCTAGTGGTCAAGTCTGGAAAATTCCTCGATTTGAGTTTGAATTTTTTACCAGGGGTTGGATAGGGTCAGGTAAGGTCTCATCATTAACATCCACACCCTCACTTTCGTCCAAGAGTAGTATCAGGTCCCGAAGGGCTCTGAAGTCCTCCATTTTGAAGTGTTTAATACTTTCAGAGAATTCCCTCTCTTCTTTGGTCCGAATACGGTCCTTATCGAACATGAATTTAAACGTGAGGTTCCTAATGAACATGTGGATGTCCTTGATGAGCTCATACCTGTCTACATTTTGAGAAGGGCAGAAGCTTAACCCGAACTTGAGCACAGCAAGCTCATCCTTTGGAAATCGATAGGGAGTGAGATTAATTACATCCATCTCTACGTTGGAGGCTGGGTCAATCCTAGTGTCTGAAAATTTAGAATTTGGGTATTGCCTTGGTTGATGTGACAATCAAGTGTGCTTTGTGATTTGAATTTTTGTAGTTGTACTGAGGGATCTAAGTTAGACATTGCAGACATGTTAGGGATTGAGGCTTGCGGGGTGGTGTCATTGACAACAATAGGTACCTGCATGTTGGTTGGACCCAACCCCGAGGGGAACAGTGTTCCCGGAGTACTGGTACTCGGATTTGGTTGGGTCATCATATGCAAGGCCCTTTGTGCAATGTGGCCCATATATGTATGTGGGTTGTTAACATTACCTTTTGCCGGTGTAGTGCCATGTCGGGTCAGAGAGTCAGTCGGTCTTATGTCGTGATTGTCAGGACGTTTTTTTGGGTAAGGAGTGAGTTGCCCACCACCATACGATCTCTTACGTCCACCAACGTCACTGTGTGCGTTTGAAGGTCCTCTTGTTGTTGATTGCTGGGAAAAAGAAGTAGATGTAGAAGAGTCAGATTCTAAATCCTCATCAGTAATACCTGTATTATCTCTCGTTTGTGATTTTTTACATTTATTTTTCTTGGGACCGCCATTCTGAAAGGGTGTCTGCCACCGATAGGCAAACCCCTCAGAGAACGCTACCCTATCTTTGACTAGTTTGTTTTGTTTTTTGAGAATTATATCTTTATTAATCTTAGTTATATAGTCCTTCACTTCCTGCCATTTTCTTTCAAAGTGTTCATGGCCTTTTAGGGCCTCACTCGCGGCTTGAAACGACATAATCTCCTGGTCTAGGTTATTCAGTTCAATGAGATAGTGAGCCACCAATAGCTTGATTAAATTTGTACTACATTGTGTGAGAATCTGTTCCCAAGCTACTTTGAACTCAGGACCCCCGTTATCAAAGGAGGGGTAGACCTGAATCCTTAGTCCCATAGGGCTTATATTTTCACGTGCATATTGCTGAAGGAAGTCAACGTGCCAGTGAAGATTGGATTTTTTCTTGAGTAGTCTTTTCATTTTGGAGATGTATTGGGTTAATCCAATTTCCTGCCCTGTATGTACCCTACATTCGGATTGAATCCCATTAATATAGCTTTGCCAGGCTGCACCTACAAAATCCATGGTAAATTGTATGGCTATACACAGGATATTTATGGGGGGGGGGGAAGGAGGGGGGCAAAGGGAAGTAAAAAAAGAAGGGGGGAAGAAAAAATAAAAAATAAAGACAAAAAACAAAAGAAACTGGATGTATTAAAATACTAACATATAGTGAAGTTAAAAAGTCACCTAAGGCAAAACAAAAAAGGAAGGGAAGGAAAGGTGGGATATTGGGTGTATTTAAAATAAGGGTTGGGAGTGTGGGGAATAAATCAAAAAATTATCATGTCGCATAAATTGTAAACCTTGTTATTAAATTAAGTGGTAAAACATTGAGTGATGCTAAAGAAGCTGGGACAAGATGAAAAGGTGCAGGAGGGGTGTGTGCGTAGAGGGCGGGGAAGGGGGGGGAAAGGGAGGGGAAAAGGGGTTTGATAGGGGGGGAAACCACTTAATTTAATAACAAGGTTTACAATTTATGCGACATGATAATTTTTTGATTTATTCCCCACACTCCCAACCCTTTTTTTAAATACACCCAATATCCCACCTTTCCTTCCCTTCCTTTTTTTCCCGTCCCTTCTCTTTTTTTCTTCTGATGATTGATTATTTCAACTCTGGTGCATTCATGACCTTGGTATTCCGGTGCTTGGTCTTTACCATGCAGTTCCCATGCGATCGCAGAAACTATCTGTTACCATGAATTAGCTGAGATAATTAAAACATATATTACCCATATTTGATTAAAGATATAGGATCAAGACAATCTATTTGTTAGTTAGTTTTTCTTGGTTTTCTTTCTTTTTCCTTCACCCTGTTTATCTGTATAGGCTCAATAGAATTCTTGGATGTATACAGTAGTATTAGTAATACACAACTGTTTTAATTACCATATAGGTGCGTCTGAGCACCTTTTTATTGTCTGCCGATTTTATGTTATGTCTTTGTTTGCTGCCCCTGCATTGCTGTTATGCCAAGAGCATCTCCCTTTCCCTTGCCCTCCCCTTTTTCCTCTTCTCCCCTCCCTTTGTCTGCCCATCTGTGGCAATTGGATCCCGCGCAATGTGCGAGATCCAGACTGTGCCTTGGGCGATTACATACACCGCCCTCTGGCCGCAAGGGTCCCACCCTTGTTGGTATCTCATTGACCGAAGTTCGCCGCGTCAGCGGCATCTTCGGCGCATGCGCATTAGCCCTTTTACATAGAACAGCGTCATTTCCTGCTGAGACGACGTATATCCTGTGGGGACATATAAGAGTGGTGCACACCGCTCGAACAGCACAGCTGACTGCTGGGATTGCTCTGGACTGGTCAACCCCTTTTCTCTTTCAAGGCACAGGTTTACAGGTATGTCATCTTTGATACTATTTTGCAGGACTGACACTAAGCTCCAGTCCTGCACAATTCACTAATATATACCTCTGTCTACCTTTCAGCCTGGCCATTGTATTAGAGGCCCTTTGGAGTTCGATGCTCTCTGCCCATATATGCACCAGGATTTATACTGGCGTATATCGAGCCTCTTCCCTTACATTGTGGTAGTTACAGCCTCAAAAGTCCTGGAGGACATTACCTGTTGCTGCACACTAGCAGCCTCTACCCAGCAGTATATCCAGCTGTCGATCATTGTGGTGAGCACCCTCCATTTTTGGCCATATATTCTATTTGATCTTTATTCAGTTTCTATTTTTTATATTCACTGTGTTACACATGCTATGGCCACTAACAGGGTGACCATATATTTCTCCCTCTCCCTCCAGATTTTTACTATGGCTGGCTAGTCGTCACCGACAAATAGCCAATCAAACTTTACTTAGGTGTGTGTTGCATCTGGCAGCACATCCGGCCTGTGAGTATACCTCTGCAGTTAAATCAGTATACATCTTATTGATTGCTATAGAGAGTTGATCTCTTATGCACCTTTTTCTACCATTTTTCCACTAATCCCTTTCTTTTCTGGTTTGCTGTTTCATCTGGTCTTTACTTATAGGCACTATCATTTCACCTTTAAAAAAAAAAAAAACTTTCTTCCTATAGCTCTTTCTTTTCCCCCCTTTTGTCCCCCCCCTTCCCTTTCCCCTCCCTCCTTTTTTCCCCCCACCTCCCCCTCCCTTTCTCCTTTTCACTTTCTTTTTTTTCCCCCTTTTTTTCCTCCTCTCCTTTCCCTTTCTCCGGGTCCCCCCCACCCTCCCTCCCATTTTCCTTTTCCCCCATGGACACCACCGGGAGCACCATCATCATCTTCCAGTGCCCAAGCATGAGGATTAGTCCACGTGTTAGGTTGGTGTCTTATGGTTGGTTTGCTCTTAGCTATCTAAGCTATGTGGGGTCAGCAATCTTCACTTTTTGGAATATTTGTTGTTTTTTATGCTGTTTTATCTATTTTGTTTTATGTATTAAAAAGATGTTAAATCTATTTTTTGTTGTTTATATATATATGTCCAACAGACTACTGTGCTCCTGAAGAAGCGTTAATTATCCAAACTGGTAGAGCAATTCAAGACTACACCAGATACACTGGACCCATGGCTCTTGCCACCTGCTTCATACATTTACTGTCTTACTAGCCTTCGGTTTGCTGGTTATGCATTCCATTTAGGGTGGAATGCTTTTATGTCATACAATTTTGAAGCACTGTTAGAGCACTAGCCTAAGCCTTGTATCCAAGTACAAACAAACTGTAAAGCCCTGTACACACGATCAGATATCCTATGGATTCTAATCCGATGGTTTTGTCCATTGGAAATCCGATGAAGCTGACTTCCATCAGTCTTGCCTACACACCATCAGTCAAAAAACCGACCGTCCCAAACGCAGTGACGTAAAACACTCCGATGAGCCGAGAAAAAGGAAGTTCAATGCTTCTGAGCAGGCGTCGACTTGATTCTGAGCATGCGTGGGTTTTTTATCCGATGGACTTGCCCACAGACGATCGGAATTTGCTATCGGTTTTTTATCCATCGGATAATTTTAAAACATGTTCTATTTTTTAAAACCGATGGAAAAAAGACCGATGGGTCCCATACACGATCGGTTTGTCTGATGAAAACAATCCATCGGACGGTTTTCATCAGTTAAACCGATCGTGTGTACGGGGCTTCATTGTTTGAATGTTTATATGTATTTTCTTACTACTCTGCTTAAAATAAAAAACCCTAGTTTTTTACATTACTTATCCATGTGCCGCCTAAAGTCCATTTCACAAGTTGTGGATTGTCCACTTGCCACGTCACCTGCCACAAGTTGTGGATTGTCCACTTGCCACGTCACCTGGCCACGTCACCTGGTCTCGTCAACTGGCCACATCACCTGCCACGTCACCTGCCACAAGTTGTGCATTGTCCACTTGCCACGTCACCTGGCCACGTCACCTTGCCACGTCACCTGGCCATGTCACCTGCCACAAGTTACATAGTTACATAGTAGTTACATAGTTAGTCAGGTTGAAAAAAGACACAAGTCCATCCAGTTCAACCATAAAAAAATTTTTTAAAAAATATCGTACAATCCCATATACCCAATTCTATACCCACGGTTGATCCAGAGGAAGGCAAAAAACCCCAGCAGAGCATGATCCAATTTGCTACAGCAGGGGAAAAAATTCCTTCCTGATCCCCCGAGAGGCAATCGGATATTCCCCAGATCAACTTTACCTATAAATGTCAGTACCCAGTTATATTATGTACATTTAAGAAAGAATCCAGACCCTTCTTAAAGCAATCTACTGAGCTGGCCAGAACCACCTCTGCAGGGAGTCTATTCCACATTTTCACAGCTCTTACTGTGAAAAAACCTTTCCGTATTTGGAGGTGAAATCTCTTTTCCTCTATACGCAAAGAGTGCCCCCTTGTCCTTTGTGTTGACCGTAAAGTGAATAACTTAACACCAAGTTCACTATATGGACCCCTTATATATTTGTACATGTTGATCATATCCCCCCTTAATCTCCTCTTCTCAAGAGTGAATAAATTCAGTTCCTCTAATCTTTCCTCATAGCTGAGCTCCTCCATGCCTCTTATCAGTTTGGTTGCCCTTCTCTGCACTTTCTCCAGTTCCCCAATATCCTTTTTGAGAACTGGGGCCCAAAACTGAACTGTATATTCCAGATGAGGTCTTACTAATGATTTGAACAGGGGCAAAATGATATCTCTCTCTCTGGAGACCATACCTCTCTTAATACAAGACTTTGCTCGCTTTGGAAACCGTAGCTTGGCATTGCATGCCATTATTGAGCTTATGATCTACCAAAACCCCCAGATCCTTCTCCACTACGGATCCCCCCAGTTGTACTCCCCCTAGTATGTATGATGCATTCATATTCTTAGCCCCCAAGTGCATAACTTTACATTTATCAACATTAAACCTCATCTGCCACATAGTCGCCCAATTAGACAGAGCATTGAGGTCGGCTTGTAAATTGGCGACATCCTGTAAGGACGTTATTCCACTGCATAGCTTGGTGTCATCTGCAAAGACAGAAATGTTACTTTTGATCTCAGACCCAATATCATTTATAAACATATTAAAAAGTAAGGGTCCCAGCACTGAACCTTGGGGTACACCACTGATAACCTTGGACCATTCAGAGTAAGAATCATTAACCACTACTCTCTGAATTCTGTCTTTTAGCCAATTTTCTATCCATTTACAAACTGATATTTCCAATCCTGTAGACTTTACCTTGCACATGAGCCGTGAGTGGGGAACTGTATCGAACGCTTTTGCAAAATCCAAGTATACCACGTCCACAGCCACCCCTCTGTCCAAGGTCTTACTTACCTCTTCATAAAAAGAAATCAGGTTTGTTTGACAACTTCTGTCTTTCATGAATCCATGCTGTCTGTTGCTTAAATAGTTTTTTTCCAGCAAGAACTCATCTATGTGGTCTTTTATTAATCTCTCCAGTATCTTCCCAACTATAGAAGTTAAACTAACAGGTCTATAGTTACTTGGTAAAGACTTAATTCCCTTTTTAAATATAGGCACCACATTGGCCCTGCGCCAATCCAGTAGTACTATTCCTGTCATTAATGAGTCCCTAAAAATTAAATACAATGGCTTTGAAATTACA
Organism: Rana muscosa; assembly: GCA_029206835.1. Taxonomy (NCBI): domain Eukaryota; kingdom Metazoa; phylum Chordata; class Amphibia; order Anura; family Ranidae; genus Rana; species Rana muscosa. The sequence continues at coordinate 1,215,120,553 of CM055122.1, forward strand.
GAGCTCAATTCTTTTAGGATCCGTGGGTGCATGCCATCTGGTCCAGGTGCTTTATCCACCTTTATTCCATCTAAATATTTCTGGACCATATCACTTTTGAGCCATTGTGGATTTGTGGCTGTGTCACTACAACCCCCATTTTGGACATGAGCTCCCCCATGCTCCTTTGTATACACAGAACTGAAGAAAGTATTTAATAAATTAGCCTTCTCTTTGTCCCCAGTCACCCACTCTAGATTATTTTGTAAAGGGCCTACATGCTCAGACTTGACCAAGTTGTGGATTGTCCACTGGCCACGTCACCTGGTCACGTCACCTGGCCACGTAACCTGCCACATCACCTGGCCACGTAACCTGCCACGTCACCTGCCACAAGTTGTGGATTGCTCACTTGCTACGTCAGCTGCCACGTCACCTGGTCACGTCACCTGGCCACGTCACATGCCACAAGTTGTGGATTGTCCTCTTGCCATGTCACCTGGCCACGTCACCTGGCCACGTCACCTGCCACAAGTTGTGGATTGTTCACTTGCCACGTTAGCTGCCACGTGACCTGGCCACGTGACCTGACACGTCACCTGCCACGTCACCTGCCACAAGTTGTGAATTGTCTACTTGCCACGTCACCTGGCCACGTCACCTGGCCACGTCACCTGCCATATCACCTGGCCACGTCACCTGCCACAAATTGTGGATTGTCCACCTGCCATGTCACCTGGTCACGTTACCAGCCACATCACCTGCCACAAGTTGTGGATTGTCCACTTGCCACGTCACCTGGCCACGTCACCTGCCACAAGTTGTGGATTGTCCACTTGCCACGTCACCTGGTCATGTCACCTGGCCATGTAACCTGCCACGTCACCTGCCACAAGTTGTGGATTGTCCACTTGCCACGTTACCTGCCACAAGCTGTGGATTTTCAACTTGCCACGTCACCTGACACATCACCTGGCCATGTCACCTGCCACAATTTGTGGATTGTCCACTTGCCACGTCACCTGCCACGTCACCTGGCAACGTTGTGGATTGTCCATTTGCCACGTTACCTGCCACAAGTTGTGGATTGTCCACAGTGCAATGCAAGCAATTACAGGTTTTTTTTTTTTTTTTTTTATGGTTTTTCATAATTTGCCATCATTTTTGAGATTTTTAATGTAAAAAAATTAGAAACGCTTATAAACTTAAATGCGGCAAAACGCCGGTACCACGTTTAGCGGCATTTTGCATCTGAAACGTGGAAAACTTTGCGTCTGAACCCATTTTTTGGATTCTGGAAAAATTTGGTTAAACGCAACTGCCTAAAAATGGCAATAAACGAGACTGTGTGCATGGACACATAGGATAACATTGAATGTGTTCAGGGGCAGTTGAAAAAAGTGTCCAACTGCCTCTGAACACGCGTTTAACAGCATCTCGTGTGCATGGGGCCTTAATGATGTAATGTTGTTTATCCATCAATGTTTTGTTTGTTGCTGATGATCAGATATATTTGCAAAGTTGGGAGGCTGGCTTCTGAGTCAGAATATGTGTTTGGGTAAAATGTTCTGTTCTGAGTCCCTTGGGTCCACTTGGGTCCCGGGGAAAGAAGAAACTAAAGGTGTTTAAGTTTTGTTGAAGTCCTGCTGTAATACTGGATTTGAAAAAAAGTTTAGTTATTGAATCTATGTAATGAAGACTGTTGCTGAGAAACATTTTATTTCTGCATGCTTTACTTATGTTTGAGTTAATGAGGAATATTATTTTTAATACATCCAATGGTTAAGGAATGAATTGATCAGATAGATTCTGTGATTACTCATGTTGGAGGAGGAATATCTCCCCCAGCCAGCCAGCATTCACCCCTAGCCCCCTGCACATGAAGAAATGCCCACCCCATTCATACTCTTCCCTATACCCTATCTGGATGAAGAGATGACTACAGCTTTTACATGGAAATCTTCGTTGTTCATCTTTGTTGTTCAAATGCCATGGGAGGTGCTGAGATGAGGAAAGGCGGACTCCTGCTGGAAAATCTTCCTGGGAATGACACCTTGTGGGTTAGCCAAATGACGCACGCCCAAGGTCTACAAAATTCCAGTGAGCATCACAAGGGAGAGATCCAGATACGCCAGCCTGAAGACTCTAGTCTAGCCCAATGCATCAGTTCCAGTCTGTCTGTGGATATCAAGTTCTATTCTTACAAAGAGGCAGGGTTTTGGGGTAGAGGATCTCTGTAAAATATGGATAAACACAGAATCGAACCAAAAGTTTGGGGAAAAGTTTAGAAAATTTTTAATTATAATGTGGACATTTCCCTTTCCTTCCCTTTTATGAATTTAATAGACATTCAGAAGCCATACAATAGACTTTTTTTGTGCTTTTCTTTTTGACAATTTTTTTGGGCCTAAAGACTGTCATGCCCCTCCCACTTGCTTTTATGGACTGTCACACCCCTTCCCCCTTTGTATTTCATGGACAATTGCTATGCAGCTGAGCTTATGTGTTTATTGTTCTCTATTTTTACATGCTTAGGATAATTATACATTTATAGGAAAGTAGTCCAGGTGAATGTCCGGGGCTTCAGGGTTTGTGATTATCACGTTCGTGATAAAAGAGGGGATTGTAATAGAATGTATAAATATCTGACTCCATTTTATTTAAATAGAAATTAACTTTTGAATATGTGTTTTGACATATTTAGGTTAACTAACAGTTTGCATAGAAACACACCCTGCAAGTCATTGTGGTTAAAGCTGATTCATGGAGCAGCCTGTTAAACTAAATTCAGCAGTTTTAATCATGATAAGAAAAGCACTGAGTTTGTATAACTCTTAGAAACATATGCATTAAAGCACAGCTCCTCCCTTCTTTCTTTTGCATATAAGCCACTGTGGTATTCAGTAAAGGTTAGAGATCTTATGAACACACTCAAATCTGTTTCCGTGTCTCATTTGATTTCTCACGGAGCCGGGGGTCACTGAAATTTATCCTGCATTACCTGAAGTACACCTGGGTGGCGGTATTACCTGCTTCAGTTATAACCAAAAGTGTAACTTCAATTTCATAGATAAGAAAACAATCCACTCTGGGTACTCTATGCAAATTGCAAGGATTTTAACAGTCCTTGCAGAATATTCCTTCTGTTTTCAGTTCTGTTTGTTCTATTTTATCCCTGCAAGGCTGGTTCTTGAACGGGGAGGTCTGGTCCACCAAAATCTCCTGGTGTACTTTAAGTGTTCTAATGAGGACAGCTGCAGTGTCTGCATCCTTTTAGACATAATTAACCCTTAGGGACGATCTTGCCAAAAATGAAATTCCTACTGAAGAGGATGCCTAAAATGTTACTTGCATCTTAGTGCAGATGTCCAAGAAAATCAGTGTGGTAATTTTATATGCTATAACATTTTGAACAAAAGTAGAGGAATTTCCATTTAAACAAATATTACAACTATATTGGATTATCTGCATGGCCAAAATAATTCTCAATACTATAGACAAGGTAGCATTTGCCAGTTAGGAGTTTCCCCTATCTTTATGGTGTTTATTTAGGCATTACATTACATAGTTACATAGTAGGTAAGGTTGAATAAAGACAAAAGTCCATCCAGTTCAACCTGCGTTACATAGTAGGTAACGTTGAATAAAGACAACAGTCCATCCAGTTCAACCTATGTTGGTGTGTGTATGTTTGTGTAGATAATCATTTCCCATATCCCTGTATATTGTGTTTGCTAAGATGCACATCCAAGAGTCTTTTAAAACTATCAATACTTCCTGATGACACCACAGATTGTGGAAGAGAATTCCACATCCTTACCGCACTGACAGTGAAGAACGCAGCTTAAGAATAAACTGATTCTCTTCTAGTCTCATCGTTTGGCTCTGTGTCTTCTTACACTCCCTGGGACTTAAAAGTTTCATACTTAGGCTGGGATCACAATTGAGATATTTGTATACTGTATCACTATTATATCTCCTCTCAAGTGTCTCTTCTCCAGGGGGAATTAATTTAGTGCTTGTAGTCGTTCCTCGTAATTGAGGTCCTCCAGTCCCCATAATAATTTTGTTGCTCTTCTCTGGGCTTCCTCCAGCTCAAGCACATCCTTTCTGAGATTGGTGACCAGAACTGGGCGGAATACTCCAGACGCGGCCGAACCAGAATTTTATAAACTGGCAGGATTATCGTTTTATCTCTGGAGTAAATCCCCTTTTTAATGCATGCTAATATTCTGCTGGCTTTGCTTGCTGCAGCTTGGAATTGCATGCTATTGCTCAGTCTGTCTTCTACTAGGACCCCCAGATCCTTCTCCATCCTGGAATCCCCCAGGGGTTCTCCCCCTAGTGAGTAACTTGCATTTATATTTTTAACCCCCAAGTGCATTACCTTACATTTTTCAATGTTATACCTCATTTGCCATCTAGTTGCCCACTCAATTCATTTTATCAGGTCCTATTGTAAGGTTTCTATATCCTACTGTGATGCTATTGCCCGACTTATTTTTGTGTTATCATCAGGGATGAGCCGAACACCCCCCTGTTCGGTTCGCACCAGAACCTGCGAACAGACAAAATGTTTGTGTAAACTTTAGAACCCTATTAAATACAATGGACTCGAACGTTCGAAATCTAAAGTGTTAATTATAAAGGCTGATATGCAAGTTATTGTCCTAAAAAGTGTTTGGGGACCTGGATCCTGCCCCAGGGGACATGTATCAATGCAAAAAAAAGTTTTAAAAACGGCCGTTTTTTCGGGAGCAGTGATTTTAATAATGCTTATAATGAAAAAATAAAAGTGAAATATTCCTTTAAATTTCGTACCTGGGGGGTGTGTATGATATGCATGTGAAGTGGCGCATGTTTCCCGTGCTTAGAACTGTCCCTGCAAAAAATGTCATTTTTGAAAGAAAAAAAGTCATTTAAAACTGACTTGCGGCTATTAATGAATTGTCGGCTCCCGGCAATACATTCAAAAGTCATTGATAAAAAAAAAAAAAAAAGCGTGGGGGTTCCCCAGAATTCAATTACCAGGCCCTTCAGGTCTGGAATGGATATTAAGGGGAACCCTGCCGCAAATGGAAAAAAAAATTGACGTGGGGTTCCCCCAAATATCCATTCCAGGCCCTTCAGATCTGGCATGGATTTTAAGGGGAACTCCACCCCAAATGTAAAAAAAAAATGGCGTGGAGTCCCCCTAAAAATCCATACCAGACCCCTTATCCGAGCACGCAACCTGGCCGGCCGCAGGGGAAAAGGGGGGGACGAGAGAGCGGCCCCCCTCCCTCCTGAACCGTACCAGGCCACATGCCCTCAACATGGGGAGGATGTCCCCATGTTGATGGCGACAAGGGCCTCATCCCCACAACCCTTGCCCGGTGGTTGTGGGGGTCTGCGGGCGGGGGGCTTATCGGAATCTGGAAGACCCCTTTAACAAAGAGGACCCCCAGATCCCGGCCCCCCCCTATGTGAATTGGTAAGGGGTACATTGTACCCCTACCATTTCACGAAGAAAGCGTAAAAAAATGTTTAAAAAAAAACACACAAACACCTTGAAAAAGTCCTTTATTTAAAAAAAAACAAAAAAACATTCCAGCGGTGAAATCCAGTGTCCCGCAGCTATCCCGATGTCCAGCGCTGTCCTTTATTGGTTGTGCCTGAGCGGACCTGATGGGGAACTCCCTCTCAGTATTTTAAATGTATGGACCCGCCCCTTCTAAAGTTCCCCATCAGGTCCGCTCAGCGGACCAGATGCGGAACATGAGAAGAGGCGGGTCTATACATGTATTGCCAAAGTGAGAGCAGTTCCCCATCAGGTCCGCCCCCTCGGTATGTCGGACCCGCCTACGTCATTGGCTTGAGCGGGGAACTTCCTTCACTATGTAAATTTAAATTACACAGTGAAGGAAGTTCCCCGCTCAAGCCAATGACGTAGGCGGATCCGACATACCGAGGGGGCGGACCTGATGGGGAACTGCTCTCACTTTGGTAATACATGTATAGACCCGCCCCTTCTCATGTTCCGCATCTGGTCCGCTGAGCGGACCTGATGGGGAACTTTAGAAGGGGCGGGTCTATACATTTAAAATACTGAGAGGGAGTTCCCCATCAGGTCCGCTCAGGCACAACCAATGAAGGACAGCGCTGGACATCGGGATCGCCGCGGGACACTGGATTTCACCGCTGGAATGTTTTTTTGTTTTTTTTAAATAAAGGACTTTTTCAAGGTGTTTGTGTGTTTTTTTTTAAACATTTTTTTACGCTTTCTTCGTGAAATGGTAGGGGTACAATGTACCCCTTACCAATTCACATAGGGGGGGCGGGATCTGGGGGTCCCCTTTGTTAAAGGGGTCTTCCAGATTCCGATAAGCCCCCCGCCCGCAGACCCCCACAACCACCGGGCAAGGGTTGTGGGGATGAGGCCCTTGTCCCCATCAACATGGGGACATCCTCCCCATGTTGAGGGCATGTGGCTTGGTACGGTTCAGGAGGGAGGGGGGGCCGCTCTCTCGTCCCCCCCTTTTCCCCTGCGGCCGGCCAGGTTGCGTGCTCGGATAAGGGGTCTGGTATGGATTTTTAGGGGGACTCCACGCCATTTTTTTTAAATTTGGGGTGGAGTTCCCCTTAAAATCCATGCCAGATCTGAAGGGCCTGGAATGGATATTTGGGGGAACCCCACGTCAATTTTTTTTTAAATTTGCGGCGGGGTTCCCCTTAATATCCATTCCAGACCTGAAGGGCCTGGTAATTGAATTCTGGGGAACCCCCACGCTTTTTTTTTTTTTTTTTATCAATGACTTTTGTATGTATTGCCGGGAGCCGACAATTCATTAATAGCCGCAAGTCAGTTTTAAAAGACTTTTTTTCTTTCAAAAATGACATTTTTTGCAGGGACAGTTCTAAGCACGGGAAACATGCGCCCCTTCACATGCATATCATACACACCCCCCAGGTACGAAATTTAAAGGAATATTTCACTTTTATTTTTTCATTTTAAGCATTATTAAAATCACTGCTCCCGAAAAAACGGCCGTTTTTAAAACTTCTTTTTGCATTGATACATGTCCCCTGGGGCAGGACCCGGGTCCCCAAACACTTTTTAGGACAATAACTTGCATATAAGCCTTTATAATTAGCACTTTAGATTTCTCCCATAGATTTTTCGAATTTGCCGCGAACACCCCAATTTGTTCGCTGTTCGGCGAACGGGCGAACAGGCAATGTTCGAGTTGAACATGAGTTCGACTCGAACTCGAAGCTCATCCCTAGTTATCATCACCCTATGGACACGCCCCTGTAGCCAGTTTTCTATCCAAGAACAAACCCATACTCTCAGACCTCAGTTTGTAGATTAAGCATTTGTGGGGGACTGTATCAAATGCTTTTGCAAAATCCAAATACAGCACATCTACCGGTCTACCTTTGTCCAGATGGCAGCTCACTTCCTCATAGGATGTTAACAGGTTGGTTTGGCAAGAGCGACCTTTCGTAAACCCATGCTGATCACTACTAATGATACTGTTTTCATCAGCAAATTCTTGAATATGGTCTCTTATCATCCCCTCAAATAGTTTACAAACTACAGATGATAGACTGACTGACTGTAGTTTCCAGGAATATATCTCTGCCCTATTTAGAAAATTGGTACCATGTGGGCTTTTTGCCAATCAGCTGGTACCATTCCTGTCAGTATGCTGTCCATAAAGATTAGAAATAGCAGTCTGGCTATAACCTTACTGAGTTTTTTGAGGACTCTCAGGTGTAAGCCATCCTGGAGATTTATTTATGTTAAGCTTTTCTAACCCTTTCCAGACTCTGGCCTCTTTTAGCCACAAGGGTAGATCCTGTGACATGTTACTTACAGTCAGGGCCGCTATCAGGGGGGTACAGGCAGTACACCTGTAAGGGGCCCGGAGGTCCCCAGGGGCCCGGATGGCAACCCCCCTTTTTTTATTTTTATATATATATATATATATATTATTTTTTTTGTAAGGGGCCCAGAGGTCCCCACGGCCCCTGTTGGCAACCCCCTCCTTTTTTTTTTGTTTTATAAAAAAAAAAATCTTTTTTTTTTATAATTTTTTTTGTAAGGGGCCAAGAGGTCCCCAGGGCCCCGGATGGCAACCCCCTTTTTTGTTCTTTTGTTTGTCAGCACCCAAAGCCCCCCGACCTCAACAATTCACGGCGGCAGCACCCCCCCGCTCCTCAATATGTGGCACCCCCCTGCTTCTCAATTCGCGGCAGCCCCCCCGCTTCTCAATTTGCAGCGGCAGCACCCCCCCTGGTTCTCCTCTGCTCCAGGAGGCCCATGCCTGAAGCTGTGTAAGGGGCCCCAAAATTCCTGATGGCGGCCCTGCTAACAGTACAGTCATGGTTGTCATACCCATCCTTTTCCTGTGTGAAGACTGAGGAGAAGCAAACATTTAGTACAGTTGCCTTCTCCTTGTCATCTATAACCATCTTCCTTTCATCATCCTTTATGGGGCCTATGTGTTCTGTCCTCGCCTTTTTACTGTTAATATATTTTAAAACATATTTTTTTTTACTCTCCTCCGCTCTGTGTCTTTCGTAGTCTTTTTTAGCTGCTAGAATTGCATTCTTACACTACTTATTGCATTTCTTGTAGTGTTGGAATGCTGACAATGACCCCTCTGCTTTATACTTTTTAAAGGTCATTTTCATGTCCTTAATATAACATTTTACGTTTTGGTTAAGCCACCCAGGTTTAACCTTTGTTCTTCTATATTTATTACTGTAGCGCCCTCCCCAAAAGGTTGGGACGCTATTTAAAATATAGAGGTATGTCTGAGCCAGTAGTTGGGCTCAGATGGTTGAATTACATTTAGATTTGCCTCTGTTCTAGTTATGGTTTGCCTGATAGTTATTTCCCTTTTTGCCTGTAGGTGGTATTACCACCTCAGGCACCTGTTGGAACACGGGCAAACCATGGTGCATTGAGTGGCCCTTCTCGGCAGCGGTGAAGTGGGAGTAGTCGACCCGCTGTGCCTGCTGGGAGGGGATACTTAAGTGGCAGATGCCATTAATCAGGGTCCGTTTCCGCCCCGCAGCCCTCTGGGCACAAGATATGTGTGTGTGGTTCTGGTCTCGGGGCCACGTTGGCCCGAGTCTGGCACGGGCCTACATTTGGAGAGGGGATCCCAAGCTGTCTGTCCAAATGGGGAGGAAGCTATCTTGGTGAAGGAGACCAGGGAAGGACCTGCCCTGGAGGGGACCGACAAAGTGCTGCTATCTTGGGTGAGGCCTGGTAACTTTATCAAGGAGGGATCCACTATACTACAAGCCTTGCAGTTTGCCGTATTGGCGTAAAGGCTCTTTCACTGCACGGCTGGAAGTTTGGGACTTTGAAATCCTGTGGCAGAGGATTACTGGACTATACTTTCATTTAACTTTAAAAGGTCTGTGGCAGAGACCCATTTCACCTAGGGCAGTCTGTGGCAGAGACTGCCCCGTTGCTAATTCGTGTGTCATCCCGGCTGCTAGGCCATGTGAGAGGGGACTATCCGGGTGACCATTACCCACTCTAACATTGAGAGTGGTGAGTGACTCTGAACTGACACTGTGATATTTTTGGCTAGTGTTGCTGAGTGCCTGAACCTTCCCTTACTCTTCTATACCTTCTACTTTCTCAACGTTTACTGCATAAGAAAATAAAGCCTAACTGTTTGAGGTTTTACATCTGTGTGGACATTGCATTACTACAGACTTTCCCTACCCGGACAACGAAGCTGAAGAGGTAACATGCAAAACCCAAAATTAACCAGCAGACCTCTAGGGGGTATTGCTACATTACCTATTGGAATGCACTTGGTGATTACGTTTATTTAATATGTTCCTAAAGCACTCCCATTTTTCTCAATGTTTAAGGATTTGGTCCCATTTATTATCTTGTAGTGTTGACCGCAGTTTAGAAAAGTTGGCTCTTTTGAAATTTAGTGTTCTTGTACTACCCTCGTGCCTTCCTTTCCTATGATTTATGCTGAATGTTAGAATCCTGTGGTCGCTAGATCCCAAGTTGTCCCATATGTCCACATCTGCAATCATATCTGAGTCATTTGTAATTAATAGATCTAGCAATGCATAATTTCTAGTCAGAGAATCCACCAGTTGGGACATTAGGTTGTCCTGTAAGACATTTAAGATTTGATGGGCCTTTAATGAGTGAGCTGTCCCCTCTCCCCAGTCAATATTGGGATAGTTTAGGTCCCCCATTATGATAACATTTCCCTGCCTGCCTGCCATTTCTAACTGTGATAGGAGGTCCAGCTCCTCCTCCTCCTTCAGGCTGGGGGGCCTATAACTTACTCCCCCTATATAAATTTATCGACCCACATGGATTCCGCCTCACCCTTGCCCCATTTCTAATATCACTCCTCTCTTCCACCCTTAAATCATTCTTGATATATAGACACACCCCTCCCCCTCTTCTACCCTCCCTGTCTTTCCAATACAAGGAATACCCCTGGATATTTTCGAGCCAGTCATGTGAGCTGTTAAACCATGTTTCTGTTATTCCCCCTAAGTCTAAATCCTCCTCGTGTAATAGCAGCTCCAGTTCCTGCATTTTGTTAGCTATGCTCCTGGAATTTGTGTATACTCCTTTCAGTATTGTACGAGTGCATATTATTTTCTGGTAATTTTTTCTCAGGCTTTGTTTATGATTTGTCAAATTCACCCCGGGATTACAACCATTACAACCAGACTTGATCATACATTTAAAATTTTTCTGCAAAAAACAAAATGGAATTGATTTATTCATCAGGTTATAAGAATACAGCATCAAGAGCACATTTGTTTAGTTATATTACTAGCCAAGTAAATGTTATAATCCCTTTGGATGACCTGCATGTTTATAAGGATGTTTTACTTTTTATACTATAGTGGGTCCAGTTCATTCGTGTGTTTAAAAGCATATAGCGCCAGGTGAACATTTGTATAGTGGTACTAACAGCCAGCATACAAAGGGATCATTTTGGTGCTTAGTGGAGATATCGATGCAAGTACTCTATATGTACCCCAGATTTGAAGGATATACTTTCTAAAGCCCGTGGGCTGAACGAAAAAATAAAATAATGGAGGAGCTTGCTGTATTATGTGATGCTAGTACAGCGATCTCCCCTCTGAGCTATTATGTTCTGACATTTAAAAAAAAATTGTGTTTGAAAAACCGATGCGCAAATACGGTGTGACATAAAATATTGCAACAACCACCATTTTATTCTCTAGGGTCTCTGCTAAAAAAATATAGCATGTTTGGGTATTCCAAGTAATTTTCTATCAGAAAATAATGATTTTTTACTTGTAAGCACCAAATGTCAGAAAAGGTTTGGTCTTTAAATGGTTAAACTTCCTTCATCTACACGTCAGAGTTCTTTCCTTTCATAAAAGAATGAAAAGATACTTTGTTTCCACTTATTCACACGTGTTGTATTAAAACTTGGCAGGCTGCCTGGATTTGTTTTTCCAGCTGTAAGAACTCTGGATGAAAAATGCTGATAAAAGCATTTTGTAATTTCCAAAATTTTTTCTCTTAGCTATGGAGGACATGGGCCGTGGTGTGTCTCATCCATCTCCCCAGCACTAAAACCCCTAGACGAAGAAAGACAAGCCGAGTATGAGAAAGGGAGAGAGGGGTGAGGCCACTACACGTGGGGGCATCGTATCCGGGATGTGTATGGTGTCTGAATTTTAACTTTGCTGCCCGGAGGAGTTCCGAGTAGGTCGGCCATATTGGCCAACGCGCCACGAGGCAACTCATAGCTGCGTAGTTCATGGGCGGGGAGAAGAAAAAGCCCGCGAACAAGTGCAGAAGGTGGGAGGAGTCTGGTCATGTGGACTTACCCACGTTGAGATTCCGGCGCGGGTGGGTCAGTGCGCAATGGAGCAGCGAAGAGAGAAGATGACTTCAACCACTCCATGGATTTCAGCTTCTCCTTTCATGGACATGTCTTCTCTGTGTAGCGGGGTCTCCTTTAAGACTCTCAGGACTACCTTACCCAGAACTCCATTTGGAACCCAGGGTGCAATGTTGCCGCCGCAAAGACTCATGGGTGGAGCTATATAAGGAAGGGGCGAGGCTAGGCTCGGTCTCTTTGGGACACGAGACTTCGGTGAACAAGTCCTCCTGTGCTGATCTGCTGGTGTGCAAGGCCTGAAGCATGGGGCCTTGCGCAGCTACCAAAGAGCCTTCCACCCTACTGCGAGCCTGGGTGGAGTCTGACTTTGTTATTCTTCAACCTTTGTTGGATCGGAGACCCGATTGCTGCAGACGCTGTGTGTGGAGACACAGCAGGTGGAAGTCCCGGACTGGGATCGCGTCCGGAGGGGTGAGCGAGCACATGCTCAATCCATATACTTTATACTGTTGCTAGGCCTACAGACTGCCAAGGCCCACCCGCTTATATTTGAGACCCCACGGGAGATCCATAGCAGAACTAAGTCAAAGGGTCTCTAGTGAAGTGTTCCGTGTTGTTACTTTGACCTGTGGATTACAAATGTGTTCCTGAATGTGCACCACCATTAAAGACTTGAATGCGAAGAAATCATCTCCTAGAGACTGAGTTTTAGAGTCTGGGTCAGGCCTGACCAAGCGTTAGAGTTTAGTTGCTGCGTCACAGGGCGCTTAGTTAACGACCGTTACATGTGGTATGACATTACTGTATTTCACTAACGTGTAGTATGCTATTCGCTGCAGGGCTCTGCAAGAAGCACGTGTGATTTGTTATAACTGTTGATCTATTATACTAAGAGAGAGTAAACTCGTTATTCTTTAATCGCTTTGTATTGGTGTCTGAATTTTACCATAGAGTATAAAATATATTACCCTAGACTAACTGTGCCAGAGTGGGTCGAGTAAATTGCCGGGGGTTGGCGGTGCTGTGTGCAGGGCCCTAGACCAAATTCAGTGGCTCTCTTAGTTGGGGGTGCGCTACACATAGGGGTTCTCGTCTGGGATCCTGATACAGCAAGTGAACACGCCAGAGGTACCGGCATGGACCCGCTAACAGTAAAAGCGTGGTGCGAAGCATCTAAAGCAGAGCCAGACAAGTCGGTAGTCATCAGCCTCCCGGGGGAGGAGTGGTCAACAGAGACGGTAGAGCAGCTAATGCTGTCCGTGTCCCCAGATCATACACCGTGGGTTACAGAGATAAAATCAGACCCAGATATCTCGTATCAGTATGCACTAGTGGAGTACTGGGGCGGGATGCCAGAGACTTTCTGTGACAACTGTGTGCGGACGCCAGACAACAAAACCTATAGGTTGGAGCACGCAATGACTATAAAGAAGGAGCCATCACCAACGGGATCACCACAAGGGGCAACCCGTGTCTCACCTGAAAGAAGAGACAGGGCGACGCCTCCGGCGTCACCTGCACCTTTCACCGCCATATCACCAGAGCTGATAAATGCTATAGGGGATCTGCTAACAAAATGTCAGAAGACAAGCACGGTACATGTAGAGACTAGCTACCGGAGATTAAAGACATTCTCAGGGAAGCTCCCTGTCCCTGCAGGGGAGGAAGATTTTGATACTTGGGTGGAGCAGGCATTACAAGCAGTAGAGGCATGGGAGGTGCCTGAAGCGCAGAAGAGGCAACGAGTGATAGAGAGCCTGAAAGGCGCAGCTGCAGAAGCAGTGAAAAGCTTCCGGTTTGGGAATACAGATTGCACGGCTCAAGACTGCCTAGCCATGTTACAAGAGGAGTTCAGTCAGTTAGAAAAGGTGACAGAGATGATCTACCAATTCGAACATACCTTCCAACAGCCGAATGAGAAGCTTTTAGAGTATGTCAGAAGACTGAACAGGTTGCTGTGCAAAATTGTATTGAAGAAGGGAATGATGCCTAAAGATACAGATGGAGCCAAAATGAAGCAAGTCTTGAAGGGAGCGTTGCGCTCGGATCCAGTCTGGCTTCACCTGAAAACCTCGGGAGGAGGAACGTCACTGAGGTGACTTGATAAAAATCATCAGAGATGAGGAGGCACTACAGCAGGACCAGAAAATGATTAAGACAAATGCCAGCCCTGCACCAGTGATGATCAACTCAGTAATGACCCCTGAAAGTGATTCAGAAGTGGACACTTTAAAATCACAAATGTCTAAGGTGTTAGAGATGCTGACCTCTCTGATAGCAAAAGAGGGTCCCAAGAGAGAAGTACCAAGGAAGGAACTATTCCCAATTGCCTCAGCACCCGCATCTCTACAAGAATGGGGAGATATAGTCTGTTTTAACTGTGGGGGAATTGGCCATATTGCAGCTGTGTGTTCCAGCCCCAAAAAGAAGAGAAAAGACAAAACCCCTCAGAGGAAACACAGTATCCCTCAGCAGGGATACACCCCAAAGAGAGAGGGCAAGACCCCTCAGAAGAGGCACAGCATTCCCCAAAGGGGATGCACACCTAAGAAAGACCATAACATCCCTCAGCGGGTTTGTACACCCATTAAGAGGAGGGAAATCAATGCATATCAGGCCCAAGAAAGACTAAAGTCCAAAGGGAGTTGGACGAAAGAAAGTCCGAAGGGAAAGGACCAGAAGAAGGTGACCTCTGCCAGGCCATATCCAGAGAAGCTGGTAGGCCCATCCCCTATAGTACCCATTCAAGTGGAGGGAGTCTACACAAGAGCTATCTTGGATACTGGGGCACAAGTGACCCTACTATACAGGGATTTCTATGACAAACACTTAAGTAATCTACCCATTCAGAAGATAGAAGAGCTGGAAATATGGGGAATTGGCACCGAGAGTTTCCCTTACGATGGCTACCTGCCCATCAAGATGACTTTTGACCCATCCGTGGCTGGGAAGGCTGAAATGTTTGACCCCCTGGCAGTTGTGTGCCAACAAGAGTTCCCTTATAATAGGGATGAATACGGATCTGGTCCGGAGACTCCTGACCCCTCTAGTACAAGGGAAGGGCCCTGCAGTCACCAAAATCCATCCCATGCTGAAGACAGCCTACCAATGACTGGTCTTGGAGCAAAAGACCCCTGTGGAGGGGATAGGGAAGGTGTGGAGACTTGGAAGAAAAGGGGTAGTGTTGCAGCCCAGGGAAGTAACCTGTCTCAGAGCCACTGTGAAGCTTACTTGGGAACAACCTGGACCCTTTGTCATGCTGGAGCCCGACCCAAGGGAGGAACACTCGGGTTTGGAAGTGATCCCAGAAGTGGTTCCGCTGAAGGCCCTGAAGAAGGCCCATTGTAGAGTTCCGGTGAGTGTCAGGAACACTACAGGTGGCCCCATGGAGATTCCCGCCAGAATGCTGCTGGGCCAGGTGAGCCCTGCTGCCCCGGTTGCCCTGTCAGAAGTCAAGGGGACGGGTGAAGGAGGAGATGTTTGGGAGAAGCTCTCTATGGAGAACCCAAATCTACCCAGGGCTTGGAAGGAGAGAGCCAAGGCCCAGTTGACCAGATGGGAGAAGATCTTCTCCAAAGATGAGTTCGATGTGGGGTGTGCAAGGAGTGCCACCCATCGAATCCGCCTCCAGGAAGACAAGCCCTTCAGAGAAAGGGTCAGGCGGGTCCCACTAGCAGATCTGGAGGATCTGAGGGAACAACTCGCAGAACTCAAGAGGACTGGTGTGATCCGGGAGTCTAGAAGTCCCTATGCCTCCTCGATAGTGGTGGTCAGGAAGAAGAATGGGTCGTTGAGGCTATGTATAGACTACAGGACTCTCAACAGAAGAACCATCCCTGACCAGTACACCACTCCTAGGATAGAGGATGCCCTACAGAGTTTGTCTGGAGTGAAGTGGTTCAGCGTTATGGATCTCAGAAGTGGGTACTACCAGATCCCTATGCATCCAGAAGACAGGGAGAAGACAGCTTTCATAACCCCAGTGGGGTTCTTTGAATTTGACCGAATGCCTCAGGGACTGTCTGGAGCTCCCGCCACCTTCCAACGTCTCATGGAGAAGACTGTAGGAGACATGAACCTTATCGAAGTCCTTGTGTACCTGGACGATGTCATTGTCTTTGGGAGAATCTTGGAGGAACACGAAGAGAGGCTGGAGAAGGTATTGAGAAGACTAAGTGAGAAGGGGCTCAAGCTTTCACCCGAGAAGTGTCAGTTTTACCAGTCTTCCGTTAACTATCTGGGACACATAGTGTCTGAAGAAGGGGTGGCCACAGACCCCGAGAAGTTGGATGCAGTTACCTCCTGGCCACGGCCCACTACAGTAACAGAACTCAGATCCTTCTTGGGGTTCTGCTCCTATTACAGGAGGTTTGTAGAGGGATTTGCCCGAATTGCCAGACCGCTGAATGAACTTCTCAAGACAGAAGGGGAAGAGGACGACTCAGGGCCCAGGAAGCCGGGAGAGTCAGTCAAAGATCAGTGGAACCAGAAGTGTGAAGAGGCCTTCCAGGCGTTGAAGAAGAGCCTAACCACTGCTCCAGTCTTGGCCTACGCAGACCCAACAAGACCCTATGAACTACACGTAGATGCCAGTCATGATGGTCTGGGAGGAGTGCTTTACCAAGAGCATGAAGGGCACCTGCGGCCCGTTGCCTACGTGAGCAGGAGCCTGACCCCCTCTGAGAAGAACTACCCCACTCACAAGTTGGAGTTCCTGGCCCTTAAGTGGGCGGTAGTTGACAAGCTTAAAGACTACTACTACTATTGTGTTTGCTACAAGAGGGGGTGACGCACCATGCCGCTCGTGCCCAGAGACGAAGTGACCTATCACGAAACGCGTAGGGCGGACCGAGCGATGTGGTGACATCATCCCCTTACTGCTCGATCTCTCAGGACGGGTTTACATGTCGGCGTCCGGCCGGCGCCGCAAGTTTAAGGCTGTTTCCTTGCAACATTTCTGTAAGTGTTTTATCTTAATTTGTATATATCAAACCCAAGGATTTTACACCAGCGAGGCATTCCTTTCCTTTTTTACATGGTACTATTGCGGTCATACCGCCTGCCTTTTGCTGTGGGAGTTTCGTTTGAAGAGGTGGATATAGGAATTCTTACCATCTAACTGGGATTGCTTTGATGCGATTATAGGTCCTCCGTCATAGGGGACCAATTTAATCTGGTAAGCTGCTGACCTGTATTTGGTGGTGGATGTCACTCTTCAGACAAGGACTGTGGAATTTTTTGGATTTGATTTATGCATGGGTGTTTTCAGTTTATATATACTTTGGACTGATTTTTTGATTTATACGCAGATTGACGCTCAGTGCGACATATGTGTAGTATATCACATGTTTATTTATATCTATATCACATATATAGGGTATTTATTGATTTTTGTTACATGTTAATTATATTTTTAGGTTTGTTTATATATTTTTTGACACGTTATTAACAAGGGTCTTATGCACTGTATGTGTGACAAATTAGCATGTCATACTGTTATTATTTGTTTTCTAACTTTGGTTTAGCGCCACTATTTATATTTTTTCTTTGGTTTCACTGAGTATGTTTATCAGGTTAGTGGCAGCTTGAGACCGTTATCCAGGCAATTTGGAGCCACCCAATAATTGCCACCCCTTAATTCTGAGCGCAATTTTTTCCCCCCTTTTTTTACATCTTCTTATTTAACATCCATTGATTGCAGCTCTGACACAATCCCATCAATATGGACATTTTTGACTTCCGAGCAACACGGGTTGTTGATACAGTAGGTGTATTTGACTCTACCCCTGTACCCATTGGGTCTGATGTCAGTGGCCTCTTTTTGAGACTGAAGAATCTCCTGACATCAGAGATACATACACAATGGGACCTAGCATTTTTGGAGACCTACATAAAAACTGCTATGGTCCCAAGAAGCCTCCGATGGGAGGTCAGCCCCCAGGCAGGAGATGCCGACCTAGAAGGTTGGGCAAAATATTTTAATGACTCTGGTGTTCTGTTTTTACGGTTCCTTGCACAAAGGAAGAGTGAAAAACTAGTAAGACTGGACACTGAGATTAAAATAGTGAAGGAACTTTTAGGCCTACATAAGAGTGGTGTGGAGTATAGGGAGTGCTCCAATTCACTACTCAAACATTTGGAGAAAGAGGAAAAAGATCAAAAAGTCAAAAAGAAAAATAAGTTTTTAAGGGATACTGATGACTATGAGTCTGGGTTGGTGTTTATGTGGCAGAAAAAGATGGCCAATGACAATATTCAGGAGAGTGGTATGGACACCTTGCCCCAGGGATCTGGGACACTGGGTCCATCCATTAATCCTCCTCCCCCTATCAACAGGGGAGGATATTCACAGTCTCCTAGATTTGTTGCCAAACAGTCCAAAAACAAACCTAAGCCTAGTAAAGCCAATCAGGGCCAGGGATCGGGTCCCCTTAAAACTTCAAAAAAGCCCTTAAACGTTAGGTCAGACTTTCAATATCAGCATTATCAGGGAGAGTCTCCACGTTTTTGGGATCCACCACCAGCAAGAATTCCACCTCAGAGTGGAGTCTTTGGCCGAGGGAACTCAAATCCTGGTTATGGGTTTGGCAATAACCAGGAATATAATATTCCAACTCAGAATCATTTTTTTCCCCTGTCGGATTCATTTGGGCCCGAAGGGAGTGGATCCATTGATAGGGGATATGGCCATTTTAATGCAGAGAGGAATGCTCAGATGTATTATCCTAATCATTATGATGGTTCTCATGGTCAATCTGGGTCCTACCCTCCTCATGGCCCACCTGACCATCGGACCAACCCCAGTTGGGGTTTTCCCAGAAGCCATCAAGGTCGATGGGGTCCTATAGGACAAGGAGAGGCACAAGAGGGGGTAGGCGGGCCCAGTCGGCCAAAAAGAAAGAGGGTGTAGGGTTGGGCATTTTTAATTTAAGCCAACAACCATTAACAGACCCAGAAAAAAGACTCTTGGATAAAGGTCTGAAATATGCTCCCCCTAGAAACCTGAGCAAGTTCCAGACATTTATGGATGTTCATAAATTCGCAAGAAAATTGAATATCAAGACACATTTTTTTGTCCAATCCAATTAAGGATAGGACGGGTCCCCCGCCAGAATTTCGTCATACTAATCTGGCGAATGCATCACTGTTCAATCCACCTGGGTCTCTTGCACCTAGTATCAGAGTGTTTCGAGACGTAGTACTGAGGGATTTGGAAGGGTTAAAAATTAAAAAGGTTAAGATGCAAAAGGACCTGGAAAGTGGTTTGGAGTCTCTTTGCTCCAACAAAGCATTGGTAATCAGGCCTGCGGACAAGGGGGGTGGGATTGTGGTTCTCGATAGGTGTGATTACCTAAAGGAGATGCACCGAATCGTTGACGATTTAGAAACCTACACTCCCCTGATTAGGGACCCAGTATTTAAGTATAAAAAGGAGTTGGAGGCTATGTCATGGATATGCATTAATGTCTGTCTGCCATCTTACCTTCCTCCTCATGTGTTCATCTAGAGACCAGACCTCCTTCACCTGGCTTCCTTTATAATCTCCTCCCAGCCTGACTCC
This sequence comes from Rana muscosa, assembly GCA_029206835.1. Taxonomy (NCBI): domain Eukaryota; kingdom Metazoa; phylum Chordata; class Amphibia; order Anura; family Ranidae; genus Rana; species Rana muscosa. The sequence goes on from CM055122.1 coordinate 1,215,139,963, forward strand.
ACCCCAGGCCCTATCACTGAACACTATATTAACCTGTGCACTGCAAGCCTGCTTTGCTGATCAACGTGTTTGTTAGGCATTGTGTGTTTGGGTTCCTGCCTGCCGTGTGCTACGTCTGTCTCTCTGTTACGTTATTGGCTTGTCCCCGACTATCCCTGTCTGCTCGTGACCCTTGACCTTCGGCTTGTTCTTCGTTATCCTTGTCTGCTTGTGGCCCCTGACCTTCAGCTTGTTATTCGGTTCTCTCTTATCGTGTGCTGCTGCTTCCCCTCTTTTCCCCTTATCCTACGGGGCGTGAGCTAGGAAACTCCAGGGGCCGCGACCTGGTCCCAGCCTGCAGCTAACATCCTCACCACTAGAGGCCCTGGAGAAGACCAGCTGGGTCTTAGACTCCGCGCCCTGGGGAATCTTGGCTCTAGCTTCCGTTTGGATCCCGGTTGTGCTCCTCTGGTCCCGCTTTCCACAACCACCCAGTTTCCTATCCGCAGAAGCCAGCCATAGGGTTCACTACCTCGCGGTGCACTCCTGTCCCCCTACGGTGTGCATCTGTCACCTGGCCACAGGTGACCCTGACAGGCTATTGTAGACCAGGGCTTTCAGAGTGGAATCTTAAATGATAAGGAGAGATTGTTTTTGGTGCCGTGTGCTCCTCGCACCCCGGTGATTTACTATCTCCCGAAGATCCACAAAAATCAGACTTGCCCCCCGGGACGGCCTATAGTCAGTGGCATTGATTCTGTCACGTCCCGGGTGGGCAAGTATATTGATTTTTTCTTGCAGCCCTTGGTCCGGGCGATACCCTCTTACATTAAGGACACCAGACAGGTCATTAACATCTTGGCTAGTCTGGTACCCACAAATGGGCTTTGGTTGGTCACTGCAGACGTGACCTCCCTTTATACCATCATTCCCCATGACCTGGGCCTTGAGGCGGTTAAATTATATTTGGATAGAGGTTCTGGCCTAGATCCCCGCCAGATTGAATTTGTTATGATCCTTTTGAAATATGCGGCTAGCCACAATTATTTTTGGTTCGACAATCAATTTTACCGCCAGGATAGGGGTGTGGCAATGGGGGCTAAGTATGCCCCCAGCCTTGCCAACCTCTTTATGGCTAAGTGGGAGGAGGACGTCGTGGATGTTTGCCGGAGACCAGAGGTGGTGCTCTGGGCGAGGTACATCGACGACGTCCTCCTCCTTTGGGATGGAGCCGAATCTGACCTATATGAGTACATGCGATCCCTCAATGATAATAGTAGAGGCATAGTTTTTTCTTTTGAGGCTAGTCAAGAGAGAATAAACTTTTTGGATCTGACTATTTCTGTTGCAGGGAATAGTTTTATTACTACTACTTTCTTTAAACAGACGGATAGAAACTCCTATATCCCCCTGGACAGTTGCCACTATGCGCCCTGGCTTAGGGCGGTTCCCCAGGGTCAGTTCACAAGACTGCGACGAAATTGTACGGAGGTGGAAGCTTTTGATAGCCAGGCAGCCATTCTCTCTAAAAGATTCCTGGAAAAGGGGTATGATCCAACTGTCATGTCTAAGCTGGTGCAAACAACCAGAGAGATAGATAGAACCTCACTTTTGAGGGATCGGGCAAGGGATGAGAATGGGGGAGACTACTCACTTCCATTCATTACCACTTTTTCTGCCCAGCACCAGAGCATTAAACGGTTGATCTGCAAGCATTGGCATGTGCTTGCGGGTGATCAATTATTAACACCCATTTTACCTGACAGACCATCAGTTGATTTTAGGGGAGCATCTTCATTGTCTAATCGGGTTGCGCCGAGTGTACAAGATCACCCTAGGGAACACAGGACTTTTTTACAAAATTTGACTGGTTATCACAGATGCAAAAAGTGTCAGGTCTGTTCATTAAATGCTTGTCAGGATAGGAAGATCTGTCAGTTTACATCATCGAGTAAAGGACGATCCTATGAGGTGGAACCATTTATAACTTGTTCCTCCGAGGGGGTGGTCTACCTCATTCAGTGCCCCTGTGGACTCCAGTATGTGGGGAGGACCAAGAGGGCACTGAAGGTTAGACTAAACGAGCATATAGCCAATATTAGAAAGGGCTTCGATAAGCATTCCATATCAAGACATTACGATCTTGTACATATGAGAGACCCTTCTAAGACTTTATTTGTGGTTATAGACAAATATAGACCCCACTGGAGGGGCAGCTCACTAGTGAGGGAGATATCCAAACAAGAGATGGCTTGGATATACCGCTTGAAGTCTTATGTGCCTTTTGGCCTGAACGTTGACACTGACATCAACGCATTCATCAACAACTCGTAGTTGGTGCATGCGTTGATGTCTATAGACTCTAGGGCCCAGTCTGATCTTTTATTTGATTGGGGTTGGGGCCTATGAGTTTGATGGGCATTGATGTAGTCCCTTTTAGAATATGAACATCTAAACAGGTCAATCGTTTGGGCAACATGACATTGGTGTATACTGCCAATGTTTAATAATAGACATGAATTGTTTTTATTGTATTTTTTACAATTTTAAATTTTTAAAAAAATATTTCTTTATGTATGATACAATAGCCATTTAGAACATACATTGGTGAACACTCAGGGGGACTTTTTTCTGGGTCCACATGTGGCGAATTTTAAGAGTGCCTCATGTTCACCCATAGGTTGGTCTCCCCTGATGGTTTAATTCCCTTTCCCTGCACGCAGCCATTTAGGTATGTGTGTATGGATGTATGGTAGCAATCTTGATTGATTGCGTGGGTTTATGAATTTGAATAATATTAAATTTTGTCAATTTAGTTGTGGTTTTTAAATGAACCTGTAATGGGTCTGATAGGAAATGGTTATTTGTGCGTGTATGTTATAACATGCACTTTATAACAATTTAGTCCTGTCTGTTTTAATTAATCTTGGTTTTTATTTTTGGCTTTTCCATCTATCCTCTTGGGGGAAGTTCCGGTGAACCAACCCTTTGGGAATTTAGCCATAATTTGTTGTATTAAAATTATTTTTATATATTATCTCTGTTAGTTCCTGCCGCATTTCCGGTCGCCGTTTTTTGTCTTTGCGGGGTCATCCCGCTGTAGATGAAGGCGGCTGCGGAGTGCGGCATGTATATGTCTTTCCCTCTGGTTCTTGGGGGAATTACGCATGCGCGGAGTGCCGGAGCATAATTTCATTGGTTTAATGGTGTATTCTCTGTCACTCCATCTGAATAGAGGCTTGGTTGTCCGTCCTCGATGTGCGCGTGCGCCTTCCCCCAGAACGAGGTTTGGTTTGTTATTGTGTTTGCTACAAGAGGGGGTGACGCACCACGCCGCTCGTGCCCCGAGACGAAGTGACCTATCACGAAACGCGTAGGGCGGACCGAGCGACGTGGTGACGTCATCCCCTTACTGCTCGATCTCTCAGGACGGGTTTACTTGTCGGCGTCCGGCCGGCGCCGCAAGTTTAAGGCTGTTTCCTTGCAACATTTCTGTAAGTGTTTTATCTTAATTTGTATATATTAAACCCAAGGATTTTACACCAGCGAGGCATTCCTTTCCTTTTTTACATGGTACTATTGCGGTCATACCGCCTGCCTTTTGCTGTGGGAGTTTCGTTTGAAGAGGTGGATATAGGAATTCTTACCATCTAACTGGGATTGCTTTGATGCGATTATAGGTCCTCCGTCATAGGGGACCAATTTAATCTGGTAAGTTGCTGACCTGTATTCGGTGGTGGATGTCACTCTTCAGACAAGCACTGTGGAATTTTTTGGATTTGATTTATGCACGGGTGTTTTCAGTTTATATATACTTTGGACTGATTTTTTGATTTATACGCAGATTGACGCTCAGTGCGACATATGTGTAGTATATCACATGTTTATTTATATCTATATCACATATATAGGGTATTTATTGATTTTTGTTACATGTTAATTATATTTTTAGGTTTGTTTATATATTTTTTGACACGTTATTAACAATGGTCTTATGCACTGTATGTGTGACAAATTAGCATGTCATACTGTTATTATTTGTTTTCTAACTTTGGTTTAGCGCCACTATTTATATATATATATATATTTTTTTAAAGACTACCTGTATGGGGCAGAGTTCACTGTGAAGACGGACAACAACCCCCTTACTTACCTCTTCACCACAGCAAAGCTGGATGCCACAGGACACAGATGGCTGGCCGCCCTGTCTGGGTTCAATTTCAGCCTGAAGTATAGGCCAGGGGCTGGAAATCGAGATGCGGACTCCCTGTCTAGGAGATCTCATGCCCACACCAGTGAGGCAGAAGACTGGACCCAAGTGGCACCTGACGGGGTGCGGGCCCTTTGTCAAGGGGCTGAATTACAAACCAGAGGAGGCTCAAGGGCAGAAGAGATAGGAGTTACCATGGTAGGAGTTTCCAAACAATACTGTGGAGTAACTCAACTGGAAGAAGACAATCTGCCAAAACTGTCAAAGAAGGAGCAGAGAGGTGATCAACTGGAAGACCCTATGGGAAGATTGGTCCTGGAGGCCCTGGAGAATCAGGATCCAAATAGACTCCTGCGTCACCCCTCAAGGGAAGCTCGCCTATTGAGGAAGGAGTGGGACAGGTTGCAGGTACATCAGGGAGTGGTCTACCGAAGGGGCCCCTCTGATGACCTGGAGGATAAATGGCAATTGTTTCTTCCCGAGAAACACCGAGAGACTGTTCTGGTCGCCCTACATGACAACCACGGCCACCTGGGGGCTGAAAGAACCTTTCAACTCGTTAGAAGTCGGTTCTATTGGCCCTGCATGAGGGCTGAGGTGGAGGAGTATTGCCATTCATGTGCATGCTGCATCCAGCGGAAGACTTTACCCCATCAAGCTGCCCCAATGGGCCATCTACAAAGTCAAGGCCCGATGGATCTGGTATGCATTGATTTCCTCTGCCTCGAACCCGACCTGAGTGGACTAGGAAATGTTCTGGTGATAACCGATCATTTCACCCTGTATGCCCAAGCTTTCCCAACCAAAGACCAGAAGGCTTCCACGGTGGCCAAGGTATTTATGGAGAAGTATTTCGTCCACTATGGGCTACCGCAGTGACTCCATTCAGATCAAGGGAGGGACTTTGAGAGTCGGCTGATCCGGAAACTCCTGGATTCTTTAGGGATCAAGAAAACCCGAACCACACCTTACCATCCACAAGGGGATGCTCAGCCTGAAAGGTTCAACCGAACCCTGCTCAACATGTTGGGGACTGAGTAGTGAGAAGAAACAACATTGGAGCAAACACATAGCAGCTATAGTACACGCTTACAACTGTACCACTAGTGATGCTACAGGCTACTCCCCCTATCGACTCATGTTTGGGAGAGAAGCAAGGTTACCTGTAGATCTGGCCTTTGGCACTTCCTTAGACCATTCTTCAGCCACATCCCACAAAGAATATGTGGACAGACTCAGACACAGCTTGAAGTTGGCCTATGAGCAGGCCCAAGCGGCCTCAGATCAACGGGGGGCCCGCAACAAAAGGAACTTTTACCTGAAGGTTAGAATCCAGGACCTGCAGCCTGGGGACCGAGTACTGCTACGCAATCTGGGGGTCCCTGGAAAACACAAACTTGCAGACAGATGGAGACCTGAACCCTATGTCATTTGTAAGAAGTTGCCTGGCCTACCTGTCTACAAGTTGAAGCCAGAAGGGAAGGTGGGGCCACTGAAGACCTGGCATCAGAACCACCTGCTCCCACTTGCCGAAGCAGTCAGGATACCTCCAGTGAGGGACTCCCTGAACCAGCCTCCATCCTGGATACTCCCAGGCCAAACACTCGGTCCCAGACCTCTCGAGCTGAAGATACCGAGGCCTCTGAACTAAGTGGAGATGAAGGAAAAGAGCTTGATTGGTTGAGGCCCTCCCCAGCTCCAGGAGCTTCTGCTATAGATCTTCCGGCCACTGAAGACACTATAGACAGTACACTGAATGCAGAAGCCACTGAGTTCATCCCATCTAGTCCTTTATCAGATCACTGGGAGGATGCCTGTGACACTTACTCAGAGGAGGACCCCAGAGACTCTATCTATCTTCCAGCTCCTGAATTAGATGTTCCGGAGCCCACCGTGTCCCCCGAGCCTGCTCCGGAAGAAGAACCTGTGGCGCCAGAGCCAGAAACCCCAAGAGAGCAAAGGGCTCGAAGAGTCATAAGGCCTCTCAAAAAGTTGACCTATCCACAAATGGGGAGGAGCTCAGAAGATTCTGTGGTCACTGCCAGGAGGAGTGTAGAAAATCCGGATCCCTCCACTGTTCATTTGGTGGAGGGCAGCCCCAACTCACTCTCTGGCACAGTAAGGCAGGCCACTCATGATAGTGTGACCTGTGGGCAAGGGAATTCAGCCCCTCAGTTTTGGTGGGAATTCCCTATGCCGACATCATACGCAACTTTGTCTAGGGTTGTACATAGTGTATGCTGAAATTATCTTTGGGGACCAAAGAGTTTAAGTGGGGGGAGTGTGTAGCGGGGTCTCCTTTAAGACTCTCAGGACTACCTTACCCAGAACTCCATTTGGCACCCAGGGTACAATGTTACCGCCGCAGAGACTCATGGGTGGAGCTATATAAGGAAGGGGCGAGGCTAGGCTCGGTCTCTTTGGGACACGAGACTTCGGTGAACAAGTCCTCCTGTGCGGATCTTCTGGTGTGCAAGGCCTGAAGCCTGGGGCCTTGCGCAGCTACCAAACAGCCTTCCACCCTACTGCAAGCCTGGGTGGCGTCTGACTTTGTTATTCTTCAACCTTTGTTGGATCAGAGACCCGATCGCTGCAGACGCTGTGTGCGGAAACACAGCAGGTGGAAGTCCCGGACTGGGATTGCGTCCGGAGGGGTGAGCGAGCACATGCTCAATCTATATACTTTATACTGTTGCTAGGCCTACAGACTGCCGAGGCCCACCCGCTTATATTTGAGACCCCACGGGAGATCCATAGCAGAACTGAGTCAAAGGGTCTCTAGTGAAGTGTTCCGTGTTGTTACTTTGACCTGTGGATTACAAATGTGTTCCTGAATGTGCACCACCATTAAAGACTTGCATGCGAAGAAATCATCTCCTAGAGACTGAGTTTTCGAGTCTGGGTCAGGCCTGACCAAGCGTTAGAGTTTAGTTGCTGCATCACAGGGCGCTTAGTTAACGACCGTTACATGTGGTATGACATTACTGTATTTCACTAACGTGTAGTATGCTATTCGCTGCAGGGCTCTGCAAGAAGCACGTGTGATTTGTTATAACTGTTGATCTATTATACTAAGAGAGAGTAAACTCGTTATTCTTTAATCGCTTTGTATTGGTGTCTGTATTTTACCATACAGTATAAAAGATATTACCCTAGACTAACTGTGCCAGAGTGGGTCGAGTAAATTGCCGGGGGGTGGCGGTGCTGTGTGCAGGGCCCTAGACCAAATTCAGTGGCTCTCTTAGTTGGGGGTGCGCTACATCTGGCTGCTCCAATCATGGATACGGGGATAAGGCGATTGGCTCTGTACACCTGCAGAGTCATGGAGGCCCTCGGTGTGATCTGTCCCGGCTGTTCGGAACTGGTGGTCCAGCTGAAGCCATTCGGGCGATGTGAGGTCTGCAAGGAGTTTCTCTTCGAGGTGGAACCATCCACAGAAAAGCCTCGTGCTTTCCACCTCAACTACCTCACTGGGACTGCCACTCCGGAGGGAGAGATCGATGCCTGTGCGTTTCCCGTGCGCACTGATCCGGGCGAAGTGACTGCCCAAACAGAAGTTAAAAGAGAAAAATCCGAAGATGCTGCTTCGGTCACCAGCAGCTCCCTGCTCCGACCACCGAAGAGGAAAGTCGGCCTAGTGATGGCCTTGTGTGGTCGTGGAAGAGCTTCGCCCGCTGCTTGCCTGGCCTGGATGGATCCGGAGAGAAGAGTCCTGGACATCCCTGTTCTTCTGAAACCCCAGGTGAGCCAGGGGTTGGGACTGTCTGTGTGGTTAAAAGTGGCGGAAGCCCACAGTCGGTAGAGGCCGTCAAGGGGGATAGTTCCGTGACCGGGAATTATCTGCCCGCTGAGTACTATGACACCTCTGACTTGGACTCATTGTCTGACAATGGCGATGATGGGGAGATAGACAAAATCTTCCACCAGAAGGGATGGGACAAGATGAAGCTACCCTCGGCCCGTGTCACAAGGGATCCACCTATGTCTACTGGGGATAGTACACCCCGGGTGGAGGCCTCGGAGCCTAGGGAGGAATCTGGTCCATTGTCTAAAATTCCTCTTCTGGATTCAACATCCATTTCACCTGCTCCTGTTGCGGGAGTGCAAGGCAAGTCACTGCGGGCTCCTAGGCCCAGATATACCGAGGTGGTGAACGCACCTCGCCACCCAGAAGCAATTGTTCCGCCTGGAGAAGGAGACCGGGCCACCATGCCATCTCTGTCAAGGTTGCAGCGTCTCTTCGGCCAGAAGGTTGCTCAGGAGTATGGGTGGGAGTACTCGTACCTGCTTCAAGAACTGCTTTATGAGGTGGAAGTTTTTGCCAAAGATGGTATGATACCTTTGTGTGGGACAAACTTAAAGTACCGCAAGCATGGAGATACTTTTCTTCTTCACCAACGGTCACCAAGAAGTTCCAGGACTGTAAAGCTAAGTGGATGCTGGGAAGGCATATCCATGCGGACAGAGTGGTGATTTACCGCAAGGAAGGAAGAAGTGTTGAGTACAACGTGGAGGTTTTTGACAATCGTTTGAAGCCTGTGTCCTTGCCGCATCCAAAGTTTTATCTTCAGGAGAAAAAGACTCCTGTGTAGGGATGAGCCGAACACCCCCGGGTTCGGTTCACACCAGAACCCGCGAACGGACCGAAAGTTTGCACGAACGTTAGAACCCCATTAAATACAATGGATGCGAACGTTCTAAATCTAAAGTGCTAATTATAATGACTAATATGCATGTTATTTTCCTAAAAAGGGTTTGGGAACCCGGGTTCTGCACCAGGGGACATGTATCAATGCAAAACTAAGTTTTAAAAACTGCCGTTTTTCAGGAGCAGTCATTTTAATGATGCATAAAGTGAGGGAAAAAAAAATCAAATATTCCTTTAAATATTGTACCTGGGGGGTGTCTAAAGTATGCCTGTGAAGTAGCACGTGTTTCCCGTGTTTAGAACTGTCCCTGCACAAAATAAAAAATTCTAAAGGAAAAAAAGCCATTTAAAACTGCTTGCGGCTTTAATGTCATGTCTGGTCCCGGTAATATGGATGAAAATCTTTGAGAAAAATGGCATAGCTACCCCATCAGCACCCCCCCCCTACCCCAGCCCATTACCAGCCCCTTTGGGTCTTGTATGGATATTAAGGGGAACCCCGCTCACAAAATAAAAAAGGCCCTATATACTCTGAACAGCAGTATACAGGCGGTGCAAACAAGACAGGGACTGTAGGTTTGTTCTTAAGTAGAATCTGTTTGTAATTTTGAACAGGTACATTGTTTAAGTGTAGCTCCAGCCAAAAAATCTATTTTTAAGCTTTTTGGAAAACATTGGGAAGGGTTATCACCCCTGTAACATTTGTTTTGCTGTCTGTGCCCCTGTTCAGAACATTTCACCTCACTTTCCGTCCCAATGACAACTGTTTTTGAAAAGTGTTTTTTTTATTGAAACAAGGATTGGTGATAAAGCATCAGTAGAGAGGAGACACCTTTTTCCCATATTAACTCTTACAGGAGAGAATTTCCCTTCCTAGGGGTAGATTTCCTCTCACTTTCTGTTGTCTCCTTCCGTTTGCAAGTAGGAGTCGTTTGTAAGTTGGATGTTTGAAAGTAGGGGCCTGCCGTATATACTCTGCGGAAATTTGCCCCTTAGGTGTCGGTGTTGCCACAACACTGTAAGCCCTCACAGTTACTCTTGGTGGGCGCTGGAACTATTATATCAGGAATTGTATTTACATGCCATTGTTGAACAGTGGTAGGAAAAATTGGGCCTTTGGTGGTGGTGCTGGTGCCACAACACTGTAAGCCCTCACAGTTACTCTTGGTGGGCGCATGAATGGGCCCTGCTGTGAATTATTAGATCAAGAATTGTAATTGCATGCCCCTGTTGAACAGGGGCTGAAAAATTGGGCCTATGGTGGTGGTGGTGTTGCCACAACACTGTAAGGCCTCACAGTTACTCTTGGTGGGCGCAGGAATGGGTCCTGCTGTGAATTATTAGATCAAGAATTGTAATTACATGCCCCTGTTGAACAGGGGCAGAAAAATTGGGCCTTAGGCACTGGTGCCACAACACTGCAACCCCTCACAGATACTGTACTTGGAGCACAGCAATGAGCCCTGTTGCAAAGTATTGCATCAAAAATTGTAATTACACGCCCCTGCTAAACAAAGGGGCAGAAAAATTGGGCCTTAGGCACTGGTGCCACAACACTGCAACCCCTCACAGATACTGTACTTGGAGCACAGCAATGAGCCCTGTTGCAAAGTATTGCATCAAAAATTTTAATTACACGCCCCTGTTGAACAGGGGCAGAAAAATTGGGCCTTAGGCACTGGTGCCACAACACTGCAACCCCTCACAGATACTGTACTTGGAGCACAGCAATGAGCCCTGTTGCAAAGTATTGCATCAAAAATTGTAATTACACGCCCCTGTTAAACAGGGGCTGAAAAATTGGGCCTTAGGCACTGGTGCTGGTGCCACGACACTGCAACCTCTCCCAGATACTCTAGTTGGAGTGCAGGAATGAGCCCTGCTGCAAAGCATTGCATACAAAATTGTAATTACATGCCCCTGTTAAACAGGGGCTGAAAAATGGGGCCTTAGCCACTGGTGGCGGCACCCAGAAACAAAAATGTTCTTTCAAGCTATCATCAGGAATCGGATCATTGAGGAGGAGGAGGATAGTCAGTCAACATAACAGGACAGTCACTCAGCATCAGCATCAGTCTTGAAGGGATGTGACATTTGAAAATAAATTATTCTGTTATATCAGCTTCAGGTGCTTGGTAGCTGGTGGTGATCCAAGACTGGTTCATCTTTATGAAGGTCAGTCGATCAACCGAGTCGGTGGACAGGCGCACCCTGTGATCCGTGACAAATTCTCCAGCAGCACTGAATGTGCGTTCCGAAAGAACGCTGGATGCAGGACAGGCCAGTAGCTCAATTGCATACTGTGCAAGCTCTGGCAAGAGATCCATCCTCAAGACCCAGTAAGCCAGAGGAGTTTCGGTGGGGAAGGTGTCCAAGTCTGACCTTGCCCCTAGGTATTCCTGCACCATGTATATCAGACGCTGGCGATGGTTGCTGGAACCGATCATACCTTGGGGCTGCGGACTAAAGAATTGTCTGAACGCATCGGTCAGACGGCCACCTTCCCCACTGCTCCTTCTTTGACTGACCGAAGCCTCAGCAACTCGTTGTCCAGGACCAGGAGTTTGTAACCTCCCAGTCTCTGGGAACGCGTTGCACAGACCTTTCTGCAAGGCCTCCCGGAGTTGTCTCATCCTCTGCTCCCTCTGCGACGGTAAGATAAGGTCCGCAACCTTACCCTTGTACCGTGGATCAAGGAGAGTGGCCAGCCAGTAATGGTCCCTCTCCTTGATCCGAAGAATACGAGGATCGTTCCGCAGACTTTGCAGGATCAGGGAGGCCATGCAGCGTAGGTTAGCTGAGGCATTCGGTCCGGAGTCCTCTGGGTCACTAAGGACGACATGATCCGCAGCCACCTCCTCCCAGCCACGTACAAGTCCACGGGTTTCTTGGGACCGTAAATCATCCCTAAAAGACTGCTGCTGATGATGCTGAGTGCCAGGCACCACCTCCATGCTGACACAATCCTCCTCCTCCTCTTCCTGTGCGATGGGTGGGACAGAAGTAACACTGTCTGGGTAAAGGGGGCCTTGAGAGGCAAGGAAGTCCTCCTCTTCCTGCCTCTGTTCTGCCTCAAGTGCCCTGTCCATTATTCCACGCAGCGTATGTTCCAACAGGTGGACAAGAGGTACAGTGTCACTGATGCATGCACTGTCACTGCTCACCATCCTCGTGGCCTCCTCAAATGGTGCCAGGACAGTGCATGCATCCCTGATCATGCCCCACTGGCGTGGTGAAAAAAACCTGAGCTCCCCTTACCCTGTCCTGGTGCCATAGTCGCACAGGTACTCATTGATGCCCCTCTGCTGCGTGTGCAGCCGCTGCAGCATGGCCAACGTTGAGTTCCACCTGGTGGGCATGTCACATATAAGGCGGTTCTTGGGCAGGTTCAACTCCTTTTGCAGCTCAGCCAGCCGAGCACTGGCATTATATGATCTGCGGAAATGCACACAGACTTTCCTGGCCTGCCTCAGGACATCCTGTAAGCCCGGGTACCTGCCCAAGAACCGCTGTACCCCCAGGTTAAGGACGTGAGCCACACAGGGCACATGGGTCAGTTGTCCCTGTCGGAGGGCGGAGAGGAGGTTGGTGCCATTGTCGCAAACCACCATTCCTGGCTTAAGCTGGCGTGGCGTCAACCACCTCTCGGCCTGCCCCTGCAGAGCTGACAGAACCTCTGCCCGAGTGTGGCTCCAACCCCCAAACACACCAGCGCAAGCACGGCATGGCATCTTTTTGCCTGCGTACTTGCGTAGCCCCTTGAACGCCTATGGAGCACCGCTGGTTCCGAGGACAAAGCACAGGAAGAGGCCATGGAGGAAGAAGAAGAGGAGGGGATGGAGGAGAGAGGTGTGTCACAACCAGTAGTAGCATTTTGGAGGCGTGGCGGCGGAAAAACCTCCAACACTACTGCACCTTGTCCTGCATCCTTCCCAGCTGCCAAAAGAGTGACCCAATGGGCCGTGAAAGAAAGGTAACATCCCTGTCCATGCCTGCTGGACCATGAGTCAGCGGTAATATGCACCTTACCGCTGACCGCCCTGTCCAGCGAGGCATGGACATTGCCTTCCACATGCCGGTAGAGAGCCGGAATCGCCTTCCGTGAGAAAAAGTGGCGTTTGGGAACCTGCCACTGAGGAACCGCACATTGCACAAACTCACGGAAGGGGGCCGAGTCTACCAACTGAAAAGGCAGCAGTTGAAGTGCTAGCAATTTAGCCAAGCTAGCATTCAACCGCTGGGCATGTGGATGGCTGGGAGTGAACTTCTTTCGACGGTCCAGCAGCTGGGGCAGGGAAATTTGCCTGCTAGAATCGGACGTCGTTGTACTGCTAGCAGAGTGCCGGCAAGTACTTGGCTGTGACACACCTAATTCTACACCTTCATTCCTCTCAGAGCAGGTTTCAGAGAGGACTGAAGGTATAGTGGGGTTGGAGATCCCAGCTGATGCGGAGGAAGGAGAGGTCCGCTTTGTTCTTTGGTGTGGGTCTTTAAGATAGGCTTGCCAACGAGCTGCATGGCAGGTCAACATATGTCTGGTCAAGCATGTGGTGCCCAAGCGGCTGATGTTTTGGCCACGCGAGATACGCTTGAGACATATGTTGCAAACAGCAGCGGTGCGATCTGATGCACTCGATTCAAAAAAGGCCCACACCAAAGAACTTTTGGAATAACGGGCAGAGGCAGCGCCCTGCACAGGCAGAGCTCTGCGGTGTGATTCAGTCGTTGTGCTGCCCTTACGCTGGCCCCACGAGGGCATCCTGCCTCATTGGAGATGTGCCTCCTCCTCATCCTCCTCCGCCTCCTCTCTCCTATCAGGCACCCACGTGGAGTCAGTGACCTCATCATCCCCTCCCTCCTCATCACTGGAGCCAATCTGGCAGTATGCTGCAGCTGCTGGAACATGACTGCCAGATTTCTGTCCTTCTTGAGCATCCCCTCTCTCTGCTCTCACGCTACTGCCTTCCTCTATCTGGGTATCATCATCAGACCCTTCGAAACGCTGGGCATCCTCCTGGAGCATGTACTCAACACTGTGCTCAAACAGTTCGGGGGACTCCTCAGGAGGACACGGTGGGTCTAGGGAAGGAGTGACTGATGATGACATAGATACGAGGGAAGAGGATGCTTTGGCAGCTGCTTTGCCTGTACCCTGAGCCTGGGTGAGAGAGGATGAGGAGGATGAGGAGGGCTTGGTCATCCACTCTACCAAGTCTTCGGCATGATGCGGCTCAACACGTCCAGCTGCCGAAAATAAGGACAAGCGTGTCCCATGGCCACGTGCTGATGACGATGCACCGTGTCCACGACCAGCACTGTTGTCTCTAGAAACAGAGCCTGCTTGCCCTCTTTTATTGGCTCCTGACTGTCTGCCTCTAATTGTTTGCCTTCCAGACATTCTAAAGGCCTGCAGGGAGATTGGAAAACCAGCAATAAGGGGTAGCTTCAGGTGTATAATGTGCAGGAGGCACACTACGCCCGCTGTAAGTGCTGCAGATGCCTGCCTGTGTTACTCAACAGGAAATCACAGCAATAAGGGATAGCTTCAGGTGGGTTTTTTTTTGCAAGAAGCACAATACGCCTGCTGTAAGTGCTGCAGATGCCTGCCTGTGTTACTCAAACAGGAAATCACAGCAATAAGGGCTAGCTTCAGGTGTATATTTTGCAAGAAGCACAATGCGCCCGCTGTAAGTGCTGCAGATGCCTGCCTGTGTTACTCAACAGGAAATCACAGCAATAAGGGCTAACTTCAGGTGTATATTTTGCAAGAAGCACAATACGCCCGCTGTAAGTGCTGCAGATGCCTGCCTGTGTTACTCAAACAGGAAATCACAGCAATAAGGGCTAGCTTCAGGTGTATATTTTGCAAGAAGCACAATACGCCTGCTGTAATTGCTGCAGATGCCTGCCTGTGTTACTCAAACAGGAAATCACAGCAATAAGGGCTAGCTTCAGGTGTATATTTTGCAAGAAGCACAATACGCCTGCTGTAAGTGCTGCAGATGCCTGTTAGTGTAACACAAAAGAAAAAAAACTACGAGCAATAAGGGGTAGCTTCAGGTGTATAATGTGCAGGAGGCACACTACGCCTGCTGTAAGTGCTGCAGATGCCTGCCTGTGTTACTCAACAGGAAATCACAGCAATAAGGGCTAGCTTCAGGTGTATATTTTGCAAGAAGCACAATACGCCCGCTGTAAGTGCTGCAGATGCCTGCCTGTGTTACTCAACAGGAAATCACAGCAATAAGGGCTAGCTTCAGGTGTATATTTTGCAAGAAGCACAATACGCCCGCTGTAAGTGCTGCAGATGCCTGCCTGTGTTACTCAACAGGAAATCACAGCAACAAGGGCTAGCTTCAGGTGTATATTTTGCAAGAAGCACAATACGCCCGCTGTAAGTGCTGCAGATGACTGCCTGTGTTACTCAAACAGGAAATCACAGCAATAAGGGCTAGCTTCAGGTGCATATTTTGAAGGAAGCACACTACGCCTGCTGTAAGTGCTGCAGATGCCTGTTAGTGTGACACACACGGAAAACACAGCAATAAGGGCTAGCTTCAGGTGTATGCTGTGCAGGAGGCTTAGCAAAAATATCACTGACACTGTCCCTGCCTATCCTTCTCTCTCCCTACACACAAGGTTTAGCAGAATTCACTGACACTGTTCCTACCTATCCTTCTCTCTCCCTACACACAAGGTTTAGCAGAATATCACACTGACACTGTCCCTACCTATCCTTCTCTCTCCCTACACACAATTTCACTAACACTGTCCCTGCCTATCCTTCTCTCTCCCTGCACGCCGGAACACACTACACAAGGTCGCCGCGCTGGCGGCCTTTTATAGTGTGGGGCGTGTACTAAACCCCCGAGCTATAATTGGCCACAGGCATCCTGCCTGTGGCCAATTATGGCTCTCCTCACTGCCGGCGCTGTGATTGGCCAAGCATGCGGGGTCACAGTGCATGCTTGGCCAATCACAGCGCCGGGATTTTGGGCCGTTCGCGTCACTCGAATTTGGCGTGAACGACCTAAAACGTTCGATCTTCGTCGAACGATCGAACACACGATGTTCGAGTTGAACGTATGTTCGACTCGAATGCGGAGCTCATCCCTACTCCTGTGTGTTCTTTCTTGCTGTTCATTGCTGAACTTTCCAGAGTGCCTTTGCCGGAACAAAAGGACTGTACCCTAGTTTTTTTTTGTATTTGGGCATTCTACTCTTTGGAGAAAATGGGAGCTGTTCTTGTTTTGTTCTCCCTCCTTCTCCTTGCACTTCAGAGGAAACAGTGACTTTGTTTTTTTTTTTTAGTCAGTGTAGAGTCACAGAGAAATGATCAAGAGAGAAAAAGTTAATCTGGAAGTGATAAGTGTCTTGACCGCGGCATTGTCACCAGGTGGCAGTGTTGCACAACGATTGTTTGTTTTTTTGACATTATGCAGCACTTATTGGAGCGAATGGGTTTCTTCTCGGATAGACTCATTAGTTCCAAACAAACACATGTATGATGTTAGGATGTGTGTTTCTTTTCTTCCCTCTGCAGGAGACTCGTCTGTCAAGGCTGCTGAGAATGGGTGGTCTTTAGATAGCCAGGGGGAGGGAAAAATGTAAATGTGTGAGATGTTTAAAGTGTTTTATTGAAAAGTTTTATAGTTGTACTGTTTTATGTTTTCCCTTTCCCATTTAGGTCTTGGCACAATCCAGGGTTAGATTGTGTAGTTTGTCTCTGGGTTGAACTTATGTTGCCACTCTTTTGGAGACATGAGTTTGCACCAGACACTGGGGACCAGTGTCAAATCACCAGGGGGATAGTGTAGCGGGTATTTGAATTTAGGGGAAGCATCTGGGTGGTAGTGTAACCCAGATGCACTAATTGCTAGGGGATTCGGGACCTTTTTCTGGTTCTTGGAGGACTCTGGTGGTGTGAGGTTCCTTGTGGTCCACAGGTGGCGCTATTACCCTGGGCCGGAGCTGAACTCACACTGCAAGACTGTGCCTTTTTGTCCTTCCCTGGAGCTGGTACAGCGGGGCGGGGAACCCGCTGTGACGCACAGGGTTCAGAGTTCGGAGTCCGGAGTGGGAGTCGGAGGACTTGGCCGCACCCAGGCACCTTCAGCTTGGGTGCTGGCATTCCAGTATTCCAGGCCTAGGTGCCCTTGACCTAGCTGGAGCGGAGATGGAGTCCATCTCAGGCACCTTTAGCCTGGGGTGAGGTACTATGGCGGATGCCTGGGGCTCAGTACCTTCGACTGAGTTCCGCAAGGGTGGAGGAATCCGAGGGGGCCCTAACTCCTTAGGTGCCCATGTCTGAGTTTGTGAGGACTGGTATGCGGAACTTCTCTGAAGAGTCCGGCGCAGCATCGCTGGTGACAGAGAGGCTTCCGGTTTCTCCCTTGGACGGATTTCCTTCCCCTGACAGGGGCCGTGCTAGCGAAGGTAATTCACGTTCTACCTCACATAGTCTGTGGCAGTGACTATTTACCACTGGTGATACCACAGTGGTTAGCAACAGAAGGGAAAGGATTGTGCCTCGATCTATCCCCCTTATTACTCAGTAAAGAAACTGTATGTTTGCACGCCAAGAAGAATAAAACTGAGTTGGACCTATATTCACTGTGTGGAACTCTGGTTACTAGGAGCAAAGGAGTCAGGGACGAAGTACTGGACTTGACTCTAGGACACCTACACAAGGCCCAATCTTTCTGGCCTTCACCTCTCAGCTATGGAGGACATGGGCCATGGTGTGTCTCATCCCTCTCCCCAGCACTGAAACCCCTAGACGAAGAAAGACAAGCAGAGTATGAGAAAGGGAGAGAGGGGTGAGGCCGCTACAGTAGCATTTAGGAGCACTTAGCATATTTTTCTGATGGAAAAACACTCCAAGAAACTCTACAAAAACATATTTTTTTCTGCTCCTAGAAGCTGAAGCTCAAAAAATGCAGATGGCGTAAAGTAGTGTGCTTGGACACATAGAATTCTAAAAGCAGAAAAAAATGCTGATAACAGCTTCTAGGAGCTTAAGGCCCCTTTCACATGGATGGATAGAATGGTGCTTTTAGCTGCGGATTTTCTAGTTTTCTACTGCAGCTAAAAGCACACAATGCTTTCCTATGGCCCCATTCACACACAGCGTTTAGCTGCGATTTCGTTACATGCGGTTCGGTGCGAATAGAAAAAATAGAATTGAATGCGCCCAGGTGCGATGTAGCGCAGCTATATGCAAATAACCGCAGGTAATCACAGTCTTTTGTGTCAACTGCGGATAGCAGCATGAGAAAAAAAAAAGATCACCCGGAAGCACATCATAATCAGTAGGTGTACCTGGGAAATGACACAGGAAGTTTAGAGGGATAGAGGAAAGGGGAGAAGACAGCATGGCGGTGCGAGATATCTCACATGAGGCCATTATATCCCTGGTGCATGCCCGACCAGAGTTATGGGACTCAGAATGCCCAGGATATGCCAACCGAGTGTTGAAGAGATCAAAGTGGGAGGAAGTATACAGATCTGTCACACCGAACTGGGACAATATATCTCTAACTGAACAGGATAACCGAGGTGAGTGCAAGGTTTGTTGTGTCTATGAAGCAAGGTACACATGCATCATAGCTGTTCCCATAATAACCACAAGCTGAAGATTTACCCCCTAAATGACCAGGCCATTTTTTAGCGATACAGCACTGCGTCACTGACAATTGTGCAATGCTTCAAACAAACCAAATTGGAAAATGGGAAATCAAATGGTGTCTTCCCTTAAGTTTTTTTTTTGGGTGGGGGGTGAGAGCAGATCTCTCTCGACTTTTGTTCCTAACATGCGTTATGTTTGATATATATATTGCAGGAAAGGAGGTTTATACACATTGGAGGTCCCTACGCGACCGGTACAAAAAAGAAGTCAACGAAGAGAGCACTCTCAAGTCGTCGCAGGCCTAACCCCCATGCAGAGGCTTTGTCATTTTTGAGCCGAGATGCGCTCGTGAGTATATATAATATTTATTTTACTGTTAACTAATGCTTTGTGGGCAGTATATCCGCACTGTCCCATTGATTTGAATGGGCTGGAGAGGTGAAGGAGCGGTATACCCACCGCTCCTTCATCACTCCAAAGATGCTGCTATCAGGATTTTTGGTCGCGTCTTGCCAGCACACCGCTCCAGTGTGAAAGGTGTCTAAACCCCTTTTTTAATGTTCCCCCAGCTCCATATAGAGGGCAATTCTGTCGTGTACACATGACAGTATTCATGGTATTTTTAAACTTGTAATTTTGTTATTGTTACCTAGAACTGTGTCAAGTGTTCCTGCGAGAGCAAGCGCAAGGCGTGAAAGTTCGTCACCAGAAGACGCTGACACCAGTCAAGAAACCAATTCAGAGACATTTTCATCCCAAGAATATCAACCATCCACTCAAGAACCTGCGGTATGTATTTTTAAAACGTCACAATCTCCGTCCACAAAAAACGTTACTTACATATTGAAATGGCAGCTGGTATTGGTACCAACAACGGCTTACTTTTTGGGCAAAGTACCACTTCAGTACTTCTGGCTTTGGAGGTCTGGCTGTTAATACAGTGACATCAGGTTTTTGGGGCTAAAACAAATACCCGTGTCTGATTTATTCTAAACAGGTGCTGCAAGCTCTGACACGACTTCAATATTTGTGCAAGCAACACCTCTACACAAATCCCACCTCCCAAGTCAAAACCCCCTTTGCCTCATCCCCCTCCTTCTCAATAGCTAATGGTACACGCCAGGGCTGTCCGCTCTCACCATTGCTCTTTGCCCTGTGTGTGGAGCCCCTGGCGGCGACCATTAGGGGAAATCCGGACATCAAGGGCGTTTCGGTGAGGGGGAAGGAATTAAAAATTTCCCTATTCGCGGATGATGTCATCCTTACCCTGACTCACCCCGAGATATCCCTGCCTAACTTCCACACTGATTTAGATAAATACGGGTTGCTTTCGGGGTATAAAACGAACGCGTCAAAGTCCACGGCCCTCCCAGTCAACATTCCGGTAGAGGGGGTCCATCAGTTAAAGCTGAACTTTCCCTATAAGTGGGAAGAGTCCTCTCTTAGATATCTGGGGGTCCACCTGACCCCATCCTTTAGCTCCCTTTACTAAGCCAACTTCCCCCCTTTGTATCGAACAATCAGAGAGCTCCTTCAAAAATGGAAAGCCCATCGTATTTCCCTCTTGGGACGAATAACGTCCATCAAAATGGTCATTCTCCCCAAGCTCCTCTATCTATTTCAGACGTTACCCATTCCTATCTCATACGCCCAGCTACGCAGGCTCCAGAGTGATATCCTCCGGTATGTATAGAACTATAAAAAGCATAGGATACCATGCTCGGTCATGATGGCATCACGTAGGGAGGGGGGTCTGGTGTTCCCTAACTTTGTCCGCTACTACCAAGCAGCCCAGCTACGTGTGGTTGTCTCCTGGTTTCCCCAGAGGTCCTACAA
Source organism: Rana muscosa (assembly GCA_029206835.1). Taxonomy (NCBI): domain Eukaryota; kingdom Metazoa; phylum Chordata; class Amphibia; order Anura; family Ranidae; genus Rana; species Rana muscosa. The sequence goes on from CM055122.1 coordinate 1,215,160,264, forward strand.
TAAATGGACGGAGGTGGAAAAGATTTGGTTAGCCCCAGTACACCCTAATAGCCTCCTATGGGATGCAAATGTGGAGGTGGACCCCGATCGCCTATTGGGCTCCATGTCCTTGCTTCAAAGGGCTCTGGCGCAAGCTGTCCCATGAAACAGACCTCATGTCAAAATGTTCACTGATGAACTCTTTCATCTGCAATCCTAAAATACCAGACAGCCTAACCCACCAGATATCCTGGCCCTGGGCCTCGCGGAATTTATTCCACTTCGGTCATCTGGTTGACCCAAGATCCCGTAGACTGCTGACATTCTCGGAGCTCCAAACCAAACGCGATTTGCCACGACAGGTGTTTTATAGTTACCTGAAGGTCAGGGATTTCACCCAGACCATAGCCCCGCAACTTCAATTCTCGCCCCCCTCCACGTTTGAACGTATTGTTCTGGAGGGACGCCACAGAAGGGGACAGATCACAGACATGTACCAGATTTTGAATGAGTTTAACATCCCGGCTCACGGGAAACATGCTTACATGCTGCGATGGGAGAGAGAGCTGGGAGAGGTGCTGTCAGAGGAGGCATGGCAGGCCGTCTGGAGGCAAGCTGCTATAAGCTCCCTGTACACCCTGTACAGGGAAAACTCGTACAAGATTCTTTTTTTTTGGTACCAGACCCCAGATATACTCCATAAAATTTACCCCTCCACTTCCGATCGCTGCTGGCACTGCCTACGAGACAGAGGCTCTCTCTTCCACGTGTACTGGTCCTGTCCCCTCTTGGTCCCGTTCTGGCAATCCACACAACAACTACTGACCCGCCTCCTGGAGGTACCAATTCCCCTGACACCCAAACTGTTTTTGCTGGGCCTTGAGCAGCCTAAAGTTGCCAAGCCCTACAAAAAACTACTTAGACATATTTTGACGGCAGCCAGATGCCTAGTAGCCCTCAACTGGAAGAAGTCCGTACCCCCGTCCCAAGAGGCCCTGTACTCCAGGATCAAAGACGTGGAGCTCATGGAGAGGATGACGGCCAGGATACGTGATAGGCTAGAGGAACATGATGAGGTCTGGAGGGAGTGGCGTCGGCAGGAGGACGTGTCGGGAGTGGGCGTAGGAGCAGACGCGGTAACCTAGACCTTCTCTCCCTTTTTTTTTTCCTCTTTCTTCCCCCCCTTTCTTTTTCCTCTCCTCTGATCTTTTCCTTTTCTAATGTTGCAGAATACTGATGCAGTCGTGTTGGTGTTCCTCACTGTTAGATACTGCCCACTGTATTATGTTTGTAGACATTGCCATTGAAGGTGTGGGCCCTTTCATTTCCTTTTTGCATTTCCCGGCCCATGGGCCCTTGCCCCACTATGCTTACCCCTTGTATAACATAAGCTGCTGTCTTTTGGCATGTGTCCATTATCTTTTTGATCTTTTGGTATCTCTGTATTTTTATGACCTGTGAACTGCTTTATATAAATAAAAAAACGTTAATTGAAAAAAAAATATATATTTGTGCAAGCATCATGTTTAGCAGTATGCTGTTCACTATCTATTCTATCTATCTATCTATCTATTTGCAGGCAAATCTAGATAGGAGAGTCCGGTCTACTTCCACCACCCGTCGAACACGCCTTACTCAACAAGAGACACCTTTTGAGGAATATTTCAACCGTATTATTGCAGAAATGAGAAACCAATCACAAAACCAGGCCAAAGATGATGAATTCCTCAACATCTCAGACCCAGGTGTTATGTTTTTGAGAATGTTGCTTTGTGTAGTCAGGGAGATTCCTCCTGATAAGCGCACTGTGGTCAGGGGTGATATACATGCCTATTTAATGTATATTGTGTCCGCTTGCAAAGAGTAACGCCCATATCCAAAATTTCAGCCATGGGCTATGGGTTTTAGTTCACCCAGTGGCTCTTTGAGTAAACCAATGCCCAGTCAGCAGTGCCATGACACCACACCTGCCATTAACCATTATGCAGGACCCCCACCGATGTATACACCTTACCCATCTAATCCTGGTTATCAAAGGATGCATGTGCAGCCACACCCAGTTACTTCATCCTCATCTTCCCAATCAGGATCACCCATAGATGTTGACAGTGAACCAAGCCACTCTTCCCTGCGTCACCCTTATCCAGTGTATGAAAACTTGTAGTTTTGTCCTTCTAATTTGTTATTTATATGACTGTTTAATTTTTTGTTAATTTAATGTTATTGATACCTACACAAACTAATGTTTACAACAACAGATTCCTCCATCTACGCTGAACTGTGCGGATGGAAGAATCTCCCACTGTCCCAAGCTTCCATATCTTGCTACTCGGCCCGCTGGCTCTCACAATACCTGAACATTCTGATTGGGTGCAAGCATTGTTTAGGTTGAGAGCCAGCGGGGCCGGCTAGAAAGATACTGAAGCTTGGCCCAGTGGGAAATCCCCCCATCTACACAGTGCAGCGTACATGGAGAAATCTGTTTCAACGAATGTTTACAACCCCTTTAAGTTAAGGAGACGAAGGTTAGGTTTCTGACACTTTTTCGATGGGGCCATCTCTGGCCATACACCTATAGATTATCTTCTGGTTTTCTATGTTCAGATGGAAAAAGTGGAACAGATTCCTCCATCTACGCTGAACTGTGCGGATGGAAGAATCTCCCACTGTCCCAAGCTTCCATATCTTGCTACTCGGCCCCGCTGGCTCTCACAATACCTGAACATTCTGATTGGGTGCAAGCATTGTTTAGGTTGAGAGCCTGCGGGGCCGACTAGAAAGATACTGAAGCTTGGCCCAGTGGGAGATCCCCCCCATCTATACAGTGCAGCGTACATGGAGAAATCTGTTGCACTTTTTCCATCTAACCATAAACATTATGCAGATAATCTATAGGTGTATGGCCAGCTTTAAGCACTTAAAAAAACATTTTTAAATTGTTTCCTTACATTTGGACATTGTTATCAAACATCCACTAAACATCAGTTGGTAAAGTTGTGAAAAAAATATGTCAAAGCTGTTTACTGGCATCACAGTGTCCACATTTATAAAAAAAAATGGTAATATATATATATTAGAAAAATACAGCCATATAGGCGTCAGAGTGCAACGAAGGGGGGGGGGGGGGGAAATTGGGACTTTAAATCAGGCTCTTGGTGACAATTTGATAGAGTGGTGGGTAGTAAAGCATTTATTAGTACAAGGATGCATGTTAGAATACATTGATTACATATACATAAAACGCACATTCAATGGTGCCAATGCCTGAAACGGTAATTTCAAGTAGTAACGCATTACAGACTTAGAATACATTACATAAAACGCACATTCAATAGTGCCAATTCCTGAAACTGTAATTTCAGGTAGTATCGCATTACAAACATCAATCACATTGTAGGATTAAGAGGGTTCCACCACTATTCATAATAACGTATGCATAATTAGCAATTATGGTCTGCACGATCTGGGGTCTTTTTGGTCCCTGTAAAATGATAAGTGATGGGCACATAACCAGGGAAGGGTGTAGTGTATACACGGCGGGTAATAGCTCTACGCGTTTCGTGGCTTTAAGCCGCTCGTCAGGAGCATGTATATGGAGGATCTGCAATAAGAAAAATATTGAATGGTAAAAAGTCTTGGTAGACTAGTCTGTTTACAAGAAAATATAAATGACATTATAGCCATCCCTGAAACAGAGAGGGGTCACTTACAATTGTATGTGCACTTGGGGGTACACTAGCGGGGGCCGTGAGCCAAGGGTAACAGGACCGGGAGCTGAGAGGGCATGACCAGCGCCGGCGCCCCCCACAGGCAGCTGTGATATAACAAGTGTGACAGCAGGAAGGTAAAGTCACCTGGTTGCATCCAGGGGGGTAGATATATTTCGCCCAGATTCAGGCTTTACGCCGACTTATACAACTAGGTGGAGAGTTGTATAAGGCTAGTGGGCTCATGGATGACTCATACCTCTAGGGAGAGTGTGGGGCGTCGTGCAGACAGAGATGAGGAGACCAGCTGAACCTTGTCAGCTCATTTAGGCCTCTATAAGAACTCCCAGCTTCATTAGATGTTAGCTCATGCCTGGAACCAGACCTGTGTGGACTGTCTAGGGAGAGTGAACCCCTGTGCGGTGAGGCAAAGCCTGTGTGGCTATTTGTTTGGACTTTTACTAAACCAGGGACTTAGGGACTAGGACAGCACTAGGCTGATCCCAGTTGTTAGTTAGGAAACCTGTATGTTTAGTCAGAGGTCAACTTGACCAGGATTTATTTTGGTTATGTTTCTTTTGCTTTGCTGTGTTTTGTCACTGTAAATAGAAAATAAACCGCACCTTTTTTGATTTTGAAAACCACAACCTCCGTTTGCTGGGCCTGTTTTGTGTGGGGAGCCCATTCCGGGGGTCACACACACCCGCTGCCGAGCTAACCCCCTCACAGTTGGTGGAGAACCAGTGGCAGTTTTTTTTAAGCCAGCATGGAGGAGATACTGAAGCAGCTGGCTCTAGCAAATGCCAATCAACAGCAGACAAATGCAGGTTTGCAAAGGAGCCTTGCAGCCCAGCAGCAGACAAACGCAACTTTGCAACAGAGTCTGGAGGCTCAGCAACGAGCCCAGCAGCAATCTGAGGCCCGCTTCATAGACCTGTTGCAGAAGCAAGAGCAGAGACTACAACAACAGATGGAAGCAGTAATGCAGCAACGTCCGCAGACCAGTGAGGAAAGCCGTCCCACTAATACCGCGTCCTTTGGGGTGAGTCGTTTATTGACAAAAATGACTGGAGAGGATGATCCAGAGGTATTTTTGACCACATTTGAAAGGACCGCTGAAAGAGAAAAGTGGCCTGAGGAGCAGTGGGCTGGACTGGTGGCTCCTCTGTTAACTGGTGAATCGCAGAAAGCTTACTATGACCTAGAGCCTAACCAAGCAAAAGACTATGTGATGCTAAAAGCTGAAATATTGGCAAGGCTGGGTGTCACCCAGGCTGTCCGGGCTCAGCGTGTGCATAACTGGACTTTCCAGCTTGGAAAACCCCCCAGGTCTCAAATGTATGATCTCATTCACCTGAGCAGAAAGTGGCTACAGCCAGAGACTTTGTCCGCACCAAAGATTGTGGAACGTGTTGTAATGGATCGGTTTTTGAGAGCTCTTCCTACTGCCATCCAAAAGTGGGTAAGCCATGGAGACCCAGAGACGGCCGATGGTCTTGTGGATCGTGTGGAGAAATACTTGGCTACAGAGAACCAGACGGCCTCTTCCAGAGACACTCGGACTTTCCACCCTAAGACCAGACCATCCCCAGGGGCGGATAAGAGGATTCCAAGGGGTGAGGGTGGAGAGAGTGAGAGGGTGGGAGCTCTACCCCAAGTTTGGCGAGAACAGCCGGGGAAATCAGCGGCTCAAGAGGCGGCAAGAAGGATCGTTTGCTACCGCTGCCGGCAAGCGGGACATATTGCAGCCAATTGCCCGGTTGTGGAGGAACCCATGCAGTGTGACTTTCTGACGGGCAGACGTCAGTCGCTGTGTGCGACAGTCGCATGCACTGCCATTCGAGGAACTGAGAAACATTTATGCAAAATGTGTGTTAATGGTAGAAATGTTGTGGTATTGCTGGATTCAGGTAGCCTTGTGACCCTGATAAAGGCTGAGTTAGTTAAAACAGAGGTCTCTGGGAATAGCAAGGTAGCTGTTATTTGTGTGCATGGGGACACCCGAGAGTATCCAGTGACTACAGTGTGTTTCGAGACCCCCAAAGGTACCCTCTCTCATCCAGTGGGCTTAGTATCTCAGTTACCGCATGACGCCATTGTGGGAAGGGATTTTCCGAAGTTCTGGGAACTGTGGGATGATCCTGAGCCCCTCACTGGTGCCCCTATGTACCAGGAATGTGATAGCCAGAACTCCCCTGAGAGTGGTGAGGACTCTCCGGAATTTCCCTTATCAGTATTGGCAGGGGAGACTCAAGAAACTGGAGAGGAGCCCACCTCCTCAGACGAAAACCTACCGTCTGTGGAGTTTTCTGATCTTGAGGTTCACAGGGAAAACTTTGCCACAGAACAGTTGAAAGACCCCGCCCTAATAAAGGCACGGGAAAACGTAGTGAAAATAGATGGTGAGTTAGTGAACCCAGATAATACCTGCACTTACCCATACTTCAGCGTAGAGAAGGACCTACTGTATCGGGTGGCAAAAAGGGCAGAAGAAACCGTTGAGCAGCTTGTGGTGCCCAAACCTTACAGGAAGTTGGTGTTGGAGTTGGCCCATGGGCACATTCTTGGAGGTCATCTGGGGACAGAGAAAACCCGAGAGAGGGTATTACAGAGATTCTATTGGCCGGGGGTGATGAAGGACGTAGAAAATTATTGTTCCTCCTGCCCTGTGTGTCAGAGGTTGGCCCCGATGCCACATTTCCGTAGCCCGCTGGTCCCTCTACCCATCATTGAGGTCCCGTTTGAGAGGATCGCCATGGATTTGGTAGGTCCTATAATCAAGTCCGCTAGGGGGCACCAGTACATATTAGTTATAATGGACTATGCCACCCGTTATCCAGAAGCGATCCCTCTCCGAAATACCTCGGCCAAAACCATAGCCAAAGAGCTATCTCTTGTTTTTAGCCGGGTGGGTATTTGTAAAGAACTGCTTACGGACCAAGGTACACCCTTTATGTCCCGGGTTATGAAAGAGCTGTGTAAATTGTTCAAAGTGACGCAATTGCGTACGTCTGTGTATCACCCCCAAACCGATGGGCTGGTTGAAAGATTCAACAAAACCCTAAAACAAATGTTGAAGAAAGTGGTGGATAGAGATGGAAAGGATTGGGACTGTTTACTTCCTTATTTGATGTTTGCTATTAGGGAGGTGCCCCAATCCTCTACGGGATTCTCCCCCTTTGAGTTACTGTATGGGAGACACCCAAGAGGGCTGTTGGATATTGCCAAGGAAACTTGGGAAAGTGAGAGTTCTCCCCACAGGAGTGTGATTGAGCATGTCGCCCTGATGCAAGATCGAATTGCACAGGTAATGCCCATCGTGAAGGAACATTTGGCCCAAGCGCAGTTGGCACAGCAGAGAGTGTACAACCGTGGAGCCAAGACCCGTACCTTTTCCCCGGGGGATAGGATATTGGTACTTGTCCCTACGGTTGAAAGTAAATTCCTTGCCAAATGGCAAGGCCCCTACGAGATAATGGAAAAAGTGAGCGAAGTGAATTACAAGGTCAGACAACCAGGAAGGCGAAAGCCCGAACAGATCTATCACGTTAATCTGTTGAAAGCCTGGAGGGATAGAGAGTCCCTAGTCGCAGACACTTGGTCACCAGCTCAAACTGGTTGCGTGATTCCTGAGGTTGGAATAGCAGCCACCTTGTCACAACCCCAACAACAGGAGGTTAAGGAGTTTGTGCTTCGCAACAAGGAGGTATTCTCTGAGCTGCCGGGACAAACATCTGGGGTAGAGCATGACATCATTACCCCGCCCGGTGAAAGGGTGAAGTTAAAACCCTATCGGATCCCAGAGGCTCGACGGGAGGCAATACGGGAGGAAGTACAGAAAATGCTGAACTTAGGGGTGATAGAGGAGTCCCAAAGTGATTGGTCTAGTCCCATCGTGTTGGTGCCTAAACCGGATGGGAGCTGGCGATTTTGTAACGATTTTCGTCAGTTGAACAAAGTTACAAAATTTGACACCTACCCCATGCCACGTATAGATGAGTTGATCGACCGGCTGGGAACAGCCCGATACATGACGACTCTTGACCTCACAAAAGGGTATTGGCAAATCCCCCTGGCCAAGTCGGCCAAAGAGAAAACCGCATTTGTAACCCCAGACGGGGCGTTCCAATATAAAAGAATGCCGTTCGGGTTACAGAATGCGCCGGCCACATTCCAGCGGAAAATGGACCAGATGCTGAGGCCCCATCGGAAGTATGCTGCGGCTTACCTGGATGACGTAATTGTCCATAGCACAGATTGGGCCTCACATCTGCCAAAAGTGCAAGCAGTCCTGGACTCTGTTCGGGAAGCGGGGTTTACGGCTAACCCCAAGAAGTGTACCATTGGGCAGGAGGAGGCCAAATATCTTGGGTACACCATTGGGAGGGGAGTAATAAAACCCCAACTCAACAAAGTCGAGGCCATCCAGAGTTGGCCACGTCCCAACAGCAAGAAGCAGGTACGAGCCTTTCTGGGAATCGCTGGGTATTATTGGCGATTCATTCCCCACTTTGCTTCTAAGGCTGTGCCCCTAACCAACCTGACGAAGGGGAAAGGGTCGGTCATGATTAAATGGACCCCCGAGGCTGAGGCAGCATTCCAATTCTTGAAACAAGCCTTATGTAGCCAGCCAGTGTTGTACTCACCCGACTTCTCTAAAGACTTTGTCGTACAAAGTGATGCGTCAGATGTGGGGTTAGGAGCAGTATTGTCCCAGGTCTGGAACGGGGAAGAGCACCCAGTCATTTACCTCAGCAGGAAGTTGAAGTCCCATGAGGTAAATTACGCCACCGTTGAAAAGGAGTGTTTAGCGGTGAAGTGGGCTCTAGATTCCCTTCGGTACTACCTGCTAGGTAGGCACTTTGACATGGTTACGGATCACGCTCTGTTAAAGTGGATGGCTCAAAACAAGGAAACAAATAGAAGAGTGAATAGGTGGTTCCTGGCCCTCCAGGAATTCAACTTCACAGTAAAGCATCGCCCTGGCGTTCAAATGGGGAATGTGGATGCTTTGTCTCGAGTACATGAATGCCTGATTGCTGGTGTTCCAACCCCGAGGTTAAAACAAGAGGGGGGGGTATGTGACAGCAGGAAGGTAAAGTCACCTGGTTGCATCCAGGGGGGTAGATATATTTCGCCCAGATTCAGGCTTTACGCCGACTTATACAACTAGGTGGAGAGTTGTATAAGGCTAGTGGGCTCATGGATGACTCATACCTCTAGGGAGAGTGTGGGGCGTCGTGCAGACAGAGATGAGGAGACCAGCTGAACCTTGTCAGCTCATTTAGGCCTCTATAAGAACTCCCAGCTTCATTAGATGTTAGCTCATGCCTGGAACCAGACCTGTGTGGACTGTCTAGGGAGAGTGAACCCCTGTGCGGTGAGGCAAAGCCTGTGTGGCTATTTGTTTGGACTTTTACTAAACCAGGGACTTAGGGACTAGGACAGCACTAGGCTGATCCCAGTTGTTAGTTAGGAAACCTGTATGTTTAGTCAGAGGTCAACTTGACCAGGATTTATTTTGGTTATGTTTCTTTTGCTTTGCTGTGTTTTGTCACTGTAAATAGAAAATAAACCGCACCTTTTTTGATTTTGAAAACCACAACCTCCGTTTGCTGGGCCTGTTTTGTGTGGGGAGCCCATCCCGGGGGTCACACACACCCGCTGCCGAGCTAACCCCCTCACACAAGACATATATATATATATATTATGCAAGAACATACATACACATATATATATATATATATACACACTATTGTCAATAATATTGGTACACCTGCATGTACATGAATTTTAAGCATCTGTTCAAGATATGGAAAACCTACCTTAAAGTAAGTAACAGCCGTTCTTCTGCACTAATGTTTCTTCTCATGTTGGTCCTGGTTCTTCTCTGGCGTCCTCTAAAAAGTTCCAACAGTTCATCGAAGCTTGCCACTGACATCCTCGTGTAATTATAGAACTTGTCTCGGTGAGTCCTCAGCTCACCGAACATGAGAGCAAAGTAGCTGATCGATAGACGCTGGGAGGTTAAGGGATGGACCCAGTAACGACGGGGACGTCGCCTACACCGGATCTCTCTTCTCCTCTTCATCCTCATCATCAGCAATATGAGCATTGCCAGCAAACTACTCATATTTGGATTCATTTTCAATCTGAGGCACAATACACTGATCACTCCTCTCACTGCAAAACTCCAACACACACTCAGCAAGTGAACAAAGAAACAGGAAATAGATGGTTTGAAATGCAGAGGACCGAAATGCATCATGGGTAGATTCAAGGGACCAAAAAAATAAATTAAAATAAAAGGGTTGTTATGGGAATGACTATATTAGCTAACTGCAGCTAAACACAACTGCAAATGAACGCACGTAAACGCAGGTAATCGCACTGTACAAATGCAGCTGATCACTGTGCCTGGAGTCTTGAATTTCACAGACAAAAATAAACATACTAAACTGTGGCAGAACAGCCGTCCGTGTGAAAGGAGCCTAAAAAATGTTAGTGTGCATGGGGCCTTAAGTTTTCTGACATAGATTGTTATTATTATACAGGATTTATATAGCGCCAACAGTTTGCGCAGCACTTTACAACATGAGGGCAGACAGTACAGTTACAATACAATTCAATACAGGAGGAATCTGAGAGCCCTGCTCATTAGAGCTTACAATCTAGGAGGGAGGGTCATATGATACAAAAGGTTATAACTGTTGGGGATGATCTGATGGAGAAAGTAAAAGAAAAGTTGTTGGGTGTGGGCCAGATAGGCTCCTCTAAAGAGAAGTGTTTTCAGGGATCATCTAAAAGTAAGCAGAGTAGGAGATAGTTGGACAGATTGGGGTAGGGAGTTCCATAGGATAGGAGAGTCTCTGGAAAAGTCCTGGAGGTGAGCATGGGAGGGGGTGACGAGGGATCAAGAGAGCAGGAGGTCTTGGGAGGAAAGAAGGGAACAAGTAGGTTGGTATTTTGAGACTAGGCTAGTGATGTAGCTGGGGGGCGGCTTTGTAAGTTGTTTGTTAGAATTTTGAATTAAATTTATTGGCTGAGTGAAAGCCAGTGGAGGGATTGACAGAGAGGGGTAGCAGACACTGAGCCGTTGGTAAGGTGGATGAGTCTGGCAGCAGCATTCATGATGCACTGAACGGGGGATAGCCTATGTAAAGTTGATCCTGTGAGGAGGGAGTTGCAGTAGTTGAGGCGGTAGATGACCAGGGAGTGAACTAGGAGCTTTGTGGTGTCATTGGTTAGGAAGGGGCGTATTTTGTAGATGTTGCGGAGGTTGAGACAACAAGATATGGAAAGTGTTCGGACGTGGGGCCGAAAGGATAGTTCAGAGTCCAGGGTTACACCTAGAACCTTGGCCTGCGGGCATAGGCTGATAGTAGTGCTATTGATCTCAGGGGAAGGGGCACGTGGGGGAGGAAAAATCATGGGCTCAGTTTTGGATAGATTGAGTTTGAGAAAGTGGTGTGACATCCAGACTGATATGTCTGTTAGTAAATGAGTGATACGGGAGGAGACTGAAGGAGTGAGCTGAGGAGTAGAGAGATATATTTGGGCGTCATCATCATAGAGATGGTATTGGAAGCCATGGGAGGAACCTTGGGGGACCCTGACAGAGAAAGGGAGAGGAGAGGAGGAAGAAGAGTTGTAAGTGACACTGAAGGTGCGGTTGTATAAATAGGATGAGAACGAGCGAAGGGCAGGGCAGCGCCGGGTGTCATGCACACACCGACGCGCATAGAGAGGCAGGAAGTGCCCAGCAAAAATCCATGTTATCAGAGGTCATGGAGAGGTGAGTTTGTTATGTTACAGACAGAGCAGGCATTCCAAAGGATGCAAGAGAAGGGGAGTCTGGCTTTGGGAAGAAGAGGAATGGAAATTAAATTGTGTGGATTGCAGCTGCTGCCAGAGGTTGCAGGATAATGGCTTTTTTGGGTACAGTTAAGTGATGGAGGCCCAGGGTTTGGGGATGTATCCCCAGAGGTTAGGAGAAGCAGAACGGTGAGGGAGGTAATATAGGAGTTCGATTTATATGAAGGGACATGCCCCAGTGTCCTGGAGGATTTATTATTGTGTGGATTTAGAATTAGCAAGAGTTGGTGAGTGCAGTAATAAGGAGAGGACAGAAGTGAGGGTGATATATATAATGAGTGGGGTAAAGAAGAGGGGTGAATGAAAGGGGGTTTAAGGAGAGAGGACACAAGTGTCAGAAGGTGTGGTAGAGAGCGCATGTTGAGTGGAATGGAGAGCTGAAGGGGTAAACAAGGTTACCTGCGTGTTGTGTGGTGCGGTTCAAAGTATTTTCCTGTATACTTTAGATTTCTGCATTCGCTAAAGTGCAGAGTTGGAAGTGCTTCCACTTAAATTAATACCCCCACTTATAGAAAGAACCCCAGTCGCAAATGGGCACCCCGACAAATGTGCTCTCCGCATAAAAATGCGGCCTCTTTCCTTGTGATCTTCAGTGGGATTTGCCGTTCGGGTTTGAACTTTTCCCCTGTTTGGGAGTTCTGCTGCAAATCAAACAGGGGGGTGATTGGCCCATGTCTGGTTACAAGATTGCAGTCTCAGCATTGTAAGGAAACCATTTTACAAAACTTGACAATTGAATCTGGTCAACCTAATTTTAGTAATATCAAAATGTTTTGTATTTATTTTTGTAGTTTTCTTTTTTGTTTTTTAAAGGTTTTTATTTGCCATATGTATAAAAATTGCATTCATAGTCTTAGAAGAATAGATACATTCTATAGAGTACAGAACTTCTGAAGATACTTTACACATACAACACTACAGAATGTGATAGCAAATATAAAGAGTTGTACAGAAATACAGAAACTAACATCCAGTTTAATTTATTCAGTCAAAGTACCTATGAAAGTACTATTCATAGAGCTATGGCATCCATGTATGCATGAAATACAAATAAACTTGACAACAAAAGTTGAACTGTGGAGTGTACCTAATAAACTGCAAGACAAAGTAGAAGTAAAGTGAGACCCGTAGGAGAATATGGATGGAGGGGCAGCATGACTAGGGGAGGAACAGGGTCAGATAATGGTCAACTAGGTCAGAGAGGGGGCAAGGGAGGAGAGCTTACCTGATTGGAGGCAGAAGTTAGAAGGGGGCAGGGTCCAGTGGTGAGGGTCTGGCGTAGGGGCGGATTTTCATCATTCCGGGAAGATTAGGAGCAGAGCCAACTTCGGGGTCCCCTCATCTGCAGGTAGAGAGAAAAATAATGGGTGATCTGCAGGCTGTGTTAGCGCAGGTTAGGGCCGCAGCAGTCGAGCAGGGCCCTCAGTGGCTGCAGGAGCAGCTTTCGGATGTGCTTGGGGGGTTGGGAGCGTCTCCATCCCCTGCCCCTTCTCCCCCTGGCCGGACACGGGTTCGCCCCCCTGATCGCCTCAGTCCATTACCTGTGTCACAGGTCTGGCGGTCACCACGGAGCCCCTGTAGCAGGGACCCTCCAGGGCTTGCTTCTGGGGTATCTGCACTTAAACCTGGCGGGAGCCTTGGGAGGAATCCACGTCCGAGGGGGGAGGAGGCTTCCCGCTCTTACTCTCCTTCCCCCCCTTCTCACCGAGTGCCGGAGCGTGCGGTCGTCGACCCCCCTGAAGTTCCGAGGGGGGGGGCGGCTCAGCGGGGAAGAGGTAGCGAGCGGCGCAGTGGGGGCGTCCCGGCCCTTCAGCTGCTTAGGGTGTGTGGGTTGCCCCAGAGGTAGTGGACCACACTGGAGGGGACGCCCTCTGCTGGTTCTTCAGCTGTACTGCACCCTGTTCTCCCTACACGCAGCCAGCCATTGACTCAGGATGGCGGACCCCCCTCCTTAAAGAGACAGCGCGTCCCTGCTACAGTTGGGGGTTCTGCTTGGCATCAGTGAGGGTCACGGCTGGGGCTGAGAATGATGCTTCCAGGAGCCCAGAACCAGCGTTGCCGGAACGCGGAGAGCAGGGGACACCAACACAGCATGATTCGCCGTATGAATCCGGGGAGGTCTCCAGCGAAGATGACGATCAGCCTGACCTGAGGCGCCCTGCTTTGCGGAGCCAGCTGGGATCCGGAACAGCGGCTGGTCATGTGGCAGCGCGGCAGCAGCCGGGTAAGTCGCAAACTTTACTTATGTCTGATTGTTGGGATGGGGCGGTTGGTTTGGGGGTTTCACAGGGGGCTATTTCAGGGGCGGCGGGGTCCACGGTCAGGGACTCGGGTGCCGTGCCGGTTTTGTCCGCATTTTTTACAGGTTTTTGGGAGTTGTTGGCCCGTTGTGACCCGGGTGGGTCTTCTTCCTCATTCCGGGGGCCCACAGGGGCGTGAGCACCTGCGGTCAATAGTGTGGGATTGGGAGTTCCACCTACGCCCCCCTCGGTGGGGCCAGTTTCTGTGGCGGCCCCCGTGGTCGACACATCTTCCAGCGCCACTGTGACAGCCACAACGCAGACGGAGGGGTCTGACGCTAGTAAAGCGAAGGAGTCCACGGAGGATAGGGTGAGGTTAGCCGATGCAGCAAAGTGCGAGATGTGTACTTGCTTTGAGGGCCCGCTGGGGGCCCATCTTAAGCAGGATGTCCGGGACAGGATCTGGAAAGGGGAATATGTTGAAATATTCTCCCTTTTGCCTTTGGAAAAAGGGTAAGGCGGATGACAGCAAAAAAAAGGAGGAGGAGAAGCGCCGCTGGCGTCTTGTCCCTTCGCACTTTTGGGAACTGGCTTCAGGCGTTTGCCATCTTGGCAGGCGTTATCGGCGAAAAAGCGCCAAAGAATTGCACTCCGCTTTTTTGTTATCTGGACGCCATTGGAGAAGCTTATAGAGTCTACGGGGGTACTGCTTGGTTACGCTACAACGAGCAGTTTCGCCAGCGCAAGGCCTTGCGTCCGGGCTTGCGTTGGGATCACAAGGATATTGGGCTTTGGATGAAGCTCATGGTTCCGGCGCGGGCTCCAGGTCAGCCCTTTCTTGGGGGGGCCGGCGGTTCAGGTGCCGCTGGACAGTCAGCCACTCAAAAGAGGGGCAGTTGTTGGCAGTTCAACGAGGGGTCGTGCCGTTTTGGTGCAACCTGTCATTTCCGACATGAGTGCTCTTGTTGCGGGGCTGACACAGTTATGCCAAGTGTTTTAAAAAAGGTAAGTCCCAACCCGGTGAGACTGCTTCAAAAAGGGAGGACGCCGGTAAGCCTTCCAGCGATGGTGCCGTATCTAGATAGCTACCAACGGAGGGAGGCGGCCAAATTTTTGGCTGACGGTTTTGCCCATGGCTTTTGTATACCATGTGACAGACCGGTGGCCCTGTCCCCTCGGCCACGGAATCTGAAGTCCACGCGGCTTTTTCCCCAAGTTGTTTCGGAAAAATTGGCGAAGGAGGTGGAACTGGGGAGAATGGCCTTCGGCCACCCCCCTATTTCTTCTTTGCATGTGTCCCCTTTGGGGGTTGTCCCCAAAAGGGAACCCAGCAAATTTAGGATGATACATCATTTGTCGTATCCCAAGGGGGATTCAGTGAATGATGCCATCCCTTCCGATTTGGCGGCGGTGTCGTATACCTCCTTTGACGCCGCAGTCGAGTGGGTAAAGCGTTATGGCCAGGGTTCATTGTTGGCAAAGACGGATATCGAAGCTGCCTTCCGCCTGCTGCTGGTTCACCCGGAGAGCCAACATTTGCTAGGTTGTTTTTGGGATGGGCAGTTTTTTCTCGACCGTTGTCTCCCGATGGGCTGTTCCATTTTGTGCGCTTATTTCGAGGTTTTCAGCACTTTCGTGGAGTGGGTGGTACAGGAGGAGACACAGTTGAGATCTGTGCTGCACTATCTTGATGATTTCCTTTGCATTGGCCCCCTGGATTCCTCGGTTTGCTCTGTACTGTTGCACACCTTGGAATCTGTTGCGTCACGGTTCGGGATTCCTTTGGCACCTGGAAAAACGGAGGGTCCTGCAACGGTCATGCAATTTTTGGGCATTGTCATTGACACGCGTCTCATGGAATGTCGCCTGCCGATGGACAAACTGGATGATCTGCGTCGGGGGGTGGCACAGGCCGAGGCGGCAAAGAAGGTTAGGCTTAAAGTGGTTGTAAACCCACTTTATAAACAAAGACCTACAGGTAAGCCTAGATTAAGGCTTACATGTAGGTGCATGAAATATCTCCTTAACCTACACGGTTAAGGAGCTATTTGCATTTAAATGTGGTGACGCTGACGTCACGGGCATGCGCATGGGATTAACCCCATTCACAAATTCGGCTAGGTCGCAACATTCGACGACGTAGCCGAATTCGATGGTTTATGCGCGCATGCGCGGAGTCACGTCTTTGCCGCTCCAGACAATCACAGCGCCGGAGCGGTGCTGTGATTGGCTGGAGCGGCGATACCCGGAAGTAACCTTCCGGCTATCGCCGCAGCGATGGATGCGGCTGAAGAGGGAGACGAGGACGGCTTCGGGGGCCCCAATCTAAGGTAAGTGATGCATAATGAGCTATTATGCTAGTCATATTAGCTCATTATGGCTTTCTCTTACAGCTAGTTAAAAAAAATTGCAGTCTTTATTGGGTAAGCTAAATTTTGCATGCCACATAATGCCAATGGGGCGCATCTTTAGTCGTCGCCTCTGTGCCGCCACTTCCGGAGTTTTGCGGTCGCATCACTTCATCAGGCTTTCGCGGGAGCACAAGGCCGATTTGCGAGTTTGGGGTGAGTTTCTGGCCTCCTATAATGGCAGGTCCTTATGGATGGCCCCAGTTGTGGCGGCTTCCGACTTTGACCTTTACACAGATGCTGCGGGCAGTTCTGGGTTTTGGGCGTTTTGCCAGGGGGCCTGGTGTGCTGAGGCATGGCCCGAGGAATGGCGTGCGGCTGGGTTTTTTAAAAATTTGGTTTTGTTGGAAATGTTCCCGATTGTGGTGGCGGTGGAGATCTGGGGGGACAAATTTCGGGATCGTCGTGTTTGTTTTCATTGCGACAATATGGGGGTGGTAGAGGTTGTGGCCAGTCTATCGGCCTCTTCGCCGCCAGTGGTGCGCTTACTGCGGCAACTAGTTTTGAGGTGTTTAAGTTTAAATTGTCATGTGCAAACTGTTCATGTCCCAGGTGTTCTGAATTCCATAGCCGATTCCTTGTCTCGTTTCCAGTGGGAGAGGTTCCGGAAGTTAGCGCCAGCGGCGGAACCCCAGGGGGTGCCTTGTCCCGTGCGGCTGTGGAAGCTGGCGTTGGAGTAGCAGGTGAGCTGTTACGCCGCTCTGTGTGTGCGGGTACTTGGGCTGCATATTCAACCATTTGGGGTGAGTGGTCCGCGCTGGTGAGTTCGGTGAGGGGTTGTTTTTCCACTCTGGATCATTTGACATTGCTGTTGTATTTCATTGGGATGGAATTTACGCGGGGCTCGTCTGTCTCGAAAATGAACAAGGGTTTAGCCGCTTTAGCTTTTTTCTTCCGGATGCGGGGCTTGTGCGATGTGACAAAGGATTTTAGGGTACGACAGGCCATGAAGGGTTATCGGCGCGGGAGGGTACAGCCAGATACCAGGCGACCGGTCTCGTTTGATTTGCTTCAGGACTTGGTGGAGAGGTTGCCCGGGGTTTGCTCTTCTGCTTTTGAGGTGCAGCTGTTCACAGTGGCTTTTGCGCTGGCTTTTTTTGGGGCATTGCGCATTGGGGAATTGGTTAGCAAGAACAGGTGGGGGGTGGGTGGACTGCAAGTGTCGGACGTGACGGTGGCCGGCAATTGTGTCCGGCTCCATATTAGGAAGTCAAAAACTGATCAGTTGGGGAAGGGGGTTACTGTGTCGTTGTTTCGGGTGCTGCCGGAAGCGGTTTGCCCAGTTTCTTCTGTTCAACGGTATCTCGAGGTTAGGGGGTTGGGGCGAGGTTCCTTTTTGCTGCACGAGGATAGCTCATCCCTGTCGCGCTTTCAGTTTTTGTATGTTTTTTGCAGTTGTTTGGTGGGGGCGGGCAGGGAGGTTACCCAGTTTAATACTCATTCGTTTTGGGTGGGGGCTGCTAAGGAAGCGACCAGATGGGGTTTGGGTTCCCAGGTGGTGAGACGTATAGGGAGGTGGGAATCAGATAGTTTCAAGATTTATGTTCGCCCTCATCTGCTCTGAAGTTGTATTGAGTTTTCGTGTGTTTCTATTTTTCTTGTATTTCTTTTTCAGATCTTCCTCCTGGGCTGGTCTGGATCTTGGGGGATTCCTATGTTTTCTGGGGGGCGGTGAGGGCTGACGCACGGCCCAAAGGTAGGCAACTTGGCATCCCACGGAGTCAGGCTGCTCTGAAATGGTTGGGGGTTCGGGGCATGATGTGGGGCCAGGTGCTTCCCGAATTTCACTACTATTCTAGAGATGACAGGCCCCCCGATGTCTTAGTATTGCAGGTCGGGGGCAATGATCTGGGGGTCCGGGCCGCCAGGGATCTGGTGAAGGATGTCAAATTTGACATTTTGCGTCTGATGCACAAATTTCTGGGATGCATTGTTGTATGATCGGATATCGTGGCCCGGAAAGTTTGGCGTTTTGCTCGCTCTGTCAGCCGACTAAGTTGAACAGGGATATTGGCAAGTTTGTGGCGTAGCTCGGTGGCATTGTGGTACGGCACCGTGAGCTGGAAAATCAGTCTGTCCGCTATTGGAGAGAGGATGGTGTTCACCTGAACGCTGTGGGCATAGACATCTGGTCTTTGGGCCTTCAGGAAGGGGTGGTGAGGGCGCTGCATGTGTGGAGGGATTCGCTTGAATGAGGTTATCAATCAAGCTCATGTGGCGGTTCAAGGGGTCTTTGGGGGGTCAGTGACAAATTACATGGTACAGAATTAGTGAGGCCCATCTAAGGTATGGCGCTTTCCACCTGGTTAACGGTGGTTCTCCCAGGAGCTAGGTCCCCTGGGGGAAGGGAATATGGAAGTATGTGGGATGTCGGAGCGTCTTCGAGCCGGTTGGGGCACGGCTGGGGACATAGATAGTTATAGTTATAAATTGTGCCTTAAAGACACCCAAAGACCTCTTGTTGTTGGGCATTAGTATTTTGTTGAAAAGTTGCACTTACGGGTATGTTTACATGATGTTATTTTATTATTTGGTTAATAAAAATTTGGCTGCTGTGGCCATATAAAACCCATGTAACGCAGTCTGTGTCTTTAATGTTATTGGTAAGGACCAAGGTTGACGAATCCTTTAGTCAAGTGAGACCCGTAGGAGAATATGGACGGAGGGGCGGCATGACTAGGGGAGGAACAGGGTCAGATAACGGTCAGCTAGGTCAGAGAGGGGGCAGGGGAGGAGAGCTTACCTGATTGGAGGCAGAAGTTAGAAGGGGGCAGGGTCCAGTGGTGAGGGTCTGGTGTAGGGGCGGATTTTCATCATTCCGGGAAGATTAGGAGCAGAGCCAACTTCCCACCCTCCCGCCCTGGTGTTAGTAGTTACCGCATTGCACAGTTGGGGGTATGTATTGGGCCTTTAAGCCTCGTACACACGACCGAGTTTCTCGTCCAAAACTGACAAGAAAAGTGCAGAGAGAGCTTTATTGTCGAGAAAACCGTTCGTGTGTATGGTTTTACGACGAGAAAACTGCCGTGAATCTCGACAAGAAAGATAGAGAACCTGCTCTCTTTTTTCTCGTCCGGATTCTAGATTTTCTCATCGTGTTTCTCGTCGGCCTGTTTTGCGACGAGAAAATGGTTTGTGTGTATGCTTTTACGACTCTTCAAAAAACGCGCATACTCAGAATCAAGTATGAGACGGAGCGCATCTTCTGGTAAAACAAGCCTTCGTAATGGAGATAGCACATTCGTCACACTAAAACGAACTGAAAGCACGAAGACTGAAAAGCGCGAATCGTCTCTTCCCAAACTTTTACTTCACACGCGGTAACACGAGATCAGCAAAAGCAGCCCAAGGGGTGGCGCCAGTGAAATCGATCTTCCCCTTTATACTGCCGTCGTACGTACTGGACGTGACCGCGTAGAACAACGACGAGATTTGGAATTGTCAGTGTGTACGCATGGAAAGCTTAACGAGAAACTCGTCAAGGTTGACAAGAATCTCGTCGAGAAAAACAACCTGTTTTTAACGACGAGAAACTCGGTCGTGTGTAGGAGGCTTTAGAAGGGGGTTTGGTTTTGGCTATCTTTCGGTTAATTTTGTTTTAAAAAAAAGAAAAGAAAAAAAAAGGGGGCAAAATAGGTATATATATATTTATATTTGTCTTTCTATATATAGTAATAACCTTGGTATGTGTTTTATGGATATATCGCAAGAAAAAATAAAATAAAAATGTAGCGGGTATTTGAATTTTAGGGGAGGCATCTGGGTGGTAGTGTAACCCAGATGCACCAATTGCTAGGGGATCCGAGACCCTTTTCTGGTTCTTGGAGGACTCTGGTGGTGTGAGGTTCCTTGCGGTCCACGGGTGGCGCTGTTGCCCGGGGTCGGAGCTGAAATCACACCGCAAGACAGTACCTTTTTGTCCTCCCCTGGAGCTGGTACAGCGGGGCGGGGAACCCGCTGTGGCACGAAGGGAGAGGGGATAGAAGGGGCGGACGCCCTTACCAAGGGGTTCAGAATTCGGAGAGAGTGTGAGGATGCGGCCGCACCCAGGCACCTTCAGCTTGGGTGCTGGCGTTCCAGAGTTCCGGGCTCAGGTTGACCTTGACCTGGCTGGAGCGAGAGATGAAGTCCATTCCAGGCACCTTTAGCCTGGGGTGAGGTACTATGGCGGAGGCCTGGGGCTCAGTACCTTCGACTGAGTTCCGCGAGGGTGGAGGAATCCGAGGGGGCCCTAACTCCTTGGGTGCCCGTGTCTGACTTCGTGAGGACTGGTGTGCGGAACTTCTCTGAAGAGTCCAGCGCAGCATTGCTGGTGACAGAGAGGCCTCCTGTTTCTCCCTTGGACGGATCTCCTTCCCCTGACAGGGGCCGTGCTAGCGAAGGTAATTCACATTCTACTCAATATAGTCAGTGGCAGTGACTACCCGCCACTGGTGATATCACAGTGGTTAGCAAGAGAAGGGAAGGGATTGTGCCTCGATCTATTCCCCATTACTACTCAGTACAAGAAACTGTTCATTGTTTGGCAAGAAGAATAAAACTGAGTTGGACCTATTCACTGTGTGGAACTCTGGTTACTAGGAGCAAAGGAGTCAGGGACGAAGTACTGGACTTGACTCTAGGACACCTACACAAGACCCAATCTTCTGGCCTTCACCTCTTAGCTATGGAGGACATGGGCCGTGGTGTATCTCATCCCTTCCCCCAGCACTGAGACCCCTAGACGAAGAAAGACAAGCCGAGTATGAGAAGGGGAGAGAGGGGTGAGGCCGCTACAAAAAAAAGAATAACACAACAGAAAAAAATTTGTTTTAATTTTGTATGATTTTACTGACTGAGGAATATTGCTCGAACTTGTCACAGCAGTCGGCGGTTCAAGGGGTCTTTGGGAGGTCAGTGACGAATTACATGGTACAGGATTAGTGGGGCCCATCTAAGGTATGGCGCTTTCCACCTGGTTAACGGTGGTTCCCCCAGGAGCTAGGTCCCCTGGGGGAAGGGAATATGGAAGTATGTGGGATGTCGGAGCGTCTTCGAGTCGGTTGGGGCACGGCTGGGGACATAGATCGTTATAGTTATGTAGCGGAGCCTCACTCCCTCTCTCGCCTATTTTGAATGGCTTGTGTCTAGGGGTATCTGAGAGAGGAGAGTGCAGGAACACTATGCCAAGCTCTCCCCTCGTATGTGTATGAGGATTGAGCAGAGTTACTTGAATTACCTCCGGGTCTGTTCACTGCATACGAAGCCTTAGTTGTTCTGTGGAGATGTGTCTGCCAATAACATAGAGTCCCACACCAATCGAAAGTCCAACACTCCTTTATTTATTTTCTTGCAGGGTGAACACAATCAGTTGAACTTTCAGCAATGAACAAACAGGGGTGTGGATAAGAGTAGGCCCAGGCACAACTGAACTCTCCTATTCCTTTGCTAGCGAATAGGCTTGGCGCACGGTCTCTGCCACCGACCATGAATTTTGGTCGCTGCCACTGACCGGATGAACCGTTGAGGCCCCTGCCACAGGCCTAATAGCAGGCCTCTGCCACTGACCTGAGCTGAATAGCTGGACCGCTGCCACCGGTCATAGAACATGAACCACCTTCCTCTCTGAACTTGGCCCCTGTTTGGGGAGATATCCCTCCGGGCGGTCTCCAGAGGTTCATCCTGCACTGGCAATCTTTGAAAAAAGGGGGAAAGAATGGGGGGAAGGAGGGTAAATATGGAAGTACTTTCCTATATTTATATTTGGGTAAAGGGAGGTTATTTGATCGGCTTAGACCAACACTCCCTCTCTCATCCAAATAACAGAACCCTACACCTGAAATTAGTTAAGTCAATAGGCGGTGTGTTTCTCTGAATCACGGTTAAGCATATCAGAAAGGAGAGGGGAGGGCAGGATTCCCCCCAGAAAGGGATTCTTCAAGGAGAAACAATGGGTTATAGAAAATACATTTATTATTTGTATATTAAATAATCCACCAATTAAATTAAAAAAAAAAACCGTATGATACCTTCACCATAAGGATTTAAGAATGATAACTAAATGGTTTTGTGGTCTGACTAAGGGTAGACACCCAATATAACGCACCTCATCCCAAATTTGTGACAAAATGTAGAAAAAGAAGTAAACGGGACTATAGCGGTGCTAGCGTTAGTATTTAGACAACAGTGGAAGACTCAATTCATTAGAGTAAAAAAGGGGATTTATCCATTTATTGAACAGGTAGTACAAAATATTAAATAAAATTACATATGTATATATATATAAGCGTTTTCACAAAATTTCAAAAAAAGGGCATAGCTGATATGGTGGTTAGTTAGATGTTAAACCAAAGGGATCATACGTGGTCCCAACATGTTTCGCCCATCGGGGCTTCGTCAGGGGAAGTATGTCTCAAATGTGAGAGTACATCGAACATAGCTGTTAAAATAGACAATAGAAAGATTCATATTAGCATATTGTAAATTGGTTTAAGTAGAATTTAGAAGATCGATCTGTAAACAGGTCCACAGTTGGCAAAAAGAATAACGACTTACCACCATTAAAGCCCTAGATGAGATAAATGGGGGTGGAGACAAGAGAAACCTCTGCACGCTAGTGGAGGAAGGAGAGAGATCTCCTCCTCGGTGTAAGACGTAGACGGAGCTCCGAGCATACAAACCCTCACAGTGACCGCTTAAGAGACCTAGCCAAAATAGATCAAAGGAATATATATAAATAGATGAATTGAATTAAATTAGAGAAAGAACCCCATTAGAGTTAATTAATTTAAATGAATATAATTGGTATGTGAAAGCAATATAGAGGTAATAAGGTAAAAGTTATATATAGTGGTCAATAAATTTTGATCTAATTGGGGTTATTGGTCCAGTTAGCCCGATCATTTATGGGGCAGATTAAGTCATTATTAGGTTAAATATTCAGGTTATACTCACATTAAAATCAAAATTGAGAGAAAAAAAGGAGAAAAATAGAATGGATGAGATGATGCCTGATTATCCACTGGATACAAAATATCCGATTAAGATGCATTCATAGGACATGAACCTTCAGAGAACTTTTGTCCAGTGAAGAGAAAGTTCCAGAAGATGAAATTATTCTAAAAGTCAAATATATTGTATATTAATCAGTTATCCACAAGGGGACGTCTTGAGTAGAAACAGTAAGTATATAATAGAAATAATCCATCATTAGGTATTGTCATAAATATGGAATTAGCATTGTGCGGTTCTTATATTTTTTTCATATTTTTTCATATTATTTAAATTATGTATAGATAGAATAGTAGGGGGATGATCACTCAGCATGTTAGACAAAAACAAATTGAAGAGCCAATGGCCCAAACCAAGCTGTTAGTGTTGAATGAAGTAATACATTGTCTTGTGTATTATTAAACATACAGCATAACAATGCTTTTCGTCTGAAAGTATGACAAAAGGACATCTAATGAAGTAACAATCATAACAGTTTACAAAGCCCAAAGAATAAAGGGACTAGTAATATACAGGAGACAGTGTGTCAGATTCTCAGATAAGCAGCAGATGGTTACCTTAAAACAGAGTTGTGGATAAATGTCAGGCTGCCTCACCGAACCGCTCTGGTTGGTGTGCAGTCTGATAATGCCGGCTTTTGAGCGATCACCAACTCGGCCGGCGTCTGACGTCACCGGCGGAGTGCGGACGTGACAACGTTAGTGCGCATGCGCCCAGGGTCCCGAAGCTGTGCCAAAACTACAAGACCCAGAATACCTAGCGCCCAGGGGAGGGGACTTGGTCTCACGCACCAACGTCATTAGAAACATAGTTTCCAATGAGGCGGAGCGGGATCATGTTGTAATATATCATAGTATGGTAAAGCTTGGTGAGAATAGTAAAAACCAAATTCGGGGATAATGGGAATGCAAAAGCTGCAACAGAACGTGTGAGTTGGGCAGACCCAGCGATTGCCGGATATGCCCTGGGTGTCCGTATGAGGGCTGTAAAGAGCCCAGAGATTCCATCACAATCAGGCACCCTGTGCATGTTCTCATTGCAGACCCTCAGAGACCAAGGATGAAGTCGCTCTTTTGTCAATGATGGCGGGTACAGTTAACCAACCAAAAAAAACCCGTACCCGCCAACTTCCAGGGAGAAGTTACAGAACGATCTTGGAAAACAACATAATTCACATAGTGTACATTGCACATGTTTAAATTTAAACATAAATCTTCGACATAAAGGACAATTTAGGAAAAAACATACTTATATAGAACATGACTAAATGAATGATAATTATTAAAAAATAAATTTAATATCGAACAATAACAGCAGTTTAATTTTATTTAACTGAATTAATTTAACAAATAAACATTAAGAAAGAAGAGGGGAAGGGGGTAAAAAAGGAAGGAAACAGAGGACTCCTAGAGCAGGGAAGAGGGGGGATGTGGACAACCTAGATCATTGCAAGTCAATGCAGGTCGGCCAATCATAGGAAGGGTCTAAAGCTAAGATTTAAGAATGATAACGTTATCAGAATCACAAACTAGAAACACCTGTTCATCCACATAGTTATCATTCATTCATATATTGCTACACTGTTATTGCATGAAATCACATAAATGATCCTCAAAGATTAGTCTTTTCCTCAGGGCTGCGAAAGTTCAGAAAAGGCCTTAGGTCGCATATGTTGCCGAAGGAAATAAGGAGAGAAAATGGGGGTTAATGGGATTCCTGCTACTGTAGCAAGTCTTAAATGAATGGGGATGTAAACTCAGTCCGGTATAAATTGACCTAAATGGTTATCCTGTTGGGATCTGAATAGATGTCAGTCTCTGGTTCCATATAATTAGGTCAGCAGATATAGTCTCCCCTGTGAAGGATGGATTGTGTTCGCTACACTGAGATTCTCATTAATGACCGAGCATTATAATAAATCTGGTAATGGGACATAAATCAGAAGGTAAAACTGTAAAAGATAAATTCCTTTGCTTACCCCGACCTGTATGAGGAAATACAGGCAACCGGTAGATATTCAGTTTATTCCGCTGTGCGTGGAGATCTTGTGCGATGTCCCTTTGATTTATTGATGTGGTCAGTCAATGTATGATAGCACGGAGACCTGTCTTTAACAGAGAGTGTTTACTCATGCACCTCAGAGGGTTTGTAAGTCCTTGCTGCGATCGGTTCGTATGGAACTCCTTCAGGTGCAATAAATCTGTTTACACACTGATGTCTTGTTTTCTTTTTTGCCGACAGAGGAGATGAGGGGACCGGAGGTTTTTTCAGCTGTTCAGCTATCAATGGATTAGGTTATATTCCGCTGTATAGATACAGTCCGGGGAGTCCTTCCAAGTTGCCTCTCCAGCTGTATATAAGGCAGTGTCTGTTCAGTGTCTCCGAAAATAGTGTAGCTTGTTTTGCTCTATGAAGTTTATTTCAAGTCCATAGAGATGGGGGAAGAAGAAAATACCGGAGTTGTGGAGGTTTTTGTGGGGGTAAACCCCAGAGGTGATTCAAAGTCCGTGATAGGAGATAAAAAAGATGCAGCTATAGTGGAGGCATCTAGCTGGCTGACACGTTTCCTTTGTCCAATGGGACGAGTTCTTCAGAGCTAATGTGGAGTGTGTTTCAGGTTCTATTTAACGGTGAGCCCATTACGTAAATAAACAGCACCTGAGTACATGCACACAGCACTTTCAGCTTAACCTTGCAATCTGCCCTAGAAATACACCGTGAATTTAAAAAAAGAGAGAGAGGTCGTTGGTAATAGAATGAATTACATGTATGTTATATAGTTTAATCCCTATTAGGATGAAGTGAAGCGGGGAGTCTAATGAGCCAGAGGATTTATGCTTTTAGGAGGCATAATGACCCAAAATTATTTAATCTAACTATACTAAGTAGTGTGAATTAATAATAAGTATTGCATATCACGCTTTCCAATTATCCCGTGAAAATCCAACTCTACGGAATTAACCGCTTTGATGACATAAAGGATGAAAAACAGAAATACAAATAGATCATAAGTATTTTACGAATGAATCAGCTGACCGTATATCGCTGAATTGCATATTAGTGGAGGGCTATATAAAGGGGGAATTAAAAAAAAAAAGGAGACTGTGTACATATAGATACATATCCTTATATTAAGTCTCAGTTCTAAAAAATTAAATAATTGAGCAAAACGTTACAATGGCAGCGGCCGGCAAAGGAAAGAGATTCACAGAGCAATTGGTATAGACATATATCCATACACATATCAATTTAGATGTGCCTTGGTATGTGCCCACTCTGGTATGAATGGAGCCTAAGATTCATAAGCCCAGGCCAAATAAATATCTGCCATCACATTATGCTAAATTATATTGGATATGGTTCCAAATCAAAGCAATAAATATATACAGTAGTGGATAAAGGGTACTAGGGTGACAGGAACACTAACACTGAGAGGTTACATTCATTATTTAATCCTTGAGGCTGTAAGGCTTTAAGGAGAAAGATCCACATCTTTTCCCTCTGTAAGAGGATTTTGTCGAAGTCGCCTCTCCTGAGTGGTAAGTTAAGTCTATAGATGCCTTTTACCTGAAGGCCCTGTGGATCCCCATTGTGAAAATTCAAAAAGTGCAGCGCCACTACTCTTTCATCATCTTTTTTGATGATGCTATTGACGTGTTCACTGACTCTGATTTTTAATTGTCTTTTGGTCTTACCAATGTAGATTTTGCCGCATGGACAGGTGATCATATAAATTACCCTTGTCGTAGAGCAGTTAATGAAATCGCAAATTTTGTATTGTTTTTTATTGTCAGAGTCAGTGAACACGTCAGTCTTTTCTACATATTTGCAAATAGAACATTTGCCACATGTATGCATCCCTTTTAGTCGTGGGAGGTCGGTCAACCAGTTTTTTCCCACGGATCTTGTGTATTCCGAGTGGGTAAGGGTATCCCCCAGATTTTGGGCTCTTCGTGCGGTTAAATGTGGATAATCTCCTATAAACTCTCCCAGGATTGGTGCTTCCGAGAGGACATGCCAATGTTTATTAAGTATACTTCTTACTTGATTCCACTGTGAGCCATATTTGGTAATAATTCTAATGGGGCCGGGTTGTTGTTGAGGTTGTTTTTGGGACTCAGTACTGTCTATGAGTCTTTTTCTATCTGTCTGGATAGCTCTTTTTTTAGCTTTTCTAATGTTTTGATGAGAATATCCCCTCTCTCTGAATCTACCATATAGTTCTGTGGCTTCAGTATTAAAGTCATTCTCCAGTGTGCAGTTCCTTCTTATGCAAAGGAACTGTCCTACCGGAATGCCTCGAATGAGCGACTGTGGATGATGACTAGTGGCATGAAGTAATGTATTGGCTGAAGTTTTTTTTTTATGAAAGGTTAACGGTGGTTCTCCCAGGAGCTAGGCCCCCTGGGGGAAGGGAATATGGAAGTATGTGGGATGTCGGAGCGTCTTCGAGCCGGTTGGGGCACGGCTGGGGACATAGATCGTTATAGTTATGTAGCGGAGCCTCACTTCCCCTCTCGCCTATTGTGAATGGCTTGTGTCTAGGGGTATCTGAGAGAGGAGAGTGCAGGAACATTACGCCAAGCTCTCCCCTCGTATGTGTATGAGGTTTGAGCAGAGTTACTTGAATTACCTCCGGGTCTGTTCACTGCATACGAAGCCTTAGTTGTTCTGTGGAGATGTGTCTGCCAATAACATAGAGCCCCACACCAATCGAAAGTCCAACACTGCTTTATTTATTTTCTTGCAGGGTGAACACAATCAGTTGAACTTTCAGCAATGAAAAAACAGGGGTGTGGATACGAGTAGGCCCAGGCACAACTGAACTCTCCTATTCCTTTGCTAGCGAATAGGCTTGGCGCACGGTCTCTGCCACCGACCGTGAATTTTGGTCGCTGCCACCGACCGGATGAACCATTGAGGCCCCTGCCACAGGCCTAATAGCAGGCCTCTGCCACTGACCTGAGTTGAATAGCTGGACCGCTGCCACCAGTCATAGAACATAAACCACCTTCCTCTCTGAACTTGGCCCCTGTTTGGAGAGATATCCCTCCGGGCGGTCTCCAGAGGTTCATCCGGCACTGGCAATCTGCTGCACCAGGTCTTCGGATGAGTCCCTCCTCTGGTCCCTTACGCCACTGGATTCAGGTGCCCCAATAACCCGGGGCCCCCTAGGACAATCCCTCCCTCGCGGGACCCAGCGGAAGGTACTGGGCCCCAGGCCTCCGGCTGAGTACCTCACCCCAGACTGAAGGTGTCTGGGATGGAACACGAACTCCCGGTGTCCAGGCCTAGGCCACCTGGACACCCAACCGCGAACAGCAGCCCTCAGGCTGAAGGTGCCTGGGACTCGAACCTCGTGGCGAAGATGTCCGCCCACCTTTATACCCTCTCCCAGGATGCACGGCGGGTTCCCCGCCCCGCTGTACAACCGCTGTGAGAGGCCACAAAGAGTACGGCACTGCAGCGATGGTTCAACCCCGGCCCAAAGTGACAGCGCCACCTGCTGGGCCGCAGGGAACTATACATCACTGGTGTCTTCACCAGAATTTAAAAGTATATACCCGCTACACTCCCCCCCTGTTATTTGACACTGGTCCCCAGTGTCTGGAGCAAACCAAGCCCAAAAAGGGCCATCATAGCCTGATCCAGAGACCGACTAACGAATTTCGAAAATAAAAAGTTTTTTTGAAAGCTAACCAACAGTTGTGCCTGAACCTGACATGAAAGGGAAAGGAGGGAAACAAACAACACATAACCACATTATCAGAATCACATGTTCACAACAACATTCCCTTACACCCATCCTGACTAAGACCCACCCCATTCTCAGTGGTCTTGATGAGTAGGGATGAGCTTCGTGTTCGAGTCGAACATACGTTCGACTCGAACATCGGCTGTTCGATCGTTCGACGAAGATCGAACGATTTGGGCCGTTCGCGCCAAATTCGAGTGACGCGAACGGCCCACAATGCACTACGCCATCGCAGTGTCATCCAGGCGCTGTGATTGGCCAAGCATGCACTGTGACCCCGCATGCTTGGCCAATCACAGCGCCGGCAGCGAGGAGAGCAATGATTGGCCACAGGCAGGATGCCTGTGGCCAATTATTGCTGAGGGTGTTTAGTACACGCCCCACACTATAAAAGGCCGCCAGCACGGCGGCCTAGTGTAGTGTGTTCCGGAGCAGGGATAGAGCAGCATAGGCAGGGACAGTGACTTTTATTTCTTTCTTGCTTAACCTGGATTCCTTTAGTTTAGGGAAAGAGAAGGATAGGTAGGGAGAGTGTCAGTGTGTTTTGTGCTTGTGCTATATTGTGCTTAAAAAAAACATTTTTTCTAGGGACAGAAAACTGTAGGTAGGGAGAGTGTGTCAGTTTCTTTCACTGTCAAAGTCCTTGTTTCCAGGGACCTGGAAGGACAGTGAGTGAATTCTCCTTGTGCTAAATTGTGCTTAAAAAAAACATTTTTTCTAGGGACAGAAAACTGTAGGTAGGGAGAGTGTGTCAGTTTCTTTCACTGTCAAAGTCCTTGTTTCCAGGGACCTGGAAGGACAGTGAGTGAATTCTCCTTGTGCTAAATTGTGCTTAAAAAAAACATTTTTTCTAGGGACAGAAAACTGTAGGTAGGGAGAGTGTCAGTTTCTTTCACTGTCAAAGTCCTTGTTTCCAGGGACCTGGAAGGACAGTGAGTGAATTCTCCTTGTGCTAAATTGTGCTTAAAAAAAACATTTTTTCTAGGGACAGAAAACTGTAGGTAGGGAGAGTGTGTCAGTTTCTTTCACTGTCAAAGTCCTTGTTTCCAGGGACCTGGAAGGACAGTGAGTGAATTCTCCTTGTGCTAAATTGTGCTTAAAAAAAACATTTTTTCTAGGGACAGAAAACTGTAGGTAGGGAGAGTGTGTCAGTTTCTTTCACTGTCAAAGTCCTTGTTTCCAGGGACCTGGAAGGACAGTGAGTGAATTCTCCTTGTGCTAAATTGTGCTTAAAAAAAACATTTTTTCTAGGGACAGAAAACTGTAGGTAGGGAGAGTGTGTCAGTTTCTTTCACTGTCAAAGTCCTTGTTTCCAGGGACCTGGAAGGACAGTGAGTGAATTCTCCTTGTGCTAAATTGTGCTTAAAAAAAACATTTTTTCTAGGGACAGAAAACTGTAGGTAGGGAGAGTGTGTCAGTTTCTTTCACTGTCAAAGTCCTTGTTTCCAGGGACCTGGAAGGACAGTGAGTGAATTCTCCTTGTGCTAAATTGTGCTTAAAAAAAATTTTTTTCTAGGGACAGAAAACTGTAGGTAGGGAGAGTGTGTCAGTTTCTTTCACTGTCAAAGTCCTTGTTTCCAGGGACCTGGAAGGACAGTGTGTGAATTCTCCTTGTGCTAAATTGTGCTTAAAAAAAACATTTTTTCTAGGGACAGAAAACTGTAGGTAGGGAGAGTGTGTCAGTTTCTTTCACTGTCAAAGTCCTTGTTTCCAGGGACCTGGAAGGACAGTGAGTGAATTCTCCTTGTGCTAAATTGTGCTTAAAAAAAACATTTTTTCTAGGGACAGAAAACTGTAGGTAGGGAGAGTGTGTCAGTTTCTTTCACTGTCAAAGTCCTTGTTTCCAGGGACCTGGAAGGACAGTGAGTGAATTCTCCTTGTGCTAAATTGTGCTTAAAAAAAACATTTTTTCTAGGGACAGAAAACTGTAGGTAGGGAGAGTGTGTCAGTTTCTTTCACTGTCAAAGTCCTTGTTTCCAGGGACCTGGAAGGACAGTGAGTGAATTCTCCTTGTGCTAAATTGTGCTTAAAAAAAACATTTTTTCTAGGGACAGAAAACTGTAGGTAGGGAGAGTGTGTCAGTTTCTTTCACTGTCAAAGTCCTTGTTTCCAGGGACCTGGAAGGACAGTGAGTGAATTCTCCTTGTGCTAAATTGTGCTTAAAAAAAACATTTTTTCTAGGGACAGAAAACTGTAGGTAGGGAGAGTGTGTCAGTTTCTTTCACTGTCAAAGTCCTTGTTTCCAGGGACCTGGAAGGACAGTGAGTGAATTCTCCTTGTGCTAAATTGTGCTTAAAAAAAACATTTTTTCTAGGGACAGAAAACTGTAGGTAGGGAGAGTGTGTCAGTTTCTTTCACTGTCAAAGTCCTTGTTTCCAGGGACCTGGAAGGACAGTGAGTGAATTCTCCTTGTGCTAAATTGTGCTTAAAAAAAACATTTTTTCTAGGGACAGAAAACTGTAGGTAGGGAGAGTGTGTCAGTTTCTTTCACTGTCAAAGTCCTTGTTTCCAGGGACCTGGAAGGACAGTGAGTGAATTCTCCTTGTGCTAAATTGTGCTTAAAAAAAACATTTTTTCTAGGGACAGAAAACTGTAGGTAGGGAGAGTGTGTCAGTTTCTTTCACTGTCAAAGTCCTTGTTTCCAGGGACCTGGAAGGACAGTGAGTGAATTCTCCTTGTGCTAAATTGTGCTTAAAAAAAACATTTTTTCTAGGGACAGAAAACTGTAGGTAGGGAGAGTGTGTCAGTTTCTTTCACTGTCAAAGTCCTTGTTTCCAGGGACCTGGAAGGACAGTGAGTGAATTCTCCTTGTGCTAAATTGTGCTTAAAAAAAGCATTTTTTCTAGGGACAGAAAACTGTAGGTAGGGAGAGTGTGTCAGTTTCTTTCACTGTCAAAGTCCTTGTTTCCAGGGACCTGGAAGGACAGTGAGTGAATTCTCCTTGTGCTAAATTGTGCTTAAAAAAAACATTTTTTCTAGGGACAGAAAACTGTAGGTAGGGAGAGTGTGTCAGTTTCTTTCACTGTCAAAGTCCTTGTTTCCAGGGACCTGGAAGGACAGTGAGTGAATTCTCCTTGTGCTAAATTGTGCTTAAAAAAAACATTTTTTCTAGGGACAGAAAACTGTAGGTAGGGAGAGTGTGTCAGTTTCTTTCACTGTCAAAGTCCTTGTTTCCAGGGACCTGGAAGGACAGTGAGTGAATTCTCCTTGTGCTAAATTGTGCTTAAAAAAAACATTTTTTCTAGGGACAGAAAACTGTAGGTAGGGAGAGTGTGTCAGTTTCTTTCACTGTCAAAGTCCTTGTTTCCAGGGACCTGGAAGGACAGTGAGTGAATTCTCCTTGTGCTAAATTGTGCTTAAAAAAAACATTTTTTCTAGGGACAGAAAACTGTAGGTAGGGAGAGTGTGTCAGTTTATTTCACTGTCAAAGTCCTTGTTTCCAGGGACCTGGAAGGACAGTGAGTGAATTCTCCTTGTGCTAAATTGTGCTTAAAAAAAACATTTTTTCTAGGGACAGAAAACTGTAGGTAGGGAGAGTGTGTCAGTTTCTTTCACTGTCAAAGTCCTTGTTTCCAGGGACCTGGAAGGACAGTGAGTGAATTCTCCTTGTGCTAAATTGTGCTTAAAAAAAACATTTTTTCTAGGGACAGAAAACTGTAGGTAGGGAGAGTGTGTCAGTTTCTTTCACTGTCAAAGTCCTTGTTTCCAGGGACCTGGAAGGACAGTGAGTGAATTCTCCTTGTGCTAAATTGTGCTTAAAAAAAACATTTTTTCTAGGGACAGAAAACTGTAGGTAGGGAGAGTGTGTCAGTTTCTTTCACTGTCAAAGTCCTTGTTTCCAGGGACCTGGAAGGACAGTGAGTGAATTCTCCTTGTGCTAAATTGTGCTTAAAAAAACATTTTTTCTAGGGACAGAAAACTGTAGGTAGGGAGAGTGTGTCAGTTTCTTTCACTGTCAAAGTCCTTGTTTCCAGGGACCTGGAAGGACAGTGAGTGAATTCTCCTTGTGCTAAATTGTGCTTAAAAAAAACATTTTTTCTAGGGACAGAAAACTGTAGGTAGGGAGAGTGTGTCAGTTTCTTTCACTGTCAAAGTCCTTGTTTCCAGGGACCTGGAAGGACAGTGAGTGAATTCTCCTTGTGCTAAATTGTGCTTAAAAAAAACATTTTTTCTAGGGACAGAAAACTGTAGGTAGGGAGAGTGTGTCAGTTTCTTTCACTGTCAAAGTCCTTGTTTCCAGGGACCTGGAAGGACAGTGAGTGAATTCTCCTTGTGCTAAATTGTGCTTAAAAAAAACATTTTTTCTAGGGACAGAAAACTGTAGGTAGGGAGAGTGTGTCAGTTTCTTTCACTGTCAAAGTCCTTGTTTCCAGGGACCTGGAAGGACAGTGAGTGAATTCTCCTTGTGCTAAATTGTGCTTAAAAAAAACATTTTTTCTAGGGACAGAAAACTGTAGGTAGGGAGAGTGTGTCAGTTTCTTTCACTGTCAAAGTCCTTGTTTCCAGGGACCTGGAAGGACAGTGAGTGAATTCTCCTTGTGCTAAATTGTGCTTAAAAAAAACATTTTTTCTAGGGACAGAAAACTGTAGGTAGGGAGAGTGTGTCAGTTTCTTTCACTGTCAAAGTCCTTGTTTCCAGGGACCTGGAAGGACAGTGAGTGAATTCTCCTTGTGCTAAATTGTGCTTAAAAAAAACATTTTTTCTAGGGACAGAAAACTGTAGGTAGGGAGAGTGTGTCAGTTTCTTTCACTGTCAAAGTCCTTGTTTCCAGGGACCTGGAAGGACAGTGAGTGAATTCTCCTTGTGCTAAATTGTGCTTAAAAAAAACATTTTTTCTAGGGACAGAAAACTGTAGGTAGGGAGAGTGTGTCAGTTTCTTTCACTGTCAAAGTCCTTGTTTCCAGGGACCTGGAAGGACAGTGAGTGAATTCTCCTTGTGCTAAATTGTGCTTAAAAAAAACATTTTTTCTAGGGACAGAAAACTGTAGGTAGGGAGAGTGTGTCAGTTTCTTTCACTGTCAAAGTCCTTGTTTCCAGGGACCTGGAAGGACAGTGAGTGAATTCTCCTTGTGCTAAATTGTGCTTAAAAAAAACATTTTTTCTAGGGACAGAAAACTGTAGGTAGGGAGAGTGTGTCAGTTTCTTTCACTGTCAAAGTCCTTGTTTCCAGGGACCTGGAAGGACAGTGAGTGAATTCTCCTTGTGCTAAATTGTGCTTAAAAAAAACATTTTTTCTAGGGACAGAAAACTGTAGGTAGGGAGAGTGTGTCAGTTTCTTTCACTGTCAAAGTCCTTGTTTCCAGGGACCTGGAAGGACAGTGAGTGAATTCTCCTTGTGCTAAATTGTGCTTAAAAAAAACATTTTTTCTAGGGACAGAAAACTGTAGGTAGGGAGAGTGTGTCAGTTTCTTTCACTGTCAAAGTCCTTGTTTCAAGGGACAGAGAAGGACACCTGAAGGTAGCCCTTATTGCTTTTTTCCCATCTCCCTGCAGGCCATCTATTAGAATGTCTGGAAGGCAAACAAGGAGAGGCAGACAGTCAGGAGGCAATAAAAGAGGGCAAGCAGGCTCTGTGTCTGGGGGCAACAGTGCTGGTCGTGGACGCGTTGCATTGTCATCAGCACATGGCCATGGGACACGCTTGTCCTTCTTTTCGGCAGCTGGACATGTTGAGCCACATCATGCCGAAGACTTGGTAGAGTGGATGACCAAGCCCTCCTCCTCCTCCTCATCCTCTCTCACCCAGGCTCAGGGTACTGGAAAAGCAGCTGCCAAAGCGTCCTCTTCCCTGGTATCAATGTCAGACTCATCATCAGTCACTCCTTCCCTAGACCCACCATGTCCTCCTCCTGAGGAGTCCCCCGAACTGTTTCAGCACAGTGTTGGGTACATGCTCCAGGAGGATGCCCAGCGTTTCGAAGGGTCTGATGATGAAACCCAGCTAGAGGAAGGCAGTAGCGTGAGAGCAGACAGAGGGGATGCTCAAGAAGGACACCAATCTGGCAGTCATGTTCCAGCAGCTGCAGCATACTGCCAGATTGGCTCCAGTGATGAGGAGGGAGGTGATGATGAGGTCACTGACTCCACGTGGGTGCCTAATAGGAGAGAGGAGGAGGAGGAGGATGAGGAGGAGGCACATCTCCAACGAGGCAGGATGCCCTTTGGTGGCCAGCGTAAGGGCAGTACACCGACGGAATCACACCGCAGAGCTCCGCCTGTGCAGGGCGCTGCCTCTGCCCGTCATTCAAAAAGTTCTTTGGTGTGGGCCTTTTTTGAGGCTAGTGCATCAGATCGCACAGCTGCTGTTTGCAACATATGTCTCAAGCGTATATCGCGTGGCCAAAACATCAGCCGCTTGGGTACCACATGCCTGACCAGACATATGTTGACCTGCCATGCAGCTCGTTGGCAAGCCTACCTGAAAGACCCACACCAAAGAACAAAGCGGACCTCTCCTTGCACCGCATCAGCTGGGATCTCCAACCCCACTATAACTTCAGTCCTCTCTGAAACATGCACTGAGAGGAATGAAGGTGTAGAATTAGGTGTGTCACAGCCAAGTACTTGCGGCCACTCTGCTAGCAGTACACCGACGTCCGATTCTAGCAGGCAAATTTCCCTGCCCCAGCTGCTGGACCGTCGAAAGAAGTTCACTCCCAGCCATCCACATGCCCAGCGGTTGAATGCTAGCTTGGCTAAATTGCTAGCGCTTCAACTGCTGCCTTTTCAGTTGGTAGACTCGGCCCCCTTCCGTGAGTTTGTGCAATGTGCGGTTCCTCAGTGGCAGGTTCCCAAACGCCACTTTTTCTCACGGAAGGCTATTCCGGCTCTCTACCGGCATGTGGAAGGCAATGTCTTGGCCTCGCTGGACAGGGCGGTCAGCGGTAAGGTGCATATTACCGCTGACTCATGGTCCAGCAGGCATGGACAGGGACGTTACCTTTCTTTCACGGCCCATTGGGTCACTCTTTTGGCAGCTGGGAAGGATGCAGGACAAGGTGCAGTAGTGTTGGAGGTTGTCCCACCGCCACGCCTCCAAAATGCTACTACTGGTTGTGACACACCTCTCTCCTCCACCCCCTCCTCTTCTTCTTCCTCCATGGCCTCTTCCTGTGGTTTGTCCTATGAACCAGCGGTGCTCCGTAGCCGTTCACGGGGCTACGCAAGTACGCAGGCAAAAAGATGCCATGCCGTGCTTGCGCTGGTGTGTTTGGGGGACAGAAGCCACACTGGGGCAGAGGTCCTGTCTGCTCTGCAGGGCCAGGCCGAGAGGTGGTTGACGCCACGCCAGCTTAAGCCAGGAATGGTGGTTTGCGACAATGGCACCAACCTCCTCTCCGCCCTCCGACAGGGACAACTGACCCATGTGCCCTGTGTGGCTCACGTCCTTAACCTGGTGGTGCAGCGGTTCTTGGGCAGGTACCCGGGCTTACAGGATGTCCTGAGGCAGGCCAGGAAAGTCTGTGTGCATTTCCGCAGATCTTATAATGCCAGTGCTCGCCTGGCTGAGCTGCAAAAGGAGTTGAACCTGCCCAAGAACCGCCTTATATGTGACATGCCCACCAGGTGGAACTCAACATTGGCCATGCTGCAGCGGCTGCACACGCAGCAGAGGGCCATCAATGAGTACCTGTGCGACTACGGCACCAGGACAGGGTCAGGGGAGCTTGGTTTTTTTTCTCCACGCCAGTGGGGCATGATCAGGGATGCATGCACTGTCCTGGCACCATTTGAGGAGGCCACGAGGATGGTGAGCAGTGACAGTGCATGCATCAGTGACACTGTACCTCTTGTCCACCTGTTGGAGCACACGCTGCGTGGAATAATGGACAGGGCACTTGAGGCAGAACAGAGGCAGGAAGAGGAGGACTTCCTTGCCTCTCAAGGCCCCCTTTACCCAGACAGTGTTCCTTCTGTCCCACCCATCGCACAGGAAGAGGAGGAGGAGGAGGAGGAGGAGGAGGAGGAGGATTGTGTCAGCATGGAGGTGGAGGCTGGCACTCAGCATCATCAGCAGCAGTCTTTTAGGGATGATTTACAGTCCCAAGAAACCAGTGGACTTGTACGTGGCTGGGAGGAGGTGGCTGCGGATCATGTCGTCCTTAGTGACCCAGAGGACTCCGGAGCGAATGCCTCAGCAAACCTACGCTGCATGGCCTCCCTGATCCTGCAAAGTCTGCGGAAGGATCCTCGTATTCTTCGGATCAAGGAGAGGGACCATTACTGGCTGGCCACTCTCCTTGATCCACGGTACAAGGGTAAGGTTGCGGACCTTATGTTACCGTCGCAGAGGGAGCAGAGGATGAGACAACTCCGGGAGGCCTTGCAGAAAGGTCTGTGCAACGCGTTCCCAGAGACTGGGAGGTTACAAACTCCTGGTCCTGGACAACGAGTTGCTGAGGCTTCGGCCAGTCAAAGAAGGAGCGGTGGGGAAGGTGGCCGTCTGACCGATGCGTTCAGACAATTCTTTAGTCCGCAGCCCCAAAGTATGATCGGTTTCAGCAACCATCGCCAGCGTCTGATAAACATGGTGCAGGAATATCTAGGGGCAAGGTCAGACTTGGACACCTTCCCCACCGAAAATCCTCTGGCTTACTGGGTCTTGAGGATGGATCACTGGCCAGAGCTTGCACAGTATGCAATTGAGCTACTGGCCTGTCCTGCATCCAGCGTTCTTTCGGAACGCACATTCAGTGCTGCTGGAGGATTTGTCACGGATCACAGGGTGCGCCTGTCCACCGACTCGGTTGATCGACTGACTTTCATCAAGATGAACCAGTCTTGGATCACCACCAGCTACCACACACCTGATGCTGATATAACAGACTAATTGATTTTAACATGTCACATCCCTTCAAGACTGATGCTGATGCTGAGTGCCTGTGCTGTTATGTTGACTGGCTATCCTCCTCCTCCGAGTCCTCAATGATACGATTGATGATGATAGCTTGGAAGATCATTTTTGTTTATGGGTGCCGCCACCAGTGGCTAAGGCCCAATTTTTCAGCCCCTGTTTTACAGGGGCGTGTAATTACAATTTTTTTAGCAATAATTTGCCATAGGGCTCATTGCTGTGCTCCAAGTACAGTATCTGTGAGGGGTTGGAGTGTTGTGGCACCAGTGCCTAAGGCCCAATTTTTCAGCCCCTGTTTAACAGGGGCGTGTCATTACAATTTTTGAAGCAATACTTTGCAACAGGGCTCATTGCTGTGCTCCAAGTACAGTATCTGTGAGGGGTTGTAGTGTTGTGCCACCAGTGCCTAAGGCCCAATTTTTCAGCCCCTGTTCAACAGGGGCATGCAATTACAATTCTTGATCTAATAATTCACAGCAGGGTCCATTGCTGCACCCACCAAGAGTAACTCTGAGGGCTTACAGTCTTGTGGCAACGCCACCACCACCACCACCACGAAAGGCCCAATTTTTCAGCCCCTGTTCAAAAGGGGCATGTAATTACAATTCTTGATCTAATAATTCACAGCAGGGCCCATTGCTGCACCCACCAAGAGTAACTGTCAGGGCTTACAGTGTTGTGGCACCAGCACCACCATCAAAGCCCCAATTTTTACTACCACTGTTCAACAATTATATGTAATTAAAATTCCTGATATAATAGTTGACAGCAGGGCGTTCCAGCACCAACCAAGAGTAACTGAGTGCTTACAGTGTTGTGCCAACACCAACAACTAAGGGGCCTATTTCTGCAGAGTATATACGGCAGGTCCCTACTTTCAAACATCCAACTTACAAACGACTCCTACTTGCAAACGAAAGAAGACAACAGGAAGTGAGAGGAAATCTACCCCTAGAAAGGAAAATTCTCTCCTGTAAGAATAAATATGGGAGAAAGGGGTCTCATCTGTACTGATGCTTTATCAGCAATCCTTGTTTCAAGAAAAACACCACATTTCAAAAACAGTTGTCATTGGGACGGAAAGTGAGGTGAAATGTTCTGAACAGGGGCACAGACAGCAAAACAAATGTTACAGGGGTGATAACCCTTACCTATGTTTCCCAAAAAGTTTAAAAATAGATTTTTGGGCTGGAGCTACACTTCAACAATGTACCTGTTCAAAATTACAAACAGATTCTACATAAGAACAAACCTACAGTCCCTGTCTTGTATGCACCGCCTGTATACGGCTGTTCAGAGTATATAGGGCCTTTTTTATTTTATGTGCGGGGTTCCCCTTAATATCCATACAAGACCCAAAGGGGCTGGTAATGGGCTGGGGTAGGGGGGGGGGTCATGGGGTAGCTATGCCATTTTTCTTAAAGAATTTCATCCATATTACCGGGACCAGACATTACATTAAAGCCGCAAGCAGTTTTAAATGGCTTTTTTTTCCTTTAGAAGTGTCATTTTGTGCAGGGACAGTTCTAAACACGGGAAACACGTGGCACTTCACAGGCATACTTTAGACACCCCCCAGGTACGATATTTAAAGGAATATTTGACTTTTTTTTTTTCACTTTATGCATCATTAAAATGACTGCTCCCGAAAAACGACCGTTTTTAAAACTTCTTTTTGCATTGATACATGTCCCCTGGTGCAGAACCCGGGTTCCCAAACCCTATTTATGACAATAACATGCATAATAGTTGTTATAATTAGCACTTTAGAATTCGAACGTTCGCATCCATTGTATTTAATAGGGTTCTAATGTTCGTTCGAACTTTCGGTCCGTTCGCGGGTTCTGGTGCGAACTGAACCCGGGGGTGTTCGGCTCATCACTATTGATGAGATGTTCTCCTGCAGAGGGGAAAAGAACGATAAACACACATATCCCTGACACATATGTTTGTGTAAGAATGAAAGAACCTCTCCGTAGAGAAACCCTTTCGTTCTCTAATGCCGCGTACACACGACCGCTTTTCTCGACGAGAAAAACTGCATTTTTTTTTTTCGCCGAGAAAAACAATCGTCTGTGGGCTTTATGTCGTTTTTCTCGTTGAGAAAAACGGCATAAAAAACGACGAGAAAAATTAGAACATGTTCTAAATTTTCTCATCGTTTTTTCCAGCATTTTTTTCCGCGGCAGTTTTCCCATAGGGAGACACTGCCGCGGAGCCCACAGATGGTCGTTTTTCTCGTCAAGAGAAAAAATGACGGGAAAAACGACCGTGTGTAGGGAACCAAGCGGTTCCCTCGTTTTTCCTGTCATTATTCACGGCGGTTTTTTAACCGCCGTGAATAATGATCGTGTGTACGCGACATAAGTGTGTGAGTGAACAGTGAATATCGATGCGCAACACTGCCACCTGGTGACAGTGTCACGGTAACTGCACTGGTTGAAGATCCTCTTCTCTCTTTTTATTTTCTAACTACCCCAAAGTCCATAATCACTTTGCGGGATGGAAGAATGAAGAACAAACAACGGCAACAGTCCTTCAATTCCTCCAGAGAGCACAAACACCCATAACACGGGTACAGTCACTGGGTTTTCCCAGGAAACAACCCCGGAAAGTTCAGCAGCAACGAAGCACTAGGCAAGGAGTCTTTTCTCCTACAAGTAGAATCTGGGATGCGGCAAGACAAGGGGCTTGAAATGCTTATCCACAGTCTCTATGTGATATTCAACATCCTCCCCTTCTTTCCGTCGAATCAACACTTTGTCAGCATGGATGTGCCGACCTAACATCCACTCTGCTTTACAGTCCTTGAACCGCTGAGAGGCTTTGGGGGAACACGCAAGGTACCTGCGGGCATGTGGGACCTGAAGGTGTGTCCACACAAATTCGTTGTACCAGCGGTCCCGGCAGACTTCCACTTCATACAGAAGCTCCTTAGGTAAGTACGGGTACTCCCACCCGTACTCGGTAGCAACTTTTTGGCCGAAAAGACGCTGAAGTCTCGCCAGCGGAGGCATAGTGGCCCGGTCTCCCTCACCCGTTTGAACGATGGCGTCTGGGTGACGAGGTGCCTTGACCACCTCCACTCTAGGCATAGGCGGCCGCAACAACAGTCTCTTTTCCCCAGTGCCAGATGCAGGAGGCACCGGAGGTAGAAGGGCAAACTGGGGACGGGATCCCTCCTCAGGCGCTGGTGCCTCCACCCGGGGTGTACTATCCCCTGTAGACATGGGTGGATTCCTGACTGTGCGGGACAAGGAGAGAGGCATCTTGTCCCAGCCCTTCTTTGCAAAACGTTCATCTATGATGACATCGTCTCCTGGATCGGAGTGCGATTCTAGGTCGGAGGTGTCACACTTCTCCGCGGGCAAGTAGCCTGTAGTGGAGGCTGAATTGCTACCTCCCGCGGGCACACAGGGCCGTGACTCCCCGACACCTCCGTCCCAACACCAAGTCCCTTTGTCCGGCTTACTTTGGCCCAAAGTTGAGAAGGGATGTCCGGGACTCTTCCTACCGGATTCATCCGGGGCGGGCATAGGCAAGCAGGGTGATCCACCGCGACTGCCGGACGGGGCAACCAAGCCGGTCTTCCTCTTTGGCGGTGGATGCTGGGAAGCAGTGGCGACCGAGTCAGCATCCTCGGATTTCTCCCGTACCTCAGTGATTGCGACCTCCCCTGCAGACGCTGCAGTGCGCACAGGGATGGCTGTAAAAGCAGTGATTCCTCCTTCATGAGTGGTGTGGCCTGTAGCGCGGTTGAGGTGGATGGTTCTGGGTTTTTCAATGGTTGGTTCCACCTCAAATAAGAACTCTCCGCAGGCCTCGCAGCGCCCGAATGGCTTCAGCTGACACACCAGTCCCAAACATCCGGGACAAATCAAACCCAGGGCCTCAATGTCCATGCATGAGTACAGGGAGAATCGTCCCCGGGGCTTTAGCCGAATCCCCGTATCCGTTATTGGAGCAGCAGTAGTCAGACTCGTGGTAGTGGGATGAATAGGAATCCACAATGCATTAGTGAACATGGCGACTCTCTGCTGATCCATTGCGCACTGCCTTGTTGGCGCCAAAGTCCCCACGTGTAATCCTTCACAGATTGGACTCCTCCCTTCTTGCACTCCAATTCGCGGGCTTTCTCCTTCCCTGGGTCACGCCCACGAACTGAGCAGGGAGGGTGTGCTTGATGGCGCAGTGGCCAATATGGCCGACCTACTCGGTACTCTTTCGGGCAGACACTTTCAAATTCCAACAACTCCAGCTCCATTGTAGCACGAACACATCCCGGACCAGAGCCCCCACGTGTAGCGGAGCCTCACTCCCCCTCTCGCCTATTGTGAATGGCTTGTGTCTAGGGGTATCTGAGAGAGGAGAGTGCGGGAACACTACGCCAAGCTCTCCCCTCGTATGTGTGTGAGGATTGAGCAGAGTTACTTGAATTACCTCTGTGTCTGTTCACTGCATACGAAGCTTTAGTTGTTCTGTGGAGATGTGTCTGCCAATAACATAGAACCCCACACCAATCGAAAGTCCAACACTCCTTTATTTCTTTTCTTGCAGGGTGAACACAATCAGTTGAACTTTCAGCAATGAACAAACAGGGGTGTGGATACGAGTAGGCCCAGGCACAACTGAACTCTCCTATTCCTTTGCTAGCGAATAGGCTTGGCGCACGGTCTCTGCCACCGACCGGATGAACCGTTGAGGCCCCTGCCACAGGCCTAATAGCATGCCTCTGCCACTGACCTGAGTTGAATAGCTGGACCGCTGCCACCGGTCATAGAACATGAACCACCTTCCTCTCTGAACTTGGCCCCTGTTTGGGGAGATATCCCTCCGGGCGGTCTCCAGAGGTTCATCCGGCACTAGCAATCTGCTGCACCAGGTCTTCGGATGAGTCCCTCCTCCGGTCCCTTACGCCACTGGATTTGGGTGCCCCAATAACCCGGGGCCCCCTAGGACAATCCCTCCCTCGTGGGACCCAGCGGAAGGTACTGGGCCCTAGGCCTCCGGCTGAGTACCTCACCCCAGACTGAAGGTGTCTGGGATGGAACACGAACTCCCGGTGTCCAGGCCTAGGCCGCCTGGACATCCGATCGCAAATAGCAGCCCTCAGGCTGAAGGTGCCTGGGACTCGAACCTCGTGGCGAAGATGTCCGCCCCCTTTATACCCTCTCCCAGGATGCACGGCGGGTTCCCCGCCCCGCCGTACAACCGCTGCGAGAGGCCACAAAGGGTACGGCACTGCAGCGATGGTTCAACCCCGGCCCAAAGTGACAGCGCCACCTGCTGGGCCGCAGGGAACTATACATCACTGGTGTCTTCACCAGAATTTAAAAGTATATACCCACTACAGTTATAAATTGTGCCTTAACCACTTGAACACTGGGCACTTAAACCCCCTTAATAACCAGACCAATTTTCAGCTTTCGGTGCTCTCACATTTTGAATGACAATTGCTCAGTCATACAACACTGTACCCATATGATTTTTTTGTCCTTTTTTCACACAAATAGAGCTTTCTTTTGGTGGTATTTAATCACCGTTGGGTTTTTTATTTTTTGCGCTATAAGAGAAAAAAGATTGAAAATTCTGTAAAAAAATTTTTTTTTTCATTTCTGTTATAAAATTTAGCAAATTTGTATTTTTTCTTCATAAATTTTGGCCAAAATTTATACTGCTACATATCTTTGGTAAAAATAAGTACAAATTGGTGCATATTATTTGGTCTTTGTGAAAGTTATAGAGTCCACAAACCATGGTGCCAATATCTGAAAATTGATCACACCTGAAATACTGACAGCCTAGCTCATTTCTTGAGACCCTAGCATGCCAGAAAAGTATAAATACCCCCCAAATGACCCCTTTTTGGAAAGAAGACATTCCAAGGTATTTAGAAAGAGTTTTTTGAAGTTGTCATTTTTTCCCACAATTCTTTGCAAAATCAAGATTTTTTTTTTCTTTTTTCTTTTTTTCACAAAATTGTCATATTAGCAGGTTATTTCTCACACACAGCATATGCATACCACAAATTACACCCCAAAACACATTCTGCTATTACTCCCGAGTATGGCGATACCACATGTGTGAGACTTTTACACAGCGTGGCCACATACAGAGGCCCAACATGCAGGGAGCACCATCAGGCGTTCTGGAGCACCGAGGCCAATTTTGACATTTCTCTCCTACATGTAAAAATCATCATTTGTTTGCTAGAAAATTACATAGAACCCCAAAACATTATATATGTTTTTTTAGCAAAGACCTTAGAGAATATAATGGTGGTCGTTGCAACTTTTTATCTAGCACGGTATTTGCGCAGCAATTTTTTTAACACGTTTTTTACGCAAAAAAAAAGGTTTGTGCTTAAAAAAAAAAAAAAAACAGTAAAGTTCGCCCAATGTTTTTGCATAATGTGAAAGATGAAGTTACGCCGAGTAAATAGATACCTAACATGTCACCCTTAAAAATTGCACACGCTCGTGGAATGGCGCCAAACTTCGCTACTTAAAAATCCCCATAGGCGACGCTTTAAATATTTTTACTGGTTACATGTTTTGAGTTACAGAGGAGGTCTAGGGCCAAAATTATTGCTCTCGCTCTAACGTTCACAGAGATACCTTACATGTGTGGTTTGAAAACCGTTTTCATATGTGGGCAGGACTTATGCATGCGTTCGCTTCTGTATGCAAGCTCACGGGGACAGGGGCGCTTTAAAAAAAAAAAAAATTATATTGTTCATTTTACTTTATTTATTTTAGTTTGACATGTTTTTCC
The DNA here is from genome assembly GCA_029206835.1 of Rana muscosa. Classification (NCBI taxonomy): domain Eukaryota; kingdom Metazoa; phylum Chordata; class Amphibia; order Anura; family Ranidae; genus Rana; species Rana muscosa. The sequence goes on from CM055122.1 coordinate 1,215,204,847, forward strand.
GCCCCAAATATTTTTTTGATCACTTTTGTACCTATTACAAGGAACGTAAACATCCCTTGTAATAGGAATATGGCATGACAGGTCCTCTTTACAGTGAGATATGGGGTCAATAAGACCCCACATCTCACCTCTAAGCTGGGAAGCCTGAAAAAAAAAATCCTGGCTTTGATCGTAGCGGTGAGTCGGTAGAAGCACCGGAGGGCTGCGGGGAGGAGGGGGGACATCCCCTCTCGCCTCCCGTAAGAATGATCAAGCGGCGGAACAGCCACTATGATTGTTCTTATAGTGTAGGGAATCGCCGGCTGAAAAAGCTAATATCTGAATGATGCCTGTAGCTGCAAGCATCATTCCGATATCCCTGCACAAAGTCAAGGACGTCATATGACGGCCGGCGGGCGGGAAGTGGTTATTTCAGAGTATTGCCGGGCATTGCGGAGTATTGTCGGGCATTGCAGAGTATTGCCGGGCATTGCGGAGTATTGCCGAGCATTGCAGAGTATTGCAGGGTATTGCCGAGTATTGCAGGGGATTGCGGAATATTGCGGAGTATGGCAAGGTATTGCGGAGTATGGCAAGGTATTGCGGAGTATGGCAAGGTATTGCGGAGTATGGCAGGGTATTGCAGAGTATGGCAGGGTATTGCAGAGTATGGCAGGGTATTGCGGAGTATGGCAGGGTATTGTGGAGTATGGCAGGGTATTGCGGAGTATGGCAGGGTATTGTGGAGTATGGCAGGGTATTGCACAGGGTATTGCACAGGGTATTTCACGGGGTATTGCACGGGGTATTGCACAGGGGGTATTGCACAGGGGGTATTGCACAGAGGGTATTGCACAGAGGTTATTGCAAAGTATTGCGCAGGGTATTGCAGAGTATTGTGCAGGGTATTGCAGAGTATTGTGCAGGGTATTGCAGAGTATTGTGCAGGGTATTGCGCAGGGTATTGCAGAGTATCGCGCAGGGTATTGCAGAGTATTGCGCAGGGTATTGCAGAGTATTGGCAGGGTATTGCAGAGTATTGCGCAGGGTATTGCAGAGTATTTTGCAGAGTATTGCGCAGGGTATTGCAGAGTATCGCACAGGGTATTACAGAGTATTGCACAGGGTATTGAAGAGTATTGCACAGGGTATTGCAGAGTATTGCACAGGGTATTGAAGAGTATTGCACAGGGTATTGCAGAGCATTGCGCAGGGTATTTCAGAGTATTGCACAGGGTATTGCACAGGGATGGCTGAGCAGGGATGGATGGATGACTGGATCTGTGACTGCAATTGTCACAGATCCAGCCCACAGTGCTGCTGACATGATCCACTCTCTCCCCTTGCCTCTCACACTGTACCGATCGGTACAGAGAGGGGAGAGAGGAACCGGCGTAATTCACATGACGCCGGTCTGTTTACAAGTGATTGCTCCGTCATTTGACGGAGCGATCACGTGGTAAATGGCCGCTATCAGCGGCGATTTACCGTGATGCGCCGGGTCCTCTGGACCCGGCGGTCATGGAGATTCCTGTGTGCGTGCCCCAGGGGGCACGCGGGAGCGCGATTCTGGGAGGATGTTATATAACGTCCTCCCAGAGTTAAGCAGCCACCCTGCCGTCGTTATTTGTCGGCAGGCGGTGGTTTAGTGGTTAAAGACACCCAAAGACCTCTTGTTGTTGGGCATTAGTATTTTGTTGAAAAGTTGCACTTACGGGTATGTTTACATGATGTTATTTTATTATTTGGTTAATAAAAATTTGGCTGCTGTGGCCATATAAAACCCATGTCACGCAGTCTGTGTCTTTAATGTTATTGGTAAGGACCAAGGTTGACGAATCCTTTAGTCAAGAGCAGGCCTGAAACAGGATGCCCAGCATTAAGAGAAGGGCCTACATGACTGTGTTTGCAGTCTAGGCTGTAGTTAGGCAGAATAAGTGAGTAGGAAGGCCTACCCGATTGGACAAGAGCAGGGAGTGGTAGGGTGTGGCAGTGTGGTGTAGGGTGGGGTCAATAGGGGTCTTTTTAGAAGGTGGTGTTGACTGAGTGTCAGTTGGAGTTGGGCAGACGAGGATCATCCTCCCCCTCTCTGCCTATATTTCTAGTGCGGACATGTGTCCACATTGACTTCATAGAACTCAATTATTTCCAAGTGTAGCGGGGTCTCTAAATTTAGGTGGGACACCTAATGTGTAAGTATGGGAATAGTGGACCACTTGTGTTCGTGGAGGATTGGATGGTGTAATAATCTCCTTGGCCTCTGGGTGGCGGGGTACCTGAAGGCTCAAGATAGATTTGCCATTACAGTGCTACCCTTTTTGTCCCTTTCCGGAGATGGTACGGCGAGGGCGTGGAACCTGCCGTGGTGTCGATGGTAGGAGATAAAAGGGGGAGACGCCCTAGCCACGAGGTCTTCCGGAAGATCTTCTTCACGCGCCCAGGCACCTTAGGCCTGGGTTCGGGCGGTTCTGGATTCCGGCCCAGGCGCCCTAGGCCTGACCGGAATGGAGTTGGAGTCCATCCCAGGCACCTTCAGCCTGGGGTGAGGTACTATACTAGGAGGCCTGGGGTCCAGTGACTTCGACTGGATCCCGCGAGGGTGGAGACGTCCAAGGGTCCCTGAGGGGGATGGGGCCCATGTCTAAGGTAAGGGGCCGGGGAGGTTACCCATTCAGAGAGTCTGTTCAGAGAGTCTGGAGCAGCATCAACCCAGTGACGGATGGGCCTCTGGTAACTCCCTTGGAGGGACATCTTCCCCTGATAGGGGCCGCAGCGCAGCGAAGGTACTCCTATCTACGTTCTCTTGAGTCGCTGGTAGAGACTCTCAAATTCTAAGTCCTTTCTAGCCAATGCTATAGTAACCGCTGGCGAGATCGCAGTGGTTTATCTAATAACCAGGATAGTGCCTCGACCTGCTCATTTTCCGTATCAAAATGTTATCAAGTCGCAACCAGTTGGCTACTGAATCACTGTTTATTGTGAGATGTACAATAAAGCAAGAGTTGGACTGTGATCGGTGTGTGGAACTCTGGTTGATAGGAGCAGAGGGAAGTGTTGACACAGCGGGACTTGATTCTAGACAAAAGCACATAGGCCTGAGGAAATATCTGGTACTGGCCTTCACCTCACCCACAGCTATGGGGAGGACATGGGCCGTAGCGCATCTCACCATGTCGTGTGACATACCCCTAGTCGGAGGAGATGGGGTGAGGCCGCTACACGTGGGGGCTCGTGAGTCCGGGATGATATGTGTTTTAACTTTGGAAGAAAGAATGGCTGTGTCTGGACTTTGCTGCCTGGAGGAGTTCCGAGCAGGTCGGCCATGTGATTGGCCAAAGTGCATCCCTGCTCAAAGTCCAGCCGTGTGAAGTACTACATGTGGGGGCTTTTATTGCACTGCGCCACGAGGCACCCCGTGACTGTACAGTTCGTGGGCGGAGCTTGATGGAAGCCCACGAAAATGTGCAAGTCATGGGAGGAGTCTGGCCATGTGGAGGAACTCACGTGGAGACTTCGGCGCGTGGTCAGTGCGTGATGGAGCAGCAGACAGTCGGGATGTCCTCAAGCTCCCCGTGGATTCCCGTTCCCTACCCCATGAAGATGACTACGTTCGCTGCTCCCCTTACAGACACGGGGATAAGACTCAGGCCCCGAGGACAGTTGGCTTTGTACTCATGCAGAGACACGGAGGCCCTCGGCGTGATCTGTCCCGGATGCTCGGGACTGGTGGTCCACCTGAAGCCATTCGGGCGTTGCGAGGCATGCAAAGAGTTCTTGTTCGAGGTGTAGCCATCCACAGTAAGGCCCCGGGCCCTTCGCCTCAACAGCCTCACAGGTACCGCTACTCTAGAAGGAGAGATCCAGGCCTTTGTGGAGGTTCCCGTACACACTGACCAGGGTGATGTGACTGCCCAATCAGAGACTGAGAGAGAAAAATCAGAGGATGTTGCTTCGGTCACCACAGATTCTCTGCTCCCACCTCCGAAGAGGAAATTTGGCCTGGTGCAGGCCTCCTGTGGTCGTGGTCGAGCTTCACCCCGTCGCTTGCCTGGCCTGGATGGATCCGGTTGGAAGAGTCCTGGACGTCCCAGTTCTACAAAAGGTCACGGTGAGCCAGGGGCTGGGACTGTGGTGGTGGTTGGAGGTGTCGGGGGTCCACAGTCGGTGGAGCCCGCAAGGGAGGGTAGTACCACGTCTACCAGAGACTACCTTCCCGCCAGAGATGTATGACACCTCCGACCTAGAGTCGCTGTCAGATTGTGAAGATGACAGGGAGATTGATGAACTGTTTCATCGGAAGGGCTGGGACAAACGCCCATTGCCTGTGTTACGTGTACCGCAGGATTCCCCTATGTCAATAGGAGACAGCACGCCCCGGGTACAAGCCCCGGAGTCTACGAGGAAGTCTAGTCCTCAAAGTGCCTTCCCACAATCTACAACATCGCCCGTCTTGGTGGCGGGGATGCAGCGAGCCTCACTACGAGCACCGAGAGAAAAGCCATCAGAGGTAGTGAAAGTACCTCAGCACCCGGAGGCCATCGTTCATCCCGGAGAAGGTGAGCGGGAAGCCATGCCTCCTTTGGCCAGATTGCAACGACTTTTCTCACAGAGAGTCGCCCGTGAGTATGGGTGGGAATATCCCTACTTGCCTCGGGACTTACTTTTTGAAGTTGAGGTCATACGCCAGAGATGGTATGACGAATTTGTTTGGGAAAAGCTCAAAGTACCCCATGCACGAAGATATTTGTCCTGTTCGCCACCCGTGTCGAAAAAGTTTCGGGACTGCAGAGCAGACTGGATGTGGGGCCGCCATATCCACGCAGACAAGGTGCGCATCTGCAGGAAAGATGGAGAGGATGCTGACTATTCAATTGAGGTTTTTGATAAACATCTGAAGCCCTTGTTCTTGCCTGACCCGAGGTTCTATTTGTGAGAAGAGACTCACTTGTTGTTTCCTTTCCTAAATCTTCTAGAAGTGTTCTTGCCGGAGCATTCGAACTGTGCCCTAGTTTTTTTGATTTGGGCTTTTGTTTTCTACTCTTTGGAGGAATGAGAGCAGTTTTTGTTTTGTTCTCTCTTCTTCACGGCTCAAAGACAGACTTTGGGGTAGAATTAGTGTAGGGACGCAGGAAGAATGAAGATTGCACCAAGTGTCATTACCGCGGCACTGTCACCAGGTGGCAGTGTTGTGCAACGGCTGTTTGTTTTTTTACACGCGCATCACTTTACTCATTGGAGCAAATGGGTCTATTGGCTGATGGACCCATTCATTCCAAATTAACACAAAAATGTCAGGATGTGGCTTTTCTTGTGTGTTGTTTTTTTTTCCCTTCTGCAGGAGATTCGTCTGTCAAGGATGCTGAGTATGGGGTGGTTCTTAGACAGTGAAGGGAGGGAATGTATATGTGTACATGATAGATGTTTTTAGGGAAAAGTTTTATTGTTTTATATTCCCTTTCCCCTTTGAGCAGGTCTTGGTATGGTTGAGGTTCAAAAATTTAGGGATAGCCTCTGGGGCTAGGCTTGTGTCATCACTCCATGGGAGACATGGGTTTGCACCAGACGCTGGGGACCAGCGTCAAATCACAGGGGGGAGTATGTAGCGGAGTCTCTAAATTTAGGTGGGACACTTAGGTGTGTAAGTATGGGAATAGTGGACCACTTGTGTTCGTGGAGGATTGGATGGTGTAATAATCTCCTTGGCCTCTGGGTGGCGGGTTACCTGGAGGCTCAAGGTAGATTTGCCATTACAGTGCTACCCTTTTTGTCCCTTTCCCGAGATGGTACGGCGAGGGCGGGGAACCTGCTGTGGTGTCGATGGGAGGAGATAAAAGGGGGAGACGCCCTAGCCATGAGGTCTTCCGGAGGATCTTCTTCACGCGCCCAGGCACCTTAGGCCTGGGTGCGGGCGGTTCTGGATTCCGGCCCAGGCACCCTGGGCCTGACCGGAATGGAGTTGGAGTCCATCCCAGGCACCTTCAGCCTGGGGTGAGGTACTATACTAGGAGGCCTGGGGTCCAGTGACTTCGACTGGATCCCGTGAGGGTGGAGACGTCCGAGGGTCCCTGAGGTGGATGGGGCCCATGTCTGAGGTGAGGAGGCCGGGGAGGTTACCCATTCGAAGAGTCTGGAGCAGCATCAACCCAATGACGGATGGGCCTCTGGTAACTCCCTTGGAGGGACATCTTCCCCTGATAGGGGCCGCAGCGCAGCGAAGGTACTCCTATCTACGTTCTCTTGAGTCGCTGGTAGAGACTCTCAAATTCTAAGTCCTTTCTAGCCAATGCTATAGTAACCGCTGGCGAGATCGCAGTGGTTTAGCTAATAACCAGGATAGTGCCTCGACCTGCTCATTCCCCGTATCAAAATGTTATCAAGTCGCAACCAGTTGGCTACTGAAGCACTGTTTATTGTGAGATGTACAATAAAGCAAGAGTTGGACTGTGATCGGTGTGTGGAACTCTGGTTGATGGGAGCAGAGGGAAGTGTTGACACAGCAGGACTTGATTCTAGACAAAAGCACATAGGCCTGAGGAAATATCTGTTACTGGCCTTCACCTCACCCACAGCTATGGGGAGGACATGGGCCATAGCGCATCTCACCCTGTCGTGTGACATACCCCTAGACGGAGGAGATGGGGTGAGGCCGCTACACAAGTTATCTTGTGAATCTACCCATCTAAACCATATTTTATTAAATATTTTTGGAAAACCACAAGCATTCCATATAAAGGCAGGGCTGGGTCAATAAGTTTTTTCCATGACTCAATACCAACCCGGTCAGAGTGAATCCACTGGATCATTATCACCTTCCTTGCATAGAAGCATAGTATAAAAAGAAATGGTCTTGTGACAGCATCCAATTCCTCATCGTTTATCAGACCCAGTAAACATCTCTCCAGGCTGCAAATATTGTGCAAGTCAAAACTGTCTGCGATAAAGGTTGTAACCTGAGACCAGAAGGGCCACACTTTGTCATAATACCAAACCATATGTATAAATTAACCCTCTGCATTTTTACACATATGACATAGGGAATTCTTTCTCTTCCCCATGTTTAACAGGCATAGTGGTGTGAAGTATGTTTATTGGAGGTATTTAATTTTAATCATCTTATACTTAGATGAGATACGTAAATGGATATGGAGTTATGGATCCATAACTCTTGGGTTAAATCTGACAGAGCATCCGCCCATCATTCCCATGCATGTCCACTGCTGTTCTGGCCAGTAAGAGTCAGAAAGCTATAATATTAAGATACCAGCTTAGAATGATCTGAGGATGATCTGAGAATAATAACATTCATTCTAATCAAGTGGTTTGTAAGGACACCTCCCCCCAAACTGAAGATTTGCCATGTCTCTGAATTGAATGTATTGGAAGGACCAGGAGACCAGTACCCCTTTTCTCGGAAGGAAACAAAAATATTACCTTTATACAGTTGCTGAGCATTTTTAAAGTGGTTGTAAACCCAAATATATATTTGTTTTAAAAAGAATAGCCTGCAAGAGAAAGGCATAATGAGCTAGTATGACTAGCATACTAGCTCATTATGCATTACTTACCTTAGATCGAAGCCCCCGAAGCCATCCTCGTCTCCCCCTCCGGCCGCAGACATCGCTCCGGGAAGGTTACTCCTGGTATCGCCGCTCCGGTGCTCTGATTGGCCGGAGCGGTGATGACATCACCACGCATGCGCGCGGGAGCCGTCAAAGCCGGCATTATCCATTGATAAAACAGGCATTGACAGTGTGGCAGCGCCGTTGTCTACGGCGCGCATGCGCCATAGACAACGGTGCATTCATTTTTGGAAAATATCTCCTAAACCACGTAGGTTTAGGAGATATTGCAAGCACCTACAAGTAGGCCTTAATCTAGGCTTACCTGTAGGTGCAAGTTGCATAAGTGGGTTTACAACCACTTTAATATCATATTGTGTCAACCAATGACCCCCTTCCACGGTATAGAATTCTTGCAATAGTGGGTTGAACCATAGGAGACCATTAGGTGACCTGGACAAAGGAGCATCCCCCACCACCTTGGTAGCCAGGTTAAAGATTTTCCAGGAAAGCAGCAATCATCTCAACCCCCGTGATCGGGAAGGTCATCAGTGACGTGTCACGTGTAGCCACACCCCCTAACAGTAAGAATCACTCCCTAGTACTGACTTAACCACTTCAGCACCACCTAGTGGTTAACCCCTTCACTGCCAGTGTCATTTTCACAGTAATCACTGCATTTTAATAGCACTGATCGCTGTAAAAATTACAATGGTCCCAAAAATGTGTCAAAAGTGTCCGATGTGTCTGCCATAATGTTGCAGTCATGATAAAAATCACTGATCGCCGTCATTACTAGTGTAGCGCTACCCCCAGTTAAGAGAGCCGCTGGTTTGTTTTCTCGGGTCCTGTATACAGTGGGGATCGAAAGTTTGGGCACCGCAGGTAAAAATGTGTATTAATGTGAATAACAAAGCCAAGGAAAGATGGAAAAATCTCCAAATGGCATCAAATTACAGATTAGACATTCTTATAATATGTCAAAAAAAGTTAGATTTTATTTCCATCATTTACACTTTCAAAATTACAGAAAACAAAAAAATGGCGTCTGCAAAAGTTTGGGCACCCTGCAGAATTTATAGCATGCACTGCCCCCTTTGCAAAGCTGAGACCTGCCAGTGTCATGGATTGTTCTCAATCATCGTCTGGGAAGACCAGGTGATGTCAATATCAAAGGTTTTAAATGGCCAGACTCATCTGACCTTGCCCCAACAATCAGCACCATGGGTTCTTCTAAGCAGTTGTCTAGAAAACTGAAACTGAAAATAGTTCACGCTCACAAAGCTGGAGAAAGCTATAAGAAGATAGCAAAGCCTTTTCAGATGTCAATATCCTCTGTTCGGAATGTTATTAAGAAATGGCAGTCATCAGGAACAGTGGAAGTTAAAGCAAGATCTGGAAGACCAAGAAAAATATCAGACAGAACAGCTCGCAGGATTGTGAGAAAAGCAATTCAAAACCCACGTTTGACTGCACGATCCCTCCAGAAAGATCTGGCAGACACTGGAGTTGTGGTACACTATTCCACTATAAAGAGATACTTGTACAAATATGGTCTTCATGGAAGAGTCATCAGAAGAAAACCTCTTCTACGCCCTGACCACAAAAATCAGCGTTTGAACTTTGCAAATGAACATATAGACAAGCCTGAGGCATTTTGGAAACAAGTTCTGTGGACCGATGAGGTTAAAATAAAACTTTTTGGCCGGAATGAGCAAAGGTACGTTTGGAGAAGAAAGGGCACAGAATTTAATGAAAAGAACCTCTGTCCAACTGTTAAGCATGGGGGTGGATCAATCATGTTTTGGGGTTGTATTGCAGCCAGTGGCACAGGGAACATTTCACGAGTAGAAGGAAAACTGGATTCAATAAAATTTCAGCAAATTTTGGATGGTAACTTGATGCCATCTGTGAAAAAGCTGAAGTTAAAGAGAGGATGGCTTCTACAAATGGATAATGATCCTAAACACACCTCAAAATCCACAGGGGATTACATCAAGAGGCCTAAACTGAAGGTTTTGCCATGGCCTTCACAATCTCCTGACCTCAACATTATTGAAAACCTATGGATAGACCTTAAAAGAGCAGTGCGTGACAGACAGCCCAGAAATCTCAAAAGAACTGGAAGACTTTTGTAAGGAAGAATGGGCAAAGATACCTCAAACAAGAATTGAAAGGCTCTTGGCTGGCTACAAAAAGCGTTTACAAGCTGTGATACTTGCCAAAGGGGGCAGTACAAGATATTAACTGCAGGGTGCCCAAACTTTTGCAGACGCCATTTTTTTGTTTTCTGTAATTTTGAAAGTGTAAATGATGGAAATAAAATCTAACTTTTTTGGACATATTATAAGAATGTCTAATCTGTAATTTGATGCCATTTGGAGATTTTTCCATCTTTCCTTGGCTTCGTTATGCACATTAATACACATTTTTTCCTGGGGTGCCCAAACTTTCGATCCCCACTGTACAGCACCGCCAACCCCCGGCAATCTGACTCGACCCACTCTGGCACAGATAGCTTCCTATCACTCTCAGGTGTATGATACTTAACAGTTCCTAAATAGACAAACAACACTCTGAGGCAGGAATATGAATAAGTAATAGCTTTACTATAAAATGGTGGCATAAAACATGACATGCAACCCTTACATGGGTCTGCAGAACCCAGTATCAACCAATGCTACAGAGGCAGCACTATAATATGGCGCCGCGCAGTATCCACCACGCGGAGCTATTATGGCATGCGCGCCCTATGACACAGCAACACAAACTTTATAACTTTCCCCACCTATGTCAGGCCTGACAGTGTATGAAATAGTCCCCTTTCCCTAAGGGAGTAAGATTTTCTTCACCGGCCAGCTTTCGTTGGTGCACTTGATAAAATGAACAAATTGTAATCCAAAAAGGTGGTAACTCGTAGCAGCAGTATGCAAACAGGGGGGGGGGGGGTAGGCACTTCAACTCTGTCCCAACTACCGGACCCCCAAGGAACACTGGTGAGTGAACAGTGGGCCTAGGCAGTCTATAGGCCTGAATATAACTCAGTCTATGGATATGGGTAGGTGCCCGCTCACCGTTCCAGGCGCGATCACAGCCTGGGTCTTCCACCGCGTGTGTCCGTCGCACACAGCGTCTGCAACCGATCGGGTCCCCGATCCAACTGGAGTCCTACACTGATGGCCCAGGATCCACCCAGGCTCCGCAGGACGGTGAAAGGCTCTTCGGACTTCGGGTAAGGCCTTAGGCTTCAGGCCTTACCCCACAGCAGATCCGCGCAGGATGACTTGTTGCTTGAAGCGCGTTGTCCCAAGAGAGCGAGCTTCCCCCCGCCTCCCTCTTAAGTAACCTCTCCCATGAGTCTCTGCGGCGGAATCTCCGCCCTGAGGCTGAATGGGGCTCTGGGTACTGTAGTCCTGGGGCCTTAAAGGAGACCCCGCTACACACTCCCCCCACTTGAACTCTTTGGTCCCCAAAGATAACATAATCTCCAACTACAGATCTCACAACATCCATCAATCCTTCATATGATGTCGGCAGAGGAAATTCCCACCAAAAACGAGGCAGTGAACTCCTCTGCCCACAGGACACATTAACATTAGTATCCTGCCTAACTGTGCCAGAGAGTGAGCTGGGGCTGCCTCCCATCAAATAAACAGCGGGAGGGTCATGGTCTTCCATACTCCTTCTAGCAGTGACTACAGTGTCTTCCGCACTTTCACCCATCTGTGGGTAGGTTAGTCTCCTGGGAGGTTTTATTGCCCTCCGCTTCCTCTGTCCTCTTGGGCTTCCTGTTGGAGCAGACTCTTCTTCTGTTGCTAACTCAGGACTTCCCCCTTCCTCGGGAACATCCGGCTCCGGAGCAGGAAGGTACATGGCTTCTCTTGAATCTTCCTTTACAGAGGGTTCACTGGCACTTTCCCAAGCATCCAACCAAGGACAGGAAGGGATAAACTCTGTTGCTTCTGCATTCAGTATGGAGTTCCGTAAGGATGATGGGCACCCGGTTGACTCCTTCACCGGGGCCCGCTGAAGTTTTCCGGCGGCTTGCGGTTGTTCATCTTCCTCTTTTTGGGACTGAAACACACTCTGGCCGCGTGACCAACTCCTCCACAGTTGAAACAGATCATATCCCCCCTATCTTCCAGGGATGCGGGTGCTGAAGTATTTGGAAACAACTCCTTCCTTGGGCTGTTCCTCTCAGGTACCCTTGACTCCTTTTCCATCAGGGAGGTCAACATTCCCAGCACTTGGGACATCTGTGACTTTAAGGTATCCACCTCTGCGTCTCTTTCTAAGGTCGTGGCGGCCCTGACCATCACTGGATGGGGCTGCACCAGCTCAACTGGTTGGCTCCTTTTCTTCTCCTCCAGCATAGCTTCTTCTTCTCTGACTACTCGGATCAAGTCAGGGTACTCCAGGCTCTTCCCGTCCTGTCTTGTACGTAGCGCCAGTGCGATGGGATCCAGGGGTTGAGATCCTCTCATGATGGTCGGGCCTCATCCACCTTCTTCGGGTCAATCCCCTTCTTTAGGATCATCTTGTGCAGTATTTTATCTAGGCGCATCATAAACCCTGGATAGCTTCTCCCCTGCCTTCTGGTAGCAGTGCTCTAGTTGGTAGGTAAGCTCAGTGATCTTTTCTGTTCCTCCAAACACATTCTGCAGAATGTCTAGATAGTCTTGCACAACACAGTCTTTCTTGCTCATCTTAAGGTTGCTTATGACCTCTAGGGCAGGCCCCTTTAAGCTCTCAGCAATTCTCTGCTTCTTTCTGTGGTCTGGGACTTCCCACTCCTCTAAGGCCTGAGTAGCGCCATCTAACCACTCCTCAAATCCTTCCTCTCCTGAAGGTACAGGCTTCCTTCCTGAAAACATTCTAAGCTTCCGGTATCCTGACGTTTGGTAATCCGCAGGATCTTTCTTAGCGCGCTATGATTTCCCCTAGGACCGCGCATAATTCTGTGCTGAGAGCTCCCTGTGGCGACCCAGGATTCATCTCTGTCTTGACATCTTTTAAGTCGGGTGGAGCGCGTATTAACTTAAAGTTTTGTTTATCCGCCGTTTCTATGCTCGGCTTCTTGAAGTCTTCTGGGACTCCATCCTTCCACTTCACCAGTACATATGTCATGGGAGGTTCTGATCTGACATCCACTATGTATGCTTTTTGTTGCGGGGACAGTGACACCACTAACTGTTTCACTGCATCATCTTGCCAGGTCCCTGCAAGTTCTATGATCAGTACTTCATGTGGATCTGTTTTTACTACTGCGCACCACTTTGCTATTTCTAGTGGGTCCATGCTGGTACCTTTTGGCTGCTATTTGCTGCAACAGAATCCCGGACTCAAGAGCCCCCACGTGTAGCGCTACCCCCAGTTAAGAGAGCCGCTGGTTTGTTTTCTCGGGCCCTGTATACAGCACCGCCAACCCCCGGCAATCTGACTCGACCCACTCTGGCACAGTTAGTCTAGGGATAGCTTCCTATCACTCTCAGGTGTATGATACTTAACAGTTCCTAAATAGACAAACAACACTCTGAGGCAGGAATATGAATAAGTAATAGCTTTACTATAAAATGGTGGCATAAAACATGACATGCAACCCTTACATGGGTCTGCAGAATCCAGTATCAACCAATGCTACAGAGGCAGCACTATAATATGGCGCCGCGCAGTATCCACCACGCGGAGCTATTATGGCATGTGCGCCCTCTGACACAGCAACACAAACTTTATAACTTTCCCCACCTATGTCAGGCCTGACAGTGTATGAAATAGTGCCCTCTCCCTAAGGGAGTAAGATTTTCTTCACCGGCCAGCTTTCGTTGGTGCACTTGAAAAAATGAACAAATTGTAATCCAAAAAGGTGGTAACTCGTAGCAGCAGTATGCAAACAGGGGGGGGGGGTAGGCACTTCAACTCTGTCCCAACTACCGGACCCCCAAGGAACACTGGTGAGCGAACAGTGGGCCTAGGCAGTCTATAGGCCTGAACATAACTCAGTCTATGGATATGGGCAGGTGCCCGCTCACCATTCCAGGCGCGATCCCAGCCTGGGTCTTCCACCGCGTGTGTCCGTCGCACACAACGTCTGCAACTGATCGGGTCCCCGATCCAACTGGAGTCCTACACTGACGGTCCAGGATCCACCCAGGCTCCGCAGGACGGTGAAAGGCTCTTCGGACTTCGGGTAAGGCCTTAGGCTTCAGGCCTTACCCCACAGCAGATCCGCGCAGGATGACTTGTTCTTTGAAGCGCGTTGTCCCAAGAGAGCGAGCTCCCCCCCGCCTCCCTCTTAAGTAACCTCTCCCATGAGTCTCTGCGGCGGAATCTCCGCCCTGAGGCCGAATGGGGCTCTGGGTACTGTAGTCCCGGGGCCTTAAAGGAGACCCCGCTACACAAGTAAAAAAAAAAACTATTAATAAAAATGCCATAAAACTATCCCCTATTTTGTAGACTTTTGCGCAAACCAAAAATATGTAGAAGAATACGTATCGGCCTAAACTGAGGAAAAAAATAGTTTTTTTTATATTTTTTTGGGGATATATATTATAGCAAAAAGTAAAAAATATCGATTTTTTTTTCAAAATTGCCACCATATTTTTGTTTATAGGGCAAAAAATAAAAAACGTAGAGGTGATCAAATACCACCAAAAGAAAGCTCTATTTGTGGGAAAAAAAATACGTAAATTTTGTTTGGGAGCCACGTCGCACGACTGCGCAATTGTCAGTTAAAGCGACGCAGTGCCGAATCGCAAAAAGTGGCCTGGTCTTTGACCAGTGAAATGGTCCGGGGCTGAAGTGGTTAAAGTGAAAAAAGAAAAGTGAAATATTCCTTTAAATATCATACCTGGGGGGTGTCTATAGTATGCCTGTAAAAGTGCCACGTGTTTCCCTTGTTTAGAACAGTCCCTGCACAAAATTACATTTCTAAAGGAATAAAAGTCATTTAAAACTGCATGCAGCTTTAATGTAATGTCGGGCCCCGGCTAGGGATGAGCCGAACACCCCCTGGTTCGGTTCGCACTAGAACCTGCGAATGGACCGAAAGTTCACGCAAACTATCAAACCCTGTTAAAGTCTATGGGACTCGAATGTTCGGAATCAAAAGTGCTAATTTTAAAGGCTAATCTGCAAGTTATTGTCCTAAAAAGGGTTTGGGGACCCGGGTCCTGCCCCAGGGGACATGTATCACTGCAAAAAGAAGTTTTAAAAACGGACGTTTTTTTCGGGAGCAGTGATTTTAATGATGCATAAAGTGAAAAAAAAAGTGAAATATTCCTTTAAATTCCGTACTTGGGAGGTATCTATAGTATGCCTGTGAAGTGCCACGTGTTTCCCGTGTTTAGAACTGTCCCTGCACAAAATGACATTTCTAAAGGAAAAAAAGTCATTTAAACTGCTTGCAGCTTTAATGGAATGTCTGGTCCCGGCAATATGGATGAAAATCATTGAGAAAAATGGCATGGGTACCCCCACCCCCCCCCCCCCAGCCCATTACCAGCCCCTTTGGGTCTTGTATGGATATTAAGGGGAATCCCGCACCCAAATTAAAAAAAGGAAAGGCGTTGGGCCCCCAAGCCCTATATACTCTGAACAGCAGTATACAGGCAGTGCCAACAAGACAGGGACTGTAGGTTTGTTGTTACGTAGAATCTGTTTGTAATTTTGAACTGGTACATTTTGAAAGTGTAGCTGCAGCCAAAAAATCTATTTTTAAGCTTTTTGGAAAACACGGGGAAGGGTTATCACCCCTGTAACATTTGTTTTGCTGTCTGTGCACCTGTTCAGAACATTTCACCTCACTTTCCGTCCCAATGACAAATGATTTTTGAAAATTTGGGGTTTTTAGTGAAACAAGGATTAAGCATCAGTGGAGAGGAGACACCTTTTTCCCATATTAACTCTTACAGGAGAGAATTACCCTTCCTAGGGGTAGATTTCCTCTCACTTCCTGTTGTCTCCTTCCGTTTGCAAGTAGGAGTCGTTTGTAAGTTGGATGTTTGAAAGTAGGGGCCTGCCGTATATACTCTGCAGAAATTTGTCCCTTAGGTGTTGTTGCTGCCACAACACTGTAAGCCCTCACAGTTACTCTTGGTGGGCGCTGGAACGCCCTGCTGTGAACTATTATATCAAGAATTGTAATTACATGCCATTGTTGAACAGTGGTAGGAAAAATTGGGCCTTTGGTGGTGGTGCTGGTGCCACAACACTGTAAGTCCTCATAGTTACTCTTAGTGGACGCAGGAATAGGCCCAGCTGTGAAATATTAGATCAAGAATTGTAATTACATTCAACAGGGGCATAACAATTGGGCCTTAGGCACTGGTGCCACAACACTGCAACCCCTCACAGATACTCTAGTTGGAGCGCAGGAATGAGCCCTGCTGTAAAGTATTGCATCAAAATTTTTATTTACACGCCCCTGTTAAACAGGGGCTGAAAAATTGGGCCTTAGGCACTGGTGCTGATGCCACAACACTGCAACCCCTCACAGATACTGTACTTGGGGTGCAGGAATAAGCCCTGCTGCAAAGTATTGCATCAAAAATTTTAATTACACGCCCCTGTTAAACAGGGGCTGAAAAATTGGGCCTTAGCCACTGGTGGCGGTGTCCAGAACCAAAAATGTTCTTACAAGCTATCAGCATGATCATTGAGGAGGAAGAGGATAGTCACTCAGCATAACAGGATAGTCACTCAGCATCAGCAAAGGCAGTCTTGAAGGGATCTGACATTTAAAAAAAAAAAATTTGGTTACATCAGCATCAGGTGCTTGGTAGCTGCTGGTGATCCAAGACTGATTCATTTTTTATGAAGGTCAGTCGATCGACCAAGTCGGTGGACAGGCGCACCCTGTGATCTGTTACTAAGCCTCCAGCAGCACTGAATGTGTGTTCCGAAAGAACGCTGGATGCAGGACAGGCCAGTAGCTCAATTGCATACTGTGCAAGCTCTGGCCAGTGATCCATCCTCAAGACCCAGTAACCCAGAGGATTTTCGGTGGGAAAGGTGTCCAAGTCTGATCTTGCCCCTAGGTATTCCTGCACCATGTAAAACAGATGCTGGCGATGGTTGCTGGAACCGATCATACCTTGGGGCTGCGGCCTAAAAAAATTGTCTGAACGCATCTGTCAGACAGCCACCTTCTCCACCGCTCCTTCTTTGACTGACCGAAGCCTCAGCAACACGTTGTTCAGGACCAGGAATTTATAACCTCCCAGTCTCTGGGAACACGTTGCACAGACCTTTCTGCAAGGCCTCCCAAAGATGTTTCATCCTCTGCTCCCTCTGCGACGGCAAGATAAAGTCTGCAACCTTACCCTTGTAACGTGGATCAAGGAGGGTTGCCAGCCAATAATGATCCCTCTCCTTGATAGCACGAATACGAGGATCCTTCCGCAGGCTTTGCAGGATCAGTGAGGCCATGCAGCGTAGGTATGCTGAGGCATTCGGTCCGGAGTCCTCTGAGTCACTCAGGATGACATGATCCGCAGCCACCTCCTCCCAGCCACGTACAAGTCCATGGGTGTCTTGGGACTGTAATTGATCCCTTGAAGACTGTTGCTGATGCTGAGTGCTAGGCTCCACCTCCATGCTGACACAATCCTCCTCCTCCTCCTCCTCGTTCTCTTCCTGTGTGATAGGCGGGCCAGCAGGAACACTGTCTGCATAAAGGGGGCCTTGAGAGGTAAGGAAGTCCTCCTCTTCCTCCCTCTGTTCTGCCTCAAGTGCCCTATCCATTATTCCACACAGCGTGTGCTCCAACAGGTGGACAAGAGGGACAGCGTCACTGATGCATGCACTGTCACTGCTCACCATCCTCGTGGCCTCCTCAAATGGTGACAGGACAGTGCATGCATCCCTGATCATGACCCACTGGCGTGGCAAAAAAAATCCAAGCTCCCCTGACTCTGTCCTGGTGCCATATTGGCACAGATATTCATTGATGGCCCTCTGCTGCGTGTGCAGCTGCTGCAGCATGGCCAACATTGAGTTCCACCTGCGGTTCCACAGCGGTTCTTGGGCAGGTTAAATTCCTTTTGCAAGTCAGCCAGCCGAACAATGGCATTATATGACCGGCGGAAATGCACACAGACTTTCCTGGCCTGCCTCAGGACATCCTGTAAGCCCGGGTACCTGCCCAAGAACCGCTGCACCACCAAGTTAAGGACGTGAGCCAAAAAGGACACATGGGTCAGGTGTCCCTGTCGGAGGGCGGAGAGGAGGTTGGTGACATTGTTGGAAACAACCATTCCTGGCTTAAGCTGGCATGGCGTCAACCACCTCTGAGCCTGCCCCTGCAGAGCTGACAGAATCTCTGCCCCAGTGTTGCTCCTGTCCCCCAAGCACACCAGCTCAAGCACTGCATGACATCTCTTTGCCTGCGTACTTGCATAGCCCCTTGAACGCCTATGGAGCACCGCTGGTTCCGAGGACAAAGCACAGGAAGAGGCCATAGAGGAAGAAAAAGAGGAGGGGGTGGAGGAGAGGGGTGTGTCAGAATCACCAGTAGTAGCATTTTGGAGGCGTGGTGGCGGAACAACCTCCAAAACTATTGCACCTTGTCCTGCATCCTTCCCAGCTGCCAGCAGAGTCACCCAATGTGCCGTAAAAGATAGGCAACCTGCTACAGAGGAACCGCACATTCCACAAACTCACGGAAGGGGGCAGAGTCTACCAACTGAAAACGCAGCAGTTGAACTGCTAGGAATTTAGCCAAGCTAGCATTCAACCGCTGGGCATGTGGATGGCTGGGAGCGAACTTCTTTCGGCGGTGCAGCAGCTGGGGCAGGGAAATTTGCCTGGTACAATCTGACGTTGGTGTACCGATAGCAGATTGCCCGCAAGTACTTGGCTGTGACACTCCTAATTCTACACCTTCATTCCTCTCAGTGCAGGTTTCAGAGAGGACTGAAGGTATAGTGAGGTTGGAGATCCCAGCTGATGAGGAGCAAGGAGAGGTCCACTTTGTTCTTTGGTGTGGGTCTTTTAGGTATGCTTGCCAACGAACTGCATGGCAGGTCGACATATGTCTGATCAAGCATGTGGTGCCCAAGCGGGTGATGTTTTGGCCACGTGAGATACGCCTGAGACATATGTTGCAAATAGCAGCGCTGCGATCTGATGCACTCGTCTCAAAAAAGGCCCACACCAAAGAACTTTTGGAATAACGCGCAGAGACAGCAGCGGCCTGCACATGCAGAGCTCTGCGGTGTGATGCTGTCGGTGTGCTGCCCTTAAGCTGGCCCCTGGAGGGCACCCTGCCTCATTGGAAATGTGCCTTTTCATCCTCCTCCTCTCTCCTATCAGGCACCCATGTAGAGTCCGTGACTTCATCATCCCCTCCCTCCTCATCACTGTAGCAAACCTGGCAGTATGCTGCAGCTGGGGGAACATGACTGCCAGATTGCTGTCCTTCTTGGGCATCCCCTCTCTCTGGGCTCACGTTACTGCCTTCCTCTAGCTGGGTACCATCATTGGAGCCTTCAAAACGCTGGGCATCCTCCTGGAGCATGTGGTCAAACAGTTTCGGGGGACTCCTCAGGAGGATATGGTGGGGCTAGGGAAGGAGTGACTGATGCCATTGAGCCGAGTCTTCGGCATGTTGCGGCTCAACACGGCCAGCTGCCAAAAAAAAGGACACGTGCTGATGAGGTTGCACCCTGTCCACGACCAGCACTGTTGCCTCTAGACACAGAGCCTGCTTGCCCTCTTTTATTGGCTCGTGAATGTCTGCCTCTCCTTGTTGTCCTTCCAGACATACTAATGGCCTGCAGGGAGATGTAGCTGCACAAAGCTGGGATGTATATATATACTGATTATACTGCAGCTAGCAGGCTTAAAACAAAATACTGCAGCTCCCTGCCTGTATTTGTATGAGAACACCAGCAATTGTATTCAGGTAAGCTTTAGGTGCACACTGTGCAAAGGACACTAAATTAAAATACTGCAGCTCCCTGCCTGTATTTGTATGAGAACACCAGCATTTGTATTCAGGTAAGCTTTAGGTGCACACTGTGCAAAGGACACTAAAACAAAATACTGCAGCTCCCTGCCTGTATTTGAATGAGAACACCAGCAATTGTATTCAGGTAAGCTTTAGGTGCACACTGTGCAAAGGACACTAAAACAAAATACTGCAGCCCCCTGCCTGTATTTGTATGAGAACACCAGCAATTGTATTCAGGTAAGCTTTAGGTGCATACTGTGCAAAGGACACAGTACACTAAGTGAAAATACTGCAGCTAGCACAATCACCTGCCTGCCTGTCACTGTCAGTATATTACAAAGAGAATAACAGGAACGGATCTAGCTAAACTGAATACAGTGTATAAATATATATACAACACCTAGGATGCATAAATATCCTCTACACTCTGTAACTGAAGCTAACTGACTCGCCTGCCTGCGAATTTGGCGCGAACGGTCCATAATGTTCGAGGTACATTTTGTAAGTGTAGCTCTAGCCCAAAAATCTATTTACATTTTTTTGGAAAACATAGGGAAGGGTTATCACCCCTGTAACATTTGGTTTGCTGTCTGTGCCCCTGTTCAGAAGATTTCACCTCACTTTTTGTCCCAATGACAAATGGATTTTGAAAAATTAAGGTTTTTAAAATTGGATTAGCAAAACACTGCCTGAAGTTTACTAGACAAATTACACCAGGAATGGCCTGCAGTCAGGTATAGGCTTGGCTACAGTACAATGCAGTGGATATATATGTAGGAAACAGTATATATTTTATGCACTGCAGATCACTGAATCACCTGCCTGGCCTGCCTGCCTGAAAGTGTATTTTAATACAGACACAAGGAATGGCTTGCAGTCAGGTGTAGGCTTGGCTACAATACAATGCAGTGGATATATATGTAGGAGACAGTATATATTTTATGCACTGCAGATCACTGAATCACCTGCCTGGCCTGCCTGCCTGAAAGTGTATTTTAATACAGACACCAGGAATGGCCTGCAGTCAGGTATAGGCTTGGCTACAGTACAATGCAGTGGATATATATGTAGGAGACAGTATATATTTTATGCACTGCAGTGCAGATCACTGAATTACCTGCCTGGCCTGCCTGCCTGAAAGTGTATTTTAATATGGACACCAGGAATGGCCTGCAGGCAGGCATAGGCTTGGCTAGACTAGAATGCAGTGGGTATATATGTAGGTGACAGTATATATTTTATGCACTGCAGATCACCGAATCAACTGCCTGCCTGAAAGTGTATTTTAGAAACAGTAAACCAGGAATGGTCTGCAGTGAGATCTAGCTGCACAGGATACAGTGTATATATATGTAGCGGGGGTCTAAATCTAGGGGGTACACCTGGGTGGTAGTATGACCCAGGTGTGTATAAATCATAAGAGTATTTGGACCATTTTCAGTCGTGGAGGACTTTGGTGGTGTACTATTCTCCTTGGCCTGGGGTGGCGGTGTTCCCACAGGTCGAGGTAGAATCACTGCCGCAGTGCTGTCCTTTTTGTCCCGTTCCGGCGGTGGTACAGCGGGGGCGGAGAACCTGCTGTGGCGTCACGGGAGGAGATAAAGGGGAGAGACGCCCTCGCCACGAGGTCTTCTGCATCCGGCGCCCAGGCACCTTAGGCCTGGGTGCGGTCGGTCCGGAGTTCCAGCCCAGGCGCCCATGGCCTGGTCGGAGCAGTGTTGGCGTCCACCTCAGGCACCTTAAGCCTGGGGTGAGGTACTACACCGGAGGCCTGGGGCCCAGTGACTTCGACTGGGCTCCGCAAGGGTGGATGAGTCCGAGGGACCCTGAGGTGGATGGGGCCCATGTCTGAGGTGAGGAGGCCGGAGAGGTTACCCGTCTGAAGAGCCCGGGGCAGCATCAACCCGGTGACGGAGGGGCCTCTGGTAACTCCCTTGGAGGGACATCTTCCCCCTGACAGGGGCCACAACGCAGCGAAGGTACTCCAGTTCATGTTCCCCAGAGTCGCTGGTAGAGACTCAAAGGCTTCATGTTTTTCTCTTTAGCCGATGGCTATAGCAACCGCTGGTGAAACCACAGTGGTTTAGTTTATTACCAGGACAGTGCCTCGACCTGCTCACCCTACCATGTTGAACTGTTTATGGGTCCCAATCAGTCGGCTGACAAAGAACTGTTTAATTGTGTGCTACAATAAAACAAGTGTTGGATCCTTATCGGTGTGTGGTACTCTGGTTAATGGGAGCGAAGGAAAGTGTCAGCACAGAAGGACTTGGTATTCCTGCAGAAACACACAGGCCCGAGGAAAACAATAGGTACTGGCCTTCACCTCACCCGCTGCAATGGGGAGGACATGAGCCGTAGCGCATCTCACTCTTACATACAAGATACCCCTAGAAAAGAGCTATCGGAAACCCGATTCACATGAGGAGAGAGTGGGGCCGCTACACGTGGGGGCTCGTAAGTCCGGGATGATGTGTGTTTTAACCATGGAACTGAGAATGGCTGTGTTTGAACTTTGCTGCCCGGAGGAGTTCCGAGTGGGTCGGCCATGTGATCGGCCAAAGTGCATCCCTGCTCAAAGTCGTGGACATGACCCTAAGCCGGGAAAGGCCCATGCAGAAGAGCGAGAAGAGGGAGAAGTCCAGCCGTGTGACGTACTACATGTGGAGGCTTTTACTGCACTGCGCCATGAGGCACCCCATGACTGCGCAGTTCGTGGGTGGAGACTGATGGAAGCCCGCGAAAACATACAAGTTGTGGGAGGAGTCTGGCCATGTGGAAGGACACACGTGGAGACTCCGGCGTGAGGTCAGTGCGTGATGGATCAGCAGACAGTCGGGATGACCTCAAGTTCCCCGTGGATTCCGGTTCCCTACCCCAAGAAGATGACTACTTTTGCTGATCCCCTTACAGACACAGGGATAAGACTTAGACCCGAGGGCAGTTGGCTCTGTATTCCTGCAGAGACACGGAGGCCCTCGGCGTGATCTGTCCCGGATGCTCTGGACTGGTGGTCCACCTGAAGCCATTCGGGCGTTGTGAGGCATGTAAAGAGTTCCTATTCGAGGTGGAGCTATCCACAGCAAGGCCCCGGGCCCTTCGCCTCAACAGCCTCACAGGTACCGCTACTCCGGAAGGGGAGATCCAGGCCTTTGCGGAGGTCCCCGTACGCACTGACCAGGGCGACGTGACTGCCCAACCAGAGACTGAGAAAGGAAAATCCGGTGATGCTGCTTCGGTCGCCACAGATTCCCTGCTCCCGCCTCCGAAGAGGAAAATCCTGTGGTCGTGGAAGAGCTTCACCCCGTCGCTTGCCGGGCCTGGATGGATCTGGTTGGAAGAATCCTGGACATCCCTGTTCTTCAAAAGGCCAAGGTGAGCCAGGGGCTAGGACTGTGGTGGTGGTTGGAGGTGTCGGGAGTCCACAGTCGGTGGAGCCCGCTAGGGAGGGTAGTTCCACGTCTACTAGGGATGTCTACCCGCAGAGATGTATGACACCTCCGACCTAGAATCATTGTCGGACTGTGGAGATGATGGTGAAATAGACAAACTTTTTCACCGCAAGGGCTGGGACAGAAGGTCGTTGCCTGTGTTACGTGCACCACAGGATCTGCCGATGTCCACAGGAGACAGTACGCCCCGGGCGGGAGCCCCGGAGCTTACGAGGAAGCCTAGTCCTTTGCCACCACCCGCAACATCACCCGTTCAGGTAGCGGGGACACAGCGCGCATCATTGCGGGCACCCAGATTTAAACCAACGGAGGTAGTTAAAGTACCTTGGCAACCAGAGGCCATTGTTCCGACGGGAGAAGGTGAGCGGACCACAATGCCTCTTCTGTCAGAGGGTCGCCCGTGAGTATGGATGGGAATATCCTTACTTGCCTCGTTTGTTTTTAAGCCCCATTCACACGGTCGGACTTTTGGCCAACAAACTTCATTTTGAGCAAGTTGGACCAACAATCCGACCGTGTGTACGCTCCATCGGACAAACTTTTTTGGGTTTTTTTGTGTTTTCATCGGACAAAAGTTGGGTCTGCAAACGGACAAACTTTTGCCCAACAAAAGTCCGATGGAGCAAAGTCCGACCGTGTGTACAGAAAACCATCGGACTTTTGTCCGATGGACAAAACAACTAATGTTAAAATCAACCAACAATAGCAGAAGTTGACCAAAGGCAAAGGGTGGCGGTAAAGAGCAAAAAAGAGCAGAAAAACCACGTGATGTTGCAAAAAGTTTTGAGAAAGTTTGCATAAAAGTCAGAGCGTGTGTATGCTATGGGTGTTCCCGACCAACTCCGTTCGGACAAAAAAACATGGAAAAGTCCGATAGAAGTCCGACCGTGTGTACGGGGCTTAAGTGTCATTTCTGTCTGCTGCCCGTTCCTCTGCTATAAGCATGAGGCACTTCTGATGAGTTTTCCTGACATCAAGAGAAAAATGGTGATGGGGAGGGAGCTCTAGCTGATTGACAGCTTCAGCTCTGTTCCTGTGTGCTGTGTGGAGGGGGTTGTGTCCCTTCCCTCCAATCAGCTCTCAAAGCTCTCCTCAGGGATGTAACTTCAGCTCTCCACACCCTGATTTTCAGAGTGGATAGATCCTGTGTAAATTCTGCTCTTTTAAATGGATGTAGGGGACAGATGGCTGTAGATAGACAGGTACAGCTTATGTAGGAGAATTTGTTTCATGTACCACCTAAGTCACTTCACTGGGTATATGTAAGGGTTTACAACCACTTTAAAGAAATAGGCCTTTAAGCATCACAGTCCAGGCTTAGGCAAAAGTATCATGATTGCCTCTTGCATGGATGGTGGTAGTATGCCTACTTCATGATCTGCATTAAAGACATTTAACAACCAGGGGCAGTGGCGTCGCTACAGGGGGGTGCGGAGGGTGTGGGCCACACCCGGGTGACACCTGTGGGCAGCGGCACCACTAACTATGCACCCCTACAGTGATCTTTGTCTCTCGTGTCTCGCCAGGTGTCTCCCTGTCTCACAGAGGGGACCAAAGCCACTTCCCCCTTCTCTCTGTTTACATCTACACAGGAGGAGCGAGTCTGAGGGACACACACCATGCTGTTCTGAGGTTTGTACAGTTTACTGTTATGTAGATGGATCATTGATAGAAGAGGAGACAGTGACCAAGAAGGGGGGCATGTTAAAAAACAATGGAGGAGTGATGAGGGGAAGAGGGTAACATGTGCTGGGGGGCGCTATGGGAGGGGAGAGGGGGTCCACTAGCACAAGTGGAGAGGGGGGTCTGCACTGATAGGGGTCTATACTGATAGAGGGGGTCTGCACTGAATGGGGTATATACTGATAGAGGGGGGTCTGCACTGAGGGGGGTCTATACTGATAGAGTGGGTCTGCACTTGGGGGTTATATACTCATATGGGGGGGTATGCACTGAGGGGGTGTATACTGATAGAGGGGGGTCTGCACTGGGGAGTTCTATACTGATTAAGGGGGCTCTGCACTGAGGGGGGTCTATACTGATAGAGGGGGTCTGCACTGAGGGGGGTCTATACTGATAGAGGGGTTCTGCACTGAGGGGGTGTCTTAACTGATGGAGAGGGGTGTGTACTGTGGTGGGGGTCTATGCTGAGTGGGGGGTCTGTACTGAGGGAGGGGGTCTGTACTGAGGGAGGGGGGTCTGTAGCTGTGCCCCAGTGGGGTCGCTGCGTGTGTCAGCATCCACACATCACCCTGCTTGGTCAGACATCCATTTTATGCACACTTTCTCCAGTCAATGAACAGTCTCTTGCTTGTTTTTGTGGTTTTAATTAAGGAATTAAACTTGGATTGGGAAAGGGACATGGGATGGCCAAATGATGAATCTTTCTTAGTAGAAATAAAGGTATTTTTTTTTTTAAAATCAGATCCTTTTTTTATTTTTATATGCAAACAACGTTGAGACAATAGAGACAAATTATACAAACAGAATCACATTAAACAAAACACAACCCAAGAAAATAAAAAAAGTTTTTGTATAACTGAGCTAGAGTTGTTATTCCTAATTTCCCCCATCTCTGAAAGCCTCTAAAGCCTCGTACACACGGTCAGACTTCTATCTGACTTTTTCGTGTTTTTTTGTCTGAACGGAGTTGGTTGGGAACAATGGGGACCCGAAATTTTGAGGACTAAAATGGCTCTAAAAAAAGTAAGGGAAAGGGCTAGAGGGCTGCAAATGGCAGCAAAATGTTGTTAAGAGCATGGCAAATGTGGATAGGGAAATAACTTAAAATAACATAAAATACATAAAAATAAAAAATAATAATCTTGACCTAGGAGGACAAAGTGTCAGGACCTGGGCTTGAACCTGGGACCTCTTCTGTGTTTGGTATTGACTCTTCCCACTGAGCTATTTGGGATGCTGGACAGCTTGCTGCCTGATCTGCTGGATAAACCTGATAAAATGGACAACCCTGCCTTGAGTCTTGATTACTGTTGAACCTTGAACTCCTTGCTCCTCCCATTAACTTCCTATAAAGCCTTGTCTCAGCACTTCCTCATTGCCAGGTTATTGTGCCATCCCTGCCAGTGCCTTGCTGTTGTCTTTCCTGCTGCCATCTGCACCTACAACCACTCGTGATTGACCCTTGGCTTGTTCCTGGACTTCCCTACTGCCTGATCCCAATCTGCAACCACCCGTGTTTGACCCTCGGCCTGTTCTTTGACCACTCTACTGCTTGATCCCAACCTGCAGCCACTTGTGATTGATTCCTTGGCTTGTTTTCTGACCACGCTGCTGTTTCATCCTTGTCTGTTTATCCGCTATTGGACCCCGGCTTGCTCACACCCTGGTGGGGCAAACTTGAGGACCGTGACCTGGTACTAGCTTGCAGCTAAATCCATCTCCACCATCAGGAGCTCTGGGGAAAACCAGCTAGCACTTAAGCCTCGTACACACGGTCGGACTTCCATCGGACTTTTCCGTGGATTTTTGTCCGAACGGAGTTGGTTGGGAACACCCATAGCATACACACGCTCGGACTTTTCTGCAAACTTTCAGCAACATCAAGTGGTTTTTCTGCACTTTTCTGCTCTTTACCGCTACCCTTTGGTCAACTTCTGCTATTGTTGGTTGATTTTAACATTAGTTGTTTTGTCCATCGGACAAAAGTCCGATGGTTTTCTGTACACACGGTCGGACTTTGCTCCATCGTACTTTTGTTGGGCAAAAGTTTGTCCGTTTGCAGACCCAACTTTTGTCCGATGAAAACAAGAAAAAAGCAAAAAAAGTTTGTCCGATGGAGCGTACACACGGTCGGATTGTTGGTCCAACTTGCTCAAAATGAAGTTTGTTGGCCAAAAGTCCGACCGTGTGTACGGCGCTTAAGAGACAAAATTTGAGGAAGTCTATCATTCTCCCATATGGATGTGTATCTAGTAGGTGTCATGGATATGCATTAATGTCTGTCTGCCATCTTACCTTTCCTCCTCATGTGTTCATCTTAGAGACCAGACCCCCTTCACCTGGCTTCCTTTATAATCTCCTCCCAGCCAGACTCCACCCCAGGCCCTATCACAGAACACTATATTAACCTGTGCACTGCAAGCCTGCTTCGCTGATCAACGTGTTTGTTAGGCATTGTGTGTTTGGGTTCCTGCCTGCCGTGTGCTACATCTGTCTCTCTGTTACGTTATTGGCTTGTCCCCGACTATCCCTGTCTGCTCGTGACCCTTGACCTTCGGCTTGTCTTTCGTTATCCTTGTCTGCTTGTGGTCCTTGACCTTCAGCTTGTTATTCGTTACTCTTATATCTTGTGCTGCTGCTTCCCCTCTTGTCCCCTTATCCTACGGGGCGTGAGCTAGGAGACTCTAGGGGCCGCGACCTGGACCCAGCCTGCAGCATACCATCCTCACCACTAGAGGCTCTGGAGAAGACCTGCTGGGTCTTAGACTCCGCGCCCTGGGGAATCTTGGCTCTAGCTTCCTATAGGATCCCGGTTGTGCTCCTCTGGTCCCGCTTTCCACAACCACCCAGTTTCCTATCCGCAGCAGTCAGCCATAGGGTTCACTACTTTGCGGTGCACTCCTGTCCCCCTACGGTGTGCATCTGTCACCTGGCCGTAGGTGACCTGACAGTAGGATAAGAGACACTCAGTATTTTTTTAACTGTATCCCATATTTTACCTATTAACGTGCAGGTAGGCATATCGGCAAGCGAAACTCCCCCTCTTGCACCATCTAGGACATAGAGTGGTAACCGACCCTTAAATGCATAAGAAAATAATCGTCGAGCAGGAAGAGGTGGCTGCTCAGACTCCCATCCAGCAAAGTGCTCTAGTTGGGATGCAAAAAAATATAACCTTGGATTAGGAACTGCCAGACCGCCCGCATTTTTGGGGTGTTGTAGAGTCTCCAATTTAATGCAAGGGGTTTTGTTCCGCCATATTAATGGCCTAAATATGGTATTAATCTTAATAAAAATCGGTATGGGTATCCAGATCGGGGCATTGTGTAAAAAATAAAGAAGCTGAGGCATCCATATCATCTTAATTAGACTAATACGGCCTATTAACCATAAGGGAAGCTTATTCTAGGTTTTACTAGACATGTGCATTAGTTTTCGTCCGAATGCATTTTCGTCTGAATTTCAGCTATTTTCGTTATCGTTTTAACAAACGAAAACGAAAGCACAGAATCCGAAAACCGAAAGATCCGACATAAACAAATGCTTTATTTTCGTTTTCGTTGCTACAACAGTTCGATATAGATAGGAGATTCGACGTGACGCTGACAATAACAATCTGTGTCTATCGAACCTGTGGTCGAATGTGCCTAACCTTAACTCTATTAGTCCAAGATTATTCTACATAGGAGAGAAAAGATTCGACATAGGAGAGGAAAGATTCGACATAGGAGAGAAAAGATTCGACATAGGAGAGGAAAGATTCGACATAGGAGAGGAAAGATTTGACATTATAGAGAGAAAAGATTTGACATTATAGAGAGAAAAGATTCGACATAGGAGAGAAAAGATTCGACATAGGAGAGAAAAGATTTGACATTATAGAGAGAAAAGATTTGACATTATAGAGAGAAAAGATTCGACATAGAGAGAAAAGATCACTGCTTGTGGGCGGAACATTCGACCGGAAATGTATGATTGCAGAGTCGTACAGTTTTGCTGCTCCGTCGAATCTTCTTTGAACATTCGACAGACACCATAAGCCTTCAATGACAGATTCGACCTTAATTAATTCAGATTTTCGGACGAATGCAATTTTTAACGAAAAACAAAATAAATAAAAACGAATTTCGGGAGTAACTAAATAAATTAATTTTTTGGACGAAAACGAAATTCCGAAACGAAATATTTCAGTGTGCACATGTCTAGGTTTTACTTTGATTTTGGAATCTAGACAGTAATGGAAGTATATTATACACAATATATGACTGTGGGGAGTCAGACATAGTTATACCCAAATATTTTATAAAGGAGACAACCTTAAAGGGTTCGTTTTTTCTTTTCTAAATAAGTTCCTTTAAGCTAGTGCATTGTTGGTTCACTTACCTTTTCCTTTGATTTACCTTCTAAATGTTTTTTTTCTTTGTCTAAATTTCTCACTTCCTGTTTCTCCTCACTAAACTTCACACCATCATCCGAGTGGTGTGGATTCAGCCAGAACAGCTTACTGAACAGCTTACTGAGGAGGAACAGGAAGTGAGAAATTCAGACAAAGAAAACAAAGAAAAAAAATATTTAGAAGGGAAATCTAAGGAAAAGGTAAGTGAACCAACCTATTTAGAAAATAAAAAATGAACCTTTACAACCCCTTTAAGATGAGAAAGTGTATGTAGTGGAGGCTCACCCCTCTCTCTATCTTCATCGGTTTTATGGCTGTTGTCTAGGGGTACCTGGGAGAGAGGGATAAGACACACCACGGCCCATGTCCTCCATAGCTAAGAGGTGAAGGCCAGCAAATTGGGTTTTGTGTAGGTGTCCTAGAGTCAAGGCCAGTACTTCGTCCCTGACTCCTTTGCTTCTAGTAACCAGAGTTCCACACAGTGAATAGGTCCAACTCAGTTTTATTCTTCTTGCCAAGCAATAAAACAGTTTCTTTACTTTGGAAAATGGGGACAGATCGAGGCACAATCCTTTCCCTTCTGCTGCTGACCATTGTGCTGTCACCAGTGGTGAATAGTCACTGCCACTGACTAGGTGATATAGAACGTGAATTACCTTCGCTCACTCTGCCCCTGTCAGTGGAAGAAATACGTCCAAGGGAGAAATGGAGGCCTCTCCGTCACCAGCGATGCTGCGCCGGACTCTTCAGAGAAGTTCTGCACACCAGTCCTCACGAACTCAGACACGGGCACCCAAGGAGTTAGGGCCCCCTCAGATTCCTCCACCCTCGCGGAACTCAGTCGAAGGTACTGAGCCCCAGGCATCCGCCATAGTACCTCACCCCAGGCTAAAGGTGCCTGAGATGGACTCCATCTCCGCTCCGGCTAGGTCAAGGGCATCTAGGCCTGGAACACCGGAAAGCCAGCACCCAGGCTGAAGGTGCCTGGGTGCGGCCGCATCTTCTGACTCTGGACTCTACCCCGTGATCAGGGTATCCGCCTAGGGTTGCCACCTTTTCCTCAAGCCAAACCCGAACACTTTAGCGGCACATGGCAAATTTTTTGTGGTATACACTAAAGGATTTTAAAGACCTGGAGGAGAGCAATAATGTGTCACGGTTAGCGTGGATGGTAACTAATGGTACCATCCACTGCCCTACTGACACCGTCCACCTCCCTCCCCACAGACTTCCCTCCCTTATATCTATCCCCCCTCGATTAGATCAGGGAACCCCCCCATCAGTGTCCCCTGCCCCAAAAGACCCCCATTAGACTGCCTTACCGAGAGCCGCTTCAAGCCAGGAAGTGTGGGAGCTGGAGTTTGGGGGTGGAGCTCCTCTTCTGTAGTGCTGTTTTCCTTCCTTCCATTGGTGGGGAGCCTTGTGGAGAAGTGTGTCGGCAAGACACAGGATTCAGGACACATCCGAACTGGTGCGCTCACTCACAGGGCTGCTGTTAGCAATTATTGGGGCCCCATACAGCCATCCTCATGGGGCCCCCACCCCCTGAGGGAAAGAGGTGGGGGGAGGGAGGTGAGAAAGGGGAAGGTGAGAGAGAGGAGGAGGTGAGGGGGGTGAAAGAAAGGGGGGAGGACGGAGGAGGCAGGAGAGAGAGGGGGTGAGAGGGGGGGTGAGAGAGAGAGAGGGTGGGGTGAGATGGCGGGGTGAGAGGGGTGGGGATGAGAGGGGGTGGGGGTGAGAGAGGTGGGGATGAGAGGGTGGGGGTGAGAGAGGGGGGATTAGAGAAAGAGTGGTGGGTGCGAGAGAGGGGGTGAGCAAGAGGCTGAGAGAAAAAGAGTGAGTGAGAGAGAGAGAAAGGGGGGCTTACACAGAGGAGGGGGAACTGACACAGAGGAGGGGGGGTGACACAGAGGAGGGGGGCTGACACAGGGGAGGGGGGCTGACACAGGGGAGGGGGAGCTGACACAGGGGAGGGGGAGCTGACACAGGGGAGGGGGAGCTGACACAAAGGATGGGGAGCTGACACAGAGTGGGTGAGGAGGGGGGTGACACAGGAGGAGGAAGGGGTGACACAGAGGAGGAGGGGGGTGACACAGAGGAAGGGGTTACACAGAGGAGGAGGGGGTGACACAGAAGAGGGGGGTGACAGAGGAGAAGGGGGGTGACACAGAGGAGGAGGGGGTGACACAGAGGATGGAGGGTGACACAGAGGAGGAGGGGGGTGACACAGAGGAGGAGGGGAGGGTGACACAGAGGATGGGGGGGTGTGACACAGAGGAGGAGGGGGGTGACACAGAGGAGGATGGGGGGTGACACAGAGGAGGATGGGGGGGACACAGAGGAGGATGGGGGGGACACAGAGGAGGATGGGGGGGTGACACAGAGGATGGGGGGTGACACAGAGGATGGGGGGGATGACACAGAGGATGGGGAGGTTGACACAGAAGATGGGGGGGTGACACAGAAGATGGGGGGGACACAGAGGATGGGGGGTGACACAGAGGATGGGGGGGTGACACAGAGGATGGGGGGGTGACACAGAGGATGGGGGGTGACACAGAGGATGAGGGGGGTGACACAGAGGATGAGGGGGGTGACACAGAGGATGGGGGTGACACAGAGGATGAGGGGGGTGACACAGAGGATGGGGGGTGACAGAGGATGAGGGAGGGTGACACAGAGGATGGAGGTGACACAGAGGATGGGGGGGTGACACAGAGAATGGGGGGGTGACACAGAGGTTGGGGGGGTGACACAGAGATTGGGGGGTGACGCAGAGGTTAGGGGGGTGACACAGAGGATGGGGGGTGATGCAGAGGTTGGGGGGTGACACAGAGGATGGGGGGTGACACAGAGGTTGGGGGGTGACACAGAGGATGGGGGGGTGACACAGAGGATGGGGGGTGACACAGAGGATAGGGGGGGGGTGACACAGAGGATGGGGGGTGACACAGAGGTTGGGGGGGTGACACAGAGGATGGGGGGTGACACAGAGGATGGGGGTAAACTGACAGAGCAGATGAGACCTCAGGATAAACAGATTGTGAGGCAGGACTCCGTCTCCGGGAGCAAGCAGGCGCGATGATCAAATCCACAGTCCAGCCCCGCCCCCGCCTCCACACGTGATCAGCACCAGCTCCGCAGGGCCATTCACAGACCCCCATGTCTGCCGCTCGGCCCGCCCCGCACATGGCCCATTCAGCCAATTACAGGGCACCCGCTGGCTCACTGTGTGACAATGATAGCGGGCCGGGGATTATGCGTGCAGCGCACCGTCTCTCTAGAAGTTGCGCCGGGGACAGAGATTCGGCTGCCACTGGCCACAGGACATTGGAATGTGTGCCCGGGTTTCCAGCGGGTGGAAACCCGGGCACGTGTGTCAAAACCCGTACTGTCCGGGTCAAAACCGGACAGGTGGCAACCCTACGTCCACCCCTTTTATGACCTCTCCCTTCGCGCCACAGCGGGTTCCCCGCCCCGCTGTACCAGCTCCAGGGGAGGACAAAAAGGTACAGTCTTGCGGTGTGAGCCCAACCCCGGTCCAAGGCAACAACGCCACCTATAGGCCGGCGGGAACTTCACACCACCAGAGTCCTCCAAGACTCACAAAGGGAACGTTGAATTTCCTAACAATCAAGGGTTACACTACCACCCAGATGCTTCCCCTAAATTCAAGTACCCGCTACACTCTCCCCCTGGTGATTTGACACTGGTCCCCAGTGTCTGGTACAAACTCACATCCCACAAGGGTGGTGACATAAGCTCATTCCAGAAACAAACTACACATTTTAGCCCTGAATTGTGCCAAGACCTGAATGGGAAAGGGAAAACTTAAAACAATATGACTATAAAACTTTCCAATGAAACACTGTAAACATCTCACACATTTACATTCTTCCCTCCCCCTGGCTATCTAAGGACCACCCATTCTCAGCAGCCTTGATAGACGAATCTCCTGCAGAGGGAAAGAAAAGAAACATACATCCTAACAACATATGTGTGTTTGCTTGGAATGAATGAGTCTATCCGAGAAGAAACCCATTCACTCCAATAAGTGCTGCATAATGTAAAAAAAAAAAAACAATCGTTGCGCAACACTGCCACCTGGTGACAGTGCCACGGTCAAGACACTCATCACTTCCAGATGAACTTTTTTTCTTTCTCTTGATTTCTCTGTGACCCTACACTAACTAAAACCCAGAGTCACTGATTTCTCTTGAGTGCAAGGAGAAGGAGGGAGAACAAAACAAAAACAGCTCCCATTTCTCCAAAGAGTAGAACTGCCCAAATACAAAAAAAACTAGGGCACAGTCCCTATGTTCTGGCAAAGGCACTCCGGAAAGTTCAGCCATGAATGGAAAAGAAAAGCACACGGGAGTCTCTTTCCCTTTTATAGGTAAAACCTTGGATGAGGCAACGACACAGGCTTCAGACAGTCATCAAAAGCCTTCACATGGTACTCAACACTTTTTCCTTCCTTACGGCAAATCACCACTTTGTCCGCATGGATGTGTCTTCCCAGCATCCACTTAGCTTTACAGTCCTGGAACTTCTTGGTGACCGTTGGTGAACAGGAAAGGTACCGCCGTGCTTGCTGTACTTTAAGTTTGTCCCACACAAAGGTATCATACCATCGTTGCCGAAAAACTTCCACCTCGTAGAGAAGTTCCCGAGGCAGATACGGGTATTCCCACCCATATTCCTGAGCAACCTTCTGGCCAAAGAGACGCTGCAGCCTTGACAAAGGTGGCATAGTGGCTTCGGTCTCCTTCTCCAGGTGGAACAATCGCTTCTGGGTGGCGAGGTGCGTTCACCACCTCGGTATATCTGGGCCTAGGAGCCCGCAGTGATTGACGTTGCGCTCCCGCAACAGGAACGGGTGAAATGGATGTTGAATCCAGAAGGGGAACTTCAGACAGAGGACCAGCTTCTTCCCTTGGCGCCGAGGCCTCTACCCGAGGTGTACTATCTCCAGTAGACATGGGCAGGTCCCTTGTAACACGGGACGAGGGTAGCTTCATCTTGTCCCATCCCTTCTAAAGGAAGATTTTGTCTATCTCCCCATCATCGCCATTGTCAGACAATGAATCCAGGTCAGAGGTGTCGTAGCATTCAGCGGGCAGATAATTCTCAGTCACGGAACTATCCCCCTTGACGGCCTCTACCGACTGTGGGCTTCCGCCACTTGTAACCACGCAGACAGTCCCAACCCCTGGCTCACCTGGGCCTTTAGAAGAACAGGGATGTCCAGGACTTTTTTCTACCGGATCCATCCAGGCCAGGCAAGCAGTGGGGCGAAGCTCTTCCACGACCACACAAGGCCATCACCAGGCTGACTTTCCTCTTCGGTGGCCGGAGCAGGGAGCTGCTGGTGACCGAGGCAGCATCCTCGGATTTTTCTCTTTTCATCTCCGCTTGGGCAGTCACTTCGCCCGGATCAGTGCGCATGGGGAATGCACCAGCATCGATCTCTCCTTCCGGAGTGGCAGTCCCTGTGAGGTAGATGAGGTTGAAAGCGCGAGGCTTTTCTGTGGATGGTTCCACCTCGAAGAGAAATTCTTTGCAGACCTCACAGCGCCCGAACGGCTTCAGCTGGACCACCAGTCCCGAACAGGCGGGACAGATCACACCGAGGGCCTCCATGTCTCTGCAGGTGTACAGAGCCAATCACCCCCGGGGCCTTAGTCTTATCCCCGTATCCATAATCGGAGCGGCCAGAGAAGACATATCCGCGAAGGAAGGAACTGAAATACACGGAGCGTTTGAAGCCATCCTCTCTCTTTGCTACTCCATTGCGCACTGACCCACCTGCGCCGGAATCTCCACATGCATACGTCCACATGGCCAGACTCCTCCCACCTTCTGCACTTGTTCGCAGGCTTTTCCCTTTCCCCGCCCATGAACTACGCAGCTGTGGGTTGCCTCGTGGCACGTTGGCCAATATGGCCGACCTACTCGGAACTCCTCCGGGCAACAAAGTTCGAATTCAGACACCATACACATCCCGGACACGATGCCCCCACGTGTAGCGGAGGCTCACCCCTCTCTCTATCTTCATCGGTTATATGGCTGTTGTCTAGGGGTACCTGGGAGAGAGGGATAAGACACACCACGGCCCATGTCCTCCATAGCTAAGAGGTGAAGGCCAGCAAATTGGGTTTTGTGTAGGTGTCCTAGAGTCAAGTCCAGTACTTCGTCCCTGACTCCTTTGCTTCTAGTAACCAGAGTTCCACACAGTGAATAGGTCCAACTCAGTTTTATTCTTCTTGCCAAGCAATAAAACAGTTTCTTTACTTTGGAAAATGGGGACAGATCGAGGCACAATCCTTTCCCTTCTGCTGCTGACCACTGTGCTGTCACCAGTGGTGAATAGTCACTGCCACTGACTAGGTCATATAGAACGTGAATTACCTTCACTCACTCTGCCCCTGTCAGAGGAAGAAATCCGTCCAAGGGAGAAATGGAGGCCTCTCCGTCACTAGCGATGCTGCGCCGGACTCTTCAGAGAAGTTACTGCACACCAGTCCTCACAAACTCAGACACGGGCACCCAAGGAGTTAGGGCCCCCTCGGATTCCTCCACCCTCGCAGAACTCAGTCGAAGGTACTGAGCCCCAGGCATCCGCCATAGTACCTCACCCCAGGCTAAAGGTGCCTGAGATGGACTCCATCTCCGCTCCGGCTAGGTCAAGGGCACCTAGGCCTGGAACACCGGAACGCCAGCACCCAGGCTGAAGGTGCCTGGGTGCGGCCGCATCTTCTGACTCCGGACTCTACCCCATGATCAGGGCGTCCGCCCCTTTTATGACCTCTCCCTTTGCGCCACAGCGGGTTGCCCGCCCCGCTGTACCAGCTCCAGGGGAGAACAAAAAGGTACAGTCTTGCGGTGTGAGCCCAACCCCGGTCCAAGGCAACAACGCCACCTATAGGCCGACGGGAACTTCACACCACCAGAGTCCTCCAAGACACACAAAGGGAACCTTGAATTTCCTAACAATCAAGGTATCTGGGTTACACTACCACCCAGATGCTTCCCCTAAATTTAAGTACCCGCTACATGTAGATGGCAATGAATCTGGAAGAGGATCCAGGGGCATTAGCATGGATTTTTCCTAGTGTATGCCTAACCCGGAAAATCTGCCAAACTCCTTAATATATTTCATTACCGCCAGCCGGAATGAGCAAATATTGGTCAAGAAAAAAAGATCATCTGCATATAATGATATATTTTCCTCCATATCTCCCCTAATCAAACCGGTAACATCGGAAGAGGCCCGCATAAGACATGCCAAAGGCGCTCTAGCCAGGGCAAAAAGCAGGAGGGACAATGGACACCCCTGCCTAGTGCCCCGGATGAGTCTAAAACTGGGAGATTGAAGGTCATTGACCCTAACAGATGCCCTGGAGCAGAGTATAACAACCGCACCCACTGGCAGAAGCCAGAGCCATAAAATAAAGGTAGTTGAATCTAAATTGACAGTCCCTGTTACTTCACATCTCCTCCAGCACACTAATTCAGATCACTTGCTTTCCTCTACTGTCCAATTCTAGATTCCTGTCACCGTTAGCACATGGCTAGGCCTCACTCTGAATATGTCCAATCATTTTAGATGAAAAGGATAGTTGTGCTAACTGATACTTGGTGGACTACTGATCCCAGCAAGTCCGGTGCAAATTATGCCAACCCTCCTGGCTGCAGCGACCTGACTTCAACAACACCACAGTCTCTCCCTCTGGCTCCACATCCAATCTTGGAATGTCTCTCCCAGAGCTTCTCACTGTGCTTCTCACTCACGACCCGGCATGGATCACTCCTGAATGACTTTACTGGCCATGCTCCCCGATGTCTTCCTCCTGCTCCTGTTCCAGGACACCTCTCAATGACTGTGTAAAGAGAGGCGCCCTCCCAGCTCCCGAGCTCCAGGTCCGAGGTCACCCACCCCCCAGAAAGGGGGTCCCTCAAGGGCCACCACAGCCTAACACAACCATCATTCAGTTCTTCCACCCGACAACTCCTCCCCCAGCAGGCTGACCATGGGTTTATATAGGAGGCCTGCCCCCTGCCAATCCTAGTTGGGGATTGGTCAGGGCTCCCAAATACACCCCATGTAACTCCAGCCCTCTGCCCTGCCTCTTTTCCAGAACCTTTTCACTGGAAACCAAGGAGGCGCCAGAGAGCTGAAGCACATGTCAGTCACCTGCTGCTAAACCAAACCACTCCCCTGCCCCCAGATCAAAATCAAACAGGCCTAGCTCACAGCTAGGCCTGCCTAAATTTTCCTGCACTGGCAGTACACACAAAAACATTACTCTAGCACCTACCTACCTAAGGTAGAGGGTGCTACAGGTCTATATTGTGGGAGGAGGGTCTGTACTTAGTGGGGGGGTCTAAACTGAGGAAGGGGGGTCTGTACTGAGGGAGGGGGATCTATACTGCATCAGGGGGGTCTGTACTTAGTAAGGGGGGTCTGTACTGAGGGAGGGGGATCTATACTGCGGGAGGGGGGGTCTGAACTTAGTGGGGGGTCTGTACTTAATGGAGGGGGGTCTGTACTTAGTGGAGAGGGGGGGTTTCTGCACCGGGTGACAACAACCCTAGTGACTCCACTGGGGAATGGGACATCCACCTGGAACAGGCAGGGCGTTAGGCCGGCCTAGTCCGTAAAAGCAAGAAACACAGGCAGCAATTCCCCTCCATGCTGTCCATGTGAAAATCTCTACCTGCAAACTGAACACTCCACATTAGTCCTTCACAGGTAGAAATCAGGATTTGGCAATCACTTTAAGTTGCCGCCAGCCCCTCTGACAGTGACAGAGTGGCTTCTGTCCTGCTTTCACAACCACCACCCTGTCTTTGTAGATTGCCCTCCCGAGCCTCCATTCCTGTCGAATCTCCTGAAACCCAGCCCAGGTGTGCTCACAATCTGGCACCCGCAGAGGCTTGGGGTCATGTATGTACTCCCACACCAGGTCATCCTCCCACCCTCTCCAGGAGTCCTCAGTGATGTCCATGATGTCAGCAGGGACATAGGGGTAGTCCAGGCCCTACTCCAAAGCTGTTTTGCGCTGCACTCTCCGTTGGAGAGCATGAATCTATCTGTCATGGAGATCCTGCCAGAAACAGGCGCCCCAGGCTTTCCTGGTCCACGATCGCGGCCGCGCGTGTGCGTGCGCGCCCCGCGGATGGAGCCAGAAAACCTATTTAAACTTATCATTCACAGACAGCCCCTGCTGTCTGCTCTACAGCGTTGAGTACCTGAAAACCTGATCTGAAACTTACCCGTGATAGAACCGGCTTGCCTGAGACTACTCCAGCCTTCTGCCTGCATCTGACCCCTGGCTTGTTGTGACTTCTCCTCCGCCTGATCCCTCTGTGCCTCGATACCAACTTGATTAACCGACCTGGCTTGTTTGACTATTCCTACTGATCCTGGTTCCAGTCCTGTCTGCTGAAGCTGTTCCAGTCTGCTGAGCTTCCTGTGTTCCTGGTTCCAGTCCAGTCTGCTGAAGCTGTTCCAGTCTGCTGAGCTTCCTGTGTTCCTGGTTCCAGTCCAGTCTGCTGAAGCTGTTCCAGTCTGCTGAGCTTCCTGTGTTCCTGGTTCCAGTCCAGTCTGCTGAAGCTGTTCCAGTCTGCTGAGCTTCCTGTGTTCCTGGTTCCAGTCCAGTCTGCTGAAGCTGTTCCAGTCTGCTGAGCTTCCTGTGTTCCTGGTTCCAGTCCCAGCAAGAAACACTGAACTATCACCACCTTGGTTGATCCTGCCAGGCACTCGTACCACTCCTTACTTCTGTGCCTCCTGTTGCCTTACCAGGGGCCGCAAGTGGGAGCCGTAGGGGAGGCCTCTCTCTGCAAGTCTGGGCTCGTCACCGCCAGGTATGTGACAGTAGTAGACAGCCATGTCTGAGCCTGAGCAGGGAACCTCTCCTATGGAGGAACTATGTCGACACCTGGCAGGATTGGCTGAAGCAGTCAAGAACCTTCAGCAAGGCTACACCCACCTGGAAGAACGGGTGCAGGTCCTCTCCAACCCCTCTGGAACCCAAGGGGGGCCCCATGCCTCTACCTCTACAGCTGGGGCGGGATCTACACCAACAGTCGTAATGCTCCCTCCAGAACCCAGGGTCCCTACACCCTAAAAATTCTCCGGGGATCGGAGCAAGTTCAGGGCCTTCCGTAATTCCTGTGAGCTATACTTTGCCCTACAACCACGCACCTTCTCCCTGGAAGCCACCAAGGTGGGCTTCGTAGTTTCCTTAGCTTTCTGGAAACCCTCAGAGCTGGGCCCACCGTCTCTTAGAACAGAAAGATGCTGTACTGAATAACCTTACCACCTTCCTCGACGCCATGGCCCAGCTATATGAAGACCCCCAGCTTTCAGCAACCGCAGAAACTGCCTTATGTACCCTTCAGCAGGGTCGCAGAGCAGCGGAGGACTACGTTGCAGAATTTAGGCGGTGGAGCGCAGATACCAACTGGAATGATGCCGCCCTCCGCCATCAGTTCCGCATAGGACTCTCCCACCCTCTGAAAGATGAGCTCGCTAGGGTGGGCATACCACAGACTTTGAACTTACTGATCGACTTAACTATTCAGATCGATCAGCGCCTAAGGGAACGAAGGGCTGAGAGGGCCACGGGTTTCTCTCGCCCGACCTGGATGCTTCCCCGGGCCCCTAGTCATCTGCATCCTGCACCTGCTGCACCCTCAGCCCCCACACACCTGACGCACCCGAGCCCATGCAGCTTGGAGTTCTTCATCCCTCCCTTACCCAGGAGGAACATCAATGTCGCCGGATGAATAATCTATGCCTGTACTGCGGGGAACCTGGACACTTCGTCAGAAATTGTCCTCTGAAGCTCTGTAAGTGTTTTTCTGTATCCCCTGACCATACCAACCCTCAGACCAGGTCCACATCTCATCTTGCTCTCTCTGTCTCGTTACAGCTCCCAGGAGAGACTCTACAAGTGCCCACCATGATTACGGGGCTTGCAGCTGCTTTATGGACTCATCTTTTGCTACCAAACACCAGATTCCCCTTCTTGCCAAGACCCATGGACTGTTCGTTCATCTGGCTGACGGGTCCGCCATTAAGTCTGGACACGTGGTTCGAGAGACTGCCCCTATACCTGTTACCATCTCCGGAACCCACTAAGAATTTCTATGTTTGGACATCA
This sequence comes from Rana muscosa, assembly GCA_029206835.1. Lineage (NCBI taxonomy): Eukaryota > Metazoa > Chordata > Amphibia > Anura > Ranidae > Rana > Rana muscosa. The sequence goes on from CM055122.1 coordinate 1,215,245,037, forward strand.
TCTCTTCCCCTTTGTTTCCAGTGATCCTCGATATGCCTTGGCTACAAGCCGACAATCCCTCTATCAACTGGGCCACAGGGGTGGTTACCTTCTCTTCACCCTACTGCCAACAATTCTGTGGTTCACATGAACTCCCTGGGCCTTCCGCCTTATTGTGCCTAGATACAGAAGCCGGAATACGTCAATCCATCCCAGAGACTTACCATGACTTTCTTGACGTGTTTAGCAAACAAGGGGCAGAGACTTTACCACCTCATCGGGCCTATGATTGCCCCATTGACCTACTTCCTGGAGCAGAGATTCAGTTTGGCAGGATTTTTCCGTTGACGGAAGTGGAACAGGGGGCATTGAAGGAATATATCGATGAGAACCTAAAGAAAGGGTTTATTCGTCCATCTACATCCCCAGCAGGCGCAGGCATCTTTTTTGTAGAAAAGAAGGACCATACCCTTCGACCCTGTGTGGACTATTGTGAATTAAACAAAATCACAGTGAAAAATCGTTACCCTCTTCCCTTGATACCAGAGTTATTTCAGAGGCTGGGGGCTGCCATCATTTTGACCAAACTTGACCTCTGCGGAGCCTACAACCTGGTCCGCATTAAAGATGGGGATGAGTGGAAGACTGCTTTCCGTACCCGATTTGGACATTTTGAGTACCTGGTAATGCCCTTCTGGTTGTGCAACGCCCCTGCCACATTCCAGTACTTTATCAACTACGTACTTTGGGACTTTTTAGACCTGTTCATTATTGTCTACCTAGAAGATATTCTAATCTTCTCTTCTTCCCTTGATTCTCACCGCAGGCACGTCAGAAGTGTGTTGGCCCGGCTCCGCCAGCATGGCCTGTATGCTAAGGCGGAGAAGTGTGAATTTGAGCAGGAAAGTATAGCATTCTTGGGGTTAATTATCTCCAGTGAGGGCATCAAAATGGACCACCAGAAGATAGCTGCAATCCTGGACTGGCCAGTTCCGGCAGACAAGAAGGGCATCCAACGTTTCGTTGGATTCGCCAACTTCTACCGCAAATTTATCAGAGGATTTTCGGCTATTATTGCACCTATCACCCAGCAAACCAAACAAGGGATCCGCTTCCATTGGTCCCCTGAGGCCCCAAAGGCCTTCGAGGTCCTTAAGGGTCTCTTTACCTCTGCTTCCATTTTGAAACACCCAGATTCCTCCTTGCCATTTGTACTTGAGGTAGAAGCCTCAGAAATTGCAACAGGAGCAATACTGTCCCAAAGGCAAGGAACCAGGGCCTTGCTCCATTCAGTAGCCTTCTTCTCCCGCAAGCTATCTGCAGCGGAGTAGAACTATGACGTGGGAGATCGGGAATTGCTGGCAATCAAATCTGCACTAGAAGAATGGCGTTATCTACTAGAAGGAGCTGCCCATCCAATCCTGATATTCACCGACCACAAGAACCTGGAATACTTGAAAGCTGCAAAAAGACTGAAACCACGACAAGCCAGGTGGACACTCTTCTTTTCCAGGTTCTCCTTTCATGTAACATATCGCCCCGATTCTAAAAACGTTAAACCCGATGCCCTGTCTCGGATGTTTCACAAGTCTAAGGAGCTCTCTCCTCCCGATACCATCCTCGATCCTGGAAATTTTCTTCTACTCCAAGAAGACCTGCTTTCCTGAATCAAACAAGCCTCCTCAAGGCAGATGCCCCTTTCAGAACCAGGATTACAGGCGAATGGGGGACTGTTTTGGTACCAGGACAAGATCTATATACCCGAAGACCTAAGAACATCCGTGCTGGAACTTTGCCACGACCATGCACTTGCCGGGCACTTTGGCATAGCCAAAACCACTGACCTAGTACAGCGCACCTTCTGGTGGCCTCGGTTACGTGAAGACTGTAGGAAATTTGTGGACTCTTGCACAACTTGCATTCCAAACAAGGGCTATAAAACCAAGGCCTGGGGGCTACTAAGACCTACTACTAAGACCCTTACCCATCCCAGACAGACCCTGGAAGATGTTGTCCATTGACTTCATTGTTGAATTGCCCCCGGCGGAGAATCATACCACTATCTTCGTGATAGTGGATCGCTTATCAAAGATGGCGCATTTTGTTCCTATGAAGGGGACTCCCTCAGCTCCTGAAACCGCACAGGTATTCATCAAAGAAGTCAGACTCCACGGGGTTCCGGCCAACATTGTCTCCGATCAGGGGGTACAATTTACCTCCCAGTTCTGGAGGTCCCTTTGCAAGGCTCTGGATATAGAATTATAATTTTCCTCTGCTTATCATCCCCAGACCAATGGGCAAACCGAGAGGACTAATTAGACCCTCGAGCAGTATCTGCGCTGCTTCTCCTCGTTTGCCCAAGACGACTGGATCTCCCTACTCCCGTTGGCCGAGTTTGCCTACAACAATTCCATTCACTCCGCTACCAAGCAGGCCCCATTTTTCGCTAACTATGGTTTTCATCCTACCTTCTTGCCCAATTCCTTTCCCGAGTGTACGGTGCCAGCAGTCCAGGAGAAAATGAACTTTTTCTCATCCAACAACCAACTCCTGCAGGAAACCATGACCAGGACTCAGGAACACAACAAAATAATCTATGACAAGGAAAGATGGGGGGAATTGGTGCTGGCACCTGGCGACCAGGTATGGCTATCCACTGTAAACCTAAGGATGGCATGTCCTTCTAAGAAGCTGGGCCCCAAGTTCTTAGGGCCATTTCCTGTCAAAAGGAAGATCAACAAAGTGGCTTATGAACTGGAGCTTCCTAACTCTCTTAAAATCCACCTGGTTTTCCATGTTTCTCTATTGAAACCTTCTGTGCCCAATCCTTTTCCAGGTCGAAGCCCGGCTCTCCCTGATCCTGTCATTGTAGACGGGGAGGAGGAATTTGAAGTGGAAGCTATTCTGGATTTCAGGAGGAGAAAGAACCAGAACCAATTCCTGATTAAATGGAAGGGGTACGGACCCGAAGAAAATTCCTGGGAACCTGAGGAAAACATCCATGCTAAGAGTCTGGTGCAGTCCTTTAAAAGATCTCACCCCGAAAAGTTCACCCGGACGGGCATCCGGAGGCTGCCCCTTGGGGGGGGCAATGTCATGGAGATCCTGCCAGAAACAGGCGCCCCGGACTTCCTGGTCCACGATTGCGGCCGTGCGCGCGCACGCGCGCCCCGTGGATGGCGCCAGAAACCCTATTTAAACTTGTCATTCACAGACAGCGTTGAGTACCTGAAAACCTGATCTGAAACTTACCCGTGATAGACCCGGCTTGCCTGAGACTACTCCAGCCTTCTGCCTGCATCTGACCCCTGGCTTGTTGTGACTTCTCCTCTGCCTGATCCCTCTGTGCCTCGCTACCAACCTGATTAACCGACCCGACTTGTCTGACTATTCCTACTGATCCTGGTTCTAGTCCTGTCTGCTGAAGCTGTTCCAGTCTGCTGAGCTTCCTGTGTTCCTGGTTCCAGTCCAGTCTGCTGAAGCTGTTCCAGTCTGCTGAGCTTCCTGTGTTCCTGGTTCCAGTCCCAGCAAGAAACACTGAACTATCACCACCTTGGTTGATCCTGCCAGGCACTCGTACCACTCCTTACTTCCGTGCCTCCTGTTGCCTTACCAGGGGCCGCAAGTGGGCTCGTCACCGCCAGGTACGTGACACTATCTACGGCCGCTGCGGCCACCCCCTATTCATGCGTTTGGACCCTTTCAGGGCACCATGTGTACGAATTACAGTGGGCGTTTTTTTTTAGGCACCCGATTAGAGCCAGAGGCTCTAATATGCTTCAAAATTGGATGGGCTCAGGTCGCAGAGAATGCGCTCCAATGCGACCCAGGTGTGTTACCACAGCGAATGAATATTCGCTGTTGAAACACTGATCTTCAATCTGGCCAATCAGAATTGGGTGTGAGACCTGTTTTACGACTGGCCGCAAATATAATGCCGCGTACACACGATCATTATTCACGGCGGCTAAAAAACCGCCGTGAATAATGACAGGAAAAACGAGGGAACCGCTTGGTTCCCTACACACGGTCGTTTTTCCCGTCATTTTTTCTCTTGACGAGAAAAACGACCGTCTGTGGGCTCCGCGGCAGTGTCTCCCTATGGGAAAACTGCCGCGGAAAAAAATGCTGGAAAAAACGATGAGAAAATTTAGAACATGTTCTAATTTTTCTCGTCGTTTTTTATGCCGTTTTTCTCAACGAGAAAAACGACATAAAGCCCACAGACGATCGTTTTTCTCGGCGAAAAAAAAAAATGCAGTTTTTCTCGTCGAGAAAAGCGGTCGTGTGTACACGGCATGAGACTCAAGATTGGCTGCCGAGGAGGAGGGCGGAAATGAAACCCGCCGACGTAATCACCGTGATGACCCGTGGAGAGCATGTGAACGAGAGGCCACCGCCGCCGAGCAGGGAAAGGCCCCGGTGTTGGGGTAAGTGCTACCGACCGACCAGGGGGACCACCCCGATGTCACTTCTCTTCGCAAGGGAGTCACCAGCCTCAGACTCAACCCTGCCTTGAGCAGATGTTTCAAGACCCGCTCCGGCCTTTAGGGACTTCCGCGGCTCTATGGTACAAAGTCCTGATCGCAGGTCCACATTGTAGTTCAGTGGTTCCTGTTTACTGAGTGAGTGAGTGAGTGAGTGAATAACTTGTATAGCACTACAACTGCGAACTAAATTGCCTCAAGGCGCTTTGCTTCCAGTGACGTCCTGATCCATCAGAAGAGGTGGGTCTTAAGTTTTTTCCTGAAGGGCTGATGGTTTTCTTCCATGCGGATGTCCGTGGGTAGAGTGTTCCATAACCGTGGTCCTTGGACTGCAAATCTTCGTTCTCCCTTTGATTTGTAGCGAAACTTGGGGATGTGAAGGAGGTTTTGGTTGGTTGATCGGAGAATGCGATTGGGGGTGTAATGTTTTATCTTCTTGCATAAATATTGCGGAGCATTTCCTTGTGTGCACTTGTGGGTGAGACAGAGGGTCTTGAATGTGACTCGATCCTTTACGGTAAGCCAATGAAGGGTCCTACTGGATGTCAGCCTGGTGAGCGGTTCATCACAGTGGCCACACCAGATCAAGGCACTGACCAACGCAGTCAGTATTCTACAGACAAGACACAGTATGCACAGTCGCTCATTCCCTTCGATCATTCCAAGGGCAATTTCCCCGCAATGCCCCCGCCGGACACCAGAGTCTACTAGTGTCCGCTTCTACAGATCAGGCAACCATGTCAGTGCTGGGTACACACGTGCACCTTCCGCCATCTTGCTCCCCTCTCTCCCTGTTAGCAGTGCACGCTGGGTCTCCTCGGGGGCGTGGCTCCACCCCAAGCTTCCAGACTGGCTGGCGCCCGAAGCCCTGATAAGCAGGCCTTTTTCTGTGTGCTCCACTGTAACCCTTAGTTAACTGTACTTAATATTGCAGGCTCAATAATGATGATGATTATTCCGCCGATTGTGCCTGAGCAACTGGGAGCAGGTGGCAGCAAGCAAAGTCTGTAACACATATCTCACTGTAGTTAGCAGGGTTAGGGCAGTCTTTTGCAATAGCTGTAGTTGGGCAACTGACAGACCCCCTCCTGCAAGCATCCGCTGGCTTACCCCAATCACCCTGGGCAACAGCAGACATTTTTGTGCACACTTTACTGTTCTTAGCAGGACGTTGCAGCATAGAGTAATTTTTCCAGCTTTTAAGCATAGACCCCCGTCAGTGCAGACCCCCCATCAGCATAGACCCCCTCAGTGCAGACCCTGCCCCATCAGCCTAGACCCCCCTCAGTGCAGACCCCCCATCAGCATGGACCCCCCTCCATCAACATAGACCCCCCATCAGTATAGACCCACCTCAGTGCAGGCCCCCCATCAGCATAGACCCCCCTCAGTGCAGACCCCCCTCCCCCTTCATAAGCATAGATCCCCTCAGTGCAGACCCCCCTCCATAAGCATAGACCCCCCTTCATTGTAGACCCCCCTCCATAAGCATAGATCCCCCTCAGTGCAGACCCCCTCCATAAGCATAGATCCCCTCAATGCAGACCCCCTCCATAAGCATAGATCCCCCTCAGTGCAGACTCCCATCCATAAGCATAGATCCTCCTCAGTGCAGACCCCCCTCCATAAGCATAGACCCCCTCTCTGTGCAGACCCCCCTCCATAAGCATAGATCCCCCTCAGTGCAGACCGCCCTCCATCAGCATAGACCCCCTCATTGTAGACCCCCCTCCATAAGCATAAATCCCCCTTAGTGCAGACCCCCTCCATAAGCATAGATCCCCTCAATGCAGACCCCCCTCCATAAGCATAGATCCCCCTCAGTGCAGACTCCCATCCATAAGCATAGATCCTCCTCAGTGCAGACCCCTCTCCATAAGCATAGACCCCCTCTCTGTGCAGACCCCCCTCCATAAGCATAGATCCCGCTCAGTGCAGACCCCCCTCCATCAGCATAGACCCCCTCATTGTAGACCCCCCTCCATAAGCATAGATCCCCCTTAGTGCAGACCCCCTCCATAAGCATAGATCCCCCTCAATGCAGACCCCTCTCCATAAGCATAGATCCCCCTCAGTGCAGACCCCCATCCATAAGCATAGATCCTCCTCAGTGCAGACCCCCCTCCATAAGCATAGACCCCCCCTCAGTGCAGACCCCCTCCATAAGCATAGATCCCCCTCAGTGCAGACCCCCCTCCATCAGCATAGATCCCCCTCAGTGCAGACCCCCCTCTATAAGCATAGACCCCCCTCAGTGCAGACCCCCCTCCATAAGCATAGATCCCACTTCAGTGCAGACCCTCTCCATCAGCATAGATCCCCCTTAGTGCAAACCCCATCAGTGCAGACCCCCCATCAGCATAGACCCCCCTCAGTGCCGACCCCCCCATCAGCATAGACCCCCCTCAGTGCAGACCCCCTTCCATCAGCATAGATCCCCCTCAGTGTAGACCCCCCTCCATAAGCATAGATCCCCCTCAGTGGAGACCCCATCCATAAGCATAGATCGCCCTCAGTGCAGACCCTACTCCATAAGCATAGACCCCCCCCCCCTCAGTGCAAACCCCCCTCCATAAGCATAGAATCCTCTCAGTGCAGACCCCCCTCCATCAGCATAGATCCCCTCAGTGCAGACCCCCCTCCATAAGCATAGACCCCCCTCAGTGCAGACCCCCTCCATAAGCATAGATCCCACCTCAGTGAGTGCAGACCCCCCTCTATCAGCAGAGATCCCTCTTAGTGCAGACCCCCCTCTCCACTTGTGCTAGTAGTCCCCCCTCTCCCCTCCCATAGCAACCCCAGGTTATATATATATATATATATATATATATATATATATATATATATATATATAATATATAGCTGTGTCCAGCTCCCAACCCCCCTCCCTCGGTTATCAGACCAGCACAGGGCGCTAGATATATACACTCCTCCCAGTCCCACACTAGCTCTCAGGTGTAACTGGGTGGCGTGCCGACACCATGGCAACCCCCCCTCCACACCTCACCTCGGGCTTGTGCCGGCGGTGGTCACCCCCTCAACGCAAGCTGACACCCTCCCGCCCGTTACAGCACCAGCTCGGGGCCAGGGTAGGGCGGGCGGCTAGGTAAACTGTAGTACACCTGTCCCAAATGGCAGCTGGAGAGGAGAGAACAGTGTGCAGATGCGCTGCCCGGGCGGAGATAGTGACACATGGGACAGGCTCAGCAGCAGGGAAATAGGAGGAGGAAGAAGGACACAGACCAGGGCAGTGCGGCTGCGGCGCTGGAGATGTCCCAGCTGGGACAGCTGAAAAAAAAATTAAAAATGCCAGGGCTTTCCTCACCCTCAGGAGAGTCGGATGGTGTCACCCCTCTAGCGGGTGTCACCCAGGTGCGAACCGAACCCCCCGCAACGCCACTGCAGGCACCTTCTTCTTGGCTCATTACAGATTCTTCCCCTTCTGGTCTTAGGCATGATGCAAATCTTTTTATATATGCCCATTCATATGTTGATTTCTGCACTAAATGCCCAGATTGCTTGTGGGCCCAGTTAGCCAAGTTTATCAAGACAGGATCAATTGGCACAGCTGCATTTACTTTGGCGATTTCATCTGCAACTCTGTTATAGTTCTCAAAGTCTGGTACTAGGGGCACATGTGCGTCAACATGCCCTACTTTTATGGTGCGGGAGTGAGCTTCCTTCCAGATGTAGTCCCAGACTTCCTTGCCTCCCCACAACACCTTTCCATGAATTATCCATTCATTGGACTTCCACATGGGCATCCAAGTTGTCAGTCCTTTAAAAACTGCCCAGCTGTCAGTGTAGATAGTGACATGGGAAGAAGGATCCTCCTGAAGAGTCATCACTACAGCTTTCAACTCTGCATACTGACTGGACCCTCCAATTCTGGTCTCCTTCAGGACTGTGTCTGCACTTGGGTTGTAGGCTGCTGTCCATTTATGCCCAGATGAGGTGACTATGGCTGAACCATCAGTGAACAATTCTGAGGCCTCGTACACACGACCGATTTTCTCGTCCAAAACAGTCAAGAAAAGTGCCGCGAGAGTTTTTTTGTCTAGAAAAACGTTAGTGTGTATGGTTTTACGACGAGAAACTTGACGAGAATCTCGACGAGAAAATAGAGAACCTGCTCTCTATTTTCTCGTCAGGATTCCAGATTTCCTCGTCGTGTTTCTCGTCGGCCTGTTTTGTGACGAGAAAATGGTTTGTGTGTATGCTTTTACGACTCTTCCAAAAGCGCGCATGCTCACAAGCAACTATGAGACGGGAGCGCATCTTCTGGTAAAACAAGCCTTCATAATGGAGAGAGCACATTCGTCACGCTCATAAATATTTCATAGTTTAAATGTTCTGCATTGAAATCTTCGTTAGAATGTTACATTAATCAAAACGAGTGACCTTCTTTTGCTGCTGATATTCACACAGAGTTCTGCCTTATTTTTAACCTTTTTCATGCTGCTCTTTATAAGATTTATGTGTATTATATCGTGCAAGTTTTTAGGAATAATTTAAATGGTTAGATTTTTCAAAATGATGTTAATTATAATTTCTCAATGTTTTGATAGCGATCTCCCATTTAATTTTGGAATCTATATTATTAAAATTTCACACCATGTTTTTGTGCTAATCAGATTTAGTTATTCTTTTGGGGGGTGATATCTGTGCCTTTTATTGTCAGTCAAATGTTCTGGTGCTTCTCCTTTGCCCTGCCACCTCCTGTCTGCCACTGGGCCCTGCCACCTCCTGGCTGCCACTGGGCCCTGCCACCTCCTGGCTGCCACTGGGCCCTGCCACCTCCTGGCTGCCACTGGGCCCTTCCTCCTCCTGGCTGCCACTGGGCCCTTCCTCCTCCTGCCTGACAATTTCCAGACCCTCCTCCTGGCTGATTTCATCCTGTGTATGAAAAAGGAACATAGTTTAATATGTTGGTTTAATCTTTGCATCAAACTTTGTAATCCTGATGGAAGCAATTAGAATGTAAATGCATAAATCCTTGCTTTAAATTTACCACTACATCAGCTTGACTATTTACCACACAATTAAGTGCAGAATAATGTCTACAGATCATGATTTCACTTGTGGAATACAAAATAATGTATGTTTCTCATCCTGACATATTTGGGAAACATTAATTTTATCCCACTACATTTTCAGTTAATACTATACCTGGCTCCAGATGGACAAATCAGGATCATCCAGGATGGCTGCCTCCTCTTGCTCCAGAGAAGGCTCAGGTTGGCTGCAGGGAAGTCTGGGGGGAAGAGTGGAGAGTGATGGCCTTGGCTCAATGTGGTCATCCAGGAAGGACATCCTGCTGTAGTACCACAAAATCGGGACATAAACAACATCTGCTGCTGCTCCTGACCTCTGAGAAGCCAGCACCTTAGAGCGTTCAGTCCTGTAGGTACCTCTCAAGCTCCCAATTTTAGTGTCCACTTGTTTTGCTGTGGCTGTGGGCACCTTGGTATGCACAAATGGGAGCAGCTTCTTCAGCGCTGTTTTTCTCACCCCTTTTTTTTTTATCGATGGGGTTTTTGGTCTCCCACAGAGCCGGCAGCTCCCTTACCCGGTCAATAAATTCCGCCAGGAACTCTTTGTCGCCAATAAAGACATTCATATTGTATCTGCAAGTAAAATAAATTATATTTAAATAATGTGAGGCAAACAGTCTAACCTCCTTCACATCCTAGTCACCATATATATCCTCCACCAATCTCAAGACAGTATAGGCCAACAATTTTTACAAGTCTCACAAAATCACATACCTTCGTTCGCACGTCCGTCACTTGAACTCCTCTCTCCGCACACCGAACGTACTATAGTCACATGTGTGTTTGCTATATACACACCACGCATGCGTCAAAATTCGAACACGTCGCTCCGCACACGTCGCCCGCCCATGACGTTCTAACTAACATCTTTTCCCCGCCCCTTCTCTTTCGGTGCGCAGACAGATATGGCGGAGTTACAGCAGGTGTCTGATAATTCCGCAACTAGCGAGGAGACAAGCCCGGAGACCGAGGACACGTCACGATCAAGGAGGAGATTCAAGGCATCGAATATGTCTTTGGCGGAGATGGCGGAGATGGTGGACATCTTGGTCAAGGCTGATTATGATGCCAAGCATGGGTCGTATAGCAAACCAAATAGAAGGAAGGCCAAAATCCTCACTAAAGTTGTGAAGAGTCTGAGGGCGAAGTTCGGGGTGAAACGCTCAAATGAGCAGCTCAGAAAGAGGTGGTCAGACCTCAAACTGAGGGAGCCAGACCAGTTGAGGATCATAAAGAGGATGCTCGCTAAAAGTAAGTAAAATGACGACCTTTCTGCTATTAATCTTTTTACAAACTGACATTTTTTTTTTTTTTTTATCATATTGGACTCCCTTCCAAAATGTAATATTTTGAACTAGGTTGGGCACAGTAATCGTTCGTTACGTTACCGACACTTCGTTCGGCCACTATCCGCGGTTTTGGCTTATTTAAGAGCCACAAAAGTAATTAGACATCTACCATTTTTGATCAAGTATTGTGGATATTTTTTAAGTCTAGATGATGTGTTTGTAAGGAGAATGAAATGCAAACTTTTATCAGTGTAAAGGAGAGGACACTCAGCAGCTGCTTCCACATCTGTACTTTGGAGCACTATAGTGTGGGCCACCAGACCCGCCTTTTTTGGGTGTCCCACACAGGTGCATCAGAGTTTATTTGTGGTGCCTCCATGTCCAAAAAATTACATCCAAATGTGAATACTAAACATATTTGGGGTCATAAATAATGCATTCTTCTTTAAATTCCGCACAAACACACACTTGTACCCCACTTCCAAACAATTTAGCCTGTTTTTAGTTTAACAATGAGATTTTTACAGTGTGATAAATAGACCTTTGGTTTTATTCTCATAGGGGAGAGAAGACTGGGAGGAGGACACTCCAGGGAGCACATGCACCCCACAACTTCCAAGCAACCCCAAACTCCCAAAGATCCACAACCGAAAGATGTGCAGGAAGTTGAGGTGGAGGAAGGAGAAGTGCAGGAAGGAGAGGTGGATGACGTTGTGGATCTGGTCACCACAACAGGTCAGTATCTGACACCACAGCTTAAGGTAAGCGAGGTAGGCCTGCAGAGTTTTATTAATTTTTTTTTTTGGTTTTTAGGGGATGGAAATGTTGTGAAGGATAGCACACGGTTCTCTGCTGACAGTGCCCTCCGCCTCATCCAGCAAGTGATGGAATGTAGCACGGAACTGAACCTAATTAAACAAAGAATCCATGTGATGGAACAAACATTTAAAGACATTCTCAATGTTTTGGGGAGAATTCAATAAGCCATCCAAACACATTTGTTTTTACATGTTTGTTTTTATATTTTTTTATAATTTTTTGAGTAACAAACCAGCCAAAAATTTAATATGCACACAGTGTGTGAACATGTGCTATCTGCCATCAGGGGATATCCATGTACGTCTTTTGTGGGTGCAACCCCTTCTTCGTATCAAAAGTCGGTGAACTGAGGAAGGGGATGCACCCCCAAAACACGTCCATTGATCACCCCTGATGGCAGATAGCACATGTTGACAATAGGGATCAGGATTGTAAACTTCCTATTTGCAAAAAAGTAAAAATGTGTGCATATTGAATTTTTGGCTGGGCAAGGGGTGGCAGGACCCCATATTAGGAGGGGCACATAGAGACATAGTATGTGTAACTGAATGTCTCAGATTGCTCAGAGGTATCCAATGTTGTAATTTTAGAAATGCAAGTGATATTTTTGTATTTTCATAAGCCAAAATTTGCCGGGTTGTGGCCAGGCCAACCCCAAAGTAAAACAAAAAAAAAATTAAAAAAGAGAATGTGCAGAGAGTAAAATATTTGACCACAAACAACGTGTAGCTTCTTTTTATAATACTCTCTAAGCTTATTTGGTTCTTTTGTAAGGTAACATAGTGAAATTGGTTGTTATTTACTAAAGTAAAATACACTTGCCACTACAAATGCACAAAGACAAACTAGGAGACAGGAAAGAACAAATAATTAAAGGTTTAAACAAGATTTTTATTGGGATACTTAGACATAGGCTGGCATAGGAATTGCCCCCCTACCCGTGAAATACTCCATGTATTTGTCCCGAACCACACGGGCATTTTGGGGGGCAAGCCAAGACGGGCAGATTCCAGGCCCGGAAGGGGATTTGCAGGGGAAAGTCCAGCCTCTGGCAAAACTGAGGCCATATAGGAATTAGATTTTTGGCTCAGAAAGTTGTGTAGCACACAGCAGCATAACACTACATAGTTTATTTTGTAGTCCGCCAAGTGGATGGAAGTCATAAAAAGGCGGAACCGGCTGGCCATTATGCCAAAGGCATTTTCAACGACTCTTCGGGCCCTGGCCAGCCGGTAATTGAACACACTCTTCTCTGGGGTCAGGGTCCTCTGTGGAAATGGCCTCATAAGATGCCGTCCGAGTCCGAAGGCTTCATCAGCCAAGAAAACAAAGGGGAGTCCTTCAATATTCCCTGCATCCGGTGGCAATGCAAGGTCGTCACTCTGGAGACGGAGGGCAAACTCCGTCTGGATGAAGGATCCCCCATTGGACATCCGGCCATTCTTCCCTACATCAACATAGAGGAATTCATACCGTGCTGACACCACCGCCATCAGCACAATGCTATGAAACCCCTTGTAATTGTAGTAGTAGGACCCAGAACGGGGTGGCGGCACGATGCGGACGTGCTTCCCGTCTATGGCACCACCGCAGTTGGGGAAGTCCCACCGCGTGGCAAACTCCGATGCCACAGTCTGCCATTCCTGTGGCGTGGAAGGAAGCTGTGGAGTGAAACAAGATGAAATAATATTAGAAAAACAAAGGCATACATTACAAGGAAATTCTATCCCAAAAAATTAGAGACCAACATCAATCTAATTATACGTTTATTAAAAGGTGTGTAAAAAAAGTATAATGGAAGGCTCATTTATCATATTCATCACCCCCTCTGATGGGCCATTACTAAATTATTTTGGGGGGGGGAGATGTGTTTGGCCACAGGATAGCATTGCAGTGGCGGTGCGTCCAGAGTGGGCGCTGGAGCACTGTCCCCTCTCTCCTGTGCCCATCACTCAGAACAATACATAGGTTCATGAACCTATGTATTGTCTATGCCGCACACTATTCAGGTGGATGGCCTCTTGTAAAGCGACCGACATATGAATAATTGCGGCATTTAGGGGGTTAAAATTGCAGAGCAGAAACAGGTATTAAAATAGTCTTGCAAATTACAACCTGAGGGATGTAATTGGCTTCCTCAAAGAAAAATCGGGGACGCAAGGAGGGGGGCATTCCTTGTGTAAACACTGACAGGCTGCTCTGCCAATCATGTTCACCAAGTCTGTTTAATGGTAACATGATTGGTTGATGCAACATGAAGGGAAGGAGAAGACATCAAGGACAGAAGAAGGATGGCGCTGACCACAAGAAGGTAAGTGCAGGGCTGGGGGGAAACTGGCTGCATTAGAGGGGACTAAATGGCTGCATTTGAGGAAACAAAATGGCTGCATTGGAGGGGACAACTGGGGGCGTTTATTAGGCAACAGAGAAAAAAAGGAGGAAGTTTATTTCCGAAATTGGGGTTGGAATCCCCCAACATTTGGAGCAACAGGCGCCCCTGCTGGAAAAGTTAGTGAGGGGAAATATTTAGGGAGGATAAAAAAGGGGCAATCTAAAGCTTCCAACATGCATGGGGACAAAGGGGACATTCTCAGCATATTACAATCATGGTAATTAGGGAAGGATGAAAGAAATACAATACATTAGCATACATGTAATACATAAAATGTGATGTTAAGGGAGAAAACTTACCCTAATATAGTCCTCCTGCAGGACTTGTATAATGGCAGAACAGGTGTCTGGGATTATGAGGCCCAGAGCCTGGGGGGAGATGCCGGTGGTGAACTTCAAATCCTGAAGACTTCTCCCTGTCGCCAGGTAACGCAACGTGGCGATGAGCCTCTGCTCAGCACTGATGGCTTCCCGCATAACGGTGTCCTTCCTGGTAATATAGGGGGACACCAAAGCCAACAGTTCCTGAAAAACGGGGTCAGACATCCTCAAAAAATTCCTGTAGTCCTCAGGATTATTCTCGACGATCTCCCGCAGCAGAGGCATGTGGCAGAATTGGTCCCGCTGGAGCAACCAATTCTTGGTCCATGAACTCCTCCTCACACCATTCATGGACTGGTCTTGGTCCAAAACAAGCAGACCAACACCAAGCGCACGCACAGCACGAACTCGACGACGAGAACGTCCAGGCGACATGGCTAGGAAACGGTCGTCTAATCAGAACGTACAGAACAGAACGCACTTTAGAACAGCAAGGCCTATGAATAACGAACTGAAATTCAGAAACGAACAGGCAAGAACGCACTGTAAAACAGATACGACCTGCCTAGACGCCCTGAAAGTCAAGATACGAACCCACAAGCACAAACTGAACGGCAGAAAACGATCTGAAAAGTACGAAGACTGAAAAGCGCGAATCGTCTCTTCCCAAACTTTTACTTCACACGCGGTAACACGAGATCAGCAAAAGCAGCCCAAGAGGTGGCGCCAAGAAAAAAGATCTTCCCCTTTATAGTGCCGTCGTACGTGCTGGACGTGAGCGCAGAGAACCACGAGGAAATTGGAAAATGACAGTGTGTACGCATAGAAAGCTTGACGAGAAAAATCGACAAGCTTAACAAGAATCTCGTCGAAAAAAACGACGTGTTTTTTACGACGAGAAAATCGGTCGTGTGTACGAGGCCTGACTCTTTCATGTCTTCATGTCTTCTGACAGAGACTCAAAGGGTGGAGCCTCTTGAATGGGGGGTGACTGCAGCACAGGAATTTCCTCTTCTGGCTGGGTGCTGGTAAAAGTAACACGCCCTGCCAACTGTTTTTAAATGTCTCTGACATCCCCAGCTACAATACCCCCTCTTTCTTGAAGGTACCTCTACCATTTCATCGGTGTCTGGTTCTGGGCTACAGCTGCCCTAGTAGTCAGTCCATTATCTCTCACCCATCCTGCTATTGGCAATGCAGTATGAATGGTGACTGTGTCCTTTCCTGTAATGGTCTCTACATATTGAAGTGCTGTGTAGGCCCCAAACGGGTACTTCTCTAGGGGTGTGTATCTCTTCTGTGCCCCTGTCAGTTGTTTGGACCAAAATCCTATGGGTATTGCCCTCAGTCCTTTCTTTTCATTTGGCTGCTACAGACTCCAAGATATGGTACCATCCTGCCCCACTACATCCAGCTGAAATGGTACTCCTTGTTTCATGGATCCTAATCCCTAATGCTGCAAAATGGCTTTTTTAGCAGACAGGAATGCGGTCCGCTGCTCTGAACTCCATAAGAAGTCTTTTTCCTTGTGACATTGTATATAGGCCTCAGAATCAGTCTAAGATGTGGGATGAACGATCTCCAGAATCCCACAACTTCAATGAACTGCTGTGCCTCCTCTTTGGTAGTAGGGGGCAACAGTGCCTGGATAGTTTGCACAACTGTCTCTGGAATTTTCCTCTTGGGCCCAGTCCGCATCATTCCCAGGAATTTCACCTCTGTGGCAGGTCCTTGGACTTTATCTTTGTTGATAACCCACCCGCTTCAGTTACATCTTCTTTCGTCCCAGAGATCATGATGATGTCATCAATGTAGTGAAACACAGCGACTTTTAAATTCAGGTAACTGTAGGGCAATCAGTCCATGACAAATCATTGGAGAATGAACATAATCTTAAGGAAACACGGTGAAAATGTACTGGTGACCATCCTACACAAAGGCAAACTGGTTCCGACCCTCTGGGTCTATCAAAATAGAAATAGAAAATAAACCATTAATGTCTATCACAGCATAATATTCTCTTGCCTCTTTAGCAGTTTTCCCAATGATTGAGATCATATCAGGTACAGCTGACTTCAATGGAGATGCCACTTTGTTTAGACCATCAGGTTTCTTTACTGGGAACTAGGGATGAGCTTCGAGTTCGAGTCAAACTCATGTTCGACTCGAACATTGCCT
Organism: Rana muscosa; assembly: GCA_029206835.1. Classification (NCBI taxonomy): domain Eukaryota; kingdom Metazoa; phylum Chordata; class Amphibia; order Anura; family Ranidae; genus Rana; species Rana muscosa. Next base: position 1,215,261,555 of record CM055122.1, read on the forward strand.
GTTCGCCTGTTCGCCGAACAGTGAACAAATTGGGGTGTTCGCGGCAAATTCGAAAAGTCTATGGGAGAAATCTAAAGTGCTAATTATAAAGGCTTATATGCAAGTTATTGTCCTAAAAAGTGTTTGGGGACCCGGGTCCTGCCCCAGGGGACATGTATCAATGCAAAAAGAAGTTTTAAAAACGGCAGTTTTTTCGGGAGCAGTGATTTTAATAATGCTTAAAGTGAAACAATAAAAGTGAAATATTCCTTTAAATTTCGTACCTGGGGGGTGTGTATGATATGCATGTAAAGTCGCGCATGTTTCCCGTGCTTAGAACTGTCCCTGCAAAAAATGTCATTTTTGAAGGAAAAAAAGTCATTTAAAACTCACTCGCGGCTAATAATGAATTGTCGGCTTTTATCAATACATACAAAAGTCATTGATAAAAAAAAAAAAAAAAAAGCGTGGGGGTCCCCCAGAATTCAATTACCAGGCCCTTTAGGTCTGGAATGGATATTAAGGGGAACCCCGCCGCAAATAAAAAAAAAATGGCGTGGGGTTCCCCCAAATATCCATACCAGGCCCTTCAGATCTGGCATGGATTTTAAGGGGAACTCCACCCCAAATAAAAAAAAATGGCGTGGAGTCCCCCCAAAAATCCATACCAGACCCTTATCCGAGCACACAACCTGGCCGGCCGCAGGGGAAGAGGGGGGGACGAGAGAGCGGCCCCCCCCCTCCCTCCTGAACCGTACCAGGCCACATGCCCTCAACATGGGGAGGATGTCCCCATGTTGATGGGGACAAGGGCCTCATCCCCACAACCCTTGGCCGGTGGTTGTGGGGGTCTGCGGGCGGGGGGCTTATCGGAATCTGGAAGACCCCTTTAACAAAGGGGACCCCCAGATCCCGGCCCCCCCATGTGAATTGGTAAGGGGTACATTGTACCCCTACCATTTCACGAAGAAAGCGTAAAAAAAATGTAAAAAAAAAAACCACACAAACACCTTGAAAAAGTCCTTTATTAAAAAAATAAATAAATTTAAAAAAAAACATTCCAGCGGTGAAATCCAGTGTCCCGCGGCGATCCGATGTCCAGCGCTGTCCGTCACTGGTTTTGCCTGAGCGGACCTGATGGGGAACTTCCTCCTCAGTGTTTTAAATGTATAGACCCACCCCTTCTAAAGTTCCCCATCAGGTCCGCTCAGCGGACCAGATGCGGAACATGACAAGGGGCGGGTCTATACATGTATTACCACAGTGAGAGAAGTTCCCCATCAGGTCCGCCCCCTCAGTATGTCGGACCCGCCTACGTCATTGGCCTGAGCAGGGAACTTCCTTCACTGTGTAATTTAAATTTACACAGTGAAGGAAGTTCCCCGCTCAAGCCAATGACGTAGGCGGGGTCCGACATATCGAGGGGGCGGACCTGATGGGGAACTTCCTTCACTGCGTAATACATGTATAGACTCTATAGACTCTATACATGTATTACGCAGTGAAGGAAGTTCCCCATCAGGTCCGCCCCCTCGGTATGTCGGACCCCGCCTACGTCATTGGCCTGAGCGGGAAACTTCCTTCACTGTGTAAATTTAAATTACACAGTGAAGGAAGTTCCCCGCTCAGGCCAATGACGTAGGCGGGTCCGACATACCGAGGGGGCGGACCTGATGGGGAACTTCTCTCACTGTGGTAATACATGTATAGACCCGCCCCTTGTCATGTTCCGCATCTGGTCCGCTGAGCGGACCTGATGGGGAACTTTAGAAGGGGCGGGTCTATACATTTAAAACACTGAGGAGGAAGTTCCCCATCAGGTCCGCTCAGGCAAAACCAGTGACGGACAGCGCTGGACATTGGATTGCCGCAGGACACTGGATTTCACCGCTGGAATGTTTTTTTTTTATTTTACATTTTTTTTAATAAAGGACTTTTTCAAGGTGTTTGTGTGGTTTTTTTTTACATTTTTTTACGCTTTCTTCGTGAAATGGTAGGGGTACAATGTACCCCTTACCAATTCACATAGGGGGGGGGGCCGGGATCTGGGGGTCCCCTTTGTTAAAGGGGTCTTCCAGATTCCGATAAGCCCCCCGCCCGCAGACCCCCACAACCACCGGGCAAGGGTTGTGGGGATGAGGCCCTTGTCCCCATCAACATGGGGACATCCTCCCCATGTTGAGGGCATGTGGCCTGGTACGGTTCAGGAGGGAGGGGGGCCGCTCTCGTCCCCCCCTTTTCCCCTGCGGCCGGCCAGGTTGTGTGCTCGGATAAGGGTCTGGTATGGATTTTTGGGGGGACTCCACGCCATTTTTTTTAAATTTGCGGCGGGGTTCCCCTTAAAATCCATGCCAGATCTAAAGGGCCTGGTATGGATATTTAGGGGGAACCCCACGCCATTTTTTTTTAATTTGCGGCGGGGTTCCCCTTAAAATCCATTCCAGACCTGAAGGGCCTGGTAATTGAATTCTGGGGGACCCCCACACTTTTTTTTTTTTTTATCAATGACTTTTGTATGTATTGATAAAAGCCGACAATTCATTAATAGCCGCGAGTGAGTTTTAAATGACTTTTTTTCCTTCAAAAATGACACTTTGTGCAGGGACAGTTCTAAGCACGGGAAACATGCACCACTTTACATGCATATCATACACACCCTAGGTACGAAATTTAAAGGAATATTTCACTTTTATTTTTTAATTTTAAGCATTATTAAAATCACTGCTCCCGAAAAAACGGCCGTTTTTAAAACTTCTTTTTGCATTGTTACATGTCCCCTGGGGCAGGACTCGGGTCCCCAAACACTTTTTAGGACAATAACTTGCATATTAGCCTTTATAATTAGCACTTTAGATTTTGAACGTTCGAGTCCATTGTATTTAATAGGGTTCTAAAGTTCACACGAACATTTTGTCTGTTCGCAGGTTCTGGTGCGAACCGAACAGGGGGGTCCCTGTTGGGAACACCGGAGATGAGAAAGGACTTACAGCAGGTCTAAGATCCCTACTCTCAACAGTTCTTGAATAGTCTTTCTTTGTGGCCTCCAGGAAGTCTGTACTACTTGAGACAGACTGGCTTCTCTGATGGAGGAATGTAGACAGGGGTCCATTTCGCATGACCTTTGACCACAGCCTTCGCTGCCCTAACCAGACATACTTTATCAGAATAACCAAATGTGAATGTACCCCTTTCAGTCTGAATTGACTGACCTTACATCCATCCCAAGAATATTTTTGGGTAACTCTGATACAAAAACATTTTTCTTAAATCCTGATCCCTTACTAATAGCCCATTTCACCTGTGTCCTAACTGCTGTTGTGGTTTGCCCTCCCAAACCTTCTACATAAATCAATTCTCCTTTGTGATGGGAAGGATTTCCTTGCAAAAGTGTAACTTCAGCTCCAGTATCAACTAAAGCCATCACATGTGTAGGAGAAGATGACTTCCCCCACCATACACTGCAATTACAGGAGACCTCAATATACTCATACCCGGTCTAGCAATCATTCAAACAATTGGGAAAGGCCATCACAATATAATCAGAGTAGAAACCTTTATCCACAGTATGAGAGTCGTGATTATCAATGCCAACAAGGAAGACAGACCCAAATGGACTATACTGGCAATTATGATGGATATATACAAAGTAAATCATATAGGGGGGGCCAGTATAATAAATATCAAAATTCCCCAGGAGTCACATACAATTAGAGCCGGTTCACACAGGGGCAACACGACTTTGAGCGCGACTCTGCGAGGCAACTTGGACACGACTTGAGCCTGAACCGCAGCGCGACCTGGAGCGACTTGAATTCGCCTCCAGGACAGGCTGCCCCCTGTGTTTGGTATGAATCATGAGGGGGAACTCCACGCCAAATTTTAAATAAAAAAACGGCATGGTTTCCCCTCCAAGAGCATGCCAGGCCCTTAGGTCTGGTATGGATTTTAAGGGGAACCCCCTACGCCGAAAAAAACGGTGTGGGGGTCCCCCCAAAATCCATATCAGACCCTTATCCGAGCACGCAGCCCGGCCAATCAGGAAAGGGGGTGGGGACGAGCGAGCGCCCCCCCTCCTGAACGTACCAGGCCGCATGCCCTCAACATGGGGGGGTGGGTGCTTTGGGGCAGGGGGCGCCCTATCGTCCCCCCACCCCAAAGCACCCTGCCCCCATGTTGATGGGGACAAGGGCCTCTTCCCGACAACCCTGGCCGTTGGTTGGTTGTCGGGGTCTGCGGGCGGGGGACTTATCGGAATCTGGGAGCCCCCTTTAATAAGGGGGCCCCCAGATCCCGGCCCCCCACCCTATGTGAATGAGTATGGGGTACATCGTACCCCTACCCATTCACCTGGGGGAAAAGTGTCAATAAAAAAACACACTAGACAGCTTTTTCAAGTAATTTATTAGGTAGCCCTGGGGGTCTTCTTCCGACTTTGGGGGTCTTCTTCTGACTTCGGGGTCTCTTCGGACTTCGGGGGGTCTTCTTCCGACTTCAGGGGTCTCTTCCGACTCTCCGGTGCCTTCTCCACGCTCTCCGGTTCTTCTCCCGCTCTCCGGTTCTTTCTGCCGGCCCCTCCGCTATCTTCTTCCAGCTCTTTTGCTAGCGGGGGCCCGGTCTTCATCGTCATTTTATTCCCTCTTCTCTCCTGGAGATGTTGACACGACGACGTCTCCGGCTGTAATGCAGTGTGCGCGGCACGCAATAATTTATATAGGCATGGGGCATGGTCACTGGTTGATGTGACCCCGCCCCTTATGACATCACAGTCCCATAATGCCCAGGGCTGTGATGTCATAGGGGGCGGGGTCACCGTGTGACATCACCCGGTGACCACGCCCCATGCCTATATACATTTTTGCGTGCCGCACACACTGAGACCTCGTCATGTCAACATCTCCAGGAGAGAAGAGGGAAGAAGACGACGATGAAGACCGGGCCTCCGCTAGCAAAAGAGCTGGAAGAAGATAGTGGAGGGGCCGGCAGAAAGCACCGGAGAGCGGGAGAAGAACTGGAGAGCGCGGAGAAGGCACCGGAGAGTCGGAAGAGACCCCCGAAGTCGGAAGAAGACCCCTGAAGTCGGAAGAGACCCCCAAAGTCGGAAAAAGACCCCCGAAGTCGGAAAAAGACCCCCGGAGCTGCCTAATAAATTACTTTAAAAAGCTGTCTAGTGTGTTTTTTTTATTAACACTTTTCCCCCAGGTGAATGGGTAGGGGTACGATGTACCCCATACTCATTCACATAGGGTGGGGGCCGGGATCTGGGGGCCCCCTTATTAAAGGGGGCTCCCGGATTCCGATAAGCCCCCCCGCCCGCAGACCCCGACAACCAATGGCCAGGGTTGTCGGGAAGAGGCCCTTGTCCCCATCAACATGGGGGCAGGGTGCTTTGGGGTGGGGGGGCCGCAGGGCGCCCCCTGCCCCAAAGCACCCACCCCCCCATGTTGAGGGCATGCGGCCTGGTACGGTTCAGAAGGGGGGAGCGCTCGCTCGTCCCCACCCCCTCTCCTGACCGGCCGAGCTGCATGCTCGGATAAGGGTTTGGTATGGATTTTGGGGAGACCCCCACGCCGTTTTTTCCAGCGTAGGGGGTTCCCCTTAAAATCCATACCAGACCTAAGGGCCTGGTATGATCTTGGAGGGGAACCCATGCCGTTTTTTTAATAAAAATTTGCCGTGGAGTTCCCCCTCATGATTCATACCAAATACCAGCTCCATGGGAGGGGTTTGCCTTAGAGCCGGTTCACAGAGGTGCGACTTCCTGTAAAGTTGCCTCTCTATGAACGGGGATCCGACTTGGAGGGGACTTCCATTCAAATCAATGGGTACAAGTCGCCTAGAAGTCGGATTGAAGTTGTACAGGAACCTTTTTTGAAGTCGGAGCAACTGCAGTCGTGTACATTAAGACGACTCCATTCACTTCCATTAGTTTTAAAAACAGCACGACTTGGGGCAACATGGGGCGACTTGAAGTCAGATCCCGAGTCGCCCCTGTGTGAACTGGCTCTTATGAAATCGAAACAGAGAATCAATACAATCCACTGCAGGGATATTCAGGAAATTATGATGCAGGTTTACCATACAGAAAACTGGACTATAGATCACAGCAAGACAATGGGAGACGTCCCAATGGATCACAGAATATAGTCCCTGTAAGAACAAGCTCTGATAATTTTTTAGGGAAAGGACAGGCAAAAAAGGGAAAACAAAAAGAGGATGCAGGGGAGGGAAGCGGAGCTGTCCCCAAAAAGAGAAAGAGATAACCTGTGAAGGTATTTTCAATCTCAGTGGATTGGTACTAACACAGGCAGAAAAAATCACATTAAATAAGGGCCTGAAATTTGTTCCACATAAATCATTAAACAAATTTCAGACGTTTATTGATGTTCAAAAATTTGTCAGGAATATAAGTATTAAAAGAAAATTCCTGACTATACCCAAGAATACTGCGAATGGCATTAAACCCTTTGGTACAGGTTTAACGAATGCATCAACATTCAATTCCCCAGGAAAACAGACAGTATAAGTGTGTTTAAAGATCTAGTTCTGCAGGACTTAAAGCGGTTGTAAACCCAGACGAAATTTTTTTTTTCTTCAAATCACCTGCAAGAAAAAGCCATAATGAGCTAGTATGACTAGCATACTAGCTCATTATGAATCACTTACCTTAGATCGGGACCCCCGAAGCCATCCTCGTCCCCCGCTCCGACCGCAGCCATCGCTCCTCAGATACCCGGAATGTTACTTCCGGGTATCGCCGCTCCAGCCAATCACACTGCCGCTCCGGCGCTGTGATTTGCCGGAGCAGCGAAGACGTCACTCCGCGCATGCGCGCTGGAGCTTTCTATTCCGGCAGCGCCAGAATTCTGAATGGGATTAACCCTGTGAATGCACCATTGTCTACGGCGCGCATGCGCCGTAGACATCGGTGCATGTCTTTTTTTGCAAATATCTCCTAAACCGTGTAGTATAGTATAGGCTTACCTGTAGGTAAAAATAAAAAAAAAGACTATACAACCGCTTTAAGGAAGGTGACTTTCAAGAATCAGAAAAATGAACAAAAATTGGTTAATGAGGGTATTAAGTCCCTTTGCGATAGAAAGGAACGAATTATCCGCCCTGCGGATAAGGGGGGAGGAACTGTATTTTTAAAAAAGGAAGATTATTTGGAGGAAATTAGGAATTTGTTATCAGACAGAAATACATATAAAATCCTCAAAAAAGATCCCACTGACCAATATAAGAAATTATTAAATCATTTAGTACAGGAAGGTTTCAGAAAAGGGTTAATAAATGAAAAAGAAAAAGATTTTTTAATTCCTTTAGCTCCGAAGATTCCTATTATTTATTATTTGCCAAAAGTACACAAAAATCCTCTTAAACCTCTTGGTCGTCCCATAGTGAGTGGGATCGACTCAATAACCTCCCGCATTGGTAAATTTATAGATTATTTCCTTATTACCTGTAGGTAAAAATGTGAAAGCGGGGTATACAACCGCGGGGTATACAGCCGCGGGGTATACAACTGCTTTAAGGCATGATGCAAGTCTTTTTATATGTCAGGTTATTTACCATAACAACTGACTAACAGACATCTCTGTAGCTTTCAGTTTGAGACTGTAGCTATAGAGACAAGACTGTTCATACTGTCAACTGAATAAAACAATAGTATCTACATTCTGATTGTATCCAACAGCATTTGTTTGAGAAGTATCCACTCAAGCTAAACCTGACAGTAATCTGATTTCTGTTTCTAAACAGACTGTCCCAAGTAATGTTATGTCTGATTAGTATAAAAAAAATCATATTGTTTAACAAATGCAAGACATCATACTACGCTGTTCACATGCAAAAGGTGCCCTTTTATGCTTTATGTTTTATAAAAATATGCATAAATGTATTAGCAGCGTCCCTTATGTCCCCATCCATTAGTAAAGTGCCTCATCCGATAGTCACAGTCACTGTAGACTCCTGGCATACATTAGTGTTCTCCCAACGATTTAACTAAGACTTGCATATTCTAGATATCCCTATTTAGTCCTACGAGGGGCTAACCCCCCGTTTTGCAGTGCGTGATTGCCAAGTTCGAGGAATTTCCTTTCTAAGTAGTATCAAACAGTATTGTCTACCTCAGGATGTAAGGAGACCCATGCAGATCAAGCACTTGCACACTGCTAATGGTTGTAGAGAAAGTATAGCATTTTCCAAACCCATTTGGCTCTATGTCCAGGGTAAATCAAGCAAGAAGGTTTGTGGTATTTCCTTCTTTTACCCTATCTTAGCCGGTTCTTCTCTAATGGCCAAAACACCCGATATGCTTGAATGGGAAAATGAGCTGGCAAACAAGTTTTCCCTAATTCAATTGCAAAGGGCTATACAGTTGAGTTTTCAAGTGTCATCATGTACTGATCACTGGGACATTTTCCATAAAATTTATCATAGGTGTTATATGACCCCTTACAGAATATCCAAGGTAATCAAACAGTCCCCAAATACGTGCTGGAGGTTTTGTAACCAAATAGGTTATACCTTATACTATGGAGCTGCCTGCAAATTTGTTCCTTTTGGATGTCTATAGCCATGCTCATTAGTGAAATCACTGGTGCTTGCAGGACCCTAAAACCCAAACTAGCCCTCCTAAACATAGGACTAGACGCATTCCAAGCAGCGAACAGAATATTGATAGTACATATATTATTTGCAGCCAGGATATCTCTTACCAGTCATTGGAAATCCCTGTCACTGCACAAAATGGATGAAATTATCACTCGTGGATTATGAGAACCGTGCCAGAAGATCCAATCTGCGTATCAGAGGCATACCTGAATCGGTTTTAGACCTACATTCCAGTATAACAGCATTATGTCAAAAGCTGCAACCAGGTATACCACTTCAACGGCTGTAAATGGATAGAGGCCCTCGGGCCCTAATGCCCAAAAAAGTGGATGGCTCTCCGCGTGACATTATAGCGAAATTCCATTATTATCGAACGAAAGAGCAACTCCTAAAAGCGGCCAGAGAGAAGAACAACTTACCGGTAATGTTCCAGGGCCACAGCTACCAACTCTTTGCGGACTTCTCCCAATTAACCATATCCAAAAGGCATGCAATGAAACCACAATTAATGGAACTGCAACGTCATAACATCATTTACCAGTGGGGTTTCCCATTCTCCATACGCTTCACCCATCAAGGGACCAGATATACCTGTAGATCACCAGAAGAGCTTCAACAGGCCATCCAAGACCTTAAATTGGTAGATGGCCCACCTACTGTTAATACCTCTCGAAGAAGATCAGCATCCACCTCCTCTCTACGAAACGCGTCCCAATCCGTGGGGAAAAACGGAAATCACCATTCTCACAAGAGAGGTCGTTTTGCTTCACTACCTCAGGGCCAAGAAGATTCCATGGACTGACAGGTTCTCATCATAGTACTCTTCTACGTGCTACCGATGGAGAAGTAACTCCAGGAAGAACTTCATCATACTTAACTCATTGACTCTGTTCTTTTAACAAGTAGTTTATAACCCCTGTTTTTACCCCTATATGTTGTGTAGCAGACCCCCCAAAATTGGGGTCGCTATGCTTTAAATTTAAGGGTAGCCTGAGCAATAGTTTGGCTCAGGTTCTCTAATTCTGTTAGTTTGGACTCTGCTCTGCTGTGGTGTTGCCTGGAGTATAGTTCCCCTTAACCTGTGGGTGGCACTGTTGCCTAGGTCTCGGGTTGAACCACAGGTGGCGTTGCAGGATTGGGTGTCCTCTCTCGGGTGCCGTACGGTAGGTGAGTTCTGCCTGCTGTGCATGCCGGGAGAGGGTACATAAGGGGCAGATGCCATGATCTGCGGTGGTGTGCCGGGGGGATTCCAAGGAGGACCCCTGGTGGCGAAGTCGCACCCTTTGGCCTTGCTGGCCGGGGGGTGCGTGAACTGGTCGAGGAGTCTCGGGCACCTTTAGCCCGAGGCTATAGAGTTCCAGGTAGGCCCAGTACCTTCAACTGGGTCTACAACCAACCACTGGAGTCCCAGGGAGCCCGAGTGAGGGTGGCCCGCTCTGAAATAGAGGAAACAAGGGGAGGACCTGTCTGGAGCACCGGTGAAGAAAGTCACTGTCTTGGGAAGGCCTGGTTGCCTATCAGAGGGAAGGATTCGTGAGTTGCAAGATAGCTCCTGTGGTGTGTCCCATTGGCACCTATGGTCTCTAAAAATCTACAGGGGTTTCAAAGTTCTAATTCAGGAATTAAAGGATTCTGTGGCAGAGGATCTCCTGAACTTGTCCGTGAAGGGGACGAAATCAAAATAACCGTTCGTGCTTCATTCCAGCTGCTAGAACCGTGAGAGGGGACTATCCGGGTGAGCAAAGCCCACTCAGGCTTGAGTGGCAAAGTGTAATGATAGGTGTTGTGTGCCTGAATCTACCTCCCTATCCAACTTCTTTCTCTCTTCAACTTCCCCTGTTGTTATCAAGCAAAGGAAAAATAAACTTTTGTTGGAGTTGACACTGTCTGGATATTGGCTTTTCTAAGCAGGAAAGATAGATTCTTCCCTACACTCTAGGGACGAGAACCAGTGGAAGGGGGTAATTCACCGCAGGACCCAAAAATTACAAGAACACCGCTCAACCTCCTGTACCAGGAGGATACGGGCATGTGGCATGGTGTGCCTTAAACCTGCTAGTGAAGGTAAGCAGGAAAAAAGGGTCTGTGTGCTACACGTGGGGGCTCGAGTCTGGGATTTTTTGCGGCTACCTCTGGAAGTTGGACTATTTTCTTGTGTATGTGGTTCTTTGAAAGTCAGACATTATTTTTTTGGGGAAGATTGAACTGCGTCACTTGTGAGAGAAATGGAGGTAAAGGCCTGCACTGAACTTTTCTAACTGCGTAGTTCGTTCGCGTGCCTCAAACATAGAAAAGCCAGCAAGCTACGTGTAGCAAGAGAAAGGGGGAGGATCCCCTGCCAATTGTGAGTTGCACGTGGCGTAACTGGCGCCAAGGGCCAGAACAAGCTGGATTAGTGAGAGAGTTGAGCCCACGCGCACCGCGTTGGCTACCACGGATGTGGCCGATGGAGATGACTCAGCTGCTGCAGAGCCGTCGGCGGATACTGGAGCGGATGCTGCCTCTGCAACAACCGAGTCCTCCATTCCACCCGCCAAGCGAAAGGTGGGCTATGTTAAGGCCTCCCGCGGCCATGGTCGAAACCTGCCACAGCGCCTGCCTGAAGCGGCGCTTCGGCGTTCGCGCGTGCGCGCATGCGCGGCAGCGTCGCCCTGGAGCGCGCAGTGATGGTTCTTGGGGCCAAACAGGGGCTATTTAAAGGGGCTGATGCCTGGGCTACTTGCTGTCCGGTCTACAGCGTTCCTGAGACCCATCTGCAACCTGCTGTTATTCTGCTGATCCGTTCCTGTGACCCGGCTTGTTCCTGACTTCTCCTGCCTTCTGCCTTCCCTTTGACCCCTGGAATTGAACCTGATCTGCCAGCCTATGTATGACCCGGCCTGTTTGGACTTGTCTGTGTCCTGTACTATAGGACACCTTCCCCGCTGCCTTCAGTCTCATCCCACCAGTACCTGTGTGCCCAGGGCCGTTTGAAGGAATTTGGGGGCCCCAAGCAAAATGGACATGGAGGCCCCCCCAACCCCCCCCCGCGCACTCACGCAAAGCCTACAGGAACCACAGCATAGCGATACAGTTTAAGCTCACCCACACTTTATTTAACCCCTTCCTTACTGGGCACATATACCCCCTTCCTGCCCAGGCGAAATTTCAGCTTTCAGCACTGTCACGCTTTGAATGACAATTGCGCGGTCGTGCGACGTGGCTCCCAAACAAAATTGACGTCCTTTTTTCCGCACAAATAGAGCTTTCTTTTGGTGGTATTTGATCACCTCGGCGGTTTTTATTTTTTGCGCTATAAACAAAAATAGAGCGACAATTTTGAAAAAAAAGCAATATTTTTTGATTTTTGCTATAATAAATATCCCAATTTTTTTTTTTATATTTTTTTCCTCAGTTTAGGCCGATACGTATTCTTCTACATATTTTTGTTAAAAAAAAAATCGCAATCAGCGTTTATTGATTGGTTTGCGCAAAAGTTATAGCGTTTACAAAATAGGGGGATAGTTTTATGGCATTTTTATATATATATTTTTTTTATTAGTAATGGCGGCGATCAGTGATTTTTTTTGTGACTGCGACATTATGGCGGACACATCGGACACTTTTGACACTAATTTGGGACCATTCACATTTATACAGCGAACAGTGCTATAAATATGCACTGATTACTGTATAAATGACACTGGCAGTGAAGGGGTTAACACTAGGGGGCGAGGAAGGGGTTAAATGTGTTCCCTGGGAGTGATTGTTACTGTGGGGGGAGGGGACTGACTGGGGGAGGTGACCGATCTGTGTCCCTATGTACAAGGGACACAGCATCGGTCTCCTCTCCCTGACAGGACATGGATCTCTGTGTTTACACACACAGATCCATGTCCTTGTCTCTGTAACCGCCGATCGGGGGTGCCTGGCGGACATCGCGGCCGCCAGGCACGCGCATCGGCATTGCAGTGAAGCGCCGGGCACGTGCGCGCGCCGCCGGCGGTGCTCGCGCGCCCCCCAGTGGCCAAATGGCGGAGGCCGTATAATAACGGCCTCCCGGCATTTGACAACCACCTTGCGGCCGTATATTCTCGTACGGCGGGCGCGAGGTGGTTAAATAAAAAAGGTTTACAGTGCAAATACTGCTGTTGCATATAATCCAACATACTTAAAACACATACACACTCACATTAACATTAAGATGCTGCTTAGGACTGTTTATGAACAGTGGGATGGACAGGGGGGCCGTGGGATGGACAGGGGGACTCCGCACTGTAATATCCACATCATCTCCCCCACTGTAATATCCAGATCTCCCCCCTGTACTGTCCACATCTCCCCCTGTAATGTCCACTGTTAAAATAATAAAAATATTCAAAAATAATTATGGAGCGATAAAGTCTCTAATAGTTCCACAAATAAAATAGTAAATACATTTTCTTGAAAAGTAGTAAAGAATCTGTCAGTCTTTCTATGGCTCCACAAGCATGTACTTGTACATGATTTCTGTTCTGTCCAGTAATCCAGGCCAGGATTAGGATCCCTGAATATTCGTGCGCTTTTCTCCTGTAAACAACTTCCTGGTCACAGCAGCCTGCTTCTCCATCCCAATCCCCACTATTGGAGAAATGTCCAGTATCAGGGTTTTTTTTTATTTTTTTATTTAGTAAATAAAAGTAAAACCCTGATACTGGAAATTTCTCCAATAGTGGGGATTGGGGTGGAGAAGCAGGCTGCTGTGACCAGGAAGTTGTTTGCAGCCGTGCACTAATATTCAGGGATCCTGATCTGGCTGAATTACTGGACAGAAGAACAGAAATCATGTACAAGTACATGCTTGTGGAGCCAAAGAAAGACACATTCTTTACTACTTTTCAAGAAAACGTATTTACTTTTTTATTTGTGGAACTATTAGAGACTTTATCACTCCATTAAAAAGTCATTCACTGACTTACCTTTTCCAGAGGCACTGTCTGGCGGGCAAAATATGATCCGACCGCAATGGGAGTTGTAGCACGCCTGCGCTGCCCTCCTGAGTGACTGTGACTGACACTGACTCCTCCCCCCAGGAGCAGGGAGCATCAGCACGTAGCTGCCGTTGTGGACTACAACTCCCATAAGCAATAGCGGCGGCCTGTCACCGCCGGGTGTACCAAGATGGCCGCCGCTCCGGAGCTAGGCCGAAGCCGCGGCCTTTCCTAAGGCTGCAATCCGCGGATCGGCTCCGGGCGAAAATCGAGGACAGTGACAGGCAGCAGGCTGGGGCCCTAGGCCAGCTCGGGGCCCCAAGCAATTGCTTGTTTTGCCTGTCCTGTTCCGACGGCCCTGTGTGTGCCCAGCCTGCCTGCTGTTCCAGCCTTCCTGCTGATGCTGACATCCACACAGAGTGTCCTGAAGTCCAGGTCCATCCCAGCACCAAGGTTCATGACAAGCACTTGTGCGACTCTGCACTCCCGAGCTCCCTGTTCCCACCATCAGGGGTTCCGGAGTAAGAGGTGCAAAAGAGGCCGCTCCCTGCATATCAGGCTCCACCATCAGGTACGTGACAGTACCGGACAGCCATGTCCAAGCCTGCGCAGGGAGCGAACCCAATGGAGGAATTATGTCGGCACCTGGATGGGCTAACCCAGGATGTCAGAAGTCTGCAAGAGGGCTATACCCGACTGGAGGGCCGAGTCCAAGCCCTATCCTCCTCAGCTTCCTCCTCTACTGGGACTTCTGCTTCACCCTTAGTGGTCATGATGCCTCCTGAACCTAAGGTACCCACACCTGAGAGATTCTCAGGGGAGCGGAGCAAATACAGAGCCTTTCAGCACGCCTGCGAGCTCTTCTTTGCCCTACAACCACGGACTTTCTCATTAGAATCCACCAAGGTGGGGTTCATCATCTCCCTTCTGTCTGGTGAGCCACAAGCCTGGGCCCACCGCCTCTTGGAGCATAAGGACGCTTCCCTTAATACCCTTGACACCTTCTTCCAGGCCATGGCTCAGCTATACGAGGACCCTCACTAAGCCGCCACTGCTGAAGCAGCCCTGCATGCCCTTCAGCAAGGCCGCAGACCGGCAGAGGATTACGTGTCTGAATTCAGGAGATGGAGTTCAGACACGAACTGGAATGATGCTGCCCTTTGCTACCAATTCCGGTTGGGACTCTGAGTCGCTCAAAGATGAACTGGCACGTGTAGGTGTTCCCGGAACCTTGGACGCTCTTATCAATCTAACCATCCAGATTGACAGACGTCTAAGGGAACGTAGGTGTCAGGAACGAGTATGGAGATCGAGATGCTAAGAGGGCTCCCCTTGCGGCTGAGTGCAGCGCGACCCTGGAGTTGGGAACAGGGAGCGCGGTGCCCACAGAAGCACGGTTGGCCAGGTGCTTGCTTGCAGTCTGATGAGCTCAGCCACTGAGGGATGGCGGAGGCAGGCAGAACTGAGCTTGTTATATTCAGATGAACAGAGATATCGGAAGCCAGGCCGGGGGTCAAACACAGGAGATCAGTCCAGAGCATATACAGGGGCGAGCCAAGGTCATACACGTGCAGGGTCCAGGTACAAGCCGAGAGTCAAGCGGGTGGTCAGGAAGCAGAAACAGAGTCCAGAAGCAGGCCGAGGGTCAAACACAGGAGATCAGGAAGCAAGGTCGAGGCAAGCCGGGTCACAACGGATAAGCACTGATCAGGAGACAAGGTCAAGGTACACAGGAGACTGAAGAGATAATCCAGCAATGAGCAGCTCCAGCAGCAGGCTTAAATAGACCAGGAAGTTAGTCATGTGATCTGTTCAGGTTACAAGGAGGAAGTACCGCCCACCTTAGTCATGCTGTGCACCATGGCGGCCATGATTGTCTTGGGCAGAATTGCCAGTCCTTCTTCGGCTATTTCCCTGACAGTGCCCCCCCCCCGAGGGGCAGCCTCTGGATGCCCAACCTAGACCATCTTTCTGGGTACCTGTTGCGGAAATTTTGCAAAAGTCTTGGAGCATGTAAATTATCCATTGGTTCCCAAGAATTTTCCTCTGAAGAATACCCCTTCCATTTAACAAGAAATTGAGTCTGCCTACCTCTTTTCCGGCAATCTAGGATGGCTTCAACTTCATATTCGGTATCGTTACCTACGATAACTGGTGGAGGTGGCAACTCCTCTCTTCCTGGAAATGGACTTGGCACAGCTGGTTTCAGAAGGGAGACGTGGAACACCGGATGGATCTTGTAGGAGGCCGGTAAAGCGAGTTCAAAAGCCACAGGGTTCACTTCCTTCTTGATCTCGAATGGACCCACAAACCTTGGACCAAGCTTCCTGGAGGGGCAAGAAAGTCTGAGGTTAATAGAGGACAGCCATACCTTATCACCCACCTTGTAGATGGGATTCCCTCTTTTTCTCCTGTCATGTTGTTTCTTGAAGTCTTCCTGAGCCTTTCGCATGGTCTCCTGAAGGATTCGGTAATTGGTTTGGAAGAAGTTTATCCTATCATGAACGGCTGGTACCGGAGATTCAGGAATGGTGTTGGGAAGAAAGGATGGGTGAAAGCCATAGTTTGCCCAAAAGGGTGACTGATTGGTGGCCGTGTGTATGGTATTATTGTATGAAAATTCCGCACAAGGTAGCAAGGAGACCCAGTCATCTTGGGAGAAAGAGCAGAAGCACCGCAGGTATTGCTCTAAGGTCTGGTTCGTTCTTTCTGTTTGGCCATTACTTTGAGGGTGGTAAGCAGAAGAAAGACATAAGTCAATTGACAAGATCTTACAAAGATTCTTCCAGAAACCAGAGGTGAATTGAACCCCTCTATCGGAGACTATATTGTCGGGTAACCCATGAAGTCTGACTATCTCCTTAATGAAAATTTTTGCAGTGTCCATGGCGGAGGGGGTGCCAAGCATGGGCAGGAAGTGGGCCATCTTTGATAGTCGGTCCACTACTACCAAGATTGTTGTAAAGTTCTCTGATGGAGGGAGATCGACTATGAAGTCCATAGAGATGTTTTTCCAAGGCTGCTCCGGAACTGGTAAGGGTCTTAATAGACCCCAAGACCTGGTCTTGGGACCCTTGTTACGCTGGCAAACCAAACAGGACTCAACATATTTTTTACAGTCTGATCTTAGGGAAGGCCACCATAGGTAACGTTGGACAAGGTCGATCGTCTTCCGGACCCCGAAATGCCCGGCCAGCTGGTGATCATGGAATCTTTTCAAGGCCTGCAGTCTGACTTCCTGGGGGACAAAGATTTTGTCCTGATGCCACAGAAATCCCTCGTGACTCCTTAAGGTAGAAATTTCCGACTCTGGGCAGTGAAGAGAGGCTTGTACAATGGATGCTTTTAGGTCTGGCTGAATCAGAAGGAAATTTTGTGTGGACAGGATTGTACCGGGAGTGGTTTCTTCAGGGGTGTCTGGGAACATCCGAGACAGAGCATCCGCCTTTCCATTTTTAGATCCGGGACGAAACGAGATGTGGAAATTGAATCTCGAAAAGAATAACGCCCACCGAGCTTGACGCGGTCTCAAACGTTTTGCAGTCCTGAGATATTCTAAATTTTTATGATCGGTAAAGATCATAATGGGATGTGCTGCACCTTCAAGTAAATATCTCCACTCTTCCAGGGCTGTTTTGATGGCCAAAAGCTCCCGATCTCCGACGTCGTAATTTCTTTCCGGTTGTGTCATTTTTCGAGAGGAAAAGGCTACAGGATGTAACAATGATTTGGGGCCCTGTCGTTGAGAAAGGATAGCTCCTGTGGCCACTTCGGAGGCATCGACTTCCAAAATGTAGGGCAATGCAGGATCAGGATGCTGAAGAACTGGTGCTGAAACAAACACTGTTTTAAGTCTGTCGAAAGCTGCCTGAGCCTCCGGGGACCACTGGAATCTGGAATGCAAACGGGTTAGTTGGGTAATGGGTGATATAATGGCTGAAAAGTTCTTAATAAATCGTCTGTAAAAGTTTGAAAAGCCAATAAACCTTTGAACACCCTTCTTGTCGGAGGGGACAGGCCACTCCAGGATCGCTTTTACTTTCTGGGGATCCATGGCCACTCCTTTCGTAGATATGACAAGACCCAAAAACTGGATAGATTCTTTCTCAAAGTCACATTTTTCGGCTTTTACATATAGTCCATGCGTTCTTAGAATAGTTAGTACCTTTTTCATGTGCACTCGATGAATCTCCAGCGTGGCTGAGAAGACAAGGATGTCATCCAGGTATACAATGAGGAAGTTGTCAAGATGGTCTCGGAAAATGTCATTCACAAAGTGCTGGAACGTGGCTGGAGCATTGCAGAGGCCAAAAGGCATCACCAAATATTCGAAATGTCCGAAACGAGTTCGGAAAGCTGTTTTCCACTCATCCCCCTCTCGAATGCGAACCAGATTATAAGCACCTCGTAAGTCCAGTTTGGAGAAAACTCGAGCAGAACGGAATCGTTGGAAGAGTTCCGGGATGAGAGGGAGTGGATAGCGATTTTTGATAGTGATCTTATTCAGATCTCGGTAGTCTATACAAGGCCTAAGCGTTTTATCCTTTTTTTCGACAAAAAAGATGCCAGCACCTGCAGGGGAAAAAGAGGGACGAATGAATCCCTTTTCCAGGTTTTCATCGACATAGAGTCGTAATGTTTCGAGTTCAGTCTCTGATAAAGGGAAGATACGACCAAAGGGAATTTCGGAGCCTGGGAGCAAGTCAATAGGGCAGTCGTAGGGACGATGAGGTGGAAGGGAGTCTGCTCCCTTCTTGTCAAATACATCCAGAAATTCTAGGTAGGCAGAGGGTACATGAGGATTGGAACTAGAAAAAGGTTGTATGGTCAGGCAGCTGGTAAAGTCCTTAGGGCCAGGGGGTAGACAATTCTGCTGACAGTAAGCAGATGAAAACAGCACTTCATTCTTCAGCCAGTCAATGTGAGGGTTGTGTGCTCGTAACCAGGGAACTCCCAGAATGACCGGAAACAGAGGAGAGCACAAAACATCGAAACGTACCAGTTCCTTGTGGCCAGAGCTGGTTGTCATAGGGATTGGCAGGGTCTCATGGGTTATCAGTCCAGAACTGGGTAGAGATCCATCAGCCAAATGAACTGTTAACTGCTGCTTCTTGGTAACAAGGGGAATTCCAAGTCCTTTGGCCAAGTTGATGTCTAGGAAGCAGCTGCAGGCCCCAGAGTCGATGATGGCTGAAAGCCGGATCTCTTCCCTGGCCACTGATAGGGGGATAGTGAGGACAGGGTGAGATGAGGTAAGTCCTGACACTTGACAATGTACTGGGGGTTTGAAGAATGGTTTCTTCGGCCTAAGGTGGCAATTTTGTAAGAAATGGCCATTGTCTCCACAGTAAAAGCAAAGGTTCGCCTTTCGACGGTAGAGTCTTTCCTCAGGTGATAGAGCAGGCCGAAACAGGCCCATCTGTCTGGGCTTGACTTCAGGTATGGGTGGACTGGAGGCGAGAGAAAAATAGGATTCTGGCAGTCCTTGAGCTGATTGGAGAGTCTGAGACTTCTCGAATAGACGTTCACGTAGGCGTCTGTCCAGTTGTATGGCTAACTGTATGAGGCCCTCCAAGGTATCCGGGATTGCTACCCTGGCCAGCTCGTCCTTGAGGGACTCCGATAGGCCCAGACGATATTGGTACTTCAGGGCAGCTTGATTCCAACATGTGTCTGTGGCCCATGTGCGGAAGTCCACAGTGTAATCCTCTGCGGGAAGTTGCCCCTGCTGCAGGGTGTGCAGGGCATTCTCGGCCGTAGTCATACGTTGGGGATCATCGTACAACTGGGCCATAGCTGTGAAGAAAGTGTCAACAGAGTCAGTAATGGGGCTCTTCTGTTCCAGTAGCCCGTGGGCCCACACCTGGGGGTCGTCCAAGAGTAAGGAGATAATGAAACCAACTTTAATATTCTCCAAGGAGAAAGTTCTTGGTTGAAGAGCCAGGTATAGTAGGCAGGCATTTTTAAAAGTCCTAAACTTTCTTCGGTCCCCCGGGAACCGTTCAGGGGTCAGCACACGTGGTTCAGGAAGCGGGATCGGCACCGTGAGAGGAACCTCCTGAGACACTGCAGCAGAGGGAGTACAACTGGAGGTAGGTCTTGGATCAGGAGATATAGGATTGGAAGACAAGTGATGCAGGTGACCCTCTAATTGCTCATGGGCGTCTTATAGTCTTTGCACTGTTTGGGTAAGTGCAGTGATCTGCTGGCACATAGCCTCTATAGGGGAAGCGCCTCTGTCGATCTCTGACGTGGCTGGATTATACTGTCAGGAACGAGTATGGAGATCGAGATGCTAAGAGGGCTCCCCTTGCAGCTGAGTGCAGCGCGACCCTGGAGTTGGGAACAGGGAGCGCGGTGCCCACAGAAGCACGGTTGGCCAGGTGCTTGCTTGCAGTCTGATGAGCTCAGCCACTGAGGGATGGTGGAGGCAGGCAGAACTGAGCTTGTTATATTCAGATGAACGGAGATATCGGAAGCCAGGCCGGGGGTCAAACACAGGAGATCAGTCCAGAGCATATACAGGGGCGAGCCAAGGTCATACACGTGCAGGGTCCAGGTACAAGCCGAGAGTCAAGCCGGGTGGTCAGGAAGCAGAAGCAGAGTCCAGAAGCAGGCCGAGGGTCAAACACAGGAGATCAGGAAGCAAGGTCGAGGCAAGCCGGGTCACAACGGATAAGCACTGATCAGGAGACAAGGTCAAGGTACACAGGAGACTGAAGAGATAATCCAGCAATGAGCAGCTCCAGCAGCAGGCTTAAAGCGGAGCTCCGCCGGAAAAAAAAATATTAAAAGCCAGCAGCTACAGCAGCTGCTGGCTTTTAATATTTGGACACTTACCTGTCCTGGAGTCCAGCGACGTCCGCAGCAGAGGACGAGCGACCGCTCGTCGCTCTGCTGCTACCTCCGCCATCCTCGCTGAGGGAACCAGGAAGTGAAGCCCTGCGGCTTCATGCCCGGTTCCCTACGGCGCATGCGCGAGTCGCGCTGCGCCGTTCTGATTGGTGCTCCTGTGTTCTGGGACCCGAGTGTCTCCCAGAACACCAAGGGAAGTCTGCGGGAAGTGACGTAACTCCCGCAGATTCCCGGAGAGAGGACTCCCGGATGTGGGTGAAAATACCTGTCTTAGACAGGTATCTTCACCCCCCTGAAAGGTGTCAATTGTGACACCGGAGGGGGGGAGGGTTCCAAATAGCAAAAGTTGCTATTTAGGGGGGAGCTCCACTTTAAATAGACCAGGAAGTTAGTCATGTGATCTGTTCAGGTTACAAGGAGGAAGTACCGCCCACCTTAGTCACGCTGTGCACCATGGCGGCCATGATTGTCTTGGGCAGAATTGCCAGTCCTTCTTCGGCTATTTCCCTGACAGTAGGTCTGAACGAGCCACCAGTCCGCCTCGCCCAGTTTGGATGTTGTCCTGGGTACCCAACTCTGCTAACCCGACCCCTCCGTTTCCAGTCACAGCCTCCACTGACATTCCAGAACCCATGCAGTTGGGCCTGCTCCGTCCCTCACTCACACCAGAGGGAACGTCAATGCAGGCGACCCATTAACCTATGCCTGTACTGCGGAGAACACGGACACTATGTAAGGACCTGCCCCATGAAACTCCGTAAGTGCTTCTCCATGTCGTCTGTGCATTCACCTTTTATACCCAGTAACTCAGCTCACCTGGCAATTTCCATTCTTTTGCAGCTTCCAAGAGGGAATATTCAAGTCAGCGCTATCATTGACTCCGGAGCCTGCAGTTGTTTTTTGGACTTAGCTTTTGCCACCAAACACCACATTCCTATGCGCCCTAGGGCTAAAGGACTTTCTGTACACCTTGCCAATGGGTCGGTCCTAAAATCCGGGCCAGTCACACAGGAGATCTTACCTTTGGCCACGTCCATTGTCAGCACCCATCAGGAACTACTTTGCCTGGATGTCATTGAGTCTCCTCTGTTTCCCATCATTCTGGGCATGCCCTGGTTACAGGCTCATAACCCGCAAATCAATTGGACATCAGGAGAAGTCAGTTTCTGTTCCCCCTACTGCTACCAACACTGTCTGCAGGAAGTTTTGGGTGCTCCTTCTCCCTTGCTTTGCATGGACTCTGATGCCGAGGTCCGCCAATCAGTTCCCGAAGTGTACCACAACTTACTGGACGTCTTCAGCAAAAAGGGGGCTGAGACTTTTCCCCCACACCGGTCATATGACTGCCCGATTGAGCTCCTCCCCGGGGCTGAAATCCCCTTCGGCAGGATTTTCCCCCTGACGGAACTTGAACTTGAAACCCTAAAGACTTATATTGACGATAATCTTAAGAAAGGGTTCATCCGTCCTTCCACTTCACCGGCAGGGGCAGGGATTTTCTTTGTTGAGAAAAAGGATCATTCTCTCCGCCCCTGTGTGGACTATCGGGAGCTCAATAAAGTGACTATAAAGAATCGGTACCCTCTTCCTTTGGTACCGGAACTGTTCCAAAGACTGGGATCCTCAGTCATCTTCACAAAACTGGATCTCCATGGGGCCTACAACCTGGTGCGGATCCGAAGTGGTGACGAGTGGAAGACTGCCTTTCGCACTCGCTTTGGGCACTTCGAATACTTAGTAATGCCCTTTGGACTTTGCAATGCCCCAGCTACGTTCCAGCATTTTGTGAACGACATTTTTAGAGACTACCTTGACCTTTTTGTTATCATCTATCTGGATAACATCCTCATCTTTTCCCCCTCTTTGGAGAAACATCGGGCACACGTCCAGAGTGTGCTCGGTCGGCTTCGAACGCACGGTTTATATGCAAAACCCGAAAAGTGCGAATTTGAACGCCAAAGTATCCAATTTCTTGGACTTATCATCTCGGTGGAGGGTATCAAGATGGATCCCCAGAAAGTGGCTGCAATTCTCGACTGGCCGGTGCCCGTGGACAAGAAAGGCATCCAGCGCTTTGTCGGGTTTGCAAACTTCTATAGGAAGTTCATCAGGGGATTCTCTACCATCATCGCCCCAATAACCAACCTAACCAAGCAGACTGTCTGGTTTCAGTGGTCTTCAGAAGCCCAAACGGCCTTCGAGACCCTTAAAAAATTGTTTACTTCCGCATCCGTTCTGAGGCACCCTGATGCGGCTCTACCATACATCCTGCAGGTGGATGCCTCAGAAACAGCAGTCGGGCGGTTCTCTCTCAAATACAGGGGCCCAAGGCCATTTTACACCCAGTTGCCTTCTTTTCCCGTAAGCTGTCAGATTCAGAGAGGAACTACGATGTGGGGGACCGGGAATTGTTGGCAATCAAGGCTGCTCTGGAGCAATGGCGGTACCTCTTAGAGGGTGCAGCACACCCGATCCTGGTCTATACGGACCACAAGAACTTGGAGTATCTGAAGGTGGCCAAAAGATTGAAACAGCGGCAGGCCAGGTAGGCACTTTTCTTCACACGGTTCTCTTTCCACATAACATACAGACCAGGGTTGAAGAATACCAAACCCGATGCCCTCTCATGAATGTTCTGTGATTCTGAAACACCTGCCCCCCCTGGATACTATCTTGTCATCGGGAAACTTTCTCTTGCTTCAAGAGGACCTGCTGTCTTGAATCAAGCAAGCCTCTACAGGAATCTCTCCCTCACCTGGGATAGAGCTGCAGCCCAAGGATGGACTTCTGTGGTACAAGGACAAAATCTTCGTACCAGAGGACTTGCGAGTCGCGGTCCTTAGTTCCTGCCACTATCACAAGCTGTCTGGTCACTTCGGGGTACTCAAGACCTCTGAACTCTTGCAACGCACGTTCTGGTGGCCGCAGCTGTCAAAGGACTGCATGAGCTATGTGGAGTCGTGCACCACATGTATCAGGAACAAGGGGAGTAAGTCCAGAGCCTGGGGTCTGTTGAAACCATTGCCCGTACCGGAGAGGCCATGGAGGATGATTTCCATGGACTTCATCGTGGAGCTTCCCCCTTCTGACTATTTCACCACTATCTTCGTGGTTGTGGATAGACTTTCAAAAATGGCCCATTTCCTGCCCATGAGGGGTACGCCCTCCGCTCCTGAAACAGCTAAAATTTTTGTCAAGGAAATCGTGAGGCTCCATGGCATTCCTATATGGGGAGAAAGAATGCGGCTAATGTGGACTATGTTGGCACCTTATGCTAATTGATGACCAGATGAGAGTAGATAATTAAAATAATTTTTATTACAAAATTATATATATATATATATATATATATATATATATATATATATATATATATATATATATATATAAACAAATTTTTTATACATTTCATAGAAACCATAGTAATTTCGTGACATTTCAAAAGTATCGTACCATTACAGTCAATGGAAAGGAATACAACTGTACATACAAAACATACTGTGCTCTACATGTTTCATGTTGTGATTCAAAAACAGAATCCCCTTCTTCAGGAGCTATATCTATATATGTATACGTTTTCAATGATCAAAATGAAAGATTGGGTTGTCACGCAACATGGGTGCTAGACCATAGAAGGCCAAAACGTGGATCAAAGTTCCAGTTGTGTTATGTGGGGTTAGTAATCCCACTTGGGACACAAAATCAGGAGGTATAGGTGATCTCCTGGGAGGACACATCCGATGACATCTCACAAATATACGGCATGGAGAGGGAATTATATGGAGGAAATTCAGGTCAGTATTGGACCCCTTATAGTATAGAGAAGGTCTCTTGAAATTCCTGAGGGAATGAATACCAATAGACTATTTTGGAAAAGCTGTGTGCTGTTTAGGAGGACACATCCGTGCCCATCTCCTCGGCATGACAAACCTTCTCCTTACCTGGGAAGGTTGATTCACACAGGCTCTGGACTCTGTTTTCTTCAGAAAGATCTACCTTATTTGCAAACAGCACACAAGCATTTGAGATGATTACCATCATATATTGCAGAGATTTTCCAAAATAAAGGGATTTTTATAACAGCTTACCTGTAAAATCCTTTTCTTGGAGTACATCACGGGACACAGAGCGACTTAGTCATTACTAATGGGTTATATAGATTACCTTCAGGTGTTGGCACTGGCCAATTCCAAACCGGAAGTACCCTCCCCTATATAAGCCCCTCCCATCTGGGAGCACCTCAGTTTTGTAGCCAAGCAATAAGTGTCCCAAAAAGAGGGGTGGGAGCTCTGTGTCCCGTGATGTACTCCAAGAAAAGGATTTTACAGGTAAGCTGTTATAAAAATCCCTTTTTCTTTTTCGTACATCACGGGACACAGAGCGACTTAGTCATTACTAATGGGACGTCCCAAAGCAATGCCAAATGAGGGGAGGGATACATAAGCTGGGCGCCATCAGGCATGAGGCTCTTTTGCGGCCTGCAACACACTGTGCCCAAAGGCGACATCCTCCTGACTTCTGACGTCTACCTGGTAGAACCTAGTAAACGTGTGTACTGAAGACCATGTTGTGGCCTTACAGATTTGAGCCTGGGAGGCTTGGTGATGCACTGCCCATGAAGATCCAACTGCTCTTGTGGAGTGCGCCCTAACTTTGAACGGAGGCGGTCTCCTTTTCAAGCCATAGGCTTGTATTATGACCTGTCGAATCCACTTGGCTAAAGTAGATTTTTGATGCTGCCTGACCCTTTCTGGGGCCTTCCGGCAGAACAAACAAAGTATCCGTTCTGCGAATCTGAGCAGTGGCTTTTAGATAAGCTTTAACTGCTCTTACTACATCCAAAGAATGCAATAACTTTTCCTCTACCGAACTAGGTTTGGGGAAAAAGGAAGGAAGAACCACATCTTGGTTCAAATAGAACCTCGATATCACCTTAGGAAGAAAGGCTGGATGAGGACGTAATACTACTCTGTCCTTATGGATAACCAGATATGGCTCCTTACAGGACAAGGCGGTTAATTCCGATACTCTTTTAGCCAAACAAATGGCTACTAAGAAAATCAATTTCCTGGTGAAAAGAACCAAGGAAACGTGCCGCAATGGTTCAAATGGTTGTTTCTGTAGAACCGACAGAACCAGGTTTAAGTCCCATGGACATATGGGAATACTAACCGGAGGGCTAATACGCATCACTCCTTGTATGAAAGCTTTGACTAATGAATGCAAAACCAAGGGCCTTTGAAAAAAATATTGACAAGGCCGTCTGACCCTTGATAGTACTCAAGGCAAGCTTCCTATGTACAGCCCACTGTAGGAAGTCCAGAATCCTACCTATTACATACTTACGTGGATGCCATTTCCTGGCCTCACACCACGTAATGTACGCCTTCTAGATCCTATAATAGATCTGCCTGGATACCGGCTTCCTGGCATTGATCATGGTAGATACCACAGGATTAGAGAGCCCTCTCTTTTTTAGAATGTGGGCTTCAATAGCCAGGCCGTCAAACCTAGGGCTGGTAAGGAAGGGTAGTATATCGGTCCTTGCGAAAGCAGGTCCGGACGATGTGGGAGGGTCCAAGGACTTCCCACTGACATTTTTACAATCTCCGCGTACCATGCCCTTCGGGGCCACGCTGGAGCCACCAGAATCACTGGTTTCTTTTCTACCCTGATTCTGCGGATTAATCGCGGTGGGAATGCATATATCAGCTTGAACTGATCCCAAGGGAACACTAGGGCATCCGAACCGCAAGCTAGGGGATCCTTTGTGCGAGTGTGACAGCAGGAAGGTAAAGTCACCTGGTTGCATCCAGGGGGGTAGATATATTTCGCCCAGATTCAGGCTTTACGCCGACTTATACAACTAGGTGGAGAGTTGTATAAGGCTAGTGGGCTCATGGATGACTCATACCTCTAGGGAGAGTGTTGGGCGTCGTACAGACAGGGAGTTGATGAGGCCAGCTGAAGCTTGTCAGCTCATTTAGGCCTCTATAAAAACTCCCAGATTCATTAGGTGTTTGCTCATGCCTGGAACCAGACCTGTGTGGACTGTCTAGGGAGAGTGAACCCCTGTGCGGTGAGGCAAAGCCTGTGTGGCTATTTGTTTGGACTTTTACTAAACCAGGGACTTAGGGACTAGGACAGCACTAGGCTGATCCCAGTTGTTAGTTAGGAAACCTGTATGTTTAGTCAGAGGTCAACTTGACCAGGATTTATTTTGGTTATGTTTCTTTTGCTTTGCTGTGTTTTGTCACTGTAAATAGAAAATAAACCGCACCTTTTTTTTTGATTTTGAAAACCACAACCTCCGTTTGCTGGGCCTGTTTTGTGTGGGGAGCCCATCCCGGGGGTCACACACACCCGCTGCCGAGCTAACCCCCTCACAGTTGGTGGAGAACCAGTGGCAGTTTTTTTTAAGCCAGCATGGAGGAGATACTGAAGCAGCTGGCTCTAGCAAATGCCAATCAACAGCAGACAAATGCAGGTTTGCAAAGGAGCCTTGCAGCCCAGCAGCAGACAAACGCAACTTTGCAACAGAGTCTGGAGGCTCAGCAACGAGCCCAGCAGCAATCTGAGGCCCGCTTCATAGACCTGTTGCAGAAGCAAGAGCAGAGACTACAACAACAGATGGAAGCAGTAATGCAGCAACGTCCGCAGACCAGTGAGGAAAGCCGTCCCACTAATACCGCGTCCTTTGGGGTGAGTCGTTTATTGACAAAAATGACTGGAGAGGATGATCCAGAGGTATTTTTGACCACATTTGAAAGGACCGCTGAAAGAGAAAAGTGGCCTGAGGAGCAGTGGGCTGGACTGGTGGCTCCTCTGTTAACTGGTGAATCGCAGAAAGCTTACTATGACCTAGAGCCTAACCAAGCAAAAGACTATGTGATGCTAAAAGCTGAAATATTGGCAAGGCTGGGTGTCACCCAGGCTGTCCGGGCTCAGCGTGTGCATAACTGGACTTTCCAGCTTGGAAAACCCCTCAGGTCTCAAATGTATGATCTCATTCACCTGAGCAGAAAGTGGCTACAGCCAGAGACTTTGTCCGCACCAAAGATTGTGGAACGTGTTGTAATGGATCGGTTTTTGAGAGCTCTTCCTACTGCCATCCAAAAGTGGGTAAGCCATGGAGACCCAGAGACGGCCGATGGTCTTGTGGATCGTGTGGAGAAATACTTGGCTACAGAGAACCTGACGGCCTCTTCCAGAGACACTCGGACTTTCCACCCTAAGACCAGACCATCCCCAGGGGCGGATAAGAGGATTCCAAGGGGTGAGGGTGGAGAGAGTGAGAGGGTGGGAGCTCTTCCCCAAGTTTGGCGAGAACAGCCTGGGAAATCAGCGGCTCAAGAGGCCGCAAGAAGGATCGTTTGCTACCGCTGCCGGCAAGCGGGACATATTGCAGCCAATTGCCCGGTTGTGGAGGAACCCATGCAGTGTGACTTTCTGACGGGCAGACGTCAGTCGCTGTGTGCGACAGTCGCATGCACTGCCATTCGAGGAACTGAGAAACATTTATGCAAAATGTGTGTTAATGGTAGAAATGTTGTGGTATTGCTGGATTCAGGTAGCCTTGTGACCCTGATAAAGGCTGAGTTAGTTAAAACAGAGGTCTCTGGGAATAGCAAGGTAGCTGTTATTTGTGTGCATGGGGACACCCGAGAGTATCCAGTGACTACAGTGTGTTTCGAGACCCCCAAAGGTACCCTCTCTCATCCAGTGGGCTTAGTATCTCAGTTACCGCATGACGCCATTGTGGGAAGGGATTTTCCGAAGTTCTGGGAACTGTGGGATGATCCTGAGCCCCTCACTGGTGCCCCTATGTACCAGGAATGTGATAGCCAGAACTCCCCTGAGAGTGGTGAGGACTCTCCGGAATTTCCCTTATCAGTATTGGCAGGGGAGACTCAAGAAACTGGAGAGGAGCCCACCTCCTCAGACGAAAACCTACCGTCTGTGGAGTTTTCTGATCTTGAGGTTCACAGGGAAAACTTTGCCACAGAACAGTTGAAAGACCCCGCCCTAATAAAGGCACGGGAAAACGTAGTGAAAATAGATGGTGAGTTAGTGAACCCAGATAATACCTGCACTTACCCATACTTCAGCGTAGAGAAGGACCTACTGTATCGGGTGGCAAAAAGGGCAGAAGAAACCGTTGAGCAGCTTGTGGTGCCCAAACCTTACAGGAAGTTGGTGTTGGAGTTGGCCCATGGGCACATTCTTGGAGGTCATCTGGGGACAGAGAAAACCCGAGAGAGGGTATTACAGAGATTCTATTGGCCGGGGGTGATGAAGGACGTAGAAAATTATTGTTCCTCCTGCCCTGTGTGTCAGAGGTTGGCCCCGATGCCACATTTCCGTAGCCCGCTGGTCCCTCTACCCATCATTGAGGTCCCGTTTGAGAGGATCGCCATGGATTTGGTAGGTCCTATAATCAAGTCCGCTAGGGGGCACCAGTACATATTAGTTATAATGGACTATGCCACCCGTTATCCAGAAGCGATCCCTCTCCGAAATACCTCGGCCAAAACCATAGCCAAAGAGCTATCTCTTGTTTTTAGCCGGGTGGGTATTTGTAAAGAACTGCTTACGGACCAAGGTACACCCTTTATGTCCCGGGTTATGAAAGAGCTGTGTAAATTGTTCAAAGTGACGCAATTGCGTACGTCTGTGTATCACCCCCAAACCGATGGGCTGGTTGAAAGATTCAACAAAACCCTAAAACAAATGTTGAAGAAAGTGGTGGATAGAGATGGAAAGGATTGGGACTGTTTACTTCCTTATTTGATGTTTGCTATTAGGGAGGTGCCCCAATCCTCTACGGGATTCTCCCCCTTTGAGTTACTGTATGGGAGACACCCAAGAGGGCTGTTGGATATTGCCAAGGAAACTTGGGAAAGTGAGAGTTCTCCCCACAGGAGTGTGATTGAGCATGTCGCCCTGATGCAAGATCGAATTGCACAGGTAATGCCCATCGTGAAGGAACATTTGGCCCAAGCGCAGTTGGCACAGCAGAGAGTGTACAACCGTGGAGCCAAGACCCGTACCTTTCCCCCGGGGGATAGGATATTGGTACTTGTCCCTACGGTAGAAAGTAAATTCCTTGCCAAATGGCAAGGCCCCTACGAGATAATGGAAAAAGTGAGCGAAGTGAATTACAAGGTCAGACAACCAGGAAGGCGAAAGCCCGAACAGATCTATCACGTTAATCTGTTGAAAGCCTGGAGGGATAGAGAGTCCCTAGTCGCAGACACTTGGTCACCAGCTCAAACTGGTTGCGTGATTCCTGAGGTTGGAATAGCAGCCACCTTGTCACAACCCCAACAACAGGAGGTTAAGGAGTTTGTGCTTCGCAACAAGGAGGTATTCTCTGAGCTGCCGGGACAAACATCTGGGGTAGAGCATGACATCATTACCCCGCCCGGTGAAAGGGTGAAGTTAAAACCCTATCGGATCCCAGAGGCCCGACGGGAGGCAATACGGGAGGAAGTACAGAAAATGCTGAACTTAGGGGTGATAGAGGAGTCCCAAAGTGATTGGTCTAGTCCCATCGTGTTGGTGCCTAAACCGGATGGGAGCTGGCGATTTTGTAACGATTTTCGTCAGTTGAACAAAGTTACAAAATTTGACACCTACCCCATGCCACGTATAGATGAGTTGATCGACCGTCTGGGAACAGCCCGATACATGACGACTCTTGACCTCACAAAAGGGTATTGGCAAATCCCCCTGGCCAAGTCGGCCAAAGAGAAAACCGCATTTGTAACCCCAGACGGGGCGTTCCAATATAAAAGAATGCCGTTCGGGTTACAGAATGCGCCGGCCACATTCCAGCGGAAAATGGACCAGATGCTGAGGCCCCATCGGAAGTATGCTGCGGCTTACCTGGATGACGTAATTGTCCATAGCACAGATTGGGCCTCACATCTGCCAAAAGTGCAAGCAGTCCTGGACTCTGTTCGGGAAGCGGGGTTTACGGCTAACCCCAAGAAGTGTACCATTGGGCAGGAGGAGGCCAAATATCTTGGGTACACCATTGGGAGGGGAGTAATAAAACCCCAACTCAACAAAGTCGAGGCCATCCAGAGTTGGCCACGTCCCAACAGCAAGAAGCAGGTACGAGCCTTTCTGGGAATCGCTGGGTATTATCGGCAATTCATTCCCCACTTTGCTTCTAAGGCTGTGCCCCTAACCAACCTGACGAAGGGGAAAGGGTCGGTCATGATTAAATGGACCCCCGAGGCTGAGGCAGCATTCCAATTCTTGAAACAAGCCTTATGTAGCCAGCCAGTGTTGTACTCACCCGACTTCTCTAAAGACTTTGTCGTACAAAGTGATGCGTCAGATGTGGGGTTAGGAGCAGTATTGTCCCAGGTCTGGAACGGGGAAGAGCACCCAGTCATTTACCTCAGCAGGAAGTTGAAGTC
Organism: Rana muscosa; assembly: GCA_029206835.1. Classification (NCBI taxonomy): domain Eukaryota; kingdom Metazoa; phylum Chordata; class Amphibia; order Anura; family Ranidae; genus Rana; species Rana muscosa. Next base: position 1,215,292,381 of record CM055122.1, read on the forward strand.
CCATGAGGTAAATTACGCCACCGTTGAAAAGGAGTGTTTAGCGGTGAAGTGGGCTCTAGATTCCCTTCGGTACTACCTGCTAGGTAGGCACTTTGACATGGTTACGGATCACGCTCCGTTAAAGTGGATGGCTCAAAACAAGGAAACAAATAGAAGAGTGAATAGGTGGTTCCTGGCCCTCCAGGAATTCAACTTCACAGTAAAGCATCGCCCTGGCGTTCAAATGGGGAATGTGGATGCTTTGTCTCGAGTACATGAATGCCTGATTGCTGGTGTTCCAACCCCGAGGTTAAAACAAGAGGGGGGGGGGGTATGTGACAGCAGGAAGGTAAAGTCACCTGGTTGCATCCAGGGGGGTAGATATATTTCGCCCAGATTCAGGCTTTACGCCGACTTATACAACTAGGTGGAGAGTTGTATAAGGCTAGTGGGCTCATGGATGACTCATACCTCTAGGGAGAGTGTGGGGCGTCGTACAGACAGGGAGTTGATGAGGCCAGCTGAAGCTTGTCAGCTCATTTAGGCCTCTATAAAAACTCCCAGATTCATTAGGTGTTTGCTCATGCCTGGAACCAGACCTGTGTGGACTGTCTAGGGAGAGTGAACCCCTGTGCGGTGAGGCAAAGCCTGTGTGGCTATTTGTTTGGACTTTTACTAAACCAGGGACTTAGGGACTAGGACAGCACTAGGCTGATCCCAGTTGTTAGTTAGGAAACCTGTATGTTTAGTCAGAGGTCAACTTGACCAGGATTTATTTTGGTTATGTTTCTTTTGCTTTGCTGTGTTTTGTCACTGTAAATAGAAAATAAACCGCACCTTTATTTTTGATTTTGAAAACCACAACCTCCGTTTGCTGGGCCTGTTTTGTGTGGGGAGCCCATCCCGGGGGTCACACACACCCGCTGCCGAGCTAACCCCCTCACAGTGAGACACAAATCTGTCCACCTTTGCGTTGAATCTGGATGCTAGCAGATCTACATCCGGTGTTCCCCACCGCTGGCATATTGCCTGGAAAACCTCGGGGTGAAGAGACCATTCCCCGTGCCTAATTGCTGGCGACCTAAAAAAGTCCGCTCTCCAATTTTCCACTCCTGGGATGAAAACCGCGGATATGGCTGTGACATACCTTTCTGCCCATTCCAGGATGCAATTCGCTTCCCTCTGGGCTGCACGACTCCTGGTGCCACCCTGGTGATTGATATATGCCACTGCTGTGGCATTGTCTGATTGAATTCTGACAGGTGACCCTTGGAGTTTGGATGTCCATGCTACTAGGGCATACCGGGCTGCTCGTATCTCTAAGAGATTGATGGGCAGGGCCTTCTCTGCTTCTGACCACTTGCCCTGGAGAGACCATTGCTCCAGTACTGCCCCCCAGCCTATGAGGCTGGCATCTGTAGTGACCACCTTCCAAGAAACCGGACTGAAGGGTTTCCCTTTTTCCAGATTCTGGTACCAACCACCAATGGAGGCTCTTTGCGAATGGAAGGGGACAGGGACATTGGTAAGTCTAAAGCCTGAACTTTTTTGTTCCAGGCTGACAGTATGGCCCTCTGCAAGTTTCTTGAATGGAATTGACCGTAGGGTACTGCTTCAAATGAAGCCACCATTTTTCCCAGCAGCCTTATACACAGGCGTATGGATGGTTTTTCTTTTTTGTACCCACTAAGTGGGTCAAATCTTTCAAAGACGACACCTTCTCTGGAGGTAAGAAAATCTTTCTCTGATTTGAATCCAGTCTTAGCCCCCAAGTATTCCAGGCTTTTGACTGGTTTTAGGGCTGACTTGTCTCGGTTGATAATGCAACCGTGAGATTCCAGATACTTGATTGTCTTGTGAACGACCACTTCTAGTTTTTTTCACTGAGTGGTCTATCAGCAACAAGTCGTCTAGATATGCCATTATCGTTACACCTTGTGTTCCTAGTTTGGCCAATCGTAGGGCCAAAATTTTTGTGAACACTCGTGGTGCCGTGGCCAGACCGAAAGGTAAGGCTCTGAACTAAAAATGGCGCCCTTCTACTGCAAGGCGTAGAAATTTCTGGTGGGCCGGACAGATGGGAATATGCAAATAAGCATCCCTTATGTCGATCGAGGCTAACCATTCCTGCCCTTGTAGGGCGGTGGCCACCGATCGGATCGACTCCATCCGAAAAAGTCCTGATATGTAGGAACTTGTTTAGCCCTTTTATATTTAATATGGGCCTCATGTCCCCATTTGGTTTGGGGACTGTGACAAGGTTCGAGTAAAACCCGAACCCGTTTTCTTCCAAGGGAACCTTCATGATTACCCTTGGGGCAATAGTTGCTCTAGTGCCAGAAGGAGGGATCCACTCTTCTGGGGATCGCTTGGCACGTTTGACCTTATAAAATGGGCAGGAGGAATGTCTTTTAACTCCAGCCTGTATCCCAGACTTACTGCGGAGATCACCCATCTCTGATGGTGTCCCGCCAGGTCTCTGTGAACAACTGAAGTTTTCCCCTCACCCGATTGAGTGGGGGCAACCCTTCATGACTTAGGGGGAGGTTTTGTACCTCTCTTGACCCAGGGTTTCTTGTTACCCTGTGATTGTCCCTGATTTCTGCCCCCTGGATTTGACCACGGAGGCCGTCGGAACTGTTTCACAGCCGATGTGCCAGGGACTGGAGAAGTAGGCCTCCTAAAAGAAGGACTTCTACCCTTGTTCTTAACCGGTAAGAGTGAACTTACACTGGCAGAAATTTTCTGGATATATTTGTCCAGATCTTCTCCAAATAAGCGTTCTCCATGAAACGGGAAGCTAACCAGCAGTTTTTTACAGGGAGCTTCAGCAGACCAGTTTTTGAGCCACAGAAGCCTACGCATATGTACTATAGACAGCGTAAAGCGGGAGGCCTGTTGGATTGTATCCTTTATGGCGTCCACCGCAAAACACAAGGCTCTAGGCAGGTCAGCTAGGGCAAGAGCCTGCTGATCTGGTAAGTCCCTTAAGACTTGTTTCAACTGATCTTTCACTGCTTGGCAGACTCCAATCGCTGCTACCGCAGGTTGTGTCACCATGCTTGCTGTAGAGAAAGCAGATTTTAGTAAAGACTCCAATTTTTTATCTATTGGGTCTTTGAACATTGGAACATTATCTACTGGACATGTCAGTGATTTGTTAACAGAAGAGATGGCTGCGTCCACTGTAGGGACCCTCCATTTTCTTATGAACTTATCCTCCATGGGATAGATCACCGGAAATCTCTTGGGGGGAGCAAATATTTTATCAGGATGCTCCCAATCCTGGTAAATAAGCCCTTCTAATAAAGGGTGGATTGGAAAGGAACAGACAGCCTGGGGAGCTTTTAGCGACCCCAGCGAGGAAACCGTAGTGGATGGTGGTTCCGCCAGAGGCATTTTAAATGCTGATCGGACCATATTAGTCAGAGACTGAACCCATAATCTTTCAGCCTGAGATGCTGAGAAAGGTTCTTCCACTGTTGATTCCTCCATAACTGAATCAACCTCATCCTGATCCCCTTCAGGTAGGTCGATCTCTGTGTGGGGCTGTTCCTCCACTAACAGGCACTCTGAAGGAGGAGACGGAGATCGGACGCGCTTTTCCTGTGACAGGGAAGCAGCGATCAATGCTGTTAATCTCTCTTCCAATCCTCCCAGAGTTGAGGATAAAACCTCCTCTGTTATATATACAGGAGCAGGTGGACTGGGGACAGCCGCAGCACCAGGCATTCCTGCGGGGTTTCTACGGCTACTGACCTCTGAATTCTCAGGGGAGATTGGTGCAGTACAAGCATGCCCAATATCCTCAGAGCCCGATGGAGACCCCTTTGGCTTCCTGGAAGATCTATTTCCAGAGCGTCTGGACGACATATCCTTTAAGCACAAAGCTGAGGTATTCCCGTCGTCATACACCAATTTTGCTGGTAATAGTCTAACAAAGTTGCTGCTATATACCAGCTGGTGTCCACTAAAGTGCCTTTCTATGGGGATGCCTGCATCAACCGCCTCTGTGTGCCACTGTTTGTTGCTAGCTCTGTTTGCATCCAGCTGACACTTGTACTGTGACTTTTAACCATGCTGGGACGCCCGCACATACGCAGAAGCGCCGCGGCGCGCATCGAGCGTCATCCACCCGCCCCGCCCCTTTTTTTCATAGGAGGCGCGTGCACGCGCCCGCGCGCGCGCCCGTGCGCCATTGGCGCCCTTTTCGAAATCAAACAGGGGACTAGGAGCCAGGGCCCTTTTTGCCGGAGGGCCTGTGCGGTGGATGAGCGCAGCAACAGGGCAGAGGAAGTGGATTCCCACAGAGAAACTTACCAGCTGCCTGGATCTTTTGACTTGAGAAAACCAAAGATCCACATGACAAGAAAAATGGACTACAGCGGCCTCTAGTGGTTTAACACAGGTACCGCGGTCCCCTTTTTTTTTTTTTTTTTTTTCTTGACTACTATTAAAATTTTACATTTTCAGTAGTTACAGGCAAACACAGATATTTAGCGGGAATACCGTTAGGTAACAGACAGAAAGACAAATTAGGCTTGGGGGTCCCCCAATAGAACCAAGTTCCTGGGGGCCCCCACTTACCTGATCCCCGCCGCAGGACTTTGTTTGGTCCACAGAAGTCCAAACTTCACCTATCACGGCAGGCATTGTAATTAAACCTTCAGGGACCGGGTTCCCAAGGATTCCACTCCCCTGGACCTGTATAGCACCCTGCACAGACAACATCTTGGTCGTGGGTATGACCAGAGCTCTGGATCCCAGGGTCCAGCCCTCCTAAGAGAAGCATTACAGGCAAAACCTTGCTCTTCTGCTGCAAGGCCCGGGTACCGACCGTTTAGCTATGAAGCTTTTTTGGTGGGATCCGGAACAGCTTACTAAGGCCCAAAATAACCTGTACGCAAGCCCAGTGAAAACACATGTTACTCTTTGGCCAACACCTTAGACACTGGCAAAAAACTGAGGTGCTCCCGGATGGGAGGGGCTTATATAGGGGAGGGTACTTCCGGTTTTGAATTGGCCAGTGCCAACACCTGAAGGTAATCTATATAACCCATTAGTAATGACTAAGTCGCTCTGTGTCCCGTGATGTACGAAAAAGAAAGTCTATTGGTATTCATTCCCTCAGGAATTTCAAGAGACCTTCTCTATACTATAAGGGGTCCAATACTGACCTGAATTTCCTCCATATAATTCCCTCTCCATGCCGTATATTTGTGAGATGTCATCGGATGTGTCCTCCCAGGAGATCACCTAAACCTCCTGATTTTGTGTCCCAAGTGGGATTACTAACCCCACATGACACAACTGGAACTTTGATCCACGTTTTGGCCTTCTATGGTCTAGCACCCATGTTGCGTGACAACCCAATCTTTCATTTCGATCATTGAAAACGTATACATATATAGATATAGCTCCTGAAGAAGCAGATTCTGTTTTTGAATCACAACATGAAACATGTAGAGCACAGTATGTTATGTATGTACAGTTGTATTCCTTTCCATTGACTGTAATGGTACGATACTTTTGAAATGTCACAAAATTACCATTGTTTCTATGAAATGTATAAAAAATTTGCTTCTATATATATATAATTTTGTAATAAAAATTATTTTAATTATCTACTCTCAACTGGTCATCAGTTAGCATAAGGTGCCAACATAGTCCACATTAGCCTCATTCTTTCACCCCACATAACGTGTAAGGGACGAAGGCACCAAGCTATACTTATTCTCTATCTTCAGCACTTTTAATATATCCATGGCATCCCTGCGAATATCGTGTCGGATCGAGGGGTGCAAATCACTTCCAGATTCTGGAAAGTCCTTTGTGAAGCCCTTGGGATTAACTTGTCCTTCTCGTCTGCCTACCATTCACAATCAAATGGCCAGACTGAACGGACAAACCAAACGCTAGAGCAATACCTACGCTGTTTTTCTTCGTTCTCACAGGAAGACTGGGTATCTCTGCTGCCTCTGGCCGAATTTGTATACAACAATTCGGTCCACTCTGCCACGAAGCAATCTCCGTTCTATGTAAATTATGGCTTTCACCCCTCATTCTTGTCCAACTGTATCCCGGAGTCTGCTGTACCTGCTGTCCAGGAGACATTGGATTTCTTCAGAACACACAATGTTATGAGAGACAATGACTAAAACACAAGAATATAATAAAGAGGTGTTTGACAAGAAGAGAAGAGGAAAACTCAACCTGGAACCTGGAGATCAGGTGTGGTTGTCTACATTGAACTTAAGACTTGCCTGTCCCTCAAAGAATTTTGGCCCCAAGTTTGTAGGTCCCTTTCCCGTCAGAAGAAGGATTAACAGTGTGGCCTATGAACTAGAGCTGCCAGAGTCGTTACGGATCCATCCGGTCTTTCATGTTGCCCTACTTAAGCCCACTGTTCCTGATCCCTTCTCGGGGCGAAACACCGGCCCTCCCGAACCAATCTTAGTCGACGGTGAAGAGGAGTTTGAGGTGGAATCCATCTTGGATTGTAGGAAAAGGCGTAACCAAGTCCAGTTTCTCGTAAAATGGAAGGGATATGGCCCTGAGGAGAACTTGTGGGAACCTGAGTGCAACATCCATGCCGAAAGATTGGTTCCGTCCTTTAAGGATTCTCATCCAGATAAGGTGGCCCAGTTGGGCATCCGGAGGCTGCCCATTGGAGGGGGGCAATGTCATGAAGGGCAATCCAGTCTTCAAGATGGCGGCGCTTCGGCGTTCGCACGTGCGCAGTGTTGGCATTTTGGCGCTCGCGGGTGCGCGCCTGCGCAATAGCGGTGCTTCGGCGTTCGCGCGTGCAAGCATGCGCGGCAGCGTTGCGCGGCAGCATTGCGCGGGAGCGTGCAGTGACAGTTCTTGGCGCCAAACAGGGGCTATTTAAAGGGGCTGATGCCTGGGCTCCTTGCTGTCCGGTCTACAGCGTTCCTGAGACCCATCTGCAACCTGCTGTTATTCTGATGATTCGTTCCTGTGATCCGGCTTGTTCCTGACTTCTCCTGCCTTCTGCCTGCCCTTTGACCCCGGCTTGTTTGACCTTGCTTTTGTCTATTCCTTGAACTATCTGCCTCCTGCCCGTTGCTGATCCGGCCTGAACCACGACTCTGCTTCTGCCCCTGGAATTGAACCTGATCTGCCAGCCTGTGTATGACCCGGCCTGTTTGGACTTGTCTGTGTCCTGTACTATAGGACACCTCCCCCGCTGCCTTCAGTCTCATCCCACCAGTACCTGTGTGCCCATCCTGCCTGCTGTTCCAGCCTTCCTGCTGACGCTGACATCCGCACAGAGTGTCCTGAAGTCCAGCTCCATCCCAGCACCAGTGTTCCTGACAAGCACACACAGAATGTCCAAGCTCAACTTACCAACCAATCAGCAAGAAAACAAATTCACCTGTCTAACAGTATGTTTAAAAACAGGGGTTTAGTTGCACGCATTTGCAAATACATGTGTAAGCTGCAGGCACCGTCAACGCTCCCTGTATGCTGCAGTCCTAACTCTAAAATTTAAGGTCTCCTCAATGGAAGCACATGTATGCTGATGGATAGATAAAGGGCAGATGACTGGGGGAGCCCAACCTCCATTAAAGGGGCAGGAGCACACTAAACACCCAGCACATGGAAGCAAAGGTGCTAGTGCGTTGCCTGACCACAATGACACCAATACATATAACAAAAATGTCACTGCCCCAATCTATGACTGGTCTTCACAGCAAGGAGCACTGGATGGGCGGACGCATGTCAATAAAAAACACACACAGAATGTCCAAGCTCAACTTACCAACCAATCAGCAAGAAAACGAATTCACCTGTCTAACAGTACGTTTAAAAACAGGGGTTTAGTTGCACGCATTTGCAAATACATGTGTAAGCTGCAGGCCCCGTCAAGGCTCCCTGTATGCTGCAGTCCTAACTCTAAAATTTAAGGTCTCCTCAATGGAAGCACATGTATGCTGATGGATAGATAAAGGGCAGATGACTGGGGGAGCCCACCCTCCATTAAAGGGGCAGGAGCACACTAAACACCCAGGACATGGAAGCAAAGGTGCTAGTGCGTTGCCTGACCACAATGACACCAATACATATAACAAAAATGTCAAAAATGTCACTGCCCCAATCTATGACTGGTCTTCACAGCAAGGAGCACTGGATGGGCGGACGCATGTCAATAAAAAACACACACAGAATGTCCAAGCTCCAAGCTTGGACATTCTGTGTGTGTTTTTTATTGACATGCGTCCGCCCATCCAGTGCTCCTTGCTGTGAAGACCAGTCATAGATTGGGGCAGTGACATTTTTGTTATATGTATTGGTGTCATTGTGGTCAGGCAACGCACTAGCACCTTTGCTTCCATGTGCTGGGTGTTTAGTGTGCTCCTGCCCCTTTAATGGAGGGTGGGCTCCCCCAGTCATCTGCCCTTTATCTATCCATCAGCATACATGTGCTTCCATTGAGGAGACCTTAAATTTTAGAGTTAGGACTGCAGCATACAGGGAGCCTTGACGGGGCCTGCAGCTTACACATGTATTTGCAAATGCATGCAACTAAACCCCTGTTTTTAAACGTACTGTTAGACAGGTGAATTCGTTTTCTTGCTGATTGGTTGGTAAGTTGAGCTTGGACATTCTGTGTGTGTTTTTTATTGACATGCGTCCGCCCATCCAGTGCTCCTTGCTGTGAAGACCAGTCATAGATTGGGGCAGTGACATTTTTGTTATATGTATTGGTGTCATTGTGGTCAGGCAACGCACTAGCACCTTTGCTTCCATGTGCTGGGTGTTTAGTGTGCTCCTGCCCCTTTAATGGAGGGTGGGCTCCCCCAGTCATCTGCCCTTTATCTATCCATCAGCATACATGTGCTTCCATTGAGGAGACCTTAAATTTTAGAGTTAGGACTGCAGCATACAGGGAGCCTTGACGGGGCCTGCAGCTTACACATGTATTTGCAAATGCGTGCAACTAAACCCCTGTTTTTAAACGTACTGTTAGACAGGTGAATTCGTTTTCTTGCTGATTGGTTGGTAAGTTGAGCTTGGACATTCTGTGTGTGTTTTTTATTGACATGCGTCCGCCCATCCAGTGCTCCTTGCTGTGAAGACCAGTCATAGATTGGGGCAGTGACATTTTTGTTATATGTTCCTGACAAGCACTTGTGCGACTCTGCACTCCCGAGCTCCCTGTTCCCACCATCAGGGGTTCCAGAGTAAGAGGTGCAAAAGAGGCCGCTCCCTGCATATCAGGCTCCACCATCAGGTACGTGACAGAACCGGACAGCCATGTCCGAGCCTGCGCAGGGAGCGAACCCAATGGAGGAATTATGTCGGCACCTGGATGGGCTAACCCAGGCCGTCAGAAGTCTGCAAGAGGGCTATACCCGACTGGAGGGCCGAGTCCAGGCCCTATCCTCCTCAGCTTCCTCCTCTACTGGGACTTCTGCTTCACCCTTAGTGGTCATGATGCCTCCTGAACCTAAGGTACCCACACCTGAGAGATTCTCAGGGGAGCGGAGCAAATACAGAGCCTTTCGGAACGCCTGCGAGCTCTTCTTTGCCCTACGACCACGGACTTTCTCATTCGAATCCACCAAGGTGGGGTTCGTCATCTCCCTTCTGTCTGGTGAGCCACAAGCCTGGGCCCACGCCTCTTGGAGCATAAGGACGCTTCCCTTAATACCCTTGACACCTTCTTCCAGGCCATGGCTCAGCTATACGAGGACCCTCACCAAGCCGCTAATGCTGAAGCAGCCCTGCATGCCCTTCAGCAAGGCCGCAGACCGGCAGAGGATTACGTGTCTGAATTCAGGAGATGGAGTTCAGACACGAACTGGAATGATGCTGCCCTTTGCTACCAATTCCGGTTGGGACTCTCAGAGTCGCTCAAAGATGAACTGGCACGTGTAGGTGTTCCCGAAACCTTGGACGCTCTTATCAATCTAACCATCCAGATTGACAGACGTCTAAGGGAACGTAGGTCTGAACGAGCCACCAGTCCGCCTCGCCCAGTTTGGATGTTGTCCCGGGTACCCAACGCTGCTAACCTGGCCCCTCCGTTCCCAGTCACAGCCTCCACTGACAGTCCAGAACCCATGCAGTTGGGCCTGCTCCGTCCCTCATTCACACCAGAGGAACGTCAATGCAGGCGAACCATTAACCTATGCCTGTACTGCGGAGAACCCGGACACTATGTAAGGACCTGCCCCATGAAACTCTGTAAGTGCTTCTCCATGTCGTCTGTGCATTCACTTTTTATACCCAGTAACTCAGCTCACCTGGCAATTCCCATTCTTTTGCAGCTTCCAAGAGGGAATATTCAAGTCAACGCTATCATTGACTCCGGAGCCTGCAGTTGTTTTTTGGACTTAGCTTTTGCCACCAAACACCACATTCCTCTGCGCCCTAGGGCTAAAGGACTTTCTGTACACCTTGCCGATGGGTCGGTCCTAAAATCCGGGCCAGTCACACAGGAGATCTTACCTTTGGCCACGTCCATTGTCAGCACCCATCAGGAACTACTTTGCCTGGATGTCATTGGGTCTCCTCTGTTTCCCATCATTCTGGGCATGCCCTGGTTACAGGCTCATAACCCGCAAATCAATTGGACATCAGGAGAAGTCAGTTTCTGTTCCCCCTACTGCCACCAAAACTGTCTGCAGGAAGTTTTGGGTGCTCCTTCTCCCTTGCTTTGCATGGACTCTGATGCCGAGGTCCGCCAATCAGTTCCCGAAGTGTACCACAACTTCCTGGACGTCTTCAGCAAAAAGGGGGCTGAGACTCTTCCCCCACACCGGTCATATGACTGCCCAATTGAGCTCCTCCCCGGGGCTGAAATCCCATTCGGCAGGATTTTCCCCCTGACGGAACTTGAACTTGAAACCCTAAAGACTTATATTGACGATAATCTTAAGAAAGGGTTCATCCGTCCTTCCACTTCACCGGCAGGGGCAGGGATTTTCTTTGTTGAGAAAAAGGATCATTCTCTCCGCCCCTGTGTGGACTATCAGGAGCTCAATAAAGTGACTATAAAGAACCGGTACCCTCTTCCTTTGGTACCGGAACTGTTCCAAAGACTGGGATCCTCAGTCATCTTCACAAAACTGGATCTCCATGAGGCCTACAACCTGGTGCGGATCCGAAGCGGTGACGAGTGGAAGACTGCCTTTCGCACTCGCTTTGGGCACTTCGAATACTTAGTAATGCCCTTTGGACTTTGCAATGCCCCAGCTACGTTCCAGCATTTTGTGAACGACATTTTTAGAGACTACCTTGACCTTTTTGTTATCATCTATCTGGATGACATCCTCATCTTTTCCCCCTCTTTGGAGAAACATCGGGCACACGTCCAGAGTGTGCTCGGTCGGCTTCGAACGCACGGTTTATATGCAAAACCCGAAAAGTGCGAATTTGAACGCCAAAGTATCCAATTTATTGGACTTATCATCTCGGTGGAGGGTATCAAGATGGATCCCCAGAAAGTGGCTGCAATTCTCGACTGGCCGGTGCCCGTGGACAAGAAAGGCATCCAGCGCTTTGTCGGGTTTGCAAACTTCTATAGGAAGTTCATCAGGGGATTCTCTACCATCATCGCCCCAATAACCAACCTAACCAAGCAGATTGTCTGGTTTCAGTGGTCTTCAGAAGCCCAAACGGCCTTCGAGACCCTTAAAAAATTGTTTACTTCCGCATCCGTTCTGAGGCACCCTGATGCGGCTCTACCATACATCCTGGAGGTGGATGCCTTAGAAACAGCAGTCGGGGCGGTTCTCTCTCAAAGACAGGGGCCCAAGGCCCTTTTACACCCAGTTGCCTTCTTTTCCCGTAAGCTGTCAGATTCAGAGAGGAACTACGATGTGGGGGACCGGGAATTGTTGGCAATCAAGGCTGCTCTGGAGCAATGGCGGTACCTCTTAGAGGGTGCAGCACACCCGATCCTGGTCTATACGGACCACAAGAACTTGGAGTATCTGAAGGTGGCCAAAAGATTGAAACAGCGGCAGGCCAGGTAGGCACTTTTCTTCACGCGGTTCTCTTTCCACATAACATACAGACCAGGGTCAAAGAATACCAAACCCGATGCCCTCTCACGAATGTTCTGTGATTCTGAAACACCTTCCCCCCTGGATACTATCTTGTCATCGGGAAACTTTCTCTCGCTTCAAGAGGACCTGCTGTCTCGAATCAAGCAAGCCTCTACAGGAATCTCTCCCTCACCTGGGATAGAGCTGCAGCCCAAGGATGGACTTCTGTGGTACAAGGACAAAATCTTCATACCAGAGGACTTGCGAGTCGCGGTCCTTAGTTCCTGCCACTATCACAAGCTGTCTGGTCACTTCGGGGTACTCAAGACCTCCGAACTCTTGCAACGCACGTTCTGGTGGCCGCAGCTGTCAAAGGACTGCAGGAGCTATGTGAAGTCATGCACCACATGTATCAGGAACAAGGGGAGTAAGTCCAGAGCCTGGGGTCTGTTGAAACCATTGCCCGTACCGGAGAGGCCATGGAGGATGATTTCCATGGACTTCATCGTGGAGCTTCCCCCTTCTGAGTATTTCACCACTATCTTCGTGGTTGTGGATAGACTTTCAAAAATGGCCCATTTCCTGCCCATGAGGGGTACGCCCTCCGCTCCTGAAACAGTTGTGTGCTATTTAGGAGGACACATCCATGCCCATCTCCTCGGCATGACAAACCTTCTCCTTACCTGGGAAGGTTGATTCACACAGGCTCTGGACTCTCTGTTTTCTTCAGAAAGATCTACCTTATTTTCAAACAGCACATAAGCATTTGATATGATTACCATCATATATTGCAGAGATTTTCCAAAATAGTCTATTGGTATTCATTCCCTCAGGAATTTCAAGAGACCTTCTCTATACTATAAGGGGTCCAATACTGACATGAATTTCCTCCATATAATTCCCTCTCCATGCCGTATATTTGTGAGATGTCATCGGATGTGTCCTCCCAGGAGATCACCTATACCTCCTGATTTTGTGTCCCAAGTGGGATTACTAACCCCACATGACACAACTGCAACTTTGATCCACGTTTTGGCCTTCTATGGTCTAGCACCCATGTTGCGTGACAACCCAATCTTTCATTTCGATCATTGAAAACGTATACATATATAGATATAGCTCCTGAAGAAGCGGATTCTGTTTTTGAATCACAACATGAAACATGTAGAGCACAGTATGTTATGTATGTACAGTTGTATTCCTTTCCATTGACTGTAATGGTACGATACTTTTGAAATGTCACAAAATTACCATTGTTTCTATGAAATGTATAAAAAATTTGCTTCTATATATATATATAATTTTGTAATAAAAATTATTTTAATTATCTACTCTCAACTGGTCATCAGTTAGCATAAGGTGCCAACATAGTCCACATTAGCCTCATTCTTTCACCCCACATAACGTGTAAGGGACGAAGGCACCAAGCTATACTTATTCTCTATCTTCAGCACTTTTAATATATCCATGGCATCCCTGCGAATATCGTGTCGGATCGAGGGGTGCAATTCACTTCCAGATTCTGGAAAGCCCTTTGTGAAGCCCTTGGGATTAACTTGTCCTTCTCGTCTGCCTACCATTTACAATCAAATGGCCAGACTGAACGGACAAACCAAACGCTAGAGCAATACCTACGCTGTTTTTCTTCGTTCTCACAGGAAGACTGGGTATCTCTGCTGCCTCTGGCCGAATTTGCATACAACAATTCGGTCCACTCTGCCACGAAGCAATCTCCGTTTTATGCAAATTATGGCTTTCACCCCTCATTCTTGTCCAACTGTATCCCGGAGTCTGCTGTACCTGCTGTCCAGGAGACATTGGATTTCTTCAGAACACACAATGTTATGAGAGACAATGACTAAAACACAAGAATATAATAAAGAGGTGTTTGACAAGAAGAGAAGAGGAAAACTCAACCTGGAACCTGGAGATCAGGTGTGGTTGTCTACATTGAACTTAAGACTTGCCTGTCCCTCAAAGAAATTGGGCCCCAAGTTTGTAGGTCCCTTTCCCGTCAGAAGAAGGATTAACAGTGTGGCCTATGAACTAGAGCTGCCAGAGTCGTTACGGATCCATCCGGTCTTTCATGTTGCCCTACTTAAGCCCACTGTTCCTGATCCCTTCTCGGGGCGAAACACCGGCCCTCCCGAACCAATCTTAGTCGACGGTGAAGAGGAGTTTGAGGTGGAATCCATCTTGGATTGTAGGAAAAGGCGTAACCAAGTCCAGTTTCTCGTAAAATGGAAGGGATATGGCCCTGAGGAGAACTTGTGGGAACCTGAGAGCAACATCCATGCTGAAAGATTGCTTCCATCCTTTAAGGATTCTCATCCAGATAAGGTGGCCCAGTTGGGCATCCGGAGGCTGCCCATTGGAGAGGGGCAATGTCATGAAGGGCAATCCAGTCTTCAAGATGGCGGCGCTTCGGCGTTCACACGTGCGCAGTGTTGGCATTTCGGCGCTCGCGGGTGCGCGCCTGCGCAATAGCGGTGCTTCGGTGTTCGCGCGTGCAAGCATGCGCGGCAGCGTTGCGCGGGAGCGTGCAGTGACGGTTCTTGGCGCCAAACAGGGGCTATTTAAAGGGGCTGATGCCTGGGCTCCTTGCTGTCTGGTCTACAGTGTTCCTGAGACCCATCTGCAACCTGCTGTTATTCTGCTGATCCATTCCTGTGACCCGGCTTGTTCCTGACTTCTCCTGCCTTCTGCCTGCCCTTTGACCCCGGCTTGTTTGACCTTGCTTTTGTCTATTCCTTGGACTATCTGCCTCCTGCCCATTGCTGATCCGGCCTGAACCACGACTCTGCTTTTCTCCCCCTGGAATTGAACCTGATCTGCCAGCCTGTGTATGACCCGGCCTGTTTGGACTTGTCTGTGTCCTGTACTATAGGACACCTCCCCCGCTGCCTTCAGTCTCATCCCACCAGTACCTGTGTGCCCAGCCTGCCTGCTGTTCCAGCCTTCCTGCTGACGCTGACATCCGCACAGAGTGTCCTGAAGTCCAGCTCCATCCCAGCACCAGTGTTCCTGACAAGCACTTGTGCGACTCTGCACTCCCGAGCTCCCTGTTCCCACCATCAGGAGTTCCAGAGTAAGAGGTGCAAAAGAGGCCGCTCCCTGCATATCAGGCTCCACCATCAGGTACGTGACAGTACCGGACAGCCATGTCCGAGCCTGCGCAGGGAGCGAACCCAATGGAGGAATTATGTCGGCACCTGGATGGGCTAACCCAGGCCGTCAGAAGTCTGCAAGAGGGCTATACCCGACTGGAGGGCCGAGTCCAGGCCCTATCCTCCTCAGCTTCCTCCTCTACTGGGACTTCTGCTTCACCCTTAGTGGTCATGATGCCTCCTGAACCTAAGGTACCCACACCTGAGAGATTCTCAGGGGAGCGGAGCAAATACAGAGCCTTTCGGAACGCCTGCGAGCTCTTCTTTGCCCTACGACCACGGACTTTCTCATTAGAATCCACCAAAGTGGGGTTCGTCATCTCCCTTCTGTCTGGTGAGCCACAAGCCTGGGCCCACCGCCTCTTGGAGCATAAGGACGCTTCCCTTAATACCCTTGACACCTTCTTCCAGGCCATGGCTCAGCTATACGAGGACCCTCACCAAGCCGCCACTGCTGAAGCAGCCCTGCATGCCCTTCAGCAAGGCCGCAGACCGGCAGAGGATTACGTGTCTGAATTCAGGAGATGGAGTTCATACACGAACTGGAATGATGCTGCACTTTGCTACCAATTCCGGTTGGGACTCTCAGAGTCGCTCAAAGATGAACTGGCACGTGTAGGTGTTCCCGGAACCTTGGACGCTCTTATCAATCTAACCATCCAGATTGACAGACGTCTAAGGGAACGTAGGTCTGAACGAGCCACCAGTCCGCCTCGCCCAGTTTGGATGTTGTCCCGGGTACCCAACTCTGCTAACCCGGTCCCTCCGTTCCCAGTCACAGCCTCCACTGACAGTCCAGAACCCATGCAGTTGGGCCTGCTCCGTCCCTCATTCACACCAGACGAACGTCAATGCAGGCGAACCATTAACCTATGCCTGTACTGCGGAGAACCCGGACACTATGTAAGGACCTGCCCCATGAAACTCTGTAAGTGCTTCTCCATGTCGTCTGTGCATTCACTTTTTATACCCAGTAACTCAGCTCACCTGGCAATTCCCATTCTTTTGCAGCTTCCAAGAGGGAATATTCAAGTCAGCGCTATCATTGACTCCGGAGCCTGCAGTTGTTTTTTGGACTTAGCTTTTGCCACCAAACACCACATTCCTCTGCGCCCTAGGGCTAAAGGACTTTCTGTACACCTTGCCGATGGGTCGGTCCTAAAATCCGGGCCAGTCACACAGGAGATCTTACCTTTGGCCACGTCCATTGTCAGCACCCATCAGGAACTACTTTGCCTGGATGTCATTGGGTCTCCTCTGTTTCCCATCATTCTGGGCATGCCCTGATTACAGGCTCATAACCCGCAAATCAATTGGTCATCAGGAGAAGTCAGTTTCTGTTCCCCCTACTGCCACCAACACTGTCTGCAGGAAGTTTTGGGTGCTCCTTCTCCCTTGCTTTGCATGGACTCTGATGCCGAGGTCCGCCAATCAGTTCCCGAAGTGTACCACAACTTCCTGGACGTCTTCAGCAAAAAGGGGCTGAGACTCTTCCCCCACACCGGTCATATGACTGCCCGATTGAGCTCCTCCCCGGGGCTGAAATCCCCTTCGGCAGGATTTTCCCCCTGACGGAACTTGAACTTGAAACCCTAAAGACTTATATTGACGATAATCTTAAGAAAGGGTTCATCCGTCCTTCCACTTCACCGGCAGGGGCAGGGATTTTCTTTGTTGAGAAAAAGGATCATTCTCTCCGCCCCTGTGTGGACTATCGGGAGCTCAATAAAGTGACTATAAAGAACCGGTACCCTCTTCCTTTGGTACCGGAACTGTTCCAAAGACTGGGATTCACAGTCATCTTCACAAAACTGGATCTCCATGGGGCCTACAACCTGGAGCGGATCCGAAGCGGTGACGAGTGGAAGACTGCCTTTCGCACTCGCTTTGGGCACTTCGAATACTTAGTAATGCCCTTTGGACTTTGCAATGCCCCAGCTACGTTCCAGCATTTTGTGAACGACATTTTTAGAGACTACCTTGACCTTTTTGTTATCATCTATCTGGATGACATCCTCATCTTTTCCCCCTCTTTGGAGAAACATCGGGCACACGTCCAGAGTGTGCTCGGTCGGCTTCGAACGCACGGTTTATATGCAAAACCCGAAAAGTGCGAATTTGAATGCCAAAGTATCCAATTTCTTGGACTTATCATCTCAGTGGAGGGTATCAAGATGGATCCCCAGAAAGTGGCTGCAATTCTCGACTGGCCGGTGCCCGTGGACAAGAAAGGCATCCAGCGCTTTGTCGGGTTTGAAAACTTCTATAGGAAGTTCATCAGGGGATTCTCTACCATCATCGCCCCAATAACCAACCTAACCAAACAGACTGTCTGGTTTCAGTGGTCTTCAGAAGCCCAAACGGCCTTCGAGACCCTTAAAAAATAGTTTACTTCCGCATCCGTTCTGAGGCACCCTGATGCGGCTCTACCATACATCCTGGAGGTGGACGCCTCAGAAACAGCAGTCGGGGCGGTTCTCTCTCAAAGACAGGGGCCCAAGGCCCTTTTACACCCGGTTGCCTTCTTTTCCCGTAAGCTGTCAGATTCAGAGAGGAACTACGATGTGGGGGACCGGGAATTGTTGGCAAACAAGGCTGCTCTGGAGCAATGGCGGTACCTCTTAGAGGGTGCAGCACACCCGATCCTGGTCTATACGGACCACAAGAACTTGGAGTATCTGAAGGTGGCCAAAAGATTAAAACCGTGGCAGGCCAGGTAGGCACTTTTCTTCACGCGGTTCTCTTTCCACATAACATACAGACCAGGGTCGAAGAATACCAAACCCGATGCCCTCTCACGAATGTTCTGTGATTCTGAAACACCTGCCCCCCCCCGGATACTATCTTGTCATCGGGAAACTTTCTCTTGCTTCAAGAGGACCTGCTGTCTCAAATCGAGCAAGCCTCTACAACGGGAGCTTTGCAATTAGCGGACCTCCAGATGTTGCAGAACTGCAAGTCCCATGAGGCATAGCAAGACTTTTACAGCCACAAGCATGACACCCAGAGGCAGAGGCATGATAGGACTTGTAGTTTTGCAACAGCTGGATGTCCGCTAATTGCATATCACTGCTCTACAGGAATCTCTCCCTCACATGGGATAGAGCTGCAGCCAAAGGATGGACTTCTGTGGTACAAGGACAAAATCTTCTTACCAGAGGACTTGCGAGTCGCGGTCCTTAGTTCCTGCCACGATCACAAGCTGGCTGGTCACTTCGGGGTACTCAAGACCTCCAAACTCTTGCAACGCACGTTCTGGTGGCCGCAGCTGTCAAAGGACTGCAGGAGCTATGTGGAGTCGTGCACCACATGTATCAGGAACAAGGGGAGTAAGTCCAGAGCCTGGGGTCTGTTGAAACCATTGCCCGTACCGGAGAGGCCATGGAGGATGATTTCCATGGACTTCATCGTGGAGCTTCCCCCTTCTGAGTATTTCACCACTATCTTCTTGGTTGTGGATAGATTTTCAAAAATGGCCCATTTCCTTCCCATGAGGGGTACGCCCTCCGCTCCTGAAACATCTAAAATTTTTGTCAAGGAAATCGTGAGGCTCCATGGCATCCCTGCGAATATCGTGTCGGATCGAGGGGTGCAATTCACTTCCAGATTCTGGAAAGCCCTTTGTGAAGCCCTTGGGATTAACTTGTCCTTCTCGTCTGCCTACCATTCACAATCAAATGGCCAGACTGAACGGACAAACCAAACGCTAGAGCAATACCTACGCTGTTTTTCTTCGTTCTCACAGGAAGACTGGGTATCTCTGCTGCCTCTGGCCGAATTTGCATACAATAATTCGGTCCACTCTGCCACAAAGCAATCTCCGTTCTATGCAAATTATGGCTTTCACCCCTCATTCTTGTCCAACTGTATCCCGGAGTCTGCTGTACCTGCTGTCCAGGAGACATTGGATTTCTTCAGAACAAACAATGTTATGAGAGACAATGACTAAAACACAAGAATATAAAAAAGAGGTGTTTGACAAGAAGAGAAGAGGAAAACTCAACCTGGAACCTGGAGATCAGGTGTGGTTGTCTACATTGAACTTAAGACTTGCCTGTCCCTCAAAGAAATTGGGCCCCAAGTTTGTGGGTCCCTTTCCCGTCAGAAGAATGATTAACAGTGTGGCCTATGAACTAGAGCTGCCAGAGTCGTTACGGATCCATCCGGTCTTTCATGTTGCCCTACTTAAGCCCACTGTTCCTGATCCCTTCTCGGGGCGAAACACCGGCCCTCCCGAACCAATCTTAGTCGACGGTGAAGAGGAGTTTGAGGTGGAATCCATCTTGGATTGTAGGAAAAGGCGTAACCAAGTCCAGTTTCTCGTAAAATGGAAGGGATATGGCCCTGAGGAGAACTCGTGGGAACCTGAGTGCAACATCCATGCCGAAAGATTGGTTCCGTCCTTTAAGGATTCTCATCCAGATAAGGTGGCCCAGTTGGGCATCCGGAGGCTGCCCATTGGAGGGGGGCAATGTCATGAAGGGCAATCCAGTCTTCAAGATTGCGGCGCTTCGGCGTTCGCACGTGCGCAGTGTTGGCATTTTGGCGCTCGCGGGTGCGTGCCTGCACAATAGCGGTGCTTCGGCGTTCGCGCGTGCAAGCATGCGCGGCAGCGTTGCTCGGCAGCGTTGCGCGCCAGCATTGCGCGGGAGCGTGCAGTGACGGTTCTTGGCGCCAAACAGGGGCTATTTAAAGGGGCTGATGCCTGGGCTCCTTGCTGTCCGGTCTACAGCGTTCCTGAGACCCATCTGCAACCTGCTGTTATTCTGATGATCCGTTCCTGTGACCCGGCTTGTTCCTGACTTCTCCTGCCTTCTGCCTGCCCTTTGACCCCGGCTTGTTTGACCTTGCTTTTGTCTATTCCTTGGACTATCTGCCTCCTGCCCGTTGCTGATCCGGCCTGAACCACGACTCTGCTTCTGCCCCTGGAATTGAACCTGATCTGCCAGCCTGTGTATGACCCGGCCTGTTTGGACTTGTCTGTGTCCTGTACTATAGGACACCTCCCCCGCTGCCTTCAGTCTCATCCCACCAGTACCTGTGTGCCCAGCCTGCCTGCTGTTCCAGCCTTCCTGCTGACGCTGACATCCGCACAGAGTGTCCTGAAGTCCAGCTCCATCCCAGCACCAGTGTTCCTGACAAGCACTTGTGCGACTCTGCACTCCCGAGCTCCCTGTTCCCACCATCAGGGGTTCCAGAGTAAGAGGTGCAAAAGAGGCCGCTCCCTGCATATCAGGCTCCACCATCAGGTACGTGACAGTACCGGACAGCCATGTCCGAGCCTGCGCAGGGAGCGAACCCAATGGAGGAATTATGTCGGCACCTGGATGGGCTAACCCAGGCCGTCAGAAGTCTGCAAGAGGGCTATACCTGACTGGAGGGCCGAGTCCAGGCCCTATCCTCCTCAGCTTCCTCCTCTACTGGGACTTCTGCTTCACCCTTAGTGGTCATGATGCCTCCTGAACCTAAGGTACAAACACCTGAGAGATTTTCAGGGGAGCGGAGCAAATACAGAGCCTTTCGGAACGCTTGCAAGCTCTTCTTTGCCCTACGACCACGGACTTTCTCATTAGAACCCACCAAGGTGGGGTTCGTCATCTCCCTTCTGTCTGGTGAGCCACAAGCCTGGGCCCACCGCCTCTTGGAGCATAAGGACGCTTCCTTTCTTCCTTTAATACCCTTGACATCTTCTTCCAGGCCATGGCTCAGCTATACGAGGACACTCACCAAGCCGCCACTGCTGAAGCAGCCCTGCATGCCCTTCAGCAAGGCCGCAGACCGGCAGAGGATTACGTGTCTGAATTCAGGAGATGGAGTTCAGACACGAACTGGAATGATGCTGCCCTTTGCTACCAATTCCAGTTGGGACTCTCAGAGTCGCTCAAAGATTAACTGGCACGTGTAGGTGTTCCCGGAACCTTGGACGCTCTTATCAATCTAACCATCCAGATTGACAGACGTCTAAGGGAACGTAGGTCTGAACGAGCCACCAGTCCGCCTCGCCCAGTTTGGATGTTGTCCCGGGTACGCAACTCTGCTAACCCGGCCCCTCCGTTCCCAATCACAGCCTCCACTGACAGTCCAGAACCCATGCAGTTGGGCCTGCTCCGTCCCTCACTCACACCAGAGGAATGTCAATGCAGGCGAACCATTAACCTATGCCTGTACTGCGGAGAACCCGGACACTATGTAAGTACCTGCCCCATGAAACTCCGTAAGTGCTTCTCCATGTCGTCTGTGCATTCACCTTTTATACCCAGTAACTCACCTCACCTGGCAATTCCCATTCTTTTGCAGCTTCCAAGAGGGAATATTCAAGTCAGCGCTATCATTGACTCCGGAGCCTGCAGTTGTTTTTTGGACTTAGTTTTGCCACCAAACACCACATTCCTCTGCGCCCTAGGGCTAAAGGACTTTCTGTACACCTTGCCGATAGGTCGGTCCTAAAATCCGGGCCAGTCATACAGGAGATCTTACCTTTGGCCACGTCCATTGTCAGCACCCATCAGGAACTACTTTGCCTGGATGTCATTGAGTCTCCTCTGTTTCCCATCATTCTGGGCATGCCCTGGTTACAGGCTCATAACCCGCAAATCAATTGGACATCAGGAGAAGTCAGTTTCTGTTCCCCCTACTGCCACCAACACTGTCTGCAGGAAGTTTTGGGTGCTCCTTCTCCCTTGCTTTGCATGGACTCTGATGCCGAGGTCCGCCAATCAGTTCCCGAAGTGTACCACAACTTCCTGGACGTCTTCAGCAAAAAGGGGGCTGAGACTCTTCCCCCACACCGGTCATATGACTGCCCGATTGAGCTCCTCCCCGGGGCTGAAATCCCCTTCTGCAGGATTTTCCCCCTGACGGAACTTGAACTTGAAACCCTAAAGTCTTATATTGACGATAATCTTAAGAAAGGGTTCATCCGTCCTTCCACTTCACCGGCAGGGGCAGGGATTTTCTTTGTTGAGAAAAAGGATCATTCTCTCCGCCCCTGTGTGGACTATCGGGAGCTCAATAAAGTGACTATAAAGAACCGGTACCCTCTTCCTTTGGTACCGGAACTGTTCCAAAGACTGGGATCCTCAGTCATCTTCACAAAACTGGATCTCCATGGGGCCTACAACCTGGTGCGGATCCGAAGTGGTGACAAGTGGAAGACTGCCTTTCGCACTCGCTTTGGGCACTTCGAATACTTAGTAATGCCCTTTGGACTTTGCAATGCCCCAGCTATGTTCCAGCATTTTGTGAACGACATTTTTAGAGACTACCTTGACCTTTTTGTTATCATCTATCTGGATGACATCCTCATCTTTTCCCCCTCTTTGGAGAAACATCGGGCACACGTCCAGAGTGTGCTCGGTCGGCTTCGAACGCACAGTTTATATGCAAAACCCGAAAAGTGCGAATTTGAACGCCAAAGTATCCAATTTCTTGGACTTATCATCTCGGTGGAGGGTATCAAGATGGATCCCCAGAAAGTGGCTGCAATTCTCGACTGGCCGGTGCCCGTGGACAAGAAAGGCATCCAGCGCTTTGTCGGGTTTGCAAACTTCTATAGGAAGTTCATCATAGGATTCTCTACCATCATCGCCCCAATAACCAACCTAACCAAACAGACTGTCTGGTTTCAGTGGTCTTCAGAAGCCCAAATGGCCTTCGAGACCCTTAAAAAATTGTTTACTTCTGCATCCGTTCTGAGGCACCCTGATGCGGCTCTACCATACATCCTGGAGGTGGACGCCTCAGAAACAGCAGTCAGGGCAGTTCTCTCTCAAAGACAGGGGCCCAAGGCCCTTTTACACCCGGTTGCCTTCTTTTCCCGTAAGCTGTCAGATTCAGAGAGGAACTACGATGTGGGGGACCGGGAATTGTTGGCAATCAAGGCTGCTCTGGAGCAATGGCGGTACCTCTTAGAGGGTGCAGCACACCCGATCCTGGTCTATACGGACCACAAGAACTTGAAGTATCTGAAGGTGGCCAAAAGATTGAAACAGCGGCAGGCCAGGTAGGCACTTTTCTTCACGCGGTTCTCTTTCCACATAAAATACAGACCAGGGTCGAAGAATACCAAACCCGATGCCCTCTCACGAATGTTCTGTGATTCTGAAACACCTGCCCCCCCTGGATACTATCTTGTCATTGGGAAACTTTCTCTTGCTTCAAGAGGACCTGCTGTCTCGAATCAAGCAAGCCTCTACAGCAGGGCTATGCAATTAGCGGACCTCCAGATGTTGCAGAACTGCAAGTCCCTTGAGGCATAGCAAGACTTTTACAGCCACAAGCATGACACCCAGAGGCAGAGGCATGATAGGACTTGTAGTTTTGCAACAGCTGGAGGTCCGCTAATTGCATATCACTGCTCTACAGGAATCTCTCCCTCACCTGGGATAGAGCTGCAGCCCAAGGATGGACTTCTGTGGTACAAGGACAAAATCTTCGTACCAGAGGACTTGCGAGTCGCGGTCCTTAGTTCCTGCCACAATCACAAGCTGGCTGGTCACTTCGGGTACTCAAGACCTCCGAACTCTTGCAATGCACGTTCTGGTGGCCGCAGCTGTCAAAGGACTGCAGGAGCTATGTGGAGTCGTGCACTACATGTATCAAGAACAAGGGGAGTAAGTCCAGAGCCTGGGGTCTGTTGAAACCATTGCCCGTACCGGAGAGGCCATGGAGGATGATTTCCATGGACTTCATCGTGGAGCTTCCCCCTTCTGAGTATTTCACCACTATCTTCGTGGTTGTGGATAGACTTTCAAAAATGGCCCATTTCCTGCCCATGAGGGGTACGCCCTCTGCTCCTGAAACAGCTAAAATTTTTGTCAAGGAAATCGTGAGGCTCCATGGCATCCCTGCGAATATCGTGTCGGATCGAGGGGTGCAATTCACTTCCAGATTCTGGAATGCCCTTTGTGAAGCCCTTGGGATTAACTTGTCCTTCTTGTCTGCCTACCATTCACAATCAAATGGCCAGACTGAACAGACAAACCAAACGCTAGAGCAATACCTACACTGTTTTTCTTCATTCTCACAGGAAGACTGGGTATCTCTGCTGCCTCTGGCCGAATTTGCATACAACAATTTGGTCCACTCTGCCACGAAGCAATCTCCGTTCTATGCAAATTATGGCTTTCACCCCTCATTCTTGTCCAACTGTATCCCGGAGTCTGCTGTACCTGCTGTCCAGGAGACATTGGATTTCTTCAGAACAAACAATGTTATGAGAGACAATGACTAAAACACAAGAATATAATAAAGAGGTGTTTGACAAGAAGAGAAGAGGAAAACTCAACCTGGAACCTGGAGATCAGGTGTGATTGTCTACATTGAACTTAAGACTTGCCTGTCCCTCAAAGAAATTGGGCCCCAAGTTTGAGGGTCCCTTTCCCGTCAGAAGAAGGATTAACAGTGTGGCCTATGAACTAGAGCTGCCAGAGTCGTTACGGATCCATCCGGTCTTTCATGTTGCCCTACTTAAGCCCACTGTTCCTGATCCCTTCTCGGGGCGAAAAACCGGCCCTCCCGAACCAATCTTAGTCGACGGTGAAGAGGAGTTTGAGGTGGAATCCATTTTGGATTGTAGGAAAAGGCGTAACCAAGTCCAGTTTCTCGTAAAATGGAAGGGATATGGCCCTGAGGAGAACTCGTGGGAACCTGAGTGCAACATCCATGCCGAAAGATTGGTTCCGTCCTTTAAGGATTCTCATCCAGATAAGGTGGCCCAGTTGGGCATCCGGAGGCTGCCCATTGGAGGGGGGCAATGTCATGAAGGGCAATCCAGGCTTCAAGATGGCGGCGCTTCGGCGTTCGTGCGTGTGCGGTGTTGGCATTTTGGCGCTCGCGGGTGCGCGGCTGCGCAATAGCGGTGCTTCGGCGTTCGCGCGTGCAAGCATGCGCGGCAGCGCTGCGTGGGAGCGTGAAGTGACGGTTCTTGGCGCCAAACAGGGGCTATTTAAAGGGGCTGATGCCTGGGCTCTTTGCTGTCCGGTCTACAGCGTTCCTGAGACCCATCTGCAACCTGCTGTTATTCTGCTGATCCATTCCTGTGACCCGGCTTGTTCCTGACTTCTCCTGCCTTCTGCCTGCCCTTTGACCCCGGCTTGTTTGACCTTGCTTCTGTCTATTCCTTGGACTATCCGCTGCCCGCCCGTTGCTGATCAGGCCTGAACCCCGACTCTGCTTCTGCCCCTGGAATTGAACCTGATCTGCCAGCCTGTGCATGACCCGGTCTGTTTGGACTTGTCTGTGTCCTATACTATAGGACACCTCCCCCGCTGCCTTTAGTCTCATCCCACCAGTGCCTGTGTGCCCAGCCTGCCTGCTGTTCCAGCCGTCCTGCTGATGCTGACATCCGCACAGAGTCTCCTGAAGTCCAGCTCCATCCCAGCACCAGTGTTCCTGACAGGCACTTGTGCGACTCTGCACTCCCAAGCTCCCTGTTCCCACCATCAGGGGTTCCAGAGTAAGAGGTGCAAAAGAGGCCACTCCCTGCATATCAGGCTCCACCATCAGGTACGTGACACATACCCACACCCACTCTGCCTGCACCTGCATTGTCCATGCCTACTGCTACGGAGGGAAGTCCGCCGTTGCGGCCACCTTTGCCACAGTTGGAGCTAGCTCAAATAAAAAGGTCCCCTGATGCTATCGTTCTTCCTGGAGCAGGAAATCGGGCAACCATGCCACCTTTAGCCCAGTTGCAGCGGCTCCTAAATAAAAAGATTGCCACGGAGTATGGGTGGGAATACCCCTACGTTCCCAAAGAGTTACTCTTTGAAATCGAGGCCTACAGGGAACGGTGGTACGCGGACTTTATTTGAGACCATTTGGAAGTGCACAGAGGTGGCAGGTATCTAAAATGTTCTGCTACCATGGCAGATCGTTACAAGGGGTGCCGTAAAGAATGGACTTATGGCCGGCATATCCATGCGGATCATGTGGAAATTTGCAGCAAGGAGAAAGAGGATACTGTGTACTTTATAGAGACCCTAGATAAACAATGAAAGACTCTTGTTCTCCCGGATCCTCAATACTACTTGTGAAATGGAACTTGTGTGCTGTTTATTATTCCATTTCGCAGGAATAGCCTGCTCTGAACTCACTCATGACTTTGCCCTCTGCTGCAGGGGAATCTGCTCAACTGAGGAATTGGGGAGCTGTTGTGTTTTTTTTCTCTCTCCTCAGCTCCGCAATGGGAAGAAATATTTTTTTCCTCTTCTCTCTTTGAACAATGGGGTAGGTTAGTCAGGGCCAAAGTGAGAAACCTTTGTGGTCAAGATGAAGAGTTCTTGTGAAATAAATTCATGCCCATGCGCAGCATTGGAGTGTATTGACTTAAGTTGCCACTAGGTGGTGGTGTTTTTCAGAAATATTCAGTGAGGCTAGGCTTAGCAATTCAAACAACAAAAAAAAAAATATATATCCGAGGATAATCATCTCTTTTCGGAGAGATGGTTTTCTTCTGCATATCTTAAGTGTAGGATGGTTTAATGTGTATTGTGTTTTTTTTTTTTCTCTCCCTCTGCAGGTGATCTGCTGTCAACTCTACCGGAGAATGGGTTGTGTAGATATGTTAGGAGGGGTGGGATTGTAATTTGTGATATTGTGTGTTTTATACGAACTGTGATGTATTTATTTTATTTACATGCTCTTCTTCTTTCTTCTCCCTCTGCTATTCAAAGAAATCTTGGTTCAGACACCAGTTCAACTAAAACCTAAATGCTGTACATAGTTGGAAAAGACTGGAACCCACTCAGGATTGAGGGGTCTTTCTGATCTCTTCCAGCCACTGGGCACAGTGGCTTTTTCAGGGAGTGGTATGTGTAGCGGACCCCCCAAAATTGGGGTCGCTATGCTTTAAATTTAAGGGTAGCCTGAGCAATAGTTTGGCTCAGGTTCTCTAATTCTGTTAGTTTGGACTCTACTCTGCTGTGGTGTTGCCTGGAGTATAGTTCCCCTTGACCTGTGGGTGGCGCTGTTGCCTAGGTCTTGGGTTGAACCACAGGTGGCGTTGCAGGATTGGGTGTCCTCTCTTGGCTGCCGTGCGGTGGGTGTGTTCTGCCTGCTGTGCATGCCGGGAGAGGGTACATAAGGGGCAGATGCCATGAACTGGGGTGGTGTGCCGGGGGGATTCCAAGGAGGACCCCTGGTGGTGAAGTCGGGCCCTAATGCCCAAAAAAGTGGATGGCCTTCCGCGTGACATTATAGTGAAATTCCATTATTATCGAACGAAAGAGCAACTCCAAAAAGCGGCCAGAGAGAAGAACAACTTAATCTTTTAGGGCCACAACTACCAACTCTTTGCGGACTTCTCCCAATTAACCATATCCAAAAGGCATGCAATGAAACCACAATTAATGGAACTGCTACGTCATAACATCATTTACCAGTGGGGTTTCCCATTCTCCATATGCTTTACCCATCAAGGGACCAGATATACCTGCAGATCACCAGAAGAGCTTCAACAGGCCCTCCAAGACCTTAATTTGGTAGATGGCCCACCTACTGTTAATACCTCTCGAAGAAGATCAGCATCCACCTCCTCTCTACGAAACGCATCCCAATCCGTGGGGAAAAACGGAAATCACCATTCTCACAAGAGAGGTCGTTTTGCTTCAATACCTCAGGGCCAAGAAGATTCCATGGACTGACAGGTTCTCATCATAGTACTCTTCTACGTGCTACCGATGGAGAAGTACCTCCAGGAAGAACTTCATCATACTTAACTCATTGACTCTGTTCTTTTAACAAGTAGTTTATAACCCCTGTTTTTACCCCTATATGTTGTGTAGCAGACCCCCCAAAATTGGGGCCGCTATGCTTTAAATTTAAGGGTAGCCTGAGCAATAGTTTGGCTCAGGTTCAATAATTCTGTTAGTTTGGACTCTGCTCTGCTGTGGTGTTGCCTGGAGTATAGTTCCCCTTAACCTGTGGGTGGCACTGTTGCGGGTGCCGTACGGTGCCGTACGGTAGGTGAGTTCTGCCTGCTGTGCATGCCGGGAGAGGGTACATAAAGGGCAGATGCCATGATCTGCGGTGGTGTGCCAGGGGGATTCCAAGGAGGACCCCTGGTGGCGAAGTCACGCCCTTTGGCCTTGCTGGCCGGGGGGTGTGTGAACTGGTAGAGGAGTCTTGGTCACCTTTAGCCCGAGGCTATAGAGTTCCAGGTAGGCCCAGTACCTTCAACTGGGTCTACAACCAACCACTGGAGTCCCAGGGAGCCCGAGTGAGGGTGGCCCGCTCTGAAATAGAGGAAACAAGGGGATGACTTGTCTGGAGGACCGGTGAAGAAAGTCACTGTCTTGGGAAGGCCTGGTTGCCTATCAGAGGGAAGGATTCGTGAGTTGCAAGATAGCTCCTGTGGTGTGCCCCATTGGCACCTATGGTCTCTAATAATCTACAGGGGTTTCAAAGTTCTAATTCAGGAATTAAAGGATTCTGTGGTTTGTGCTTCATTCCAGCTGCTAGAACCGTGAGAGGGGACTATCCAGGTGAGCAAAGCCCACTCAGGCTTGAGTGACAAAGTGTAACGATAGGTGTTGTGTGCCTGAATCTACCTCCCTATCCAACTTCTTTCTCTCTTCAACTTCCCCTGTTGTTATCAAGCAAAGGAAAAATAAACTCTTTTGTTGGAGTTGACACTGTCTGGACATTGGCTTTTCTAAGCAGGAAAGATAGATTCTTCCCTACACTCTAGGGACGAGAACCAGTGGAAGGGGGTAACTCACTGCAGGACCCAAAAATTACAAGAACACCGCTTTACCTCTTATACCAGGAGGATACGGGCATGTGGCATGGTGTGCCTTAAACCTGCTAGTGAAGGTAAGCAGGAAAAAAGGGTCTGTGTGCTACACAAGGGGGCTCGAGTCCGGGATTTTTTGCGGCTACCTCTGGAAGTTGGACTATTTTCCTGTGTATGTGGTTCTTTGAAAGTCGGCCATTATTTTTTGGGGGAAGATTGAACTGCGTCACTTGTGCAAGAAATGGAGGTAAAGGCCTGCACTGAACTTTTCGAACTGCGTAGTTCGTGGGCATGCCTCAAACATAGAAAAGCCTGCGAGCTACGTGCAGCAAGAGAAAGGCGGAGGATCCCCCGCCAATTGTGAGTTGCACGTGGTGTAACTGGCGCCAAGGGCCAGAACAAGCTGGATTAGTGAGAGAGAAGTAAGATGGCCACTGCTCCATGGACTTCTGTTGCATCGGGACCCCGGATGTTCCAAACCACCTCAACCATGGACATTGCTCCCCTCACTGCCCCCCTGACGGACACAGGGATCCGGCTAAAGCTTAGGGGTTCTTTCGCTTTGTATGTCCGCCGAGATGCGGAGGCCCTGGGCATGCTCTGCCCCAGATGCCAGGGACTGGCGGTGCAGTTACAGCCTTTTGAAAGGTGTGCATCCTGTGGAGAGTTTCTCTTCGAGGTGGACCAGCCCACTGAGAAACCCCGGGTCTACCGGTTCAACTACCTTACGGGTATCGTCACTTCTGAGGAGGAAACCTGTACTCCCACAGTTGAGCCCATGCGCACCGCGTTGGCTACCACAGATGTGGCCGATGGAGATGACTCAGCTGCTGCAGAGCCGTCGGCGGATACCGGAGCGGATGCTGCCTCTGCAACAACCGAGACCTCTATTCCGCCCGCCAAGCGAAAGGTGGCCGCGGTTGAGGCCTGCCCCAGCGCCTGCCTGAACCGGATCCTCAAGCCGGAGGGACCTCCAGGAGATCCACGTCAGGGGACGGTAAGGAGGCTGGGGGAACTGTGACATTGAGTTTGCCGGGGAAGGGAAAGAAGCTCATACCCCATACTACTGGGGATGCATGGACAGCCAGCCCGCGGAAACTCTCTATTTTTGGGGACAATGTGTCTGTGTCCACCACGAATTACCTGCCGGCAGAGGAGTATGACACCTTCGATCTGGATTCGTCGTCCGATGTGGGGGATGACCATGAGATCGATGAGGTTTACATTAAAAAGGGATGGGACAAAGTTCCAGTGACTTCACCCTGCAGCCTTGGGGGGTATCACCAATGGACTCTGGGGAAACTACACCTAGAGTGGAACCCCCTGCTTTAAAGGAGTAAGTCATACTGTCATGAAGGGCAATCCAGTCTTCAAGATGGCGGCGCTTTGGCGCTCGCGCGTGCACGGTGATGGGTTTTCGGCTCTCGCGGGTGCGCGCCTGCGCAATAGCGGCGCTTCGGCCTTCGCGCTTGCGTGGCAGCGTCGCCCTGGAGCGCGCAGTGACGGTTCTTGGCGCCAAACAGGGCCTATTTAAAGGGGCTGATGCCTGGGCTACTTGCTGTCCGGTCTACAGCGTTCCTGAGACCCATCTGCAACCTGCTGTTATTCTGCTGATCCTGTGACCCGGCTTGTTCCTGACTTCTCCTGCCTTCTGCCTGCCCTTTGACCCCGGCTTGTTTGACCTTGCTTCTGTCTATTCCTTGGACTATCCGCCTCCCGCCCGGCTTGTTTGACCTTGATGATGATGATGATATGTAAATTTATATCGCGCCAAATACTGTCTTGGAGGACTGCAACTAAGCGCGCTGTACCATAAATTCACCAATCAGCCTTGGGAGAAAAAAACTATTTGAGAAAAAGGGAGGGAAAAAAAAAAGAAGAAGGCTCACGAGGGGAGTCGAAAAACAAAATTCACGTTAATTATTACAGAATTAGATGTCTCTACATCCGTAGTTTAGGAAAAAGCGTTTTTAAAAAGGTGGGTTTTTAATTGCCTTTTAAAAAGAGCTTGGGGCATTGGGAGTCGGAGGTGGTCGGGGAGTTGGTTCCAAAGGGCCGCGCCCATAGTTTGCATTCGTCGAGCTCCCAAGGACTGGAGTCGGGCAGGTGCTTGGATAATCCTATTTTGAAGCCCTGACCGTAATGCTCTAATTGGTGTGTAATGGGGGGCCATTTCTGTGAGATAGAGTGGGCCCAGGCCCCAATATGCTATAAACATCAGAACCAAGATTTTAAATTGTACTCTATGCACTATAGGTAACCAATGTAGCTGTGCCAGCACGGGGGTGATGTGATGTCTATATGGTGTACCCGTAATAGTGCGTGCTGCTTGATTCTGTATAATTTGGATTTTTTTGACCCATTTAAGGGGAAGGCTAAGGCAAAAACCATTGGCAAAGTCTAGTCTGGATTGTACTAGAGCCAAAGTAAGTGTGATTTGGTGTCGATATGAAAGTAGATGTTTGATCTTCCGAATAATTTGCAAATAGAATGAGGCATTTTTCATACAGTTCATAATTTGCGGAATCCAGGTAAGCTTTGCATCAAAAATGATTCCAAGGTTCTTGACTTGTCTTTTAGGTTCTGGGCAGGTACCTAAGTCAGGTGGCCATCGATATAGAATGGGAAAGGCTAGAGGTTCGCCCACTTGGAGTATTTCTGTTTTGGAGCAGTTGAGGCTCAACCAGTTTCTATTTATCCAGGAATGGATATGAGTCATGCATTCTGCTAGGATCTGGGGATGTCTGTCATTTTTGGAAGTGTTGACTAGGATTTGGATGTCATCGGCATATAATTGGCCTTGAAGGCCATGTAACTGCAACATATCGGGTAGGGGGCGCATATAACAATTGAAAAGGTATGGAGAGAGGGCAGAGCCCTGTGGTACTCCCCAGGGCACTGGGCTTATGGCTGACCTGAAATGTCCCAGCCTAACCTGTTGGGTACGATCTTGTAGAAAAGACTGGATCCATAACAGAACAGCACCTCGAATTCCAAACTGGTCATGAAGGCGCGAGATCAGAATGTCGTGATCAATGGTGTCAAAAGCTGCGGAGAGGTCCAATAGCACTAAGGCCACCGATTCCCCAGCGTCTCTGACCCTCAGGAGCTGTTCCCTCATGGCCATCGTGGAGAGCTCTAATCCCCTGCCCGGACGGAACCCAGACTGGACATCGTGGAATAGGCCCTCCCCTTCAGAGTATTCCTGAAGTTGCTCAAGAACGATGGTTTCCATAATCTTTGCCACAAAATGATTACTAGAAATGGGTCTTAGATTATTCGGGTATTGAAGCTCTGTTTTTTTTTTTTTTTGGAATTGGCGTAACATATGAGTGTTTAAGTTTCCCTGGTATAACTCCCAGCCTTAAACTGAAGTTGATGATTGTACATAGGTCTGGAAAGAATGCCTTTGACTGGAGTTTGAAAAACCAGGCAGGGTAAAATTCATCCGCAAAGTGTGTGGGCTTTAATTTAAGAATTACTTTGTGTAGTAACTCCGGCGTGGTAGGTGTGAAGTTTTTTAAGCTGGACAGAGTAGGTTGGATAGCCTCTTGTAGTGGGCCAGGTTGGTCAATCAGGTGAATGTTCTTGGCAATGCCCAACCGGATTTTATGAATTTTTTCTTGGAAAGCGATCCCTAATTTATTGGTGAATTCTTGTGATGGTATTATCGTCTTGGTTAACCTACGTGGATTAAGCATTTCGTTTACGATTTCGAAAAGTTTCTTATCCTGGTTTCCGGCGTTATCGATCTGTTCACTGTAATATGCTTTTTTCCTGTGGCTAATAGCTTTGAAATATGCCCGAGAAATTATTCGGTATGCAAGCTTGTCTTGGTGTGTGTTAGTCTTAAGCCATTTTCTTTCAAGCTGTCTGCGTTTCGTTTTAATTAGGGCTAGGTTGCTAGTGTACCAAGGTTTAGCCTTGGTAATTTTTTTGCGAAAGTGTGATGTTTTGAGAGGGGCAAGTTTATCAAGTGTATGGTGGATTTTTAGTTCAAATGCATCAAGGGCTTTAGTGACTCTGTCAAGATGGATTTCAAAGTCAGTATAAAGATCATCTTCACTGTCTAGGGTGATAGGTTCAAGAGCCAAGTATGTTGCCATGAAGGTGAGTGGATATAGGTTTTTAAGTGAACGATACGGCTTGGATTGCTGCATGGGAGTACCCAAGTCTGGGGCTGGGGGTCTAAAGTCTCTGAGTTGATATGAAATTAATTTATGATCTGTCCATATAAGTTCGATGTTCTGGATGTCAGAGATGGTAATATTAGAGGAGAAGACCGCATCTAGTGTGTGCCCTTTCTCATGGTTATAGGAGTTGACATTTTGAACAAAGCCAAGGGCGTCAAGATCTTGTAAAAACTCCTGTATTTTAGGATCCTGTAAGTCCTCAAGCCATAGGTTACAGTCGCCTTGCAGGATGATGTTTGACGTGTAAGTGTTCAATTCTAAACAAAATTGAATAATCTCAGTGTTGAATTCCATGTGGTATCCTGGCGGACGATATATAGTTGCAATGATGACAGAGGTGGTGGCATCAATTTGGCAACGTGCAGAAAGATGTTCAAAGGAAATATATTTAGAGAGAGCTAGTTCCCTACAGGTAACATTGTTATTGTGAATCAGGGCAATGCCTCCACCCCGTTTACCCTGTCTATTTTTTGAAAGTATGTCATATCCTGGTGGAACGAGATCATCTAAGTGGATGCTATAATCCTTGCCAAACCAGGTTTCAGTAAGAGATAGAAACTGAAATTCTTCATTTGTCAATAGATCATATATATCGTTTGCATGTTTGACAGCGGAACGGACATTTATTACACCCCCTTTAATAAATTGAGTAATGCAATGAGGAACCACTCTGCTGGTGGTAAGGGGGATAATTGGCTTAATGGGTGTACTATTTCGATTAATGCTGTTAACCTGGCATGCTTCTTGTGATTCCTTACTTAGGATACCTATCCCCTGATTAAGCTGATATAATTCTTGTTGAGAGTAAGGGGGGCGGTTACCCGTTGAGTATTGGGATTTTGGTATTTGTATGCGCGAAGGTAGCGATTCTAAGTCAGTAACTGAATCAGTGGGAATAAGCAAACCTTGGTCCGCTGGGCACGGCCAGGCCCAGACGGGCTCGCCTCTGGCGCGCCGGCCGCGGGCACGCCGCGGGCTGTGCTGGCGGCATGTCTTTTATACTGGTGCTGTCTGTCTGTGGGCCGGCCGCAGGGGGCGTGGCCAGTTGGCTTAGGCAATGAAACAACAGGTAGCTATGGCAACCGAAAATGCTGAGCTGGGTCACGTGATAGTCCCAAGATGGCGTCTAAGGCCAGCCTCCCTGTGTTTTTGCAGGCAGGGAAACCCAGGTTGAAGTGGAGCTGGAGTGAAGCAACCCTTGCAGGTAAGTGCAGGCAAGCTGGATCAAGGACGTCAGGTAACAATACCGGGCTGTGCTGGCGGCATGTCTTTTATACTGGTGCTGTCTGTCTGTGGGCCGGGCGCAGGGGGCGTGGCCAGTTGGCTTAGACAATGAAACAACAGGTAGCTATGGCAACCGAAAATGCTGAGATGGGTCACGTGATAATCCCAAGATGGCGTCTAAGGCCAGCCTCCCTGCGTTTTTGCAGGCAGGGAAACCCTGGTTGAAGTGGAGCTGGAGTGAAGCAACCCTTGCAGGTAAGTGCAGGAAAGCTGGATCAAGGAAGTCAGGTAACTATACCGGGCTGTGCTGGCGGCATGTCTTTTATACTGGTGCTGTCTGTCTGTGGGCCGGCCGCAGGGGGCGTGGCCAGTTGGCTTAGACAATGAAACAACAGGTAGCTATGGCAACCGAAAATGCTGAGCTGGGTCACGTGATAGTCCCAAGATGGCGTCTAAGGTCAGCCTCCCTGCGTTTTTGCAGGCAGGGAAACCCAGGTTGAAGTGGAGCTGGAGTGAAGCAACCCTTGCAGGTAAGTGCAGGCAAGCTGGATCAAGGAAGTCAGGTAACAATACCGGGCTGTGCTGGCGGCATGTCTTTTATACTGGTGCTGTCTGTCTGTAGGCCGGCCGCAGGGGGCGTGGCCAATTGGCTTAGACAATGAAACAACAGGTAGCTATGGCAACCGAAAATGCTGAGCTGGGTCACGTGATAGTCCCAAGATGGCGTCTAAGGCCAGCCTCCCGGCGTTTTTGCAGGCAGGGAAACCCAGGTTGAAGTGGAGCTGGAGTGAAGCAACCCTTGCAGGTAAGTGCAGGCAAGCTGGATCAAGGAAGTCAGGTAACAACTTGCTTCTGTCTATTCCTTGGACTATCCGCCTCCCGCCCGTTGCTGATCCGGCCTGAACCACGACTCTGCTTCTGCCCCTGGAATTGAACCTGATCTTCCGGCCTGTTTGGACTTGTCTGTGTCCTGTACTATAGGACACCTCCCCCGCTGCCTTCAGTCTCATCCCACCAGTACCTGTGTGCCCAGCCTGCCTGCTGTTCCAGCCTTCTTGCTGATGCTGACATCCGCACAGAGTGTCCTGAAGTCCAGCTCCATCCCAGCACCAGTGTTCCTGACAAGCACTTGTGCGACTCTGCATTCCCGAGCTCCCTGTTCCCACCATCAGGGGTTCCGGAGTAAGAGGTGCAAAAGAGGCCCTCCCTGCATATCAGGCTCCACCATCAGGTACGTGACAGTACCGGACAGCCATGTCCGAGCCTGCGCAGGGAGCGAACCCAATGGAGGAATTATTTCGGCACCTGGATGGGCTAACCCAGGCCGTCAGAAGTCTGCAAGAGGGCTATACCCGACTGGAGGGCCGAGTCCAGGCCCTATCCTCCTCAGCTTCCTCCTCTACTGGGACTTCTGCTTCACCCTCAGTGGTTATGATGCCTCCTGAACCTAAGGTACCCACACCTGAGAGATTCTCAGGGGAGCAGAGCAAATACAGAGCCTTTCGGAATGCCTGTGAGCTCTTCTTTGCCCTAAAACCACGGACTTTCTCATTAGAATCCACCAAGGTGGGGTTCGTCATCTCCCTTCTGTCTGGTGAGCCACAAGCCTGGGTCCACCGCCTCTTGGAGCATAAGGACGCTTCCCTTAATACCCTTGACACCTTCTTCCAGGCCATGGCTCAGCTATACGAGGACCCTCACCAAGCCGCCACTGCTGAAGCAGCCCTGAATGCCCTTCAGCAAGGCCGCAGACTGGCAGAGGATTACGTGTCTGAATTCAGGAGATGGAGTTCAGACACGAACTGGAATGATGCTGCCCTTTGCTACCAATTCCGGTTGGGACTCTCAGAGTCGCTCAAAGATGAACTGGCACGTGTAGGTGTTCCCGGAACCTTGGACGCTCTTATCAATCTAACCATCCAGATTGACAGACGTCTAAGGGAATGTAGGTCTGAACGAGCCACTGGTCCGCCTCGCCCAGTTTGGATGTTGTCCCGGGTACCCAACTCTGCTAACCCGGCCCCTCCGTTTCCAGTCACAGCCTCCACTGACAGTCCAGAACCCATGCAGTTGGACCTGCTCCGTCCCTCACTCACACCAGAGGAACGTCAACGCAGGCGAACCATTAACCTATGCCTGTACTGCGGAGAACCCGGACACTATGTAAGGACCTGCCCCGTGAAACTCCGTAAGTGCTTCTCCATGTCGTCTGTGCATTCACCTGTTATGCCCAGTAACTCAACTCACCTGGCAATTCCCATTCTTTTGCAGCTTCCAAGAGGGAATATTCAAGTCAGCGCTATCATTGACTCCGGAGCCTGCAGTTGTTTTTTGGACTTAGCTTTTGCCACCAAACACCACATTCCTCTGCGCCCTAGGGCTAAAGGACTTTCTGTACACCTTGCCGATGGGTCGGTCCTAAAATCCGGGCCAGTCACACAGGAGACCTTACCTTTGGCCACGTCCATTGTCAGCACCCATCAGGAACTACTTTTCCTGGATGTCATTGAGTCTCCTCTGTTTCCCATCATTCTGGGCATGCCCTGGTTACAGGCTCATAACCCGCAAATCAATTGGTCATCAGGAGAAGTCAGTTTCTGTTCCCCCTACTGCCACCAACACTGTCTGCAGGAAGTTTTGGGTGCTCCTTCTCCCTTGCTTTGCATGGACTCTGATGCCGAGGTCCCTCAATCAGTTCCCGAAGTGTACCACAACTTCCTGGACGTCTTCAGCAAAAAGGGGGCTGAGACTCTTCCCCCACACCGGTCATATGACTGCCCGATTGAGCTCCTCCCCGGGGCTGAAATCCCCTTCGGCAGGATTTTCCCCCTGACGGAACTTGAACTTGAAACCCTAAAGACTTATATTGATGATAATCTTAAGAAAGGGTTCATCCGTCCTTCCACTTCACCGGCAGGGGCAGGGATTTTCTTTGTTGAGAAAAAGGATCATTCTCTCCGCCCATGTGTGGACTATCGGGAGCTCAATAAAGTGACTATAAAGAACCGGTACCCTCTTCCTTTGGTACTGGAACTGTTCCAAAGACTGGGATCCTCAGTCATCTTCACAAAACTGGATCTCCGTGGGGCCTACAACCTGGTGCGGATCCGAAGCGGTGACGAGTGGAAGACTGCCTTTCGCACTCGCTTTGGGCACTTCGAATACTTAGTAATGCCCTTTGGACTTTGCAATGCCCCAGCTACATTCCAGCATTTTGTGAATGACATTTTTAGAGACTACCTTGACCTTCTTGTTATCATCTATCTGGATGACATCCTCATCTTTTCCCCCTCTTTGGAAAAACATCGGGCACACGTCCAGAGTGTGCTCGGTCGGCTTCGAACGCATGGTTTATATGCAAAACCCGAAAAGTGCGAATTCGAACGCCAAAGTAACCAATTTCTTAAACTTATCATCTCGGTGGAGGGTATCAAGATGGATCCCCAGAAAGTGGCTGCAATTCTCGACTGGCCGGTGCCCGTGGACCAGAAAGGCATCCAGCGCTTTGTCAGGTTTGCAAACTTCTATAGGAAGTTCATCAGGGGATTCTCTACCATCATCACCCCAATAACCAACCTAACCAAACAGACTGTCCGGTTTCAGTGGTCTTCAGAAGCCCAAACAACCTTCGAGACCCTTAAAAAATTGTTCACCTCCGCATCCGTTCTGAGGCACCCTGATGCGGCTCTACCATACATCCTGGAGGTGGACGCCTCAGAAACAGCAGAGGGTACAGCACACCCGATCCTGGTCTATACGGACCACAGGAACTTGGAGTATCTGAAGGTGGCCAAAAGATTGAAACAGCGGCAGGCCAGGTAGGCACTTTTCTTCACGCGGTTCTCTTTCCACATAACATACAGACCAGGGTCGAAGAATACCAAACCCGATGCCCTCTCACGAATGTTCTGTGATTCTGAAACACCTGCCCCCCCTGGATACTATCTTGTCATCGGGAAACTTTCTCTTGCTTCAAGAGGACCTGCTGTCTCGAATCAAGCAAGCCTCTACAGGAATCTCTCCCTCACCAGGGATAGAGCTGCAGCCCAAGGATGGACTTCTGTGGTACAAGGACAAAATCTTCGTACCAGAGGACTTGCGAGTCGCGGTCCTTAGTTCCTGCCACTATCACAAGCTGGCTGGTCACTTTGGGGTACTCAAGACCTCCGAACTCTTGCAATGCACGTTCTGGTGGCCGCAGCTGTCAAAGGACTGCAGGAGCTATGTGGAGTCGTGCACCACATGTATCAGGAACAAGGGGAGTAAGTCCAGAGCCTGGGGTCTGATGAAACCATTGCCCGTACCGGAGAGGCCATGGAGGATGATTTCCATGGACTTCATCGTGGAACTTCCCCCTTCTAAATATTTCACCACTATCTTCGTGGTTGTGGATAGACTTTCAAAAATGGCCCATTTCCTGCCCATGAGGGGTACGCCCTCCGCTCCTGAAACTGCTAAAATTTTTGTGAAGGAAATCGTGAGGCTCCATGGCATCCCTGCGAATATCATGTCGGATTGAGGGGTGCAATTCACTTCCAGATTCTGGAAAGCCCTTTGTGAAGCCCTTGGGATTAATTTGTCCTTCTCGTCTGCCTACCATTCACAATCAAATAGCCAGACTGAACGGACAAACCAAACGCTAGAGCAATACCTACGCTGTTTTTCTTCGTTCTCACAGGAAGACTGGGTATCTCTGCTGCCTCTGGCCAAATTTGCATACAACAATTCGGTCCACTCTGCCACGAAGCAATCTCCGTTCTATGCAAATTATGGCTTTCACCCCTCATTCTTGTCCAACTGTATCCCGGAGTCTGCTGTACCTGCTGTCCAGGAGACATTGGATTTCTTCAGAACAAACAATGTTATGAGAGACAATGACTAAAACACAAGAATATAATAAAGAGGTGTTTGACAAGAAGAGAAGAGGAAAACTCAACCTGGAACCTGGAGATCAGGTGTGGTTGTCTACATTGAACTTAAGACTTGCCTGTCCCTCAAAGAAATTGGGCCCCAAGTTTGTGGGTCCCTTTCCCGTCAGAAGAAGGATTAACAGTGTGGCCTATGAACTAGAGCTGCCAGAGTCGTTCCGGATCCATCCGGTCTTTCATATTGCCCTACTTAAGCCCACTGTTCTTGCTCCCTTCTCGGGGCAATGTCATGAATTGCAATCCAGTCTTCAAGATGGCAGCGCTTCGGCGTTCGCGTGTGCGCGGTTTGGCATTTCGGCGCTCGCGGGTGCAAGCATGCGCGGCAGCGCGCAGTGACGGTTCTTGGCTCCAAACAGGGGCTATTTAAAGTGGCTGATGCCTGGGCTCCTTGCTGTCCGGTCTACAGCGTTCCTGAGACCCATCTGCAACCTGCTGTTATTCTGCTGATCCGTTCCTGTGACCCGGCTTGTTCCTGACTTCTCCTGCCTTCTGCCTGCCCTTTGACCCCGGCTTGTTTGACCTTGCTTCTGTCTATTCCTTGGACTATCCGCTGCCCGCCCGTTGCTGATCCGGCCTGAACCACGACTCTGCTTCTGCCCCTGGAATTGAACCTGATCTGCCAGCCTGTGCATGACCCAGCCTGTTTGGACTTGTCTGTGTCCTGTACTATAGGACACCTCCCCCGCTGCCTTCAGTCTCATCCCACCAGTACCTGTGTGCCCAGCCTGCCTGCTGTTCCAGCCTTACTGCTGACATCCGCACAGAGTCTCCTGATGTCCAGCTCCATTCCAGCACCAGTGTTTCTGACAGGCACTTGTGCGACTCTGCACTCCCGAGCTCCCTGTTCCCACCATCAGGGGTTCCAGAGTAAGAGGTGCAAAAGAAGCCGCTCCCTGCATATCAGGCTCCACCATCAGGTATGTGACACATACCCACACCCACTCTGCCTGCACCTGCATTGTCCATGCCTACTGCTACGGAGGGAAGTCCGCCGTTGCGGCCACCTTTGCCACAGTTGGAGCTAGCTCAAATAAAAAGGTCCCCTGATGCTATCGTTCTTCCTGGAGCAGGAAATCAGGCAACCATGCCACCTTTAGCCCGGTTGCAGCGGCTCCTAAATAAAAAAATTGCCACGGAGTATGGGTGGGAATACCCCTACGTTCCCAAAGCGTTACTCTTTGAAATCGAGGCCTACAGGGAACGGTGGTACGCGGACTTTATTTGAGACCATTTGGAAGTGCACAGAGGCCGCAGGTATCTAAAATGTTCTGCTACCATGGCAGATCGTTACAAGGGGTGCCGTAAAGAATGGACTTATGGCCGGCATATCCATGCGGATCATGTGGAAATTTGCAGCAAGGAGAAAGAGGATACTGTGTACTTTATAGAGACCCTAGATAAACAATGAAAGACTCTTGTTCTCCCAGATCCTCAGTACTACTTGTGAAATGGAACTTGTGTGCTGTTTATTATTCCGTTTCACAGGAATAGCCTGCCCTGAACTCACTCATGACTTTGCCCTCTGCTGCAGGGGAATCTGCTCAACTGAGGAATTGGGGAGCTGTTGTGTTTTTTTTCTCTCTCCTCAGCTTCGCAAAGGGAAGAAATTTTTTTTTCCTCTTCTCTCTTTGAACAATGGGGTAGGTTAGTCAGGGCCAAAGTGAGAAACCTTTGTGGTCAAGATGAAGAGTTCTTGTGAAATAAATTCATGCCCATGTGCAGCATTGGAGTGTATTGACTTAAGTTGCCACTAGGTGGTGGTGTTTTGCAGAAATATTCAGTGAGGCTAGGCTTAGCAATTCAAACTAAAAAAAATATATATATCCGAGGATAATCATCTCTTTTCGGAGAGTGTAGGATGGTTTAATGTGTATTGTGTTTTTTCTTTTATCTCCCTCTGCAGGTGATCTGCTGTCAACTCTACCGGAGAATGGGTGGGGTAGATATGTTAGGAGGGGTGGGATTGTAATTTGTGATATTGTGTGTTTTATACAAACTGTGATGTATATATTTTTTTACATGCTCTTCTTCTTTCTTCTCCCTCTGCTATTCAAAGAAATCTTGGTTCAGGCACCAGTTCAACTAAAACCTAAATGCTGTACATAGTTGGAAAAGACTGGAACCCACTCAGGATTGAGGGGTCTTTCTGATCTCTTCCCGCCACTGGGGACAGTGGCTTTTTCAAGGAGGGGTATGTGTAGCGGACCCCCCAAAATTGGGGTCACTATGCTTTAAATTTAAGGGTAGCCTGAGCAATAGTTTGGCTCAGGTTCTCTAATTCTGTTAGCTTGGACTCTGCTCTGCTGTGGTGTCGCCTGGAGTATAGTTCCCCTTGACCTGTGGGTGGCGCTGTTGCCTAGGTCGCGGGTTGAACCACAGGTGGCGTTGCAGGATTGGGTGTCCTCTCTCGGCTGCCGTGCGGTGGGTGTGTTCTGCCTGCTGTGCATGCCGGGAGAGGATACCTAAGGGGCAAATGCCATAATCTGGGGTGGTGTGTCGGGGGGATTCCAAGGAGGACCCCTGGTGGTGAAGTCGGGCCCTAATGCCCAAAATAGTGGATGGCCCTCCGCGTGACATTATAGCGAAATTCCATTATTATCGAAAGAAAGAGCAACTCCTAAAAGCGGCTAGAGAGAAGAACAACTTAATCTTCCAGGGCCACAACTACCAACTCTTTGCGGACCTCTCCCAATTAACCATATCCAAAAGGCATGCAATGAAACCACAATTAATGGTACTGCAACGTCATAACATCATTTACCAGTGGGGTTTCCCATTCTCCATATGCTTTACCCATCAAGGGACCAGATATACCTGCAGATCACCAGAAGAGCTTCAACAGGCCCTCCAAGACCTTAAATTGGTAGATGGCCCACCTACTGTTAATACCTCTCGAAGAAGATCAGCATCCACCTCCTCTCTACGAAACGCATCCCAATCCGTGGGGAAAAACAGAAATCACCATTCTCACAAGAGAGGTCGTTTTGCTTCACTACCTCAGGTCTAAGAAGATTCCATGGACTGACAGGTTCTCATCATAGTACTCTTCTACGTGCTACCGATGGAGAAGTAACTCCAGGAAGAACTTCATCATACTTAACTCATTGACTCTGTTCTTTTAACAAGTAGTTTATAATCCCTGTTTTTACCCCTATATGTTGTGTAGCGGACCCCCCAAAATTGGGGTCGCTATGCTTTAAATTTAAGGGTAGCCTGAGCAATAGTTTGGCTCAGGTTCTCTATTTCTGTTAGTTTGGACTCTGCTCTGCTGTGGTGTTGCCTGGAGTATAGTTCCCCTTAACCTGTGGGTGGCGCTGTTGCCTAGGCCTCGGGTTGAACCACAGGTGGCGTTGCAGGATTTGGTATCCTCTCTCGGGTGCCGTGCGGTAGGTGAGTTCTGCCTGCTGTGCATGCCGGTAGAGGGTACATAAGGGGCAGATGCCATGATCTGGGGTGGTGTGCCGGGGGATTCCAAGGAGGACCCCTGGTGGCGAAGTCGCGCCCTTTGGCCTTGCTGGCTGGGGGGTGCGTGAACTGGTCGAGGAGTCTCGGGCACCTTTAGCCCGAGGCTATAGAGTTCCAGGTAGGCCCAGTACTTTCAACTGGGTCTACAACCAACCACTGGAGTCCCAGGGAGCCCGAGTGAGGGTGGCCCGCTCTGAAATAGAGGAAACCAGGGGAGGACCTGTCCGGAGGACCGGTGAAGAAAGTCACTGTCTTGGGAAGGCCTGGTTGCCTATCAGAGGGAAGGATTTGTGAGTTGCAAGATAGCTCCTGTGGTGTGCCCCATTGGCACCTATGGTCTCTAATAAGCTACATGGGTTTCAAAGTTCTAATTCAGGAATTAAAGGATTCTGTGGCAGAGGATCTCCTGAACTTGTCCATGAAGGGGAGGAAATCAATGTAACCGTTCATGCTTCATTCCAGCTGCTAGAACCGTGAGAGGGGACTATCTGGGTGAGCAAAGCCCACTCAGGCTTGAGTGACAAAGTGTAACGATAGGTGTTGTGTGCCTGAATCTACCTCCCTACCCAACTTCTTTCTCTCTTCAACTTCCCCTGTTGTTATCAAGCAAAGGAAAAATAAACTCTTTTGTTGGAGTTGACACTGTCTGGACATTGGCTTTTCTAAGCAGGAAAGATAGACTCTTCCCTACACTCTAGGACGAGAACCAGTGGAAGGGGGTAACTCGCCGCAGGACCCAAAAATTACAAGAACACCGCTCAACCTCCTATACCAGGAGGATACGGGCATGTGGCATGATGTGCCTTAAACCTGCGAGTGAAGGTAAGCAGGAAAAAAGGGTCTGTGTGCTACAGTTGAATACAATTGTAGCGGGTATGTACTTTCCCGGGTGTAATTTTGAATTTGGCAGAGACATCAGTGATGTGTGATTCCCTGCAGCCCAGTGGGTGGCGCTGTCGCCCTGGGCTGGGGTTGAATCGTTGCTGTGTGCTGTGCCTCCTTTTTGTCCTCCCTCGACAGCGGTATGGTGGGGCGGGGAACCCGCCGTGCCTGCCTGGAGAGGGTATAAAGGGGGCCGGCCATCTTTGTCACAGGGTTGACGTCCCAGGCACCTTCAGCTTGCAGACGGTGGGTCGTGTTGCTCCTCTGGGTGGCTTAGGCCTAGAGGACAGCGGAGGTCGAGTTCCATCTCAGGCACCTTTAGCCTGGGGTGAGGTACTTGGATGGAGGTCTGGAGCTCAGTGCCCAACACTGAGTTCCGCGAGGGAAGGAGATCCTAGGGTAACCAGGGATTGGGTACCCGAATCCGGAAGGTGCAATGGACCGGGGGGAGCTCCTCATTTGAAGACCCGGTGCAGCATATCGCGGGTGACAAGTGAGTCTCTCGTCGGAGACCGCCTGGAAGGAAATCTACCCTCGTGCAGAGACCAGGACACACTTCTAGGAAGGGAAGTGGCAGCTTACATTGTGTCTGGGCCTGTTCGCATCCACACCTCCTTTTCTGTTCTGTTCTATCAAGGGAGTTCAACTGTTTGTGTTCAGACAAGGAGAATAAAGGAGTGTTGAACTTTAATGGTGTGGAGCTCATTTCCTGACAGACATGGTTCGCGGTGACTCTTGGAGGGAGGATCCAGGTGCACAGCACTGACCCGAAGGTAATACAGAACTGTTGCTTACACCGCACTAACATCTGTGGTGGAAGCTAGGCATAGTGTTCCCGCTCCCTCCCCTCTAAGATACCCCTAGACAAGAGAAAGACGAGACAAAGAGGGGAGTGTGAGGAGCTGCCGCTACACAATGTAGGATGGGGT
This sequence comes from Rana muscosa, assembly GCA_029206835.1. Taxonomy (NCBI): domain Eukaryota; kingdom Metazoa; phylum Chordata; class Amphibia; order Anura; family Ranidae; genus Rana; species Rana muscosa. Next base: position 1,215,336,900 of record CM055122.1, read on the forward strand.
TGTTATCCCTTCTATATGGCTTTATTTAGTATATTGTTTCCAGGTATCCGGAAACGATATACAAATTGGTTTCATACCTATTTTCAAAACGAATGCCGCGTACACATGAACGAAATTCCGACAACAAATGTCTGATGCAAGCTTTTTGTTGGAAATTCCGGCCGTGTGTAGGCTCCTTCAGACATTTGCTGTCGGAATTTCCGACAACAAAAATTTGAGAGATGGTTCTCAAATTATCCGACAAGAAAAGTTCTTGTCGGAAATTCTGATCGTCTGTATGCAATTCCGACGCACAAAAAAACATGCATGCTCAGAATCAAGCAGAAGAGCCAAATTGCCTATTGAACTTCTGACAGCGTTCTTGACGTTAGGAATTTCCGAAAAGATTTGTGTGACCGTGTGTATGCAACACAAGTTTGAACCAACATTCAGTCAGAAAAAAATCCACAGTTTTGTTGTCGGAATTTCCGATCGTGTGTACGCGGCATTAGACCCGAGTTATTGTTCCGAATTTAAATTTCAATTGTATCCCCCCCAATTTGACCTCTAACATCTGCTAACTGTTTATTAGAGTGATCATGAATTTTTATGGATACCTAGCAACTAGGGATGAGCCGAACACCCCCGGGTTCGGTTCGCACCAGAACCTTCGAACGGACCGAAAGTTCGCGTGAATTTTCAAAATCAAAATTGCTAATTACAACGGCCAATATGCATGTTAATGTCATAAAACAGGTTTGGGGACCCGGGTCCTGCCCCAGGGGACATATATCAATGCAAAAAGAAATTTTAAAAACTAAAGTTTTTTCGGGAGCAGTCATTTTAATGATGCATAAAGTGAAAAAAAAAAAGTGAAATTTTCCTTTAAATATGGTACCTGGGGGGTGTCTAAAGTATGCCTGTGAAGTGGCATGTGTTTCCCGTGTTTAGAACTGTCCTTGCACAAAATGACATTTGTAAAGGAAAAAAAGAAGCCATTTAAAACCACTTGCGGCTTTAATGTCATGTCTTGTCCTGGCCGCCATATGGCTGAAAATCCTTGAGAAAAATGGCATGGCTACCCCATCACCCCCCCACCCCCCCCACCCCAGCCCCTTTGGGTCTTGTATGGATATTAAGGGGGACCCCGCACCCAAAATAAAACCCTATACCTACAACCCTATATACTCTGAACAGCAGTATATAGGTGGTGCAAACAAGACACGGACTGTAGGTTTGTTCTTAAGTAGAATCTGAACAGGTACATTATGAAGTGTAGCTCCATCCCAAAAAAAATCAATTTTTAAGCTTTTTGGAGAACATAGGGAGGGGTTATCACCCCTGTAACATTTGCTGTCTTTGCACATCTGTTCAGAACATGTCACCTCACTTTCCGTCCCAATGACAAATGTTTTTGGAAAAGTGGGGTTTTAATTGAAACAAGGATTGGTGATAAAGCATCAGTAGAGAGGAGATACCTTTTTCCCAAATTAAATCTAACAGGATAGAATTTCCCTTCCTAGGGGTAGATTTCCTCTCACTTCCTGTTTTCTCTTGCCGTTTGCAAGTAGGAGTCGTTTGTAAGTTGGATGTTTGAAAGTAGGGGCCTGCCGTATATACTCTGCAGAAATTTGCCCTATTAAATGTTGGTGTAGCCACAAGACTGGTGGGCACAGGAATGGGCCCTGCTGTGAGTTAATAGATCAAGATTTGTACTTGCATGCACCTGTTGAACCGGGCAGAAAAATTGGGCCTTTGGTGGTGGTGGTGGTGGTGGACGGTGTTGCCACAAGACTGTAAGCCCTCACAGTTACTCTTGGTGGGTGCAGGAATGGGCCCTGCTGTGAGTTATTAGATCAAGATTTGTAATTGCATGCACCTGTTGAACAGGGCAGAAAAATTGGGCCTTTGGTGGTAGTGGTGGTGGTGGACGGTGTTGCCACACGACTGTAGGCCCTCATAGTTACTCTTGGTGGGCGCAGGAATGGGCCCTGCTGTGAACTATTAGATCAAGATTTGTAATTACACGCCCCTGTTAAACAGGGGCTGAAAAATTGTGCCTTAGGCATTGGTGCTGGTGCCACAACACTGCAACCCCTCACAGATACTATACTTGGAGCACAGCAGTCACACCTGTTGCGAAGCATCTTTTTAAAAAATTGTAATTACACGCCCCTGTTATACAGGGGCTGAAAAATTGTGCCTTAGGCACTGGTGCTGGTGCCACAACACTGCAACCCCTCACAGATACTGTACTCTGAGCACAGCAATGAGACCTGTTGCAAAGCATTGCCTAAAAATTGTAATTACACGCCCCAACAGGGGCTGAAAAATTGTGCCTTAGGCACTGGTGCTGGTGCCACAACACTGCAACCCCTCACAGATACTGTACTTGGAGCACAGCAGTCACACCTGTTGCGAAGCATCTTTTTAAAAAATTGTAATTACACGCCCCTGTTATACAGGGGCTGAAAAATTGTGCCTTAGGCACTGGTGTGGTGGCATGGATCATTGAGGAGGAGGAAGAGGATAGTCAGTGAACATAACAGGACAGTCACTCAGCATCAGCATAGGCAGTCTTGAAGGGATGTGACATTATAAATTATTCCGTTATATCCGCTTCAGGTGTCTGGTAGCTGGTGGTGATCCAAGACTGATTCATTTTTATGAAGGTCAGTCGATCAACCGAGTCGGTGGACAGGCGCACCCTATGATCGGTGACAAATCCTCCAGCAGCACTGAATGTGCGTTCGGAAAGAACGCTGGATGCAGGACAGGCCAATAGCTCAATTGCATACTGTGCAAGCTCTGGCCAGTGATCCATCCTCAGGACCCAGTAAGCCAGAGGATTTTCAGTGGGAAAGGTGTCCAAGTCTGACCTTGCCCCTAGGTATTCCTGCACCATGTATATCAAACGCTGGCGATGGTTGCTGGAACCGATCATACCTTGGGGCTGCGGACTAAAAAATTGTCTGAACGCATCGGTCAGACGTCCACCTTCCCCACCGCTCCTTCTGCTACTGACCGAAGCCTCAGCAACTCGTCGTCCAGGACCAGGAGTTTGTAACCTCCCAGTTTCTGGGAACGCGTTGCACAGACCTTTCTGCAAGGCCTCCCTGAGATGTCTCATCCTCTGCTCCCTCTGCGACGGCAAGATAAGGTCCGCAACCTTACCCTTGTACCGTGGATCAAGGAGAGTGGCCAGCCAGTAATGGTCACTCTCCTTGATCCGAAGAACACGAGGATCCTTCCGCAGGCTTTGCAGGATCAGGGAGGCCATGCAGCGTAGGTTAGCTGAGGCATTCGGTCCGGAGTCTTCTGGGTCACTGAGGATGACATGATCGCCAGCCACCTCCTCCCAGCCACGTACAAGTCCACTGGTTTGTTGGGACTGTACATCATCCCTAAAAGACTGCTGCTGCTGATGCTGAGTGCCAGGCTCCACCTCCATGCTCACACAATCCTCCTCCTCCTCCTCCTCCTCATCCTCATCCTCTTCCTGTGTGATGGGTGGGACAGAAGGAACATTGTCTGGATAAAGGGGGCCTTGAGAGACAAGGAAGTCCTCCTCTTCCTGCCTCTGTTCTGCCTCAAGTGCCCTGTCCATTATCCCACGCAGCGTATGCTCCAACAGGTGGACAAGAGGTACAGTGTCACTGATGCATGCACTGTCACTGCTCACCATCCTCGTGGCCTCCTCAAATGGTGAGAGGACAGTGCATGCATCCCTGATCATGCTCCACTGGCGTGGGGAAAAAAAGCCAAGCTCCCCTGACCCTGTCCTGGTGCCGTAGTCGCAAAGGTACTCATTGATGGCCCTCTGCTGCGTGTGCAGTCGCTGCAGCATGGCCAACGTTGAGTTCCACCTGGTGGGCATGTCACATATTAGGCGGTTCTTGGGCAGGTTCAGCTCCTTTTGCAGCTCAGTCAGCCGAGCACTGGCATTATAAGATCGGCGGAAATGCACACAGACTTTCCTGGCCTGCCTCAGGACATCCTGTAAGCCTGGGAACCTGCCCAAGAACCGCTGCACCACCAGGTTGAGAACGTGAGCCATACAGGGCACATGGGTGAGCTGCCCCTGTCGCAGGGCGGAGAGGAGGTTGGTGCCATTGTCTGAAACGACCATTCCTGGCTTAAGCTGGCGTGGCGTCAACCACCTCTCGGCCTGCCCCTGCAGAGCTGCCAGAACCTCTGGCCCAGTGTGGCTCCTGTCCCCCAAACACACCAGCGCAAGCACGGCATGGCATCTTTTTGCCTGCGTACTCGCGTAGCCCCTTGTACGCCTACGGAGCACCGCTGGTTCCGAGGACAGAGCACTCGAAGAGGACATGGAGGAAGAAGAAGAGGAGGGGGTGGAGGAGAGAGGTGTGTCACAACCAGTAGTAGCATTTTGGAGGCGTGGTGGCGGAACAACCTCCAACACTACTGCACCTTGTTCTGCATCCCTCCCAGCTGCCAATAGAGTGACCCAATGGGCCGTGAAAGAAAGATAACGTCCCTGTCCATGCCTGCTGGACCATGAGTCAGCGGTAATATGCACCTTACCGCTGACCGCCCTGTCCAGCGAGGCATGGACATTGCCTTCCACATGCCGGTAGAGAGACGGAATCGCCTTCCGTGAGAAAAAGTGGCGTTTGGGAACCTGCCACTGAGGAACCGCACATTGAACAAACTCACGGAAGGGGGCCGAGTCTATCAACTGAAAAGGCAGCAGTTGAAGTGCTAGCAATTTAGCCAAGCTAGCATTCAACCGCTGGGCATGTGGATGGCTGGGAGTATACTTCTTTCGACGGTCCAGCAGCTGGGGCAGGGAAATTTGCCTGCTAGAATCGGACGTCGGAGTACTGCAAGTACTTGGTTGTGACACACCTAATTCTACACCTTCAGTCCTCTCAGAGCAGCTTTCAGAGAGGACTGAAGATATAGTGGGGATGGAGATCCCAGCTGACGAGGAGCAAGGAGAGGTCCGCTTTGTTCTTTGGTGTGGGTCTTTTATGTGTGCTTGCCAACGAGCTGCATGGCAGGTCGACATATGTCTGCTCATGCTTGTGATGCCCAAGCGGCTGATGTTTTGGCCACGCGAGATACGCTTGAGACAAATATTGCAAATAGCAGTGGTGCGATCTGATGCACTCGTCTCAAAAAAGGCCCACACCAAAGAACTTTTGTGATAACGTGCAGAGGCAGCGCCCTGCACAGGCGGAGCTCTGCGGTGTGGTACAGTTGCTGTGCTGGCCTCTAGCTGGCCTCCAGGGGGCATCCTGCCTCGTTGGACATGTGACGCTGCATCCTCCTCCTCCTCCTCCTCCTCCTCCTCCTCCTCCTCTCTCCCTTCAGGCACCCACGTGGAGTCAGTGACCTCATCATCCCCTCCCTCTTCACCACTAGAGCAAACCTGGCAGTAAGCTGCAGCTGGTGGAACACTACTGCCAGATTGCTGTCCTTCAGCATCCCCTCTCTCTGCGCGCACACTACTGACTTCCTCAAGCTGGGTATCATCATCCGAGCCTTCGAATCGTTGGGCATCCTCCTGGAGCATGTACCCAACACTGTGCTCAAACAGATTGGGGGACTCCTCAGGAGGACATGGTGGGTCTAGGGAAGGGGTGGCTGATGATGCCATTGAGTACGCGTTGGCAGCTGCTCTGCCAGTACCCTGAGCCTGGGTGAGAGAGGATGAGGAGGATGAGGAGGGCTTGGTCATCCATTCTACCAAGCCTTCGGCATGATGCGGCTCCACATGTCCAGCTGCCGAAAACAAAGACAAGCGTGTCCCATGACCACGTGCTGATGACGATGCACGACCACGTCCACGGCCAGCACTGTTGTCTCTAGAAACAGAGCCTGCCTGCCCTGTGTTCTTGCCTCGGCACGCTCTGCCTCTCCTTGGCGGTCTTCCAGCCATTGTAGTCGGTAGTGTATATAGTATAAAAAATAGAACTCCTATGTGTGCTCACAACACACTGTAGGTCCTATGGGTGCTGACACTAACACACTATAGGTACTATGTGTGCTGCTGACAAGAAAATATAGGAGCTCTGTTTGCTGCCACTAACACACTAGAAGTCCTATTGGTGCTTCTGAGATGAAAATATAGGAGCTCTGTGTGATGCCACTAACACACTAGAAGTCCTATGGGTGCTGCTGAGAAGAAAATATAGGAGCTCTGTGTGATGCCACTAACACACTAGAAGTCCTATGGGTGCTTCTGAGATGAAAATATAGGAGCTCTGTGTGATGCCACTAACACACTAGAAGTCCTATGGGTGCTGCTGAGAAGAAAATATAGGAGCTCTGTTTGCTGCCACTAACACACTAGAAGTCCTATGGGTGCTGCTGAGAAGAAAATATAGGAGCTCTGTGTGATGCCACTAACACACTAGAAGTCCTATGGGTGCTGCTGAGAATAAAATATAGGAGCTCTGTGTGATGCCACTAACACACTAGAAGTCCTATGGGTGCTTCTGAGAAGAAAATATAGGAGCTCTGTTTGCTGCCACTAACACACTAGAAGTCCTATGGATGCTGCTGAGAAGAAAATATAGGAGCTCTGTGTGATGCCACTAACACACTAGAAGTCCTATGGGTGCTTCTGAGATGAAAATATAGGAGCTCTGTGTGATGCCACTAACACATTAGAAGTCCTATGGGTGCTGCTGAGAATAAAATATAGGAGCTCTGTTTGCTGCCACTAACACACTAGAAGTCCTATGGGTGCTGCTGAGAAGAAAATATAGGAGCTCTGTTTGCTGCCACTAACACACTAGAAGTCCTATGGGTGCTGCTGAGAAGAAAATATAGGAGCTCTGTTTGCTGCCACTAACACACTAGAAGTCCTATGGGTGCTGCTGAGAATAAAATATAGGAGCTCTGTGTGATGCCACTAACACACTAGAAGTCCTATGGGTGCTGCTGAGAAGAAAATATAGGAGCTCTGTGTGATGCCACTAACACACTAGAAGTCCTATGGGTGCTTCTGAGATGAAAATATAGGAGCTCTGTGTGATGCCACTAACACACTAGAAGTCCTATGGGTGCTGCTGAGAAGAAAATATAGGAGCTCTGTTTGCTGCCACTAACACACTAGAAGTCCTATGGGTGCTGCTGAGAAGAAAATATAGGAGCTATGTGTGATGCCACTAACACACTAGAAGTCCTATGGGTGCTTCTGAGATGAAAATATAGGAGCTCTGTGTGTTGCCACTAACACACTAGAAGTCCTATGGGTGCTTCTGAGATGAAAATATAGGAACTCTGTGTGATGCCACTAACACACTAGAAGTCCTATGGGTGCTTCTGAGAAGAAAATATAGGAGCTCTGTTTGCTGCCACTAACACACTAGAAGTCCTATGGGTGCTGCTGAGAAGAAAATATAGGAGCTCTGTGTGATGCCACTAACACACTAGATGTCCTATGGGTGCTTCTGAGATGAAAATATAGGAGCTCTGTTTGCTGCCACTAACACACTAGAAGTCCTATGGGTGCTGCTGAGAAGAAAATATAGGAGCTCTGTGTGATGCCACTAACACACTAGAAGTCCTATGGGTGCTTCTGAGATGAAAATATAGGAGCTCTGTGTGATGCCACTAACACACTAGAAGTCCTATGGGTGCTGCTGAGAAGAAAATATAGGAGCTCTGTTTGCTGCCACTAACACACTAGAAGTCCTATGGGTGCTGCTGAGAATAAAATATAGGAGCTCTGTGTGATGCCACTAACACACTAGAAGTCCTATGGGTGCTTCTGAGAAGAAAATATAGGAACTCTGTGTGATGCCACTAACACATTAGAAGTCCTATGGGTGATGCTAAGAAGAAAATATAGGAGCTCTGTTTGCTGCCACTAACACACTAGAAGTCCTATGGGTGCTGCTGAGAAGAAAATATAGGAGCTATGTGTGATGCCACTAACACACTAGAAGTCCTATGGGTGCTTCTGAGATGAAAATATAGGAGCTCTGTGTGATGCCACTAACACACTAGAAGTCCTATGGGTGCTTCTGAGATGAAAATATAGGAACTCTGTGTGATGCCACTAACACACTAGAAGTCCTATGGGTGCTTCTGAGAAGAACATATAGGAGCTCTGTTTGCTGCCACTAACACACTAGAAGTCCTATGGGTGCTGCTGAGAAGAAAATATAGGAGCTCTGTGTGATGCCACTAACACACTAGAAGTCCTATGGGTGCTTCTGAGATGAAAATATAGGAGCTCTGTGTGATGCCACTAACACACTAGAAGTCCTATGGGTGCTGCTGAGAAGAAAATATAGGAGCTCTGTTTGCTGCCACTAACACACTAGAAGTCCTATGGGTGCTGCTGAGAAGAAAATATAGGAGCTCTGTTTGCTGCCACTAACACACTAGAAGTCCTATGGGTGCTGCTGAGAAGAAAATATAGGAGCTCTGTTTGCTGCCACTAACACACTAGAAGTCCTATGGGTGCTGCTGAGAATAAAATATAGGAGCTCTGTGTGATGCCACTAACACACTAGAAGTCCTATGGGTGCTGCTGAGAAGAAAATATAGGAGCTCTGTTTGCTGCCACTAACACACTAGAAGTCCTATGGGTGCTGCTGAGAAGAAAATATAGGAGCTCTGTTTGCTGCCACTAACACACTAGAAGTCCTATGGGTGCTGTTGGGGTGCAATGCTGTGCTAACAGCACTGCGGTTGGTACTACTGCAATACTGTACTAACAGTAAGCACGCACCAGACTAATCCCCAGCAGCAGCTAATAACACACTAACTGTGCAATCAGCAGCAATGAACGATCAATGACTTAGGTAGCAATGGTTTAGCAAAGAAATAGCCAATGGTTTAGCAAAGAAGAGCAAATCTTTCAGTATCAAGCAAAGACAGAAACAGCAGACTGATCTCTCCTAAAGCCGGAACTCATGTGACCGGGGCCGATGGCGTGGCGGCCTTTTAAATGGTGGGGCGTGTACTAAAGCCCCTGAGCTGTAATTGGCTACAGGCGTCCTGCCTGTAGCCAATTATTGCTCTCCGAGTTTCGGGCGCTGTGATTGGCCAAGCATGCGGGGTCACAGTGCATGCTTGGCCAATCATCAGCCAGCAATGCACTGCGCCGGCCGCGCCGGCCGCAATGCATTGCGGGGCCGCTCGCATCACACGAATGTGATGCAAACGGCCCAAATAGTTCTGGGCTCGACGAGCAACCATAGGCGAGATATGATTCTACTTTTAATGTTCAAAATTAGTTTATAACGACAATAAAGACCCAAGGTTTTCAGGCAGTTATAGTTCCATAGACTAGATCTTCCCCCCTTTATCTATCCAGATTGGAAAGATTTTGCACCCAGTTGTAGTCTGCTACACATTCCTCCTAGTCTCTTATCCTTCTTATAATATCCAATAAATGATTAGATGGCGCTATTAATTTACTGTTAGGGCATATAAACATACATCTGTTTGATGTTCTTTTTCATATTTTTTTAGGCGGTTCTCCTGCACACGGAAGTCCCGTGCGCCCCACCTTGTCTCCCTCGGATTCCAACACATAATATGTGGGGAATCGATGAAGGCCCCTTACCCCCTGATGGAGGGTACTACCCCTCATCACGGGTAATATTAGAATCTCTTCATATTTTAATTTCAACCATATGCTTTATGATCTCACATGTTTTTTACTTTTTCTCTACTCTAGATTTTCCTGGACCTCTCTTTCCCTTAATTCTTTTCATGTCCGCGCATGTTAAGTCGGGAAGCCGCCACATTATGACAACTGGTAAGTATCATTTGCTGGCTACTATGGCAACTATAAACATTTTATCCCTGAATGTCTAGGGTCTTAATGTACCGCAGAAACACACAAAAGCTTTACGGTCGTTCCAGGCAAAGAAAGCACACATTGTGTGCTTACAAGAAACTCACTTCACAGTAAATTCAACTGCCAATTTTTTTAGCTCCTCCTACCCACAAGTGTTCATGGCCTCAGCCTCTACCAAACAACGCGGAACGCTTGTAGCCTTCCATCGCTCCACTCCATTTACAATTCATTCGGAAATCAAAGATCCGGAAGGATGTTATTTAATTCTTATGGGACACATTATAGACACAGCGGTTACCGTTGTCTCATATTACGCACCCAATATGCAGCTTATTCCTTTCCTATCACATCTGCTACAATTAGTAAATGCACATAGAATGGGATCAATCATTGTTTGCGGTGACTCCAATCAGGTCCTCCTCCCATTTCTGGACAAAACTCCATATACTCCACCCCGATACCAAGTCAAACTGTCTCTCTCCCAGCTCCTCTCCAGGTACAACTTAGTTGATTCCTGGAGAGAAACAAATCCAACAAAAAGAAAATACACTTATTTCTCGTATCCACACCAAACATTCAGCCGAATCGATCATATATTTTTAACTATAGGAATGGTACCAGAAATACTCACATCAAATATAATCCCTATCCCATTGTCTGACCATAACGCGGTCTTTACCACCATTGCTCCTACCATACCTAAGGTGCATGATCCAAAGTGGTATCTCCCAAATATACTACTTAAACACCCATCGCATCGCCTAAAAATTTAACAAGCTCTGAAAGAATACTTAAAACACAATACAAGCTCAGACATTTCCCCACTTACACTCTGGGAAGCACACAAACCTGTCTTGAGAGGAACATTCCAGCAACAATGTGGGATACTGAAACGAGAACGCAGAAATCTCGCGCAAAAATTTGAAACAGAATTTAACTCTTCCTTTGTAGCATTCCAAAATAATCCCAATCCAACTACAAAAACTCATCTAGAAAAAGCACGTCTGGAATATGATCTATTCCTCACAGATTCCGCGGATAAAGCATTGCATCGTTCCAGACATGCCTTCTTCATGAAATCCAATAAGCCTAGCACGTACCTGGCACGTGCACTAAAGTCAATAAATATATCATTTAAACCAATTAGACTTAAACTGACTAAAAATGTATACACTAGTAACCCCCTTAAAATTGTCCATAAATTCTGTTTCCACCTAACTGCCCTATACTCAGAGACAAACACATTTAACCCTCATGAAGCTGATTCCTTCTTCTCACAAATTAATCTACCCGAGATATCTAACTCTCAAAAGACTCAATTAGATGTAACAATCACAGTAGATGATGTAGCGACTGCCATTAAAGAATTAAAAACAAATAAAAGACCAGGCCTTGATGGTTTCTCTGCTCTGTACTACCGCACCTTTACAGACATTATTTCCCCTATGATGGCTGAAGCATACTAGAAAATAAATCCTTTAGACAAGAATCATTATTGGCGATCATTTGTATGATTCCTAATCCCATTCAGACGACACTTCTTGTACAAACTACCGTCCCATTTCCATGTTAAACTTGGATATCAACATTTTTAGCAAAAATTTTAGCGACCCATCTCAATAAGATGATTGGCACACTTATGCCCTGTACACACGTTCGGAATTTCCGATGGAAAAAGTCAGGCAGAATTTTTTCATCAGATATTCCGACCGTGTGTATGCCCCGTCTGACTTTTTCCGTTGGATATTCCGACAGAGTTAGAAAGAGAAAAATTTTGTTCGTCTGTATGGAACTCCAACGGAGAAAAAACACGCATGCTCGGAAACAATTTGACGCATGCTCAAAAGCATTTTCTCGGCTCGTCGTAGTGTTTTACGTCACCGCGTTCTTGTCGGTCGGAATTTAGTGTGACCGTGTGTATGCAAGACAGCTTGAGCGGAATTCCGTCGGAAAAATCCGTCAGAGTTTATCCCGATGGAAAAAACGGTCGTGTGTACGAGGCATTATACATCGTGACCAGGTTGACTTTACGCCTACACGCCAAGCAGGTGATAATGTACACCGAGCAGTTATTTTAGTAAAACACGTCATATTCCTTTGTGCTTTCTTTCACTCGACATTAAGAAAGCCTTTGATTCTATTTCCTGGCCCTATTTGCAATATACCTTACAGAAGTGGGGTTTTGGCCCAAACTTTACAAACTGGATCATGGCATTGTATAACAAACCAAGAGCATACGGCAAATATGCCGGCTATAAATCTGACTCCTTTAATATAGAAAAAGGCACAAGACAAGCATGTCCACTCTCTCCCCTATTATTTGTCCTTCTAATAGAACCACTAGCCCAATTTATCAGATCAGACCCCACCATTACTGGAATTGAACTAGGAGGATATCAACATAAACTTTGTCTGTTTGCGGATGATATCCTCTTATTACTTTCATCCCCACAAGTCTCGGGCCCTAACCTCATTCCAATCCTCAAAGAGTTTGCTGTTTTCTCTGGCCTATCCATTAACCCTAAAAAATGTTTAGCACTAAATATATCTCTTTCATACTTGGAACTAAGCTCAGCAAAAGTGGGTCTCCCCTTTAACTGGGAAGAAAGATCTATTCCATATTTAGGAATGCATCTCACTGCCTCTATATTGGATCTTTTTTCAGCTAATTACCTTCCGATGCTGAAAATTATAACGAACCTGTTGAAATCTTGGTCCCACCTCCCGTTATTATGGTTTGGAAGAATCAACAGCATTAAAATGACGGTTCTACACAAACTATTTTATTTATTCAGTGTTTTACCAATTCCGATTCCTGCCTATTATTTGAGAATAATACAGAAAAAAGCAACAACATTTATATGGGGTACCTCCAAACCATGTATACAACTACACACGCTTTATCTTCCTAAAAGAAATGGAGGCCTAGGTTGCCCCAATTTTGCAGCTTACTATAGAGCAACGCATATAGCTAGTCTAACCAAATATCATGCACAACAAGAATCCCTGTTATGGGTATCAATCGAAGCAACTGAATGTGACCCTCTATCAATTTCCAACCTTCTTTGGCTTTCTCCAAAGGACCATAGAGGTTTACGTAACCCTATTACCAAACACTTTGTTTCCCTTTGGGATATATTTAAATTCAGAAATCAATTACAATCCTTGCACAACCCTCTACTCTCATTCTACAAAAACCCTGCCTTTTACCCTGCATGGGTTTCTCCTAGATCTTTCAGAGCATGGGTATCCCTGGATATTCTAAATATGCATAAATTTGTAAATTCTTCATCCTTCATCCCCCTTTTGACCCTTTGTGAAACCTACGGATTACCTCAATCGGAATTGTTCAGGTACCTCCAAATTAAAAACTTTTCCACACCTCTTTTAACTACTGATACTTCCCTAAATCATTTAACTCGTTTCAAAGCTATTCGTAGGAGCGACCCACACACTAGGGGTATAATTTCCCTTCTATATTCTCAATTGTTAGTCAAACCCGAAATGGACAAACCATCCTATGTCCAGAAATGGGAGGTGGACCTGGAGCGAACACTTGAAACTACAGACTGGAACCAAATCTGGTCAACAACTAAAGCAGCCTCCCCCAATGTACTTGCGGTAGAGGCTAACTATAAAGTACTAACAAAATGGTACCTAGTACCAACCAGAGTAGCTAAATACGTGCTGAACTACGTGCTGAACTACTGTTATCGGGGCTGCTAGGATTTGGGTACACACTTTTATATCTGGTGGTCATACCCAATAGCGCAAACCTTTTGGAAGGGAATCTTTAATATTGCATCCAAACTGTTTAATATGAAAATTCCCCTTGACCCTACGACGGCTCTACTCAATCTGAAACCAGAATTTTTAATGCACACACTCAATTTAAATTGCTTGTTCAGCTCTTTACAGCAGCAAAACAAACGTTAGCGAAAGCATGGAGATCTCCTTTGTTGGCGGCGGGTGTTATGTTTTACGATCTCTACCCTTTTCGGCATTGGTATTAATGTTGTTTGAATTGCACTCTGAAATGAAAATCCACGTTGGATACAATTCCAATGAGAATTGACATACATTGTATTTTTACTTGAATTTCTTTAATAAAAATATATATATATATATATAAAAATATGCATAAATGTAATAAATAAAAAAAAAACAATGAAAAAAAATGCGTGTGAGTGCTGATGTACAGGGCATTGCAAGAGGATGTGGGGACATCAGGACATATTCAGGTAATTACAATAGATTAGGGATGAGCTTTATGTTTGGGTTGAACATGAGTTTGACTCGAACATTGGCTGTTTGCCGAAAAACTAACATTATGGGCAAATTTGAGCGGTGCAGAACGCCCCATAATGCACTGTGAGATCGCAGTGCATTGCTGTATGATGATTAGCCAAAGCATGCACCATGACCTGCATGTTTTGGCCAATCCCAGCACCCTCAGCAAAGAGAGCCATAATTGGCCAAAGGGCAATTATGGCTCAGGGAGACTAAGTTCACGCCCCACACTATATAAGACTGCCTGCACGTCGGCCCTGTGTAGTGTGTTGCTGGCGTGGACGGAGAGAGAGTGTGATTTAGATTGAGCAGGCAGGCAGGTTATTCAGTTAGCTGTAGTGCATTTAATATATATATATATACAGTTAGTCTTGTGTGTGTATATATATATATATATATCCACTGCATCCAGTGTAGCTAGATCTGACTGGAGGCCATTCTTGGTGTACTTTTTCTAATATACTTCAGGCAGGCAGGTGATTCAGTTAGCTGCAGTGTATTTAATATATATATATATATATATATATATATATATATATATACAGTCTTGTGTGTATATATATATATATATATATATATATATATTGTACAGGACGCCGTGGCTGGGTCCGGGAAGGACGCTATATTTCCCCTCTGTTTGGGCTGTGGTTCCTTTAAGGGAACAGCAATGGTTAACACACCTGTCCAAGGAAGTGGTTTAAGAGAGACAGGAAGTTGTAGGTGAGAGAGTGAAGGAGTATAGTGAAGACTGCATGGTGAATGGTGGACATTGCAAAGCTGTGGAGGCTGTGAAAAGCTGTGAATGTACATGGCAGTGGCCTGCCTGGAAGCCTGCTAGCTGGGGAAGCTACCTACAACCTCAAGAAAGGACTGTTAAACTGCGGTAGCAGTTCTGAACTCTACAAGTCGGTGAGACTGGTATTTCTTTTGTTTTTGCTGCTGTAAAGCAATTTAAGTTTAATAAACCTTATTTTGGATTGAAAAGCCTGTGTCCTGCGATCTAGCTGGTTCCCCGAACATTACACTGGTGCTCGAATGCGGGCAGGACAGAATAACAGGCATAAGAAGAAAAAAACAAAACATTTTTTTTTTTGACATTGAACTGATCAGTTAAAGGGACAGTACATTGGATTTATGTCCTGGGTTAAAGCTGCACAAACATTGAAATCTGAAACAATGGAGGAGCTAATTAAACAGCTGTCCCTGGCTAATATGCAAGCGCAGACTCGCCATGAGGAAGCTAATCAGCGCTTAGCAACCCAGCTGGAGGTACAACAAACTCACCACAAAGAGGCGCTGGCACTGCAGCAAGAAAATACTCGAGTGTTGGTGGCCCAGTTGGCAGCCCAGCAAGCGACCCAACAAGAGGTTATGCAGGCTCAGGTTACTGCCTTAAAGGAAGCAGTGCAGCAGCTGTCTCAGGAACAAGCGGCTGTTGCCCCTGGCAACCAGGTGACTGTGAGGGCAAGCCATTTTCTGCAGAAGTTGTCCCTGAGCGATGATGTAGAGGCATTTCTTGCTACATTTGAGAGGACGGCAGAGGGAGAAGGGTGGCCTCAGGACCAATGGGCCGGCCTCATTGCCCCTTTTCTCACCGGAGATCCTCAAAAAGCCTACTTTGACCTGCCACCCGATGATGCTAAAGACTATCAAAAGTTAAAGGCAGAAATTCTGGCTCGTCTGGGGGTGACTACGGCCGTTCGGGCCCAACGAGTACACCAATGGAAGTATCGTCCAGATCGGCCACCCCGGTCTCAAATGCATGACCTGGTGCAACTGGTAAAAAAATGGCTGCAGCCTGAGGTGTTGTCTGGCCCCCAAATCGTGGAACGGGTCGTGCTGGACCGATACCTGAGATCCCTGCCAGACGACCTTCAACGGTGGGTCAGCCATGGAGACCCCAAGACAGCAAACCTCCTTGTCGAGATGGTAGAACGATATACGGTGGTGGAGGACCTGCTCGGACCTACCAAGCGCATAGGGCCCAGTCTGCCACGGCCTGTTCGACCAACTGCTGCCCTTCGAAAGGATGTTCCAAGGAGTCCTGCAGCAAACACCCCGGAAGGTCAAGAGTCACTCCCGGTACCTACTCAGCGTTCTGTTCCAGTTCGGAGAGGAGGGGATGTACAATGTTGGCAATGTCATTCCTGGGGTCATACCCGGGCATACTGCCCACTGCAAGAGGAGCCCATGGAATGCGGGGTTCTTCGGAGGGGGTCTTTTTATGCCCATAAAGTATGCACCACACATCTCGACCTGGGTGAGGAAAAATTTGAATGTGAAGTCCAAGTGAACCACCTCCCTGCCAGGGCTTTGTTGGACTCCGTAAGCATGGTAACCCTGGTTCATCCTAGAGTAATTGGGAAGATCGGTCCGGTAAGAAAAACCTTACGGGTGGTGTGCATTCACGGGGACACTAGAGAGTACCCTCTCATCTCGGTGACCATCTCCTCAGCATGTGGCACTGGTACTCAAGAGGTGGGGGTGGTAAAGAACTTGGTACATGATGTTATAATAGGACAAGACTGTCCGTTGTTTACAAAACTGTGGGAACAAGGAGAACAGTTCAGAGATTGGGGAGAAACTAGCCTCCCTGTTCCTGCTGCTGAGAGGAATAACCCTGAACTGCCAAATGTTCTTAATGTGGATCCAAATGATGAAATTGCTAATGGTTGGGTGATGAAAGTAGAGCTGATACTGTTGATAATGTCAAGACATGTGGTCCACAGACCTACCAAAACACTGAGGGGGGAGGATCTTCCCCACTTCAGGTAATGCTGGGGGAAGAGGACGAGGAATTGGCCTCTACCCCTGCCCTGCCAGATTTGGGTGTTCCCCAGGGGGCGTTTGGTACTGCTCAGATGCAGTACCTCACTTTGGCCCGTGCACGGGAACAAGTTGTAGTAGTAAATGGGGTTCCCCAAGAGCCAGGTGCAAATGAGCGGTGGCCACACTTCGCAATGTATAATGAGTTGTTGTATCGGGTTACCAAGGTGAGGGAAAATGTGGTAGAACAATTGTTGGTACCCCAACAATATAGACGAAAGGTTCTGGACCTGGCCCATGATGATGTGTTAGGGGGACACCTGGGAGTTGAGAAGACGGAAGCACGGATCACCGACCGGTTTTACTGGCCAGGTCTGAAAGCAGAGGTAAAGAAATACTGTGCCTCTTGTCCCACCTGTCAGTTGACCGCTCCGGTGACCCACTTCCGGAGCCCTTTGGTCCCTCTGCCCATAATTGAGGTCCCATTCGAGAGGATAGCCATGGATATAGTGGATCCCTTGGTAAAGTCGGCTCGAGGTTACTCCTACATATTGGTGATTCTTGACTATGCCACCCGATATCCTGAGGCGCTTCCACTGCGGAATACCTCCTCTAAGGCTATTGCCCGGGAATTATTCCAGTTGTTTACACGGACTGGTTTTCCCAAGGAAATACTCACAGACCAGGGCACCCCATTTATGTCGAGAGTTATGGCCGATGTGTGCAAGCTGTTCCGGATTAAACAGCTGCTCACATCGGTCTACCATCCCCAAACGGACGGGTTAGTGGAACGCTTTAACAAGACCCGTAAGTCTATGCTAAAGAGAGTGGTACAAAGGGATGGGAAAGACTGGGACTGCCTGTTACCAGCTCTCCTGTTTGCTATCAGGGAAGTGCCCCAGGCCTCCACTGGGTTTTCGCCCTTTGAGTTGGTATATGGGCGGAGACCTCGCGGACTACTAGACTTTATTAAAGAGGAATGGGAAAGTGAACCTGTTCAGCATAAGAGTGTTCTTGAATATGTCTCCCAAATGCAGGAAAGGATTCAAACTGTGATGCCACTAGTCAAAGAGCATTTGCAAAAAGCCCAGGAGGCTCAACGACGGGTCTATAACAGGGCTGCTAAAATAAGGCACTTCCAAGTGGGGGATCGAGTAGCGGTGCTAATTCCCACTGTGGAAAGTAAATTCTTGGCCAGATGGCAAGGTCCCTTTGAAGTTGTGGAAAAAGTGGGAGAGGTAAATTATAGAGTCCACCAGCCAGGCAAGAGGAAACCGTATCAGATATATCATGTCAACTTGTTAAAGCCCTGGACAGACAGGGAACCGGTGACCTCCCTGGCTAGTGCAAGACTTGAGCCTCAGGTTGGGGTGGAGAGTGTCCAAGTAGCAAGTACCCTGTCTAAAATCCAAAGTCAGCAGGCAAAGGAGTTCTTGCAGAGAAATAAAGAAAAGTTTTCAGACTTGCCAGGGCTAACTAGTGTCATAGAACATGATATTATCACGGAACCTGGAGTCAAAGTTTTTGTCCGGCCCTACCGCATCCCAGAGGCTCAAAGGAAGGCCGTTTCAGAGGAAGTGAAGAAGATGCTGGACCTGGAGATCATTGAGGAGTCGCAGAGTGAGTGGTCGAGCCCGATTGTGTTGGTACCAAAGCCCAACGGGACTCTGCGATTCTGCAATGATTTCCGGAAACTTAATGAGGTTTCACGGTTTGATGCCTACCCCATGCCCCGGGTAGATGAGCTTATTGAGAGACTTGGTACAGCCAGGTATATTACAACATTAGACCTTACCAAGGGGTATTGGCAAATCCCGTTGACTAAGGCTGCTAGAGAGAAAACTGCTTTTTCTACCCCAGAGGGGAGTTTTCAGTACAAAAGAATGCCTTTTGGACTACAAACTGCTCCAGCCACTTTCCAGCGAGCAATGGATAGGATTTTACGACCTCACCGGGAGTATGCCTCAGTGTACTTGGACGACATAGTAATTTTTAGCAGAGACTGGGAATCACACTTGCCCAAAGTCCTGGCAGTACTGGACTCTCTTTGGAAGGAGGGGTTTACAATAAACCCTGAAAAATGTGCTTTGGGAATGGAGGAGGTGAAATACCTGGGCTATATTGTAGGTAGAGGGGTGGTGAAACCTCAGGTTAACAAGGTAGAGGCTATACAGAATTGGCCCCGCCCCCTCACAAAAAAGCAGGTACGTGCATTCCTGGGCATGGTGGGATACTACAGGAGATTCGTACCCAACTTTGCCACATTGGCGGCTCCATTGACCGATCTGACTAAGGGACAGAAATCGGTCATGGTGGAATGGAATGCAGATGCTGAAAAGGCTTTTTTGGAGCTCAAGTCAGCACTGTGCCAACACCCTGTCCTGATAGCACCCAATTTTTCAAACGAGTTTGTTGTCCAGACTGATGCTTCCGATGTAGGATTGGGAGCGGTGTTGTCACAGGTTGTTCATGGTGAGGAGCACCCAGTAGTCTTCCTCAGTAGGAAGTTGACACCAGCGGAGAAAAACTACGCTATAGTTGAACGAGAATGTCTGGCCATTAAGTAGGCTCTGGAATCCCTCAGATATTACCTCTTGGGAAGGAAGTTTAGGTTAATTTCTGACCATGCCCCTTTAACATGGATGAGGCAAGGTAAAGGGACTAATGCCAGAATTACACGTTGGTTCCTGGCGCTCCAGGAATTTAAATTTGTAGTGGAGCATAGGCCCGGGAGATTGCATCAAAATGCAGATGCCCTCTCCCGAGTCCATTGTTTTAGCTCCACTGTTGCCTCCACCTCCTTGGCGTTGGGGCACAGGGGGGGGGATATGTACAGGACGCCGTGGCTGGGTCCGGAAAGGATGCTATATTTCCCCTCTGTTTGGGCTGTGGTTCCTTTAAGGGAACAGCAATGGTTAACACACCTGTCCAAGGAAGTGGTTTAAGAGAGACAGGAAGTTGTAGGTGAGAGAGTGAAGGAGTATAGTGAAGACTGCATGGTGAATGGTGGACATTGCAAAGCTGTGGAGGCTGTGAAAAGCTGTGAATGTACATGGCAGTGGCCTGCCTGGAAGCCTGCTAGCTGGGGAAGCTACCTACAACCTCAATAAAGGACTGTTAAACTGCGGTAGCAGTTCTGAACTCTACAAGTCGGTGAGACTGGTATTTCTTTTGTTTTTGCTGCTGTAAAGCCATTTAAGTTTAATAAACCTTATTTTGGATTGAAAAGCCTGTGTCCTGCGATCTAGCTGGTTCCCCGAACATTACAATATATATATATATATATATATATATATATATATATATATATATATCCACTGCATCCAGTGTAGCCAAGCCTATAACTGACTGCAGGCCATTCCTGGTGTACTTTTTCTAATATACTTCAGGCGGTGTACACAGTACCGTGCACCCATAGTGCAGTTGCTAATACTTTTCTGGTGGTGTACACAGTACACAATACATACAGTGTACCCATAGTTGCTATTAGACTTCTGTTGGTGTACACAATACCGTGCACCCCTAGTGCAGTTGCTACTATTTTTCTGGTGGTGTAAACAGTACACAATACAGTGCACCAATAGTTGTTATTACACTTCTGTTAGTGTACACAGTACTGTGCACCCATAGTGCAGTTGCTACTACTTTTCTGGTGGTGTACACAGTACACAATACATACAGTACACCCATAGTTGCTATTACACTTCTGTTGGTGTACACAGTACCGTGCACCCCTAGTGCAGTTGCTGTTGCTACTACTTTTCTGGTGGTGTACAAAGTACACAATACAGTGTAGTGTGGTTTTGCTAAACAAAATTTACAGCATGTCTGGAAGGCCAGCAAGGAGAGGCAGACGTTCACGGGCCACTAAGGAGGGCAAGCAGGCTCTGTGTCTACAGTCAACAGTGTTAGTTGTGGACACAGTGCATCCTCAGCATGTAGCCGTGGGGCACGCTTGTCCTTTTTTTTCTGCAGCTGGCCGTATTATTGAGCCACAAAATGTAGAAAAGTTGGTGGAATGGATAACAAAGCCGTCTTCATCCTCCTCATCCTCTGTCACCCAGGCTCAGAGTAGTTTGCCTGCCAATGCAGCTGCCAAAGCGGCCTATTCCATCTGCTCCATTTCAACAGTCACTCCTTCCCTAGCCCCACCATCATGCATGGAGGAGTCCCCCGAGCTATTCGTACACAGTGTCGGGTACATGCTGCAAGAGGATGTGCAGCGATTTAAAGGCTCCGATGATGGTACCCAGGTTGAGGAAGGGAGTAACGTGAGCCTAGATAGAGGGGGAGCCCAAGAAGGACAAGAAACTGGCAGTCATATTCCCCCAGCTGCAGCATACTGCCAAGTTTGCTCCAGTGACGAGGAGGGAGGGGATGATGAGGTCACTGACACTACTTGGGTGCCTGATAAAAGAGAGGAGGAGGAATCACATCTCCAACGAGGCAGGATGCCCTCCAGGGGGCAGCTTAAGGGCAACCACCCTATTGCATCACATCGCAGAGCTAAGCAGGTGCAGGGCGCTGCTGACTCCCTGCATATTTTGAAAAGTTCTTTGGTGTGGGCCTTTTTTGACACGTGTGCAGCAGATCGCACCATTGCTGTTTGCAACATATGTCTGAAGCGTATCAAGCATGGCCAAAACAGCAGCCGCTTGGGCCCCACATGCTTGACCAGACATATGACGACCTCCCATGCAGTCCGTTGGCAGCAGCACTTAAAAGACCCATATCCTTGCTCCTCATCAGCTGGGATCTCCAACCCCACTATACCTCCAGTACTCTCAGAAACCTGCACTGAGAGGAATGAAGGTATAGAAATAGGTGTCCCAAGTACTTGCGGCCAATCTGCTAGCGGTACACTAACATCCTATTTTAGCAGGCAAATTTCCCTACCCCAGTTGCTAAACCGTCGAAAGAAATTCGGTCCCAGCCATCCACATGCTCAGCGTCTGAATGCTAGCTTGGCCAAATTGCTAGCACTGCAACTGTGTCACAAAAGTTTCCATCCGCTGGTAATATTTATAATTTGGCTTGCAGTACTGGGGTCCACCAGCAGGTGTCTCCTGAAGGGAAAATAGCCACTCCAGGTGGGAACCTTGGTAGTGATCCACCCCACAGAGATCTCAGGTGCAGACAATGCAATCAGCAGAGCAGTAATAGTAAGGATGTATTTCTGGACAGCCGCACTCTTGAACAATGGTAGCCTTTATTAAAATTAGGACAGCACTACACGCCACAGCAAGCAAAACTCGGACATCCGAGTTTTGCTTGCTGTGGCTTGTAGTGCTGTCTTAATTTTAATAAAGGCTATCATTGTTCAAGAGTGCGGCTGTCCAGAAATACACCCTTACTATTCCAGCAGGTGTCTCCTGGCAGTTTGGAACTGTCAGGGGAACTTCTCCCTGCTGGTGTTATGTCATCTTTGGGCTGCAGTACTGGTGTCCACCAGCGGATGGATCCTGGCAGTGTGGAGCAAGACAGCACCTCCTGTGGTCAGGTGTCACCTAAGCCTAATTACTGGCATACACATAAATATTCGGCAAGCCCTCACATGCTTGCCTTGGTATCTTTCTCCTTGCGCCCTAACCTCGCTTGCCTGTGACCCGATTCTGAGCCTGTATCTGACCCTGTTCCCGAACTATTCCCGATCGAGTCCCTCCTGTGTACCTGTTACCTTGGATCCCTGCCCTGCAGCCTATCCATCCATCCTCTCCCTGTCCTGCTGGTTTCCCGTCCTCATCTGCTGACTCCCCGTGTATGACCTTGGCCTGGCTTATGTTATGTTTCTGGAATATCCCTTGTCCTGTATTTCCTTGTTCATCTGCTGATCTGCTGTGTATGACCCTGGCCTGGCTTGACTATGATTCTGGTACTGCCCCTTGCTGTATATACTATTTGTTGTTTGTGGGTTTTGTGGTTGGTTGTGCACTGTTTGTATTTACTTATTTATCACCTATCTTAATAAACATTATTATTCACCTTACATGCGTTTTTGGTTCTCTCTGTGCAGTCCACACAATCTGGTCTACTAATTCGCTGACAAACTGCTGCCTTTTCAGCTGGTAGACTCTACCCCCTTTTCGTGAAATTGTGGAATGTGCGGTACCTCAATGGCAGGTTCCCAAACGCCATTTATTTTCACGGAAGGCCATCTCTCTACCAGCATGTGGAAGGCAATGTCTTGGCCTTGTTGGACAGGGCGGTCAGCAGTAAGGTGCATATTACCACTGACTCATTGTCCAGCAGGCATGGACAGGGACGTTACCTTTCTTTCACGATGCACTGGGTAACTCTGCTGGCAGCTGGGAAGGATGCAGGACAGGGTTTAGTATTGTTGGAGCTTGTTCCGCCACCACAAAATGCTAGTAGTGGTGATTCTGCCTGCTCTCTCCTCCACCCCGTCCTCTTCTTCTTCCTCTATGGCCTCTTCCTCTGCAGATTTGTCCTCTGAACCAGCGGTGCTCCGTAGGCGTTCAAGGGGCTACGCAAGCACTCAGGCAAAAAGATGCCATGCAGTGCTTGAGTTGGTCTGCTTAGGGGACAGAAGCCACACTGGGGCAGAGATTCTGTCAGCTCTGCAGGGGCAGACTCAGAGGTGGTTGACGCCACGCCAGCTTCAGCCAGGAATGGTATGCAACAATGGCACCAACCTCCTCTCCGCCCTCCGACAGGGACACTTGACCCATGTTCCCTGTTTGGCTCATGTCCTGAATTTGGTGGTGCAGCGGTTCTTGAGCAGGTACCCGGGCTTACAGGATCTCCTGAGGCAGGCCAGGAAAGTCTGTGGTCATTTCCGCCGGTCATATAATGCCAGTGCTCGGCTGGCTGACACTCAAAAGGAATGCAACATTGCCCAAGAACCGTCTCATTTGTGACATGCCCACCAGGTGGAACTCAACGTTGGCAATGCTGCAGTGGCTGCACACGCAGCAGAGGGCCATCAATGAGTACCTGTGTGAGTAGGGCACCAGGACAGGGTCAGGGGAGCTTGGCTTTTTTTCGCCACCCATAGGCGTGCGCACAGGGTATGCCAGGTGTGCCCAGGCCCACCCTAATCACCCTATACAGCACAGAATCACCCTATACAGCGCAGATTCCCTCTACTGCCCTGGCCCCCTCCCTCCCCCGCAGAGCTGCCGGCTTTCCTCCTCTCCCATGGGCCGCAACTGTGAGCACACACAGGGGGATGTTTTAGGATGAGTGGGGGAAGGGGACAGTAAATATGTCTGAGTGAACACAGTGAGTGATTGATAGCGTGGGTTTGAGCTTTGGGGTGCACACCCTAATGCAATAGGCTGCGCACACCTATGTCGCCACGCCAGTGGCTACTGATCAAGGATGCATGCACTGTCCTGGCACCATTTGAGGAGGCCACGAGGATGGTGAGCAGTGACAGTGCATGCATCAGTGATACTGTCCCTCTTGTCTTCCTTTTGGAGCGCACGCTTCGTGGAATAATGGACAGGGCACTTGAGGCAGAACAGCGGGAGGAAGAGGAGGACTTCCTTACCTCTCAAGACCCCCTTTATCCAGATAGTATTCCTGCGGGCCCGCTGATCACACAGGAAGAGGAGGAGGAGGAGGATTGTGTCAGCATGGAGGTGGAGGATAACACTCAGCATCAGCAGCAGTCTTCACGGGATCGTTTTCAGTCCCCAGTAACCCATGGAGTTGTACGTGGCTGGGAGGAGGTGGTTGCGGATCATGTGATCCTTAGTGACCCAGAGGACTCCGGATCAAATGCCTCTGCAAACTTATGCTGCATGGCCTCCCTGATTCTGCAAAGCCTGCAAAAGGACCCTAGGATTTGTGGTATCAAGGAGAGGGATCATTACTGGCTGGCAACCCTTCTTGATCCACGTTACAAGGGTAAGGTTGCAGAACTTATCCAGCCTTCGCAGAGGGAGCAGAGGATGAAACATCTTCGGGAGGCCTTGCAGAAATGTTTGTGCAATGTGTTTCCAGAGCCTGGGAGGTTACAATTTCCTGGTGCTGGACAACGTGTTGCTGAGGCTTCGTTCAGTCACAGAAAGAGCGGTGGAGAAGGTGGCCGGCTGACCGATGCCTTCAGACAATTCTTCAGTCCACAGGGCCAAGGTCTGATCGGTTCCAGCAACCATCGCCAGTGTCCGAATTACATGGTGCAGGAATATCTAGGGGCAAGATCAGACTTGGAGATCTTTCCAACAGAACATCCACTGGGTTACTGGGTCTTGAGGATGAACCACTGGCCAGAGCTTGCACAATATGCAATTGAGCTACTGGCCTGTCCTGCATCCAGCGTTCTTTCTGAACGCACATTCAGTGCTGCTGGAGGCTTTGTAACCCATCACAGAGTGCGCCTGTCTACAGACTCTGTTGATCGGCTCACATTCATAAAAATGAATCAGTCTTGGATCACCAGTAGGGATGAGCTTCGAGTTCGAGTCGAACTCATGTTTGACTCGAACATTGCCTGTTCGCCCGTTCGCCGAACAGCGAACAAATTGGGGTGTTCGCGGCAAATTCGAAAAATCTATGGGAGAAATCTAAAGTGCTAATTATAAAGGCTTATATGCAAGTTATTGTCCTAAAAAGTGTTTGGAGACCCGGGTCCTGCCCCAGGGGACATGTATCAATGCAAAAATAAGTTTTAAAAACGGCCGTTTTTTTGGGAGCAGTGATTTTAATAATGCTTAAAATTAAAAAATAAAAGTGAAATATTCCTTTAAATTTCGTACCTGGGGGGTGTGTATGATATGCATGTAAAGTGGCGCATGTTTCCCGTGCTTAGAACTGTCCCTGCAAAAAATGTCATTTTTTAAAGAAAAAAAGGCATTTAAAACTCACTCGCGGCTATTAATGAATTGTCAGCTTTTATCAATACATAGAAAAGTCATTGATAAAAAAAAAAAAAAAAAAAAAAAAAAAGCGTGGGGGTTCCCCAGAATTCAATTACCAGGCCCTTCAGGTCTGGAATGGATATTAAGGGGAACCCCGCCGCAAATTAAAAAAAATTGACGTGGGGTTCCCCCAAATATCCATTCCAGGCCCTTCAGATCTGGCATGGATTTTAAGGGGAACTCCACCCCAAATTAAAAAAAAAATGGCGTGGAGTCCCCCTAAAAATCCATACCAGACCCCTTATCCGAGCACGCAACCTGGCCGGCCGCAGGGGAAAAGGGGGGGGACGAGAGAGCGGCCCCCCCTCCCTCCTGAACCGTACCAGGCCACATGCCCTCAACATGGGGAGGATGTCCCCATTTTAATGGGGACAAGGGCCTCATCCCCACAACCCTTGCCTGGTGGTTGTGGGGGTCTGCGGGTGGGGGGCTTATCGGAATCTGGAAGACCCCTTTAACAAAGGGGACCCCCAGATCCCCCCCCCTATGTGAATTGGTAAGGGGTACATTGTACCCCTACCATTTCACGAAGAAAGCGTAAAAAAATGTTTAAAAAAAACACACAAACACCTTGAAAAAGTCCTTTATTTAAAAAAAAACAAAAAACATTCCAGCGGTGAAATCCAGTGTCCCGCGGCGATCCCGATGTCCAGCGCTGTCCTTCATTGGTTGTGCCTGAGCGGACCTGATGGGGAACTCCCTCTCAGTATTTTAAATGTATAGACCCGCCCCTTCTAAAGTTCCCCATCAGGTCCGCTCAGCGGACCAGATGCGGAACATGAGAAGGGGCGGGTCTATACATGTATTACCAATTCATTAATAGCCGCGGGTGAGTTTTAAATGACTTTTTTTCTTTCAAAAATGACATTTTTTGCAGGGACAGTTCTAAGCACGGGAAACATGCGCCACTTCACATGCATATCATACACACCCCCCAGGTACGAAATTTAAAGGAATATTTCACTTTTATTTTTTCATTTTAAGCATTATTAAAATCACTGCTCCCGAAAAAAACGGCCGTTTTTAAAACTTTTTTTTGCATTGATACATGTCCCCTGGGGCAGGACCCAGGTCCCCAAACACTTTTTAGGACAATAACTTGCATATTAGCCTTTATAATTAGCACTTTAGATTTCGAACGTTCGAATCCATTGTATTTAATAGGGTTCTAAAGTTCACACAAACATGTTGTCTGTTAGCAGGTTCTGGTGCGAACCGAACAGGGGGGTGTTCGGCTCATCCCTGATCACCAGCTACCAAGCACCTGATGCTGATGTAACCTATTGATTTTTCTATGGATGTGGGATCCCTTGAAGACTGCCTATGCTGAGTGACTATCCTATTATGCTGAGTGACTATCCTATTCTTCCTCAATCTTCATGATGATAGCTTTTAAGAATATTTTTGGTTCAGGGCACCATCACCACTGCCTAAGGCCCAATTTTCTGCCCCTGTTTAACAGGGGCGTATAATTAAATTTTTTGCTGCAATGTTTCACAGCAGGGCTCATTCCTGCGCTCAACAAGAGTATCTGTGAGGGGTTGCAGTGTTGTGGCACCACCACCACTGCCTAAGGCCCAATTTTTCTGCCCCTGTTTAACACGGGCATGTAATTTAAATTTTTGCTCTAATATTTCACAGCAGGGCCCGTTCCTGCTCTCAACAAGAGTATCTGTGTGGCTTTACAGTGTTGTGCCACCACCACCACTGCCTAAGGCCCAATTTTTATGCCCCAGTTTAACAGGGGCATGTAATTACAATTTTTTCTCTAATATTTCACAGCAGGGCTTGTTCCTGCTCTCAACAAGAGAATCTTTAAGGGGTTACAGTGCTGTGGCACCACCACACCCGCCTAAGACCCAATTTTTCTGTCCCTGTTTAACAGGGGCATGTAATTACAATTAATGATCAATATTTCACAGCAGGGCCCGTCCCAGCGCCCACCAAGAGTAACTGTGAGGGCTTACAGTGTTCTAGTACCACCAACACCTAAGGCCCAATTTTCCACAGAGTGTATAGGGCAGACCGTATAGTATATACAGGCGGTCCCCTATTTTCAAACATCCTACTTACAAACGGAGGGAGACAACAGGAAGTGAGAGGAAATCTACACCTAGGAAGGGAAATTCTCTCCTGTAAGAGTTAATATGGGAAAAAGGTGTCTCCACTGATGCTTTATCACCAATCCTTGTTTCCCTAATAACCCCAAATTTTAAAAATCCAATTGTCATTGGGACAGAAAGTGAGGTGAAATCTTCTGAACAGGGGCAAAGACAGCAAAACAAATGTTACAGGGGTCATAACCCCTCCCTATGTTATCCAAAAAGCTTAAAAACAGATTTTTTGGCTCGAGCTACACTTAAAAAATGTACCTGTTCCAAATTACAAACAGATTCAACTTAAGAACAAACCTACAGTCCCTATCTTGTTTGTAACCCGGGGACCACCTGTATACTGCTGTTCAGAGTATATAGGGCCTGGGGGCCTTACGCCTTTTTTTTTTTAATTGGGTGCAGGGTTCCCCTTAATATCCATACCAGACCCAAAGGGCCTGGTAATCGGCTGGGGGGGGATCCATGCCGCTTTTCTCAATGATTTTCATCTATATTACCGGGACCCGACATTACATTACAGCCGCAAACAGTTTTAATTGACTTTTTTTCCTTTAGAAATTTCATTTTGAACAGGGACTGTTCTAAACATTGGAAAAATGCGTCACTTTACAGGCATACTATAGTCACCCCCCAGGCACGACATTTAAAGTAATATTTCACTTTTATTTTTTCATTTTAAGCATTATTAAAATCACTGCTCCCGAAAAAACGGCCGTTTTTAAAACTTTTTTTTGCATTGATACATGTCCCCTGGGGCAGGACCCAGGTCCCCAAACACTTTTTAGGACAATAACTTGCATATTAGCCTTTATAATTAGCACTTTAGATTTCGAACGTTCGAATCCATTGTATTTAATAGGGTTCTAAAGTTCACACAAACATTTTGTCTGTTAGCAGGTTCTGGTGCGAACCGAACAGGGGGGTGTTGGGCTCATCCCTGATCACCAGCTACCAAGCACCTGATGCTGATGTAACCTATTGATTTTTCTATGGATGTGGGATCCCTTGAAGACTGCCTATGCTGAGTGACTATCCTATTATGCTGAGTGACTATCCTATTCTTCCTCAATCTTCATGATGATAGCTTTTAAGAATATTTTTGGTTCAGGGCACCATCACCACTGCCTAAGGCCCAATTTTCTGCCCCTGTTTGACAGGGGCGTATAATTAAATTTTTTGCTGCAATGTTTCACAGCAGGGCTCATTCCTGCGCTCAACAAGAGTATCTGTGAGGGGTTGCAGTGTTGTGGCACCACCACCACTGCCTAAGGCCCAATTTTTCTGCCCCTGTTTAACACGGGCATGTAATTTAAATTTTTGCTCTAATATTTCACAGCAGGGCCCGTTCCTGCTCTCAACAAGAGTATCTGTGTGGCTTTACAGTGTTGTGCCACCACCACCACTGCCACCACCACCGCCTAAGGCCCAATTTTTATGCCCCAGTTTAACAGGGGCATGTAATTACAATTTTTTCTCTAATATTTCACAGCAGGGCTTGTTCCTGCGCTCAACAAGAGAATCTTTAAGGGGTTACAGTGCTGTAGCACCACCACACCCGCCTAAGACCCAATTTTTCTGTCCCTGTTTAACAGGGGCATGTAATTACAATTAATGATCAATATTTCACAGCAGGGCCCGTCCCAGCGCCCACCAAGAGTAACTGTGAGGGCTTACAGTGTTCTAGTACCACCAACACCTAAGGCCCAATTTTCCACAGAGTGTATAGGGCAGACCGTATAGTATATACAGGCGGTCCCCTATTTTCAAACATCCTACTTACAAACGGAGGGAGACAACAGGAAGTGAGAGGAAATCTACCCCTAGGAAGGGAAATTCTCTCCTGTAAGAGTTAATATGGGAAAAAGGTGTCTCCACTGATGCTTTATCACCAATCCTTGTTTCCCTAATAACCCCAAATTTTAAAAATCCAATTGTCATTGGGACAGAAAGTGAGGTGAAATCTTCTGAACAGGGGCAAAGACAGCAAAACAAATGTTACAGGGGTCATAACCCCTCCCTATGTTATCCAAAAAGCTTAAAAATAGATTTTTTGGCTCGAGCTACACTTAAAAAATGTACCTGTTCCAAATTACAAACAGATTCAACTTAAGAACAAACCTACAGTCCCTATCTTGTTTGTAACCCGGGGACCACCTGTATACTGCTGTTCAGAGTATATAGGGCCTGGGGGCCTTGCGCCTTTTTTTTTTAATTGGGTGCAGGGTTCCCCTTAATATCCATACCAGACCCAAAGGGCCTGGTAATCGGCTGGGGGGGGGATCCATGCCGCTTTTCTCAATGATTTTCATCTATATTACCGGGACCCGACATTACATTACAGCCGCAAACAGTTTTAAATGACTTTTTTTCCTTTAGAAATTTCATTTTGAACAGGGACTGTTCTAAACATTGGAAAAATGCGTCACTTTACAGGCATACTATAGTCACCCCCCAGGCACGACATTTAAAGTAATATTTCACTTTTATTGTTTCACTTTAAGCATTTTTAAAATCACTGCTCCCGAAAAAATTGTAGTTTTTAAACGTTTTTTTTGCATTGATACATGTCCCCTGGGGCAGGACCCGGGTCCCCATACACTTTTTATGACAATAACTTGCATATTAGCCTTTAAAATAAGCACTTTTGATTTTTCACGTTCGGGTCCCATAGACTTTAACGGTGTTCGAATGTTCGCACATTTTTTCAGTTTGCATGTTCTGCCGCGAACCGGGGGGTGTTCGGCTCATCCCTACAATAGATGTATTCAAAATATAAATGTAATGATTTATTATTTAATATATTTCTGTATTAATCTCTTTTTTTTTTTTTTTTTTTATCAATACATTTTTAGTACATTTTAAGAGTTACAGACGAGAGAACATATATATCTCACAAAAGTAATATTTTGCATGTGGAACTGGCATGCGGATAAAGAACATCTAAATTTTCCATGTGTACAGACATCCAGTTGCTAATAAACATTAAATATCAAAACCAGTAGTGTATTCACCAGATCACCCCTGGGGGAGCTCACTGTGATCTGGACGTGGTCAATCTCTTTAATTTAGTATAGAGTCTCCGTACAGTACACCGGAGACTCACAATCCTAGTCTACGTCTGTACTACACCTTATCCAAAGGTATGCATATGCAATCTCAGTCTAAGGGCAGTAGAAAAGCAAAAAATAACAGTTAGGGCATTATGAACTTGGATAAGGGGAGAATAAGAACAGAGAAAAAAGAAAAGAGAAGAAAAAAGAAGAAAAATGTGGGATCCACACCTAACACATCACAGTGCTATAGAATTGAATCATACATAGTACAATATTCAGAACATAATACCACCGATAATTTAGTTTATTTTGTTTTGTTGGGCTCTAAAAGTTTTGTACCAGTTAGACCATGGGAGCCAGAGAGAGCAAAATTGTTCGTATTTACCATCAATCCTAGCTAGCATACTCTCATATGTATAATGAGTGGACAGAGTTCGTACAACCTCCTCCATTCCTGGTGTTTCAGGGGATCTCCACCGTCTGAGTAATACTAGTTTTGCAGCTAAGAAGAGATGGATAGTAAATTTCCTGAAGGGGGGAGGTATGTCTTCTATGCCTAAGTGCAATATGGCAAGTGACGGGGAGGGGAGTATATGTAGACCTGATATCTGTTGTAGAATTAGGAATATTTTTTTCCAATAAATGTCTAGTTTCCCACATGACCATAGGATGTGTAGTAGGGTGCCCATTTGGTCGCAGTGTCTCCAACAGGTTGGCGAAGAATTGGGATCGAATTTAGCGACCCTGTATGGTGTCAAATACCATCTCATAGTGACCTTGTGCGCTAGTTCCCATAGATTGGCACATTTGGTAGCTGAGTATGTGTATTGTAAAGCTTTCTGCCATTGTTCATCCGAGTAGGAGACTTCCAGCTCCCTTTCCCAGGCCAACAATGAGTTAGACTTCTGAAATATAGCCTTGTCATTCAGGAAATCATAGAATAATGAGATGCCTCCTTTACGTCCACTCTTCGAGGTGAAATATAAGTGAATTTTCCAAAACAATTTGAATGAGCGGTGGAAACTATGTTTGAGAAGTGAGGCTAGTCTGATGTAGGTATAGAGCTCAGAGGCTGGGAGATTATATTCCGATTGAATTTTCTCAAATGATTTCAATACATCATCTGCAAAAAGATCGGAGACCCTAGTAATGCCTCCTAAGATCCATTTGCTCAACTGTAGGTCAGGTGTAGTTAGTGATATCGCTGATATAGTTATTTCAAGATCTATGGTAGGCGTAGAGGCAGATTTAGTCAGTGCTAGATATTTCCAAGTGTCTAGGGTAGCAATCATGGGAAGAGATAGGTTACTGATTCGTGTTTTAAGAGAAGGGTAAGTTAATAAGTAGTCTAACAGATTACCTCCAGTAGGGATGAGCTTCGTGTTCGAGTCGAACATACGTTCGACTCGAACATCGGCTGTTCGATCGTTCGACGAAGATCGAACGATTTGGGCCGTTCGCGCCAAATTCGAGTGACGCGAACGGCCCACAATGCACTACGCCATCGCAGTGTCATCCAGGCGCTGTGATTGGCCAAGCATGCACTGTGACCCCGCATGCTTGGCCAATCACAGCGCCGGCAGCGAGGAGAGCAATGATTGGCCACAGGCAGGATGCCTGTGGCCAATTATTGCTGAGGGTGTTTAGTACACGCCCCACACTATAAAAGGCCGCCAGCACGGCGGCCTAGTGTAGTGTGTTCCGGAGCAGGGATAGAGCAGCATAGGCAGGGACAGTGACTGTTATTTCTTTCTTGCTTAACCTGGATTCCTTTAGTTTAGGGAAAGAGAAGGATAGGTAGGGAGAGTGTCAGTGTGTTTTGTGCTTGTGCTATAGTGTGCTTAAAAAAAACATTTATTCTAGGGACAGAAAACTGTAGGTAGGGACAGTGTCAGTTTCTTTCACTCTGCAAGTCCTTGTTTCCAGGGACCTGGAAGGACAGTGAGTGAATTGTCCTTGTGCTATATTGTGCTTAAAAAAACATTTATTCTAGGGACAGAAAACTGTAGGTAGGGAGAGTGTCAGTTTCTTTCACTCTGCAAGTCCTTGTTTCCAGGGACCTGTAAGGACAGTGAGTGAATTGTCCTTGTGCTATATTGTGATTAAAAAAAACATTTTTTCTAGGGACAGAAAACTGTAGGTAGGGAGAGTGTTTTTTTTCTTTCACTCTGCAAGTCCTTGTTTCCAGGGACCTGGAAGGACAGTGAGTGAATTGTCCTTGTGCTATATTGTGCTTAAAAAAAACATTTTTTCTAGGGACAGAAAACTGTAGGTAGGGAGAGTGTTTATTTTCTTTCACTCTGCAAGTCCTTGTTTCCAGGGACCTCTAAGGACAGTGAGTGAATTGTCCTTGTGCTATATTGTGCTTAAAAAAAACATTTATTCTAGGGACAGAAAACTGTAGGTAGGGAGAGTGTCAGTTTATTTCACTCTGCAAGTCCTTGTTTCCAGGGACCTGTAAGGACAGTGAGTGAATTGTCCTTGTGCTATATTGTGATTAAAAAAAAACATTTTTTCTAGGGACAGAAAACTGTAGGTAGGGAGAGTGTTTTTTTTCTTTCACTCTGCAAGTCCTTGTTTCCAGGGACCTGGAAGGACAGTGAGTGAATTCTCCTTGTGCTATATTGTGCTTAAAAAAAACATTTATTCTAGGGACAGAAAACTGTAGGTAGGGAGAGTGTCAGTTTATTTCACTCTGCAAGTCCTTGTTTCCAGGGACCTGTAAGGACAGTGAGTGAATTGTCCTTGTGCTATATTGTGATTAAAAAAAACATTTTTTCTAGGGACAGAAAACTGTAGGTAGGGAGAGTGTTTTTTTTCTTTCACTCTGCAAGTCCTTGTTTCCAGGGACCTGTAAGGACAGTGAGTGAATTGTCCTTGTGCTATATTGTGCTTAAAAAAACATTTATTCTAGGGACAGAAAACTGTAGGTAGGGAGAGTGTCAGTTTATTTCACTCTGCAAGTCCTTGTTTCCAGGGACCTGTAAGGACAGTGAGTGAATTGTCCTTGTGCTATATTGTGATTAAAAAAAACATTTTTTCTAGGGACAGAAAACTGTAGGTAGGGAGAGTGTTTTTTTTCTTTCACTCTGCAAGTCCTTGTTTCCAGGGACCTGGAAGGACAGTGAGTGAATTCTCCTTGTGCTATATTGTGCTTAAAAAAAACATTTATTCTAGGGACAGAAAACTGTAGGTAGGGAGAGTGTCAGTTTATTTCACTCTGCAAGTCCTTGTTTCCAGGGACCTGTAAGGACAGTGAGTGAATTGTCCTTGTGCTATATTGTGATTAAAAAAAACATTTTTTCTAGGGACAGAAAACTGTAGGTAGGGACAGTGTCAGTTTCTTTCACTCTGCAAGTCCTTGTTTCCAGGGACCTGTAAGGACAGTGAGTGAATTGTCCTTGTGCTATATTGTGCTTAAAAAAAACATTTATTCTAGGGACAGAAAACTGTAGGTAGGGAGAGTGTCAGTTTATTTCACTCTGCAAGTCCTTGTTTCCAGGGACCTGGAAGGACAGTGAGTGAATTGTCCTTGTGCTATATTGTGATTAAAAAAAACATTTTTTCTAGGGACAGAAAACTGTAGGTAGGGAGAGTGTTTTTTTTCTTTCACTCTGCAAGTCCTTGTTTCCAGGGACCTGTAAGGACAGTGAGTGAATTGTCCTTGTGCTATATTGTGCTTAAAAAAAACATTTATTCTAGGGACAGAAAACTGTAGGTAGGGAGAGTGTCAGTTTATTTCACTCTGCAAGTCCTTGTTTCCAGGGACCTGTAAGGACAGTGAGTGAATTGTCCTTGTGCTATATTGTGATTAAAAAAAACATTTTTTCTAGGGACAGAAAACTGTAGGTAGGGAGAGTGTTTTTTTTCTTTCACTCTGCAAGTCCTTGTTTCCAGGGACCTGTAAGGACAGTGAGTGAATTGTCCTTGTGCTATATTGTGCTTAAAAAAAACATTTATTCTAGGGACAGAAAACTGTAGGTAGGGAGAGTGTCAGTTTATTTCACTCTGCAAGTCCTTGTTTCCAGGGACCTGTAAGGACAGTGAGTGAATTGTCCTTGTGCTATATTGTGATTAAAAAAAACATTTTTTCTAGGGACAGAAAACTGTAGGTAGGGACAGTGTCAGTTTCTTTCACTCTGCAAGTCCTTGTTTCCAGGGACCTGTAAGGACAGTGAGTGAATTGTCCTTGTGCTATATTGTGCTTAAAAAAAACATTTATTCTAGGGACAGAAAACTGTAGGTAGGGAGAGTGTCAGTTTATTTCACTCTGCAAGTCCTTGTTTCCAGGGACCTGGAAGGACAGTGAGTGAATTGTCCTTGTGCTATATTGTGATTAAAAAAAACATTTTTTCTAGGGACAGAAAACTGTAGGTAGGGAGAGTGTTTTTTTTCTTTCACTCTGCAAGTCCTTGTTTCCAGGGACCTGTAAGGACAGTGAGTGAATTGTCCTTGTGCTATATTGTGCTTAAAAAAAACATTTATTCTAGGGACAGAAAACTGTAGGTAGGGAGAGTGTCAGTTTATTTCACTCTGCAAGTCCTTGTTTCCAGGGACCTGTAAGGACAGTGAGTGAATTGTCCTTGTGCTATATTGTGATTAAAAAAAACATTTTTTCTAGGGACAGAAAACTGTAGGTAGGGAGAGTGTTTTTTTTCTTTCACTCTGCAAGTCCTTGTTTCCAGGGACCTGGAAGGACAGTGAGTGAATTCTCCTTGTGCTATATTTTGCTTAAAAAAAACATTTATTCTAGGGACAGAAAACTGTAGGTAGGGAGAGTGTCAGTTTATTTCACTGTGAAAGTCCTTGTTTCAAGGGACAGAGAAGGACACCTGAAGGTAGCCCTTATTGCTTTTTTCCCATCTCCCTGCAGGCCATCTATTAGAATGTCTGGAAGGCAAACAAGGAGAGGCAGACAGTCAGGAGGCAATAAAAGAGGGCAAGCAGGCTCTGTGTCTGGGGGCAACAGTGCTGGTCGTGGACGCGGTGCATTGTCATCAGCACATGGCCATGGGACACGCTTGTCCTTCTTTTCGGCAGCTGGACATGTTGAGCCACATCATGCCGAAGACTTGGTAGAGTGGATGACCAAGCCCTCCTCCTCCTCCTCATCCTCTCTCACCCAGGCTCAGGGTACTGGAAAAGCAGCTGCCAAAGCGTCGTCTTCCCTGGTATCAATGTCAGACAAATCATCAGTCACTCCTTCCCTAGACCCACCATGTCCTCCTCCTGAGGAGTCCCCCGAACTGTTTCAGCACAGTGTTGGGTACATGCTCCAGGAGGATGCCCAGCGTTTCGAAGGGTCTGATGATGAAACCCAGCTAGAGGAAGGCAGTAGCGTGAGAGCAGACAGAGGGGATGCTCAAGAAGGACACCAATCTGGCAGTCATGTTCCAGCAGCTGCAGCATACTGCCAGATTGGCTCCAGTGATGAGGAGGGAGGGGATGATGAGGTCACTGACTCCACGTGGGTGCCTAATAGGAGAGAGGAGGAGGAGGAGGATGAGGAGGAGGCACATCTCCAACGAGGCAGGATGCCCTTTGGTGGCCAGCGTAAGGGCAGTACACCGACGGAATCACACCGCAGAGCTCCGCCTGTGCAGGGCGCTGCCTCTGCCCGTCATTCAAAAAGTTCTTTGGTGTGGGCCTTTTTTGAGGCTAGTGCATCAGATCGCACAGCTGCTGTTTACAACATATGTCTCAAGCGTATATCGCGTGGCCAAAACATCAGCCGCTTGGGTACCACATGCCTGACCAGACATATGTTGACCTGCCATGCAGCTCGTTGGCAAGCCTACCTCAAAGACCCACACCAAAGAACAAAGCGGACCTCTCCTTGCACCGCATCAGCTGGGATCTCCAACCCCACTATAACTTCAGTCCTCTCTGAAACATGCACTGAGAGGAATGAAGGTGTAGAATTAGGTGTGTCACAGCCAAGTACTTGCGCCCACTCTGCTAGCAGTACACCGACGTCCGATTCTAGCAGGCAAATTTCCCTGCCCCAGCTGCTGGACCGTCGAAAGAAGTTCACTCCCAGCCATCCACATGCCCAGCGGTTGAATGCTAGCTTGGCTAAATTGCTAGCGCTTCAACTGCTGCCTTTTCAGTTGGTAGACTCGGCCCCCTTCCGTGAGTTTGTGCAATGTGCGGTTCCTCAGTGGCAGGTTCCCAAACGCCACTTTTTCTCACGGAAGGCTATTCCGGCTCTCTACCGGCATGTGGAAGGCAATGTCTTGGCCTCGCTGGACAGGGCGGTCAGCGGTAAGGTGCATATTACCGCTGACTCATGGTCCAGCAGGCATGGACAGGGACGTTACCTTTCTTTCACGGCCCATTGGGTCACTCTTTTGGCAGCTGGGAAGGATTCAGGACAAGGTGCAGTAGTGTTGGAGGTTGTCCCACCGCCATGCCTCCAAAATGCTACTACTGGTTGTGACACACCTCTCTCCTCCACCCCCTCCTCTTCTTCTTCCTCCATGGCCTCTTCCTGTGGTTTGTCCTATGAACCAGCGGTGCTCCGTAGCCGTTCACGGGGCTACGCAAGTACGCAGGCAAAAAGATGCCATGCCGTGCTTGCGCTGGTGTGTTTGGGGGACAGAAGCCACACTGGGGCAGAGGTCCTGTCTGCTCTGCAGGGCCAGGCCGAGAGGTGGTTGACGCCACGCCAGCTTAAGCCAGGAATGGTGGTTTGCGACAATGGCACCAACCTCCTCTCCGCCCTCCGACAGGGACAACTGACCCATGTGCCCTGTGTGGCTCACGTCCTTAACCTGGTGGTGCAGCGCTTCTTGGGCAGGTACCCGGGCTTACAGGATGTCCTGAGGCAGGCCAGGAAAGTCTGTGTGCATTTCCGCAGATCTTATAATGCCAGTGCTCGGCTGGCTGAGCTGCAAAAGGAGTTGAACCTGCCCAAGAACCGCCTTATATGTGACATGCCCACCAGGTGGAACTCAACGTTGGCCATGCTGCAGCGGCTGCACACGCAGCAGAGGGCCATCAATGAGTACCTGTGCGACTACGGCACCAGGACAGGGTCAGGGGAGCTTGGTTTTTTTTCTCCACGCCAGTGGGGCATGATCAGGGATGCATGCACTGTCCTGGCACCATTTGAGGAGGCCACGAGGATGGTGAGCAGTGACAGTGCATGCATCAGTGACACTGTACCTCTTGTCCACCTGTTGGAGCACACGCTGCGTGGAATAATGGACAGGGCACTTGAGGCAGAACAGAGGCAGGAAGAGGAGGACTTCCTTGCCTCTCAAGGCCCCCTTTACCCAGACAGTGTTCCTTCTGTCCCACCCATCGCACAGGAAGAGGAGGAGGAGGAGGAGGAGGAGGAGGAGGATTGTGTCAGCATGGAGGTGGAGGCTGGCACTCAGCATCATCAGCAGCAGTCTTTTAGGGATGATTTACAGTCCCAAGAAACCAGTGGACTTGTACGTGGCTGGGAGGAGGTGGCTGCGGATCATGTCGTCCTTAGTGACCCAGAGGACTCCGGAGCGAATGCCTCAGCAAACCTACGCTGCATGGCCTCCCTGATCCTGCAAAGTCTGCGGAAGGATCCTCGTATTCTTCGGATCAAGGAGAGGGACTATTACTGGCTGGCCACTCTCCTTGATCCACGGTACAAGGGTAAGGTTGCGGACCTTATGTTACCGTCGCAGAGGGAGCAGAGGATGAGACAACTCCGGGAGGCCTTGCAGAAAGGTCTGTGCAACGCGTTCCCAGAGACTGGGAGGTTGCAAACTCCTGGTCCTGGACAACGAGTTGCTGAGGCTTCGGCCAGTCAAAGAAGGAGCGGTGGGGAAGGTGGCCGTCTGACCGATGCGTTCAGACAATTCTTTAGTCCGCAGCCCCAAAGTATGATCGGTTCCAGCAACCATCGCCAGCGTCTGATAAACATGGTGCAGGAATATCTAGGGGCAAGGTCAGACTTGGACACCTTCCCCACCGAAAATCCTCTGGCTTACTGGGTCTTGAGGATGGATCACTGGCCAGAGCTTGCACAGTATGCAATTGAGCTACTGGCCTGTCCTGCATCCAGCGTTCTTTCGGAACGCACATTCAGTGCTGCTGGAGGATTTGTCACGGATCACAGGGTGCGCCTGTCCACCGACTCGGTTGATCGACTGACTTTCATCAAGATGAACCAGTCTTGGATCACCACCAGCTACCACACACCTGATGCTGATATAACAGACTAATTGATTTTAACATGTCACATCCCTTCAAGACTGATGCTGATGCTGAGTGCCTGTGCTGTTATGTTGACTGGCTATCCTCCTCCTCCGAGTCCTCAATGATACGATTGATGATGATAGCTTGTAAGATCATTTTTGTTTATGGGTGCCGCCACCAGTGCCTAACGCCCAATTTTTCAGCCCCTGTTTAACAGGGGCGTGTAATTACAATTTTTGAAGCAATACTTTGCAACAGGGCTCATTGCTGTGCTCCAAGTACAGTATCTGTGAGGAGTTGCAGTGTTGTGCCACCAGTGCCTAAGGCCCAATTTTTCAGCCCCTGTTTAACAGGGGCGTGTCATTACAATGTTTGAAGCAATACTTTGCAACAGGGCTCATTGCTGTGCTCCAAGTACAGTATCTGTGAGGAGTTGCAGTGTTGTGCCACCAGTGCCTAAGGCCCAATTTTTCAGCCCCTGTTTAACAGGGGCGTGTCATTACAATTTTTGAAGCAATACTTTGCAACAGGGCTCATTGCTGTGTTCCAAGTACAGTATCTGTGAGGGGTTGCAGTGTTGTGCCACCAGTGCCTAAGGCCCAATTTTTCAGCCCCTGTTCAACAGGGGCATGTAATTACAATTCTTGATCTAATAATTCACAGCAGGGCCCATTGCTGCACCCACCAAGAGTAACTGTCAGGGCTTACAGTGTTGTGGCACCAGCACCACCATCAAAGGCCCAATTTTTACTACCACTGTTCAACAATTATATGTAATTAAAATTCCTGATATAATAGTTGACAGCAGGGCGTTCCAGCACCAACCAAGAGTAACTGTGAGTGCTTACAGTGTTGTGCCAACACCAACAACTAAGGGGCCTATTTCTGCAGAGTATATACGGCAGGTCCCTACTTTCAAACATCCAACTTACAAACGACTCCTACTTGCAAACGCAAGAAGACAACAGGAAGTGAGAGGAAATCTACCACTAGGAAGGAAAATTCTCTCCTGTAAGAATAAATATGGGAGAAAGGTGTCTCCTCTGTACTGATGCTTTATCAGCAATCCTTGTTTCAAGAAAAAGACCACATTTCAAAAAGAGTTGTCATTGGGACGGAAAGTGAGGTGAAATGTTCTGAACAGGGGCACAGACAGCAAAACAAATGTTACAGGGGTGATAACCCTTACCTATGTTTTCCAAAAAGTTTAAAAATAGATTTTTGGTCTGGAGCTACACTTCAACAATGTACCTGTTCAAAATTACAAACAGACTCTACATAAGAACAAACCTACAGTCCCTGTCTTGTATGCACCGCCTGTATAGGGCTGTTCAGAGTATATAGGGCCTTTTTTATTTTATGTGCGGGGTTCCCCTTAATATCCATACAAGACCCAAAGGGGCTGGTAATGGGCTGGGGTAGGGGGGGGGGGTCATGGGGTAGCTATGCCATTTTTCTTAAAGAATTTCATCCATATTACCGGGACCAGACATTACATTAAAGCCGCAAGCAGTTTTAAATGGCTTTTTTTTCCTTTAGAAGTGTCATTTTGTGCAGGGACAGTTCTAAACACGGGAAACACGTGGCACTTCACAGGCAT
This sequence comes from Rana muscosa, assembly GCA_029206835.1. Taxonomy (NCBI): domain Eukaryota; kingdom Metazoa; phylum Chordata; class Amphibia; order Anura; family Ranidae; genus Rana; species Rana muscosa. The sequence continues at coordinate 1,215,377,561 of CM055122.1, forward strand.
ACTTTAGACACCCCCCAGGTACGATATTTAAAGGAATATTTGACTTTTTTTTTTCACTTTATGCATCATTAAAATGACTGCTCCCGAAAAACGACCGTTTTTAAAACTTCTTTTTGCATTGATACATGTCCCCTGGTGCAGAACCCGGGTTCCCAAACCCTTTTTAGGACAATAACATGCATAATAGTTGTTATAATTAGCACTTTAGAATTCGAACGTTCGCATCCATTGTATTTAATAGGGTTCTAATGTTCGTTCGAACTTTCGGTCCGTTCGCGGGTTCTGGTGCGAACCGAACCCGGGGGTGTTCGGCTCATCACTAACCTCCAGGTATGATGGATTGCTCTAGGTAACTCCAAACCGGTGTAGGTAGGTTAGGAAACCAACCTCTAGTCTGTGCTAACGTTGCAGCCATGTGATAATCAGAGAAAACTGGGACACCTGCACCCCCCACTCTCTTCAGTTTACTCAACTTGGAGAGTGCACTCCTCGCCTTCCCACCCTGCCATAAAAAGTTGGAGAGTGCTCTTTGCAAGACGAGAAATAAATTTTTTGGAATCGGTATAGGGACTGTTCTGAAAGCTTGTCCTGAAAAATTCTATGTTAGTGCAAATAAAAAAAGTATCACGGACAGTACTTAATTTTCTCTGTCACAATTGCACTAATACGGCTACAATTACGTCAAGTCTGAATATATATAAAATTTGAGGTAATATTTGCATTTTAAATGCAGCTAATCTACCTGTCCACGACAAGATGTGCTTACTAAGCTTATTCAGACTATCCTTCAGTTTTTCCTGTAGGGGTAGGTAGTTGTCCTTGTAAAGCTGCTCTGGGTGGGACGAAAGGTGGATCCCTAGATAGCCTATAGCATGGTCTGTCCATATGTAAGGGATTTTAGATTGAAGAAGTAATTTGTCAGGAGGCGGGACTCCTAAGTTGAGTACATAAGATTTTGTTTCATTGACTTTATAATAGGATATGTCGCTGTATTCACAGAGTACCTGTGTCACCTTCTCCAATGAGGACACAGGGTCAGTGAGCATTAAAATCACATCATCAGCAAAAAGACTGATGACGTGTTTTTTGCCATTAATTTCAAAACCACATATATCTGGTGTTTGTCTGATTTTCGCAGCCAGCGGTTCCATTAGGAGATTAAAAATGAGAGGAGACAGGGGGCACCCCTGCCTCGTGCCATTTGTGATCGCAAAGGATCTGGAAAGCATACCTGAAGTATACACTCTGGCAGAGAGTGATGTGTACAGAGCCAGTATTGCGGACAGTAAATGACCACTGAACCCGAATTTTCCTAATACTTGTTGCAAGTATACCCAATGTACCCTGTCGAACGCCTTCTCTGCGTCCAAAGCCAGGAGCAGAGAAGGCGTTCGAGATCGTCTGGCAATATGGGTAATGTTGATCAAGCGTCTTGTGGCATCAGACGCTTGCCTGCCTTTTGTGAACCCTGATTGTTCAGGATCAATCAGGGATGGAAGGATATCAAGTAATCTTAGCGCTAGCATTTTGGCATAAATCTTAAGGTCGTTGTTTAACAGTGAGATCGGTCTGAAGTTCTGGGGGACGTCTGGGGTCTTCCCTGGTTTCGGGATTGTGACCACTAATGCCTCCAGCATTTCCGATGGAAAAGAGGCGGATTCAGCAGCAGAGTCAAAAATCTTAAGTAAATACGGTCCTAGTATGGATTGAAAGGTCTTGTAATAGTCTCCTATAAGGCCATCTGGTCCTGGAGATTTATTGCTCGGGAGAGTGTTAATAGCCTGGAACACTTCAGATAAAGAAAACGGGGAGTTCAGGGTCTGACGTTGAGTTTCATCAAGGGTTGGTACCTTGATGTCTGCTAGAAATCCCTCAATGTCAGAAATAGAAGGTTGATGGGTGGTGTTATCTAAATTTAAGTTATAGAGTGCGCTATAATAGTCACTAAAAGCATCCGCTATACCCTGGGGGTCATATACTGTGTCTTTGGTCTTGGGGTGGATAAGATGAGCAATTTTCGATTTAAAGCGTTGTCCTTGGATGCGTCGGGCCAGTGCTTTACCCGCCTTATTACCAGTAGAGTAAAAGGACATTTTCAGTCTTTTTTCAGATCGTTCCAAATTTTGGAGGAGGAGCAGTCTAAGATCATGTCTCAGGGATGTCAGTTTTGTGCTAGTGGCGGGGGTGGGAGTCTGCTTGTTTAAGTCTTCTAAAGTATTAATTTCAGATAGTAGAGTAGACAATTGCAGCTGCCTCTGTCTCTTAAGCCTAGCACCCAGTTGAATAAAAATTCACCCCTAACATATGCTTTGTGAGCATTCCATAATATAAAATCATTATTAACCACTTAACGACCGCCCACCGCCGATTTACGTCGGCAGAATGGCACGGACAGGCAGAATCACGTAGATCTACGTGATCGCCTTTGTGCAGTTGGGGGGTCCATCCGGACCCCCCTTCACTGCAGTGAGCGGCCGTTAAGTGTTCGGGAGCGATCAGGCATGAGGGGGCGGCCGCTCGATTCCGCCCCCCCCTCGCGATCGCTCCCGGCCAATGAAATTGCTTCCTCCTGCCTGAAATGTAAACACAGGCTGGAGGAAGTGATGTCATCTCCCTCGCCGCGGTCTTTTCGTTCCCGGCGCCGAGGAGTGAAGACAGAGGTTAGTGCTCCAACAGTCCACTGACACGTAGGTACACATAGGCACACAAATCACCCCCCAGTCACCCCCAGATCACCCCCCAGGTCACCCCAAAGCCCCCAATCACAGTGTCACTGATTGCAGTGATCATTTATTTTACTGATCACTGCATTTAGTGTCATCTGTGATTGTAAAAAGTTGCAGGGCAGTTAGGATTAGGCCCCTTTAGGTCCAGGGTAGCCCCCTAACCCCCCCCCTAATAAAGGTTTAACCCCTTGATCACCCCCCAGGTAACCCTTTCACCCCCTAACTTCAGCGTCACTAAGCGATTGTTTTTCCGATCGCTGTATTCGTGTCGCTGGTGTTTTAGATTTTTTTTTAGGTTCGCCGCAGGTTTTTATTAGTGTCAGGTACCCCCATATTTAACCTAATAAAGGTTTTAACCCCCTGATTGCCCCTAGTTAACCCTTTCACCAGTGATCACCATATAAAGGTTACGGGTGACGCTGGTTGATTAGTTTGCTTTTTATAGCATCAGGGCACCCGCCGTATATAACCCAATAAAGGTTTAACCCCCCTGATCGCCCGGCGGGTGAGATCAATTAGGTTTTAGCGCCAGAGAGGGTCTGTGTTGCCCCAGGCAGTGTTAGGTTAGTGCCAGTAACGCTAACACCCACGCGCAAAGCATACACCCCCCTTAGTGGTATAGTATCTGATCAGATCTATACTAGCATCCCCAGTGGTTTAGGGTTCCCAAAAACGCAGTGTTAGCGGGATCAGCCCAGATACCTGCTAGCGCCTGCGTTTAGCCCCTCCGCCCAGCCCAGCCCAGCCCACCCAAGTGCAGTATCGATCGATCACTGTCACTTACCAAACACAACACACATAACTGCAGCGTTCGCAGAGACAGGCCTGATCCCTGCGATCGCTAACAGTTTTTTTGTAGCGTTTGATATATTTGCTGACGACAGTCAGGTGCTTTTTTTCCTGTGAATCTTACTAGTGTACCCCTAAATTTAGAGCCCAAAATGGCAAGACGAAGGTACACTAGTAAAGAGGCCTACGAGATTCTGAGCATGACAGATAGTGAAGAGGAGGTCACGTATCTGTCAGATTCAGGCTCAGAATATCTTCCCGTAGAAGACAGTGACGTCAGCGGCCCCACGTCAGATAGCTCTGACGACGAAGTTGAGGTCCCTGCTAAGGTCAGGTGTACCCGATCCCGATCTTCTGAGGTTGTTGAGGAGCAAGAACCGCAGGTCTCTCGTATCATGGAGCAGAGTAGTACTAGCCCTTCTGGTGAACTGGCAAGCACCAGCGGCCTAGTACAGCCTGGACGTACATCCAGCACTGCAGTAACACTTGGTGACGTGGCGAGTCCCATAAGTGCAGTTCAAGCTGGCGAGGTGGCAAGCACAAGTAGTGTCCCGCTGCCACCAAGAAGACAAAGGCAGGCCCGTCGTGCCCATACTGCCCTTCCTGCAGAATTCGCCTATCCTGATTGGGTCCCCACCACTTCTGCAGAACCCGTACTTCCCCCATTCACTGCCCAACCCGGTATTCAGGTGGAAACAGCTGATTTTATTCCAATTGATTTTTATTTGCTGTTTTTCACGGAAGATCTCTATAGATCTATTGTGGACCAGAGTAATTTATATGCTGGTCAATTTATCGCCGCTAACCCCCAGTTGCCTAAAATTGCCAGAAATTGGAAACCAATTACGGTTTCCGAATTTAAGACCTTTCTGGGCCTTTCCCTCAACATGGGCACACATAAATTTCCGTCATTGCGTGCTTATTGGTCCACGCACCCAATTGACCACATGCCCGTGTTCTCTGCCTCCATGTCCAGGGCACGATACGAGCAGATTTTGCGGTTCATGCACTTCAACGACAATGAACTTTGTCGTCCACGTGGGGACCCTGAATACGACCGGCTCTATAAAATTCGGCCCCTCATAAACCACTTCAACGAACGTTTTGCAGCCTTGTTTACTCCCGATCAAGTTGTCTGCGTTGATGAGTCCCTGATTAAATTTTCTGGCCGCTTGTCTTTCAAGCAGTACCTTCCCAGCAAGCGTGCCAGATACGGGGTCAAGCTCTACAAGTTCTGTGACAGGGCAACAGGCTATGTAGTGAACTTTACGGTTTATGAGGGAAAAGATAGTCAGATTGAGTCGGTCAACTGCCCGGATTACATAAGGAACGCGCGGGCAAGATAGTGTGGAACTTGGTGTCACCCTTATTCGGAAAGGGGTACCACTTGTATGTGGACAATTATTACACGAGCGTGCCACTGTTTAGTCACTTGTTTGATCATCAGATTGGAGCATGTGGCACCGTGCGACCTCATCGCCGGGGCTTTCCCCAGCGGCTTGTAGATGCCCGTCTTAAGCTGGGGGAGAGAGCCTGCTTGAAGTGTAATAACTTGCTCGCTATGAAGTGGAGGGACAATAAGAATGTTTTCCTTCTTACCTCCCTTCATGCAGACACGACAGTCCAAATTCGTACGGCGACTGGTGTTGTGGAGAAACCCCTCTGTGTCCACGAATATAACCAAAATATGGGAGGGGTGGACCTCAACGACCAGTTGATGGCGCCGTATCTAATTGACCGTAAGGCGAGACGCTGGTACAAAAAAGTGTCTCTATCATTATTCCAATTGGCTTTGCTGAACGCTCATGTGCTATACAGAGCTTCAGGCGGGACGTTATCTCTTCTAAAATTCCAGAATGAGATAGTCACAGAACTCCTGTATCCAGGCGGTTCTGCACCTCACCATCCCCAACCAAATGCAGTAAGCCGGCTGCATGAGAGGCATTATTCGTATGTCCTCCCGAGTACCCCTACCCAAAGCCACCCCCAAAAAAGATGTAGTGTCTGTAGCAAGCGCGGATTTAGGCGTGACACCCGTAGTTTTTGTCCACTCTGTCCTGACAAGCCTGGTCTTTGCCAAGGTGAATGTTTTGAACGCTACCACTCAAAAGTGAAGTTTTAGCGTAGGGTACAGCATTTCACAGACAAGGACACACTTACACAGGGTCTCCCAAGATGCCATTACATTTTGAGAGACCCGAACCATTACAGTTGTAAAGTTACAAAAAAAAGTGTAAAAAAGAAAAAAAAAAACGTAAAAAACAAAACACAAAAAAAATATAAAATAAAAAAACCAAAAATAGTTGTCGTTTTATTGTTCTCTCTCTCTCTATTTTCTCTCTATTGTTCTGCTCTTTTTTACTGTATTCTATTCTGCAATGTTTTATCATGCTTGCTTTTCAGGTATGTAATTTTTTGTTTTCAGGTGCGCCATTCAACTGCAGCGCGGAATTATTTATCTTGACAGCAACAGCGTTTGCTCCCACGATACATAAAGCCGTGACTCCAGTGCTGTAGGAGGTGATTTCACCACCACAGTTAAAAAAAAGAGCATATATGCCGAAGCATGGGGGCAGCAGGGGCGGAGGAGCGATTTTGCTCCTAATGCCGCGTACATACGGTCGAAATTCCGACGGAGGCCTGCCCGTGGAAAATTCCGACCGTGTGTACGCGGCATAACTTTTTTGCGGGAGGATGCCCCCATGCTTCGGCATATATATATTTTAGGCACAGGTTGCGTTAAAACATTTTTTTATTTTTTACTAGGTTTTGTTTTGGTATTTGCTTTGCAGGTATGGCATGGTAAGGTCTTACTGTTGTACTGTAATGTTACTTTGTTTTAATGTTAACCACCATTTGCTTAGCAGGTACGCCATTCCGTTGCAGCGCGGATCTATTTATCTTGACAGCAACAGCGTTTGCTCCCACGATACATAAAGCCGTGACTCCAACGCTGTAGGAGGTGATTTCACCACCACAGTTAAAAAAAAGAGCATATATGCCGAAGCATGGGGGCAGCAGGGGCGGAGGAGTGATTTTGCTCCTAATGCCGCGTACATACGGTCGAAATTCCGACGGAGGCCTGCCCGTGGAAAATTCCGACCGTGTGTACGCGGCATAACTTTTTTGCGGGAGGATGCCCCCATGCTTCGGCATATATATATTTTAGGCACAGGTTGCGTTAAAACATTTTTTTATTTTTTACTAGGTTTTGTTTTGGTATTTGCTTTGCAGGTATGGCATGGTAAGGTCTTACTGTTGTACTGTAATGTTACTTTGTTTTAATGTTAACCACCATTTGCTTAGCAGGTACACCATTCAGTTGCAGCGCGGATCTATTTATCTTGACAGCAACAGCGTTTGCTCCCACGATACATAAAGCCGTGACTCCAACGCTGTAGGAGGTGATTTCACCACCACAGTTAAAAAAAAGAGCATATATGCCGAAGCATGGGGGCAGCAGGGGCGGAGGAGCGATTTTGCTCCTAATGCCGCGTATATACGGTCGAAATTCCAACGGAGGCTTGCCCGTGGAAAAGTCCGACCGTGTGTACGCGGCATAACCTTTTATGCTGCGTACATACGGTCGAAATTCCGACGAAGGCTTGACCGTGTGTACGCGGCATAACTTTTTTGCGGGAGGATGCCCCCATGCTTCGGCATATATGCCCATCATTAGAAGTGGGTGGATGAAGGGAGGTATTCTAATAAGAAAAGGCAGGTGATCCATTGAGACCCATAAATGCCATACCCATGCCTCCATCCCTGGTACATTGAAAATGAAAAGAGAAAATGGGCTGTGGGACTTTAAATGAGGCATGGATGGGCGTAGGAAAAAGTCTACGATGTCAAGAATGAGTAGACATCACTGTCCCGTTGGGGAATAGTCTGTAGCCATATATACATGCTGCATAGTCAGTCTAAAGAATGGAGATCAAGGCATGGATATAAATATAAAAATGTATTGTATCATGGTAAAAGTACACATGGATCATGCAAACAAAGGCATAGTATAAATAGGGGTTATCACAAAAACATGATCAAAATTCACTGTTGAGACATGGCTGAAGCAAGTAATGACAGTTAAATGGACATACAGAACCAGTGAAAATGATTATCCGGTTAAAAAGTCAAGAATACACTTAATAGATTCATAGTTGGGCAAGCTTTACTTGACATTCCAGAGCATGGACTCATGGATGGGCATGGGGAAAAGGGTCTAAGATATCAAAAATTGGTAAACATCACTGTCCCGTTGGGGAGTGGTCTGTAGCCAGGTATACATGCTGCATAGTCAGTCTAAAGAATGGAGATCTGTATCATGGTAAAAGTACACATAGATCATGCAAACAAAGGCATAATGTAAATAGAAGTTATCACATAGACATAATCGCAATTCATTGTTGAGACATGGCTGGAGCAAGTAGTGACAGTTAAATGGACATACAGAAACAGTGAAATTAATTATCCAATTGAAATGTCAAGAATACACTTAGTAGATTCGTAGTTGGGCAGGCTTTACTTGGCATCCCTGAGCATGGACTCGACGCGTTTCTTGGCGTTTAAAGCCAGTCATCAGGAGTGGGGTGCATGTCATTTGACTACAAGGGGAGATGGATAGACAGATCAAATAAAGTCTTGAAAAAATTATGTCATATTTGAAACAGAATAAGGTAGTCTGATACGTTACCAATGGCAAAACCCGGAATGGGGTTGTCCCAAGCATTTGAAATATGGCGTAGAGTGGTGGTCCTGGATACAGTGTCTCACCCGGGGCTGAGGCGGGGAAGGCCCCCCAATAAACACTTCAACGGCCACTCGATCAAGAGGGGAGTCAAAGAGAAGATGGCATGGGACATCCATCAAGGAGAAACCCGGACAGCCACGGCACAGCACCAAACCGACGGAGAGGCACAGACAGGGTGCAAGGGCAGAATGCTGGTGAAGGGATGGAGAAATGAAAATGAGCAATGAGTGAAAAAGAAGGTTGAATGGTTTGAGAACCAAAATTAGAATGTGATTGGGGGAAGGGAGGGGAAGGAAAAACAAAAAATAAAAAACAAAAAGGGAGCAAAGGAAGAGGGGAGTGAATATGTAAATGATGTGCTGGTGGATGCCTAATGGGAATAATGTGTAATGGGTGCTGGGAGAAATTGAACAAAAAAGGGGGTTAATGATATAACATGACTGAAAGGGTTAACAGCCAAAGTTGGCAAATCAACTGAGTGTTGGTGTAAATAAATCTGGTTTGAAAAAAAGCCAAACCAGATCCCCAAAAATGCTAAATAGCGATGAAATTAAATGTGTGTTTGAAGCAGTGTGAGCAAAGTGCAAGGCAAAATGTAGAAAAGCAGGTAAAAAGAGTATATATGTAAAGAATACTATGTGAATCCTGCAATAAGGATTGGAAATTACCTTGAAGTGTAGAGAAAGAGAGAAACTGGAACCTCTCATCAGATGGATGTCTGTGAAGTGAAGCTCCCCAGGTGGCTACCGGATAAATGTCCACAGTAAGGGGCGTATCTCCGCCAGCATCATGTGACGCATGAGCCAGGTGTGGGGATGGAAAGAGCCACGCCCGAGATGCAAATGATCTCGGAGGGGTCCCTCCCATCCCCCTGGGTCATGCGAGATGGAAAAAACTATGATGAAAACGCAGGCGTCCCAATGGGTGCCGTGCGTGCAACATACTGACATGATGCCGATGCGCCAAGGATAATGCCCCGCCCCCCCGCCAAGGAAGGCAGGTGGGGAGGGGGAACTGGGCGCATCGCAACCCCGGGCGGAAGAGACCAAAGAACAGGGACCCACCAATGCTTGGGTTGGGTGAGCCATGGGGATGGATACATCATTGAAAATCACGATTAGGACTGTTGTAATCAAAACAGGGGGATAGACAATAATGGCCTGTTGTCAAATGAAGTCTGGGGAAGGATATCAATGGTCAAAGTTGGGTAAAAAGGATGCCAACATATAAGTAGTCTCAGAGAATTAATCACTGAGCAAATAAGAAAAGGAAATAGGGCTCAATAGGTCACCAAAGGGGAATGGGTGTCTTCCACCCGGTAATTTGTCAAGAAAAGGCAGGTGATCCATTGAGACCCATAAATGCCATACCCATGCCTCCATCCCTGGTACATTGAAAATGAAAAGAGAAAATGGGCTGTGGGACTTTAAATGAGGCATGGATGGGCGTAGGAAAAAGTCTAGGATGTCAAGAATGAGTAGACATCACTGTCCCGTTGGGGAATAGTCTGTAGCCATATATACATGCTGCATAGTCAGTCTAAAGAATGGAGATCAAGGCATGGATATAAATATAAAAATGTATTGTATCATGGTAAAAGTACACATGGATCATGCAAACAAAGGCATAGTATAAATAGGGGTTATCACAAAAACATGATCAAAATTCACTGTTGAGACATGGCTGAAGCAAGTAATGACAGTTAAATGGACATACAGAACCAGTGAAAATGATTATCCGGTTAAAAAGTCAAGAATACACTTAATAGATTCATAGTTGGGCAAGCTTTACTTGACATTCCAGAGCATGGACTCATGGATGGGCATGGGGAAAAGGGTCTAAGATATCAAAAATTGGTAAACATCACTGTCCCGTTGGGGAGTGGTCTGTAGCCAGGTATACATGCTGCATAGTCAGTCTAAAGAATGGAGATCTGTATCATGGTAAAAGTACACATAGATCATGCAAACAAAGGCATAATGTAAATAGAAGTTATCACATAGACATAATCGCAATTCATTGTTGAGACATGGCTGGAGCAAGTAGTGACAGTTAAATGGACATACAGAAACAGTGAAATTAATTATCCAATTGAAATGTCAAGAATACACTTAGTAGATTCGTAGTTGGGCAGGCTTTACTTGGCATCCCTGAGCATGGACTCGACGCGTTTCTTGGCGTTTAAAGCCAGTCATCAGGAGTGGGGTGCATGTCATTTGACTACAAGGGGAGATGGATAGACAGATCAAATAAAGTCTTGAAAAAATTATGTCATATTTGAAACAGAATAAGGTAGTCTGATACGTTACCAATGGCAAAACCCGGAATGGGGTTGTCCCAAGCATTTGAAATATGGCGTAGAGTGGTGGTCCTGGATACAGTGTCTCACCCGGGGCTGAGGCGGGGAAGGCCCCCCAATAAACACTTCAACGGCCACTCGATCAAGAGGGGAGTCAAAGAGAAGATGGCATGGGACATCCATCAAGGAGAAACCCGGACAGCCACGGCACAGCACCAAACCGACGGAGAGGCACAGACAGGGTGCAAGGGCAGAATGCTGGTGAAGGGATGGAGAAATGAAAATGAGCAATGAGTGAAAAAGAAGGTTGAATGGTTTGAGAACCAAAATTAGAATGTGATTGGGGGAAGGGAGGGGAAGGAAAAACAAAAAATAAAAAACAAAAAGGGAGCAAAGGAAGAGGGGAGTGAATATGTAAATGATGTGCTGGTGGATGCCTAATGGGAAAAATGTGTAATGGGTGCTGGGAGAAATTGAACAAAAAAGGGGGTTAATGATATAACATGACTGAAAGGGTTAACAGCCAAAGTTGGCAAATCAACTGAGTGTTGGTGTAAATAAATCTGGTTTGAAAAAAAGCCAAACCAGATCCCCAAAAATGCTAAATAGCGGGACAGTGATGTTTACCAATTTTTGATATCTTAGACCCTTTTCCCCATGCCCATCCATGAGTCCATGCTCTGGAATGTCAAGTAAAGCTTGCCCAACTATGAATCTATTAAGTGTATTCTTGACTTTTTAACCGGATAATCATTTTCACTGGTTCTGTATGTCCATTTAACTGTCATTACTTGCTTCAGCCATGTCTCAACAGTGAATTTTGATCATGTTTTTGTGATAACCCCTATTTATACTATGCCTTTGTTTGCATGATCCATGTGTACTTTTACCATGATACAATACATTTTTATATTTATATCCATGCCTTGATCTCCATTCTTTAGACTGACTATGCAGCATGTATATATGGCTACAGACTATTCCCCAACGGGACAGTGATGTCTACTCATTCTTGATATCCTAGACTTTTTCCTACGCCCATCCATGCCTCATTTAAAGTCCCACAGCCCATTTTCTCTTTTCATTTGGAGGTATTCTAATGGTGGGCATACCCACCAATCAATCTCTTTTTTTCGTTCAGCCAATAGGCTGTATGAAAAAAAAAGATTACAATACATGTCCAACAAGGACCAGCAACGTACTGGTATGTTGCTGGACTTTGAATGTTTATACCAGAATGATGCCTGCGGGTTTAGGTATCATCTTGGTATCATTCTTTTCAGCCAGCAGCCGGCTTTCATGTAAAAGCAATTCTAGCAGATAATTAGCCTCTAGACTGCTTTTACAAGCAGTGGGAGGGAATGTCCCCCCCCCCGGATATAAAAAGCGCCATTGGGAAATTGGGAAAGCATTTTATCACACCGATCTTGGTGTGGTCAGATGCTTTGAGGGCAGAGGAAAGATCTAGGGTCTAACCCCCCAATTTTTTTCAAAAAAAGAGTACCTGTCACTACTTATTGCTATCATAGGGGATATTTACATTCCCTGAGATAACGATAAAAATGGTAAAAAAATAAAATATGGAAGGCACAGTTTAAAAATAAAATAAAAAAGCCAAATAAATAAAAAAAAAAAAAAAAAAAAAAAAAAAAGCACCGCTGTCCCCCCCTGCTCTTGCGCAAAGGCGAACGCAAGCGTCGGTCTAGCGTCATATGTAAACAGCAATTGCATCATGCATGTGAGGTATCACTGCGAAGGTCAGATCGAGGGCAGTCATTTTAGCAGTAGACCTCCTCTGTAAATCTAACGTGGTAACCTGTAAAGGCTTTTAAATGCTTTTAAAAATGAATGTAGTTTGTCGCCGCTGCGCGTTTGTGCGCAATTTTAAAGCATGTCGTGTTTGGTATCCATGTACTCGGCCTATGATCATCTTTTTTATTTCATCAAACATTTGGGCAATATAGTGTTTTTTAGTGCATTAAAAATAAAAAAAAGTGTGTTTTTCCCCCAAAAAATGCGTTTGAAAAATCGCTGCGCAAATACTGTGTGGAAAAAAAAAATGCAACACCCACTATTTTAATCTGTAGGGCCTTTGCTTTAAAAAAATATATAATGTTTGGGGGTTCAACATAATTTTCTTGCAAAAAAAATTTTTTTTTCATGTAAACAAAAAGTGTCAGAAAGGGCTTTGTCTTCAAGTGGTTAGAAGAGTGGATGATGTGTGACATAAGCTTCCTAATGTTGTGCATAAAATGCCAGGACAGTTCAAAACCCCCCCAAATGACCCCATTTTGTAAAGTAGACACCTCAAGCTATTTGCAGAGAGGCATGTTGAGCCCATTGAATATTTTTTTTTTGGTCCCAAGTGATTGAATAATGACCAAAAAAAAAAAAATGTACAAAAAGTTGTCACTAAATTATATATTGCTCAAACATGCCATGGGCATATGTGGAATTACACCCCAAAATACATTCTGTTGCTTCTCCTGAGTACGGGGATACCACATGTGTGGGACTTTTTGGGAGCCTAGTCGCGTACGGGACCCCAAAAACCAAGCACCGCCTTCAGGATTTCTATGGGTGTAAATTTTTGATTTCACTCCTCACTGCCTATCACAGTTTCGGAGGCCATGGAATGCCCAGATGGCACAAAACCCCCCCAAATGACCCCATTTTGGAAAGTAGACACCCCAAGCTATTTGCTGAGAGGTATGTTGAGTATTTTGCAGATCTCGCTTTTTGTCACAAAGTTTTGAAAATGTAAAAAAAGAAAAAAAAAAAGAAAAAAAAATGTCTCTCTTAATTTTCAAAAACAAATGAGAGCTGTAAAATACTCACCATGCCTCTCAGCAAATAGCTTGGGGTGTCTACTTTCCAAAATGGGGTCATTTGTGGGGGTTTTGGGCTATTTTGACATTTTATGGCCTTCAAAACTGTGATAGGTAGTGAGGAGTGAAATCAAAAATTTATGCCCTTAGAAACCTTGAAGGCGGTGCTTGGTTTTTGGGGTCCCGTACGCGGCTAGGCTCCCAAAAAGTCCCACACATGTGGTATCCCCGTACTCAGGAGAAGCAGCAGAATGTATTTTGGGGTGTAATTTCACATATAACCATGGCATGTGTGAGCAATATATCATTTAGTGACAACTTTTTGTAAATTTTTTTTTTCTTTTTGTCATTATTCAATCATTTGGGACAAAAAAAATATTCAATGGGCTCAACATGCCTCTCAGCAAATAGCTTGGGGTGTCTACTTTCCAAAATGGGGTCATTTGGGGGGGTTTGTGCCATCTTGGCATTTTATGGCCTTCAAAACTGTGATAGGTAGTGAGGAGCGAAATCAAAAATGTATGCCCTTAGAAACCTTGAAGGCGGTGCTTGGTTTTTGGGGTCCCGTACGCGGCTAGGCTCCCAAAAAGTCCCACACATGTGGTATCCCCGTACTCAGGAGAAGCAGCAGAATGTATTTTGGGGTGTAATTTCACATATGCCCATGGCATGTGTGAGCAATATATCATTTAGTGACAACTTTGTGCAAAAAAAAAAAGTTTGTCATATTCCCGCAACCTGTGGCAAAATATAAAATATTCCATGGACTCAACATGCCTCTCAGCAAATAGCTTGGGGTGTCTACTTTCCAAAATGGGGTAATTTGGGGGGGTTTTGTGCTATTTTGGCATTTTATGGCCTTCGAAACTGTGATAGGTAGTGAGGAGTGAAATCAAAAATTTACGCCCTTAGAAATCCTGAAGGCGGTGCTTGGTTTTTGGGGCCCTGTACGTGGCTAGGCTCCCAAAAAGTCCCACACATGTGGTATCCCCGTACTCAGGAAAAGCAGCAGAATGTATTTTGGGGTGCAATTCCACATATAACCATGGCATGTGTGAGCAATATATCATTTAGTGACAACTTTTTGTACATTTTTTTCTTTTTCTTTTTGTCATTATTCAATCATTTGGGACAAAAAAAAAATATTCAATGGGGTCAACATGCCTCTCAGCAAATAGCTTGGGGTGTCTACTTTCCAAAAAGGGGTCATTTGGGGGGGTTTTGTGCCATCTTGGCATTTTATGGCCTTCAAAACTGTGATAGGTAGTGAGGAGTGAAATCAAAAATTTATGCCCTTAGAAACCTTGAAGGCGGTGCTTGGTTTTTGGGGTCCCGTACGCGGCTAGGCTCCCAAAAAGTCCCACACATGTGGTATCCCCGTACTCAGGAGAAGCAGCAGAATGTATTTTGGGGTGTAATTTCACATATGCCCATGGCATGTGTGAGCAATATATCATTTAGTGACAACTTTGTGCAAAAAAAAAAAAGTTTGTCATATTCCCGCAACTTGTGGCAAAATATAAAATATTCCATGGACTGAACATGCCTCTCAGTAAATAGCTTGGGGTGTCTACTTTCCAAAATGGGGTCATTTGGGGGAGGTTTTGTGCTATTTTGGCATTTTATGGCCTTCGAAACTGTGATAGGTAGTGAGGAGTGAAATCAAAAATTTGCACCCTTAGAAATCCTGAAGGCGGTGCTTGGTTTCCGGGGTCCCGTACGTGGCTAGGCTCCTAAAAAGTCCCACACATGTGGTATCCCCGTACTCAGGAGAAGCAGCAGAATGTATTTTGGGGTGCAATTCCACATATAACCATGGCATGTGTGAGCAATATATCATTTAGTGACAACTTTTTGTAATTTTTTTTTTTTTTTGTCATTATTCAATCACTTGGGACAAAAAAAAAAATATTCAATGGGCTCAACATGCCTCTCAGCAATTTCCTTGGGGTGTCTACTTTCCAAAATGGGGTCATTTGGGGGGGTTTTGTACTGCCCTGCCATTTTAGCACCTCAAGAAATGAGATAGGCAGTCATAAATTTAAAGCTGTGTAAATTTCAGAAAATGTACCCTAGTTTGTAAACGCTATAACTTTTGCGCAAACCAATAAATATACGCTTATTGACATTTTTTTTACTAAAGACATGTGGCTGAATACATTTTGGCCTAAATGTATGACTAAAATTGAGTTTATTCGATTTTTCTTATAACAAAAAGTAGAAAATATCATTTTTTTTCAAAATGTTCGGTCTTTTTCTGTTTATATCGCAAAAAATAAAAATCGCAGAGGCAATCAAATACCATTAAAAGAAAGCTCTATTTGTGGGAAGAAAAGGACGCAAATTTCATTTGGGTACAACATTGCATGTCCGCACAATTTACAGTTAAAGCAGCGCAGTGCCGAATCCCAAAAACAGGCCTGGTCCTAATGGCCCGAAATGGTCCGGGGCTTAGGTGGTTAACAGAGGAGGAATTGATCTGAAAATACTCGGACAAGCGGTCTTCCAGAACAGCCTTGGTCTTGGGATCTTGGATAATCTGGGAGTTTGCTCGCCATATGTAGGCAGTAGAAACCGGATAAGAATCCTGCAATGAGATAAGAATAGGAGCATGGTCTGACCAAGCTATGGGGCCAATATTCGTCAATAACACTTTTTGAAGCAACCACTTGTCCAGCAGAAACAGATCAATCCTCGAATAAGAACAGTGCCTGTGGGAAAAAAAAGAATAGTCTTTTTCGGTGGCGTGTGTACACCTCCAGCTGTCATACAAATCGTGTGATCGCAGAAAGTTTCCAAGTGAGGGGGACTTTTTCAGCGATGAGGTAGTAGAGTCCATAGCCGGATCGGGTACAATGTTGAAGTCCCCACAAATCACAAGGGAGCCCTGTTGGAGTTTTTTAACCTTGCTCATGAGTCTGTTGAGGTAATTAATCTGGCGTTTGTTCGGCACATAAACCGTCACCACAGTATAGCGAGCATTATTGATTTCACAAATAAGGATCAGGGATCTGCCTTGAGGGTCAGTGTGCTCTGATACAAGTTTAAATGAAATTGTATCTTTTACCGCGATCATGACTCCTCTTCTCTTGGCCTCCATGTTAGAAAAAAAATAGTGCTGGAAAGATTTATGGGTACATTTAGGAAGAGCTTTCGAGTGGAAATGGGTCTCTTGTACACAGAGTATATCGCAATGGGAGGAATCTGCTTCCCTCCATAGGGAAGCTCTCTTGGCTGGGTGGTTCAGGCCATGGGCATTGATTGAGAGAATTTTAACTGGCATAGTGTTTGTCAAATGATGCTATGTGTATCAAAAAGTGAGAGTACTTACAGCTAGAGTCCACTTTAGTGCTTCTGCTGTAGAGGAGATTTGAATGGCCGTGATCAAGAGGTCCTATGTTGTTGTTGAGGTGGTCTTGTTGGAAGAAGTGATGAAAGGTGATACGTTTTGGTAGTATATGATGGTGTGGGTCCTGGAGGCAGAACTGATAGTCAAAGTAAAAACAATAAAGAATAAAAAAACTGAAACATAAAAGGAGGGTTATCCTAACCCTGTTGCAGAGCATGTCTGCTAAAATAAGTGGGAGCTTGCAATGTGGGGGAAGCTCCAAAGTGCGGGGCCCTATGTGAGGGCAGTGATCAAAAGGCACCAAGGCAAAGCAAGTAAACGATTTACAGGTCATGACTTGTTGCTAACTTGTTCCCACTCCGGGGAGATCCTGCCTTTGTTGTCTGCCCTAGAAGGGTCAGCTTGTTCAGGTATGATCTTCCATTTATGGAGTAACTTGAGGCCCTTAGATGGCGAGGAGATAGCATGCGTAGTGCCATCTTTAGTGACAAGAAGCTTTGTGGGATATCCCCATCTGTATTCAACTTTATGGTTTCTTAATGCTTTTGTAATGGTGTTCAAATTCTTACGGAGCTGTAGGGTGTATTGGGAGAGGTCAGCATAGAATTGGAGATTGGCGTATGGCGTGTCATTATGTTCCCCTTTACGGGCAAGGGAAACGAATCGTTCTTTCGTCTGGTAAAAATGCATCCGAAATAGAACATCTCTGGGAGCAGTTTCTGGGATGAATGACGGTTTAGGTAGTCTGTGGATTCTGTCAATTGAGAGTTCAATAGTGGAGAGATCAGGCATAAGTGTGGAAAGCATGGCGGTAGTGTAGGAGCGCAGGTCATTAGATAGAACAGTTTCTGGGATGCCTCTAACTTTAACATTATGTCTTCTGGACCTGTCCTCTAAATCTGCTAATTTTGCTTTAATCCACATCTGCTCCTCTTCTGCTGCGTCATTTGCATCAACTAGGTCATTAATGGTGGTGGCATATTCCCCCATCTTAACTTCTATGTGATCAACTCGATCCCCTACCGCAGTTAATTCAGTGTTAAATTTCCTCATGCAAGACATCATGTCACTGTGGATAGTGCTGCGTAGTGAGATCAACATGTCTTTGAGTGTGGTATCCATCACAGGTTGGTGCAGCGTGGGGAAGGAGACTATGGAGTCTGGTAGTTCCCTAGTGTCCTCCTGTGAGTCTGTATTAGACCTTACCTCACAGTGCTGCAGATCTGGGTCCTCCATTCTGAGCCGAGTTTTTGCCGGACTGCCGCTGATGGATGAGGAATACTGGGCTGTCTGGGACCTCTCCCCCGGGCCCCGGGAGTTCCTGTGTCTGGGTCCCCTGCCGTTCGGTGGGTGCTCGCGCTCCGCTGCGGAGAAGGGAGAAGCGCCGGCGCCATCTTGCCCACGAGGCGCTGAAGGCAGGGAATAGTAGTCAGTTAGTTTTTTCGGCGGCGTTCCGCCAGTCATTTTCTGGTCATGGTGCCTGGGTAATAGGAGATCAAAACACAGATTAGGAGCCTTTCCCGGTGTCTCAAGGTGCTGCTAGCCGCTATTGTTTCCCGCTAGATGCCGGAGCTCAGGGATCACACCGCCATCTCGGTGGAGTCCAAGCCACGCCCTGTCTGTATTAATCTCTTTTATATATGCCTGGAGTTGATCTTTAAGCTTCTAAATAGTGTTTAGCTCATTTTGGGTGCATATTAAAAGCAATGAGGTTTTAAAAAAAGAGTTCTGAGAAAGAGATAAAGAGGTTTCAAGAAAAAAACATATAAGAAAGACATAACAAAGTCCACATTAACAGTAGAGAAGATAGAAAGGCCATCTTTATTACACAAACATACAGAAAAGCCCGCAGCAATAAGAAAAGAAGAAATAAGTGCAGGGCTACATGAAATGGGACCCTGTAGGCTTGGCTAGTGAGGGTTAAATTATTTCCTGAAGTTAACTTGAGCTCACAGGTTATTGGTCAGAGCGGTGGGAGGGGGAGGCAGTGCAGAGAAGAGGTCAGAGGTACAGACTTCCTGTCAGCACACGAGAATAGTAAAAGCTAGTGTGCTGATGTGTCTGCCCCAGCTCTCCTCTGCGGATCGATGGCTGAAGCTGGCAGGATGGCTGAGCAACTCAGGGTAATGGCAGAGACTATGGGCGTGGCATGGCTGCAGAGCCAGCTTGCAGCCATGCAGGGGACGGCCGCTGTGGTCCCCAGCGGGTCGCAGACATGGCATGCTCGGCGGGCATGCCCGCTAGAGCGCTACAGCCCATCCGGGTCCCCTCGGGCTCAGCGTGGCTCGGGGGGCTCGGGCTATCACCCTCAGACACTGCCGGCTCTGCCGCCATCGGCGGGAGCTGCGGACAGTGCTGGGAGAATGCCTCGGCGGGGGCATGGGTGACACTCGGCGGCCGGTGTCACCCATGCACCCGGATCCAGCCGGGATCCGAGGGCCACAGTGGAAGGGAGGAGAAGCAAGGCCCCTCCCACCTCCAGGGGGGTGAAGAGGTCACACGCCGCCGCGGCCGGGACCAGCAGTCCCGCGGGCCAAAGGCACAGAATAGAACAGGGCCTTCTGCGGCCGGTAATTCCTCGCCAGTGCAATCTCCAGGCAGTCTCCAGGAGTAATACCACTCGGAAGGTGAGCTGTCCAGCGAGAAGGAGGTCATCACCCCGAGGAGGTTGGCTGCAATGGATTCTGGATTGACGGCTGTGGGACCACGTCCTGGTTGGCCCGGTAAGTCCATGCCTAATGTTGATGCTTCTTTTCAGTCTTCTCCTGTCCCTGTGTCCAGGTCCAGAGGTGGGAGGGTCCTGGGAGAACGTGTCCCTTCAGCATCAGCGAGTGGGGTCTCTCCCCACCCCCCTCAGTCGTCAGGCGTGGGGTCAGTCACGTCTGGAGAAGCCACGGCCATGCAGGACCTATTGGTGGGGCTACGGTCATTGGTGCAGTGTTTTGATGTAGGCACCCCGGCGAGAGCTCAGGTACAGGGGTTAGGAGCGGTGGTGTCACCGGGGGATTAGGTGGTTCAGGAGTCAAGCGCCCCTTCCCCTGAGGTTCCCGCAAAGGAGGTTAATAAAAATACTGAGCTGGTGTGGATGGCCGATTCGGCCAAGTGCGAAGTGTATGTCTGCTTTGAAGGCCCCTTGGGTCAGGGAAAAGATCTGGAAAGGGGAGTATGTGGAGATTTTCACGTTGCTCCCCCTGGAAAGGTTTAACCTAGACAGGCTTAAGCCGGAGGAATCAAAAAAGGAAGACAAGTAGAAGCGGTGGTATCGGTTGATTCCGAGAACGTTTAGTAATTGGTTGCAGGCATTCGCCATTTTGGCTAGTGTCATGGGAGAGAAAGCTCCGGAGAATTGCTCACCATTGTTTTGCTATCTGGACTCCATTGGCGAGGCCCAGAGGGTGTACGGTTGCTTGGTTGCGATATGACGAACAATTTTGTCAGCGCAAAGCAATACGCCCTCCCTTGCGGTGGGACCATAAGGACATCAGTTTGTGGATGAAACCGCAAGCCTCTACAGCGTTTTTTCAGGCGGGGGCCGGGAGTCCAACACCCCTGGACAGCCGGCCGCAAAAAAGCGGGGTCAGTGCTTGCAATTCAACGAGGGTTCTTGTAGGTTCGGCGCCAACTGCCGTTACAAACATGAATGCTCACACTGCAGAGGGGCTCACCCCTTGTCCCACTGTTTTAAGGACAGAAAATCCCGTCCTGGCGATACTGCAGGTAAGAGGCCGTACGCCAGTGAGGGCATAAAGGATGTCCCCCTTACTTTATATGCATGTGTTTTACAGAAGGGATATCCATTTCAGCCATGCAAAGAAAATTGGCTGGCATGGCTTTTTGGTTCAAAATGCGGGGCATGCATGATTTTACCAAGGATTTTTTGGTAAAACAGGCATTGGGAGGTAATAGAAGGGCCCTTCGCCCCTATCAGTTTTGATATTTTGCATGCTTTGTTTCTGCAGACGGCTACAGTTTGTTCATCAGAGTTTGAGACGGTACTATTTCGGGCGGCATTTGCGTTGGCATTCTATGGAGCCCTCGGAGTGGGGGAACTGGTCAGCCCTTCCAAGGCGATACATGGGGGCTTATCGGCGGACGATTTTCGCTGCGACGACTCGTGGTCAGGCTTTTCATCCGCCGTTCAAAGATGGATCAAGCTAGCAGGGGGGCTCACATTTCAATTTATTTTGATACTGCGGCGCTGCCTTTCGGCTGCCGGTGTCGAGGCCAGTAATTTTTCATCACATTCGTTTAGGATTGGGGCAGCCACTGAGGCTACCTGGTGGGGTCTGGACAGCGCGGTAGTTAAGCGTATTGGTAGGTGGGAATCTGACAGATTCAAAATTTACGTTCGCCCCCATTTGATTTAATAGGGGTTGGTTGGTTTTAAAAAAAGAAAAAGAAAATAATAAACGGGAAAAAGGCAAGGTGAGGGTTAGGTGTCCCCTTTTTTCTTTTTTCTTTTGTTTATTTCCATGATCTGTTGAGTAGTAGTAGTAACTGGGAGTTGGGCCAAATACAGGGTTCCTTCACATGCCCTGTGCAGACGGTGATGGCTTACTTACGTCTTCGCCCAGCAGTGGCTGGCTCTTTTCTGATCCATTCTGATGGTTTGGCTTTATCTAAGTTTCAATTTATTTCGATACTGCGGCGCTGCCTTTCGGCTGCCGGAGTCGAGGCCAGTAATTTTTCATCACATTCGTGTAGGATTGGGGCAGCCACTGAGGCTACTTGGTGGGGTCTGGACAGCGCGGTAGTTAAGCATATTGTTAGGTGGGAATCTGACAAATTCTAAATTTACGTTCGCCCCCATTTGATTTAATAGGGGTCGGTTGGTTTTAAAAAAAGAAAAAGAAAATAATAAACGGAAAAAGGGAAGGTGGGGGTTAGGTGTCCCGTTTTTTCTTTTTTGTTTTGTTTATTTCCATGATCTGTTGAGTAGTAGTGGTGGTAAGATGGTGATTAGGAATGAGCCAAACACCCCCCGTTCGGTTCGCACCAGAACATGCGAACAGGCAAAAAATTAGTGCGAACACCGTTAAAGTCTATGGGACACGAACATGAAAAATCAAAAGTGCTAATTTTAAAGGTTAATATGCAAGTTATTGTCCTAAAAAGTGTTCGGGGACCCGGGTCCTGCCCCAGGGGACATGTATCAATGCAAAAAAAAGTTTTAAAGACGGACGTTTTTTCGGGAGCAGTAATTTTAATAATGCTTAAAGTAAAACAATAAAAGTGAAATATTCTTTTAAATTTCGTACCTGCGGGGTGTGTATAGTATGCCTGTAAAGTAGTGCAGGTTTCCCGCGCTTAGAACTGTCCCTGCACAAAATGTAATTTCTAAAGGAAAAAAAGTATTGTTTATGTTGGACTTATATACATAATCTGTGGGATGTATTTGCATTTTTAAATATTTTTGCACACACGTACTATATTTCCTTTACATAATTTGCTGGACACTTCATATTTTAGGGTTTTTTACCTGTACTGTCAGGGTATTTATTACTGCTAGCACTTACACATCTGTATTATATCATTACATTGGAATCTGGTAGAACAGAGCCACATTCCCTTTCTTTGAGTTTTATTTTCTGGATCAATATGAACCCTGCCTGGCTTGTCAGCAAAAAAGTAAGTGTGTATGTATATATATATATATATATTGTGAGGGGGTTAGCTCGGCAGCGGGTGTGTGTGACCCCCGGGATGGGCTCCCCACACAAAACAGGCCCAGCAAACGGAGGTTGTGGTTTTCAAAATCAAAAAGGTGCGGTTTATTTTCTATTTACAGTGACAAAACACAGCAAAGCAAAAGAAACATAACCAAAATAAATCCTGGTCAAGTTGACCTCTGACTAAACATACAGGTTTCCTAACTAACAACTGGGATCAGCCTAGTGCTGTCCTAGTCCCTAAGTCCCTGGTTTTAAATGTCCAAGCAAATAGCCACACAGGCTTTTTCTCACCGCACAGGGGTTCACTCTCCCTAGACAGTCCACACAGGTCTGGTTCCAGGCATGAGCTAACATCTAATGAAGCTGGGAGTTCTTATAGAGGCCTAAATGAGCTGACAAGCTTCAGCTGGCCTCATCAACTCCCTGTCTGTACGACGCCCCACACTCTCCCTAGAGGTATGAGTCATCCATGAGCCCACTAGCCTTATACAACTCTCCACCTAGTTGTATAAGTCGGCGTAAAGCCTGAATCTGGGCGAAATATATCTACCCCCCTGGATGCAACCAGGTGACTTTACCTTCCTGCTGTCACATACCCCCCCCTCTTGTTTTAACCTCGGGGTTGGAACACCAGCAATCAGGCATTCATGTACTCGAGACAAAGCATCCACATTCCCCATTTGAACGCCAGGGCGATGCTTTACTGTGAAGTTGAATTCCTGGAGGGCCAGGAACCACCTATTCACTCTTCTATTTGTTTCCTTGTTTTGAGCCATCCACTTTAACGGAGCGTGATCCGTAACCATGTCAAAGTGCCTACCTAGCAGGTAGTACCGAAGGGAATCTAGAGCCCACTTCACCGCTAAACACTCCTTTTCAACGGTGGCGTAATTTACCTCATGGGACTTCAACTTCCTGCTGAGGTAAATGACTGGGTGCTCTTCCCCGTTCCAGACCTGGGACAATACTGCTCCTAACCCCACATCTGACGCATCACTTTGTACGACAAAGTCTTTAGAGAAGTCGGGTGAGTACAACACTGGCTGGCTACATAAGGCTTGTTTCAAGAATTGGAATGCTGCCTCAGCCTCGGGGGTCCATTTAATCATGACCGACCCTTTCCCCTTCGTCAGGTTGGTTAGGGGCACAGCCTTAGAAGCAAAGTGGGGAATGAATCGCCGATAATACCCAGCGATTCCCAGAAAGGCTCGTACCTGCTTCTTGCTGTTGGGACGTGGCCAACTCTGGATGGCCTCGACTTTGTTGAGTTGGGGTTTTATTACTCCCCTCCCAATGGTGTACCCAAGATATTTGGCCTCCTCCTGCCCAATGGTACACTTCTTGGGGTTAGCCGTAAACCCCGCTTCCCGAACAGAGTCCAGGACTGCTTGCACTTTTGGCAGATGTGAGGCCCAATCTGTGCTATGGACAATTACGTCATCCAGGTAAGCCGCAGCATACTTCCGATGGGGCCTCAGCATCTGGTCCATTTTCCGCTGGAATGTGGCCGGCGCATTCTGTAACCCGAACGGCATTCTTTTATATTGGAACGCCCCGTCTGGGGTTACAAATGCGGTTTTCTCTTTGGCCGACTTGGCCAGGGGGATTTGCCAATACCCTTTTGTGAGGTCAAGAGTCGTCATGTATCGGGCTGTTCCCAGCCGGTCGATCAACTCATCTATACGTGGCATGGGGTAGGTGTCAAATTTTGTAACTTTGTTCAACTGACGAAAATCGTTACAAAATCGCCAGCTCCCATCCGGTTTAGGCACCAACACGATGGGACTAGACCAATCACTTTGGGACTCCTCTATCACCCCTAAGTTCAGCATTTTCTGTACTTCCTCCCGTATTGCCTCCCGTCGAGCCTCTGGGATCCGATAGGGTTTTAACTTCACCCTTTCACCGGGCGGGGTAATGATGTCATGCTCTACCCCAGATGTTTGTCCCGGCAGCTCAGAGAATACCTCCTTGTTGCGAAGCACAAACTCCTTAACCTCCTGTTGTTGGGGTTGTGACAAGGTGGCTGCTATTCCAACCTCAGGAATCACGCAACCAGTTTGAGCTGGTGACCAAGTGTCTGCGACTAGGGACTCTCTATCCCTCCAGGCTTTCAACAGATTAACGTGATAGATCTGTTCGGGCTTTCGCCTTCCTGGTTGTCTGACCTTGTAATTCACTTCGCTCACTTTTTCCATTATCTCGTAGGGGCCTTGCCATTTGGCAAGGAATTTACTTTCAACCGTAGGGACAAGTACCAATATCCTATCCCCCGGGGAAAAGGTACGGGTCTTGGCTCCACGGTTGTACACTCTCTGCTGTGCCAACTGCGCTTGGGCCAAATGTTCCTTCACGATGGGCATTACCTGTGCAATTCGATCTTGCATCAGGGCGACATGCTCAATCACACTCCTGTGGGGAGAACTCTCACTTTCCCAAGTTTCCTTGGCAATATCCAACAGCCCTCTTGGGTGTCTCCCATACAGTAACTCAAAGGGGGAGAATCCCGTAGAGGATTGGGGCACCTCCCTAATAGCAAACATCAAATAAGGAAGTAAACAGTCCCAATCCTTTCCATCTCTATCCACCACTTTCTTCAACATTTGTTTTAGGGTTTTGTTGAATCTTTCAACCAGCCCATCGGTTTGGGGGTGATACACAGACGTACGCAATTGCGTCACTTTGAACAATTTACACAGCTCTTTCATAACCCGGGACATAAAGGGTGTACCTTGGTCCGTAAGCAGTTCTTTACAAATACCCACCCGGCTAAAAACAAGAGATAGCTCTTTGGCTATGGTTTTGGCCGAGGTATTTCGGAGAGGGATCGCTTCTGGATAACGGGTGGCATAGTCCATTATAACTAATATGTACTGGTGCCCCCTAGCGGACTTGATTATAGGACCTACCAAATCCATGGCGATCCTCTCAAACGGGACCTCAATGATGGGTAGAGGGACCAGCGGGCTACGGAAATGTGGCATCGGGGCCAACCTCTGACACACAGGGCAGGAGGAACAATAATTTTCTACGTCCTTCATCACCCCCGGCCAATAGAATCTCTGTAATACCCTCTCTCGGGTTTTCTCTGTCCCCAGATGACCTCCAAGAATGTGCCCATGGGCCAACTCCAACACCAACTTCCTGTAAGGTTTGGGCACCACAAGCTGCTCAACGGTTTCTTCTGCCCTTTTTGCCACCCGATACAGTAGGTCCTTCTCTACGCTGAAGTATGGGTAAGTGCAGGTATTATCTGGGTTCACTAACTCGCCATCTATTTTCACTACGTTTTCCCGTGCCTTTATTAGGGCGGGGTCTTTCAACTGTTCTGTGGCAAAGTTTTCCCTGTGAACCTCAAGATCAGAAAACTCCACAGACGGTAGGTTTTCGTCTGAGGAGGTGGGCTCCTCTCCAGTTTCTTGAGTCTCCCCTGCCAATACTGATAAGGGAAATTCCGGAGAGTCCTCACCACTCTCAGGGGAGTTCTGGCTATCACATTCCTGGTACATAGGGGCACCAGTGAGGGGCTCAGGATCATCCCACAGTTCCCAGAACTTCGGAAAATCCCTTCCCACAATGGCGTCATGCGGTAACTGAGATACTAAGCCCACTGGATGAGAGAGGGTACCTTTGGGGGCCTCGAAACACACTGTAGTCACTGGATACTCTCGGGTGTCCCCATGCACACAAATAACAGCTACCTTGCTATTCCCAGAGACCTCTGTTTTAACTAACTCAGCCTTTACCAGGGTCACAAGGCTACCTGAATCCAGCAATACCACAACATTTCTACCATTAACACACATTTTGCATAAATGTTTCTCAGTTCCTCGAATGGCAGTGCATGCGACTGTCGCACACAGCGACTGACGTCTGCCCGTCAGAAAGTCACACTGCATGGGTTCCTCCACAACCGGGCAATTGGCTGCAATATGTCCCGCTTGCCGGCAGCGGTAGCAAACGATCCTTCTTGCCGCCTCTTGAGCCGCTGATTTCCCAGGCTGTTCTCGCCAAACTTGGGGTAGAGCTCCCACCCTCTCACTCTCTCCACCCTCACCCCTTGGAATCCTCTTATCCGCCCCTGGGGATGGTCTGGTCTTAGGGTGGAAAGTCTGAGTGTCTCTGGAAGAGGCCGTCAGGTTCTCTGTAGCCAAGTATTTCTCCACACGATCCACAAGACCATCGGCCGTCTCTGGGTCTCCATGGCTTACCCACTTTTGGATGGCAGTAGGAAGAGCTCTCAAAAACCGATCCATTACAACACGTTCCACAATCTTTGGTGCGGACAAAGTCTCTGGCTGTAGCCACTTTCTGCTCAGGTGAATGAGATCATACATTTGAGACCTGGGGGGTTTTCCAAGCTGGAAAGTCCAGTTATGCACACGCTGAGCCCGGACAGCCTGGGTGACACCCAGCCTTGCCAATATTTCAGCTTTTAGCACCACATAGTCTTTTGCTTGGTTAGGCTCTAGGTCATAGTAAGCTTTCTGCGATTCACCAGTTAACAGAGGAGCCACCAGTCCAGCCCACTGCTCCTCAGGCCACTTTTCTCTTTCAGCGGTCCTTTCAAATGTGGTCAAAAATACCTCTGGATCATCCTCTCCAGTCATTTTTGTCAATAAACGACTCACCCCAAAGGACGCGGTATTAGTGGGACGGCTTTCCTCACTGGTCTGCGGACGTTGCTGCATTACTGCTTCCATCTGTTGTTGTAGTCTCTGCTCTTGCTTCTGCAACAGGTCTATGAAGCGGGCCTCAGATTGCTGCTGGGCTCGTTGCTGAGCCTCCAGACTCTGTTGCAAAGTTGCGTTTGTCTGCTGCTGGGCTGCAAGGCTCCTTTGCAAACCTGCATTTGTCTGCTGTTGATTGGCATTTGCTAGAGCCAGCTGCTTCAGTATCTCCTCCATGCTGGCTTAAAAAAAAACTGCCACTGGTTCTCCACCAACTGTGAGGGGGTTAGCTCGGCAGCGGGTGTGTGTGACCCCCGGGATGGGCTCCCCACACAAAACAGGCCCAGCAAACGGAGGTTGTGGTTTTCAAAATCAAAAAGGTGCGGTTTATTTTCTATTTACAGTGACAAAACACAGCAAAGCAAAAGAAACATAACCAAAATAAATCCTGGTCAAGTTGACCTCTGACTAGGGATGGGCCCGGTGCTCGATTCGAACCCATGTTCGAATCGAGCATCGGGCGTTCGCTCGCTCGTCGAGCCCAGAACTATTTGGGCCGTTCGCATCACATTCGTGTGATGCGAGCGGCCCCGCAATGCATTGCGGCCGGCGCGGCCGGCGCAGTGCATTGCTGGCTGATGATTGGCCAAGCATGCACTGTGACCCCGCATGCTTGGCCAATCACAGCGCCCGAAACTCGGAGAGCAATAATTGGCTACAGGCAGGACGCCTGTAGCCAATTACAGCTCAGGGGCTTTAGTACACGCCCCACCATTTAAAAGGCCGCCACGCCATCGGCCCCGGTCACATGAGTTCCGGCTTTAGGAGAGATTAGTCTGCTGATTCTGTCTTTGCTTGATACTGAAAGATTTGCTCTTCTTTGCTAAACCATTGGCTATTTCTTTGCTAAACCATTGCTACCTAAGTCATTGATCGTTCATTGCTGCTGATTGCACAGTTAGTGTGTTATTAGCTGCTGCTGGGGATTAGTCTGGTGCGTGCTTACTGTTAGTACAGTATTGCAGTAGTACCAACCGCAGTACTGTTAGCACAGCATTGCACCCCAACAGCACCCATAGGACTTCTAGTGTGTTAGTGGCAGCAAACAGAGCTCCTATATTTTCTTCTCAGCAGCACCCATAGGACTTCTAGTGTGTTAGTGGCAGCAAACAGAGCTCCTATATTTTCTTCTCAGCAGCACCCATAGGACTTCTAGTGTGTTAGTGGCAGCAAACAGAGCTCCTATATTTTCTTCTCAGCAGCACCCATAGGACTTCTAGTGTGTTAGTGGCATCACACAGAGCTCCTATATTTTCTTCTCAGCAGCACCCATAGGACTTCTAGTGTGTTAGTGGCAGCAAACAGAGCTCCTATATTTTCTTCTCAGCAGCACCCATAGGACTTCTAGTGTGTTAGTGGCAGCAAACAGAGCTCCTATATTTTCTTCTCAGCAGCACCCATAGGACTTCTAGTGTGTTAGTGGCAGCAAACAGAGCTCCTATATTTTCTTCTCAGCAGCACCCATAGGACTTCTAGTGTGTTAGTGGCAGCAAACAGAGCTCCTATATTTTCTTCTCAGCAGCACCCATAGGACTTCTAGTGTGTTAGTGGCAGCAAACAGAGCTCCTATATTTTCTTCTCAGCAGCACCCATAGGACTTCTAGTGTGTTAGTGGCAGCAAACAGAGCTCCTATATTTTCTTCTCAGCAGCACCCATAGGACTTCTAGTGTGTTAGTGGCAGCAAACAGAGCTCCTATATTTTCTTCTCAGCAGCACCCATAGGACTTCTAGTGTGTTAGTGGCAGCAAACAGAGCTCCTATATTTTCTTCTCAGCAGCACCCATAGGACTTCTAGTGTGTTAGTGGCATCACACAGAGCTCCTATATTTTCTTCTCAGCAGCACCCATAGGACTTCTAGTGTGTTAGTGGCAGCAAACAGAGCTCCTATATTTTCTTCTCAGCAGCACCCATAGGACTTCTAGTGTGTTAGTGGCAGCAAACAGAGCTCCTATATTTTCTTCTCAGCAGCACCCATAGGACTTCTAGTGTGTTAGTGGCAGCAAACAGAGCTCCTATATTTTCTTCTCAGCAGCACCCATAGGACTTCTAGTGTGTTAGTGGCATCACACAGAGCTCCTATATTTTCTTCTCAGCAGCACCCATAGGACTTCTAGTGTGTTAGTGGCAGCAAACAGAGCTCCTATATTTTCTTCTCAGCAGCACCCATAGGACTTCTAGTGTGTTAGTGGCAGCAAACAGAGCTCCTATATTTTCTTCTCAGCAGCACCCATAGGACTTCTAGTGTGTTAGTGGCATCACACAGAGCTCCTATATTTTCTTCTCAGCAGCACCCATAGGACTTCTAGTGTGTTAGTGGCAGCAAACAGAGCTCCTATATTTTCTTCTCAGCAGCACCCATAGGACTTCTAGTGTGTTAGTGGCAGCAAACAGAGCTCCTATATTTTCTTCTCAGCAGCACCCATAGGACTTCTAGTGTGTTAGTGGCAGCAAACAGAGCTCCTATATTTTCTTCTCAGCAGCACCCATAGGACTTCTAGTGTGTTAGTGGCATCACACAGAGCTCCTATATTTTCTTCTCAGCAGCACCCATAGGACTTCTAGTGTGTTAGTGGCAGCAAACAGAGCTCCTATATTTTCTTCTCAGCAGCACCCATAGGACTTCTAGTGTGTTAGTGGCAGCAAACAGAGCTCCTATATTTTCTTCTCAGCAGCACCCATAGGACTTCTAGTGTGTTAGTGGCAGCAAACAGAGCTCCTATATTTTCTTCTCAGCAGCACCCATAGGACTTCTAGTGTGTTAGTGGCATCACACAGAGCTCCTATATTTTCTTCTCAGCAGCACCCATAGGACTTCTAGTGTGTTAGTGGCAGCAAACAGAGCTCCTATATTTTCTTCTCAGCAGCACCCATAGGACTTCTAGTGTGTTAGTGGCAGCAAACAGAGCTCCTATATTTTCTTCTCAGCAGCACCCATAGGACTTCTAGTGTGTTAGTGGCATCACACAGAGCTCCTATATTTTCTTCTCAGCAGCACCCATAGGACTTCTAGTGTGTTAGTGGCAGCAAACAGAGCTCCTATATTTTCTTCTCAGCAGCACCCATAGGACTTCTAGTGTGTTAGTGGCAGCAAACAGAGCTCCTATATTTTCTTCTCAGCAGCACCCATAGGACTTCTAGTGTGTTAGTGGCAGCAAACAGAGCTCCTATATTTTCTTCTCAGCAGCACCCATAGGACTTCTAGTGTGTTAGTGGCATCACACAGAGCTCCTATATTTTCTTCTCAGCAGCACCCATAGGACTTCTAGTGTGTTAGTGGCAGCAAACAGAGCTCCTATATTTTCTTCTCAGCAGCACCCATAGGACTTCTAGTGTGTTAGTGGCAGCAAACAGAGCTCCTATATTTTCTTCTCAGCAGCACCCATAGGACTTCTAGTGTGTTAGTGGCAGCAAACAGAGCTCCTATATTTTCTTGTCAGCAGCACACATAGTACCTATAGTGTGTTAGTGTCAGCACCCATAGGACCTACAGTGTGTTGTGAGCACACATAGGAGTTCTATTTTTTATACTATATACACTACCGACTACAATGGCTGGAAGACCGCCAAGGAGAGGCAGAGCGTGCCGAGGCAAGAACACAGGGCAGGCAGGCTCTGTTTCTAGAGACAACAGTGCTGGCCGTGGACGTGGTCGTGCATCGTCATCAGCACGTGGCCATGGGACACGCTTGTCTTTGTTTTCGGCAGCTGGACATGTGGAGCCGCATCATGCCGAAGGCTTGGTAGAATGGATGACCAAGCCCTCCTCATCCTCCTCATCCTCTCTCACCCAGGCTCAGGGTACTGGCAGAGCAGCTGCCAACGCGTACTCAATGGCATCATCAGCCACCCCTTCCCTAGACCCACCATGTCCTCCTGAGGAGTCCCCCGAACTGTTTGAGCACAGTGTTGGGTACATGCTCCAGGAGGATGCCCAACGATTCGAAGGCTCGGATGATGATACCCAGCTTGAGGAAGTCAGTAGTGTGCGCGCAGAGAAAGGGGATGCTGAAGGACAGCAATCTGGCAGTAGTGTTCCACCAGCTGCAGCTTACTGCCAGGTTTGCTCTAGTGGTGAAGAGGGAGGGGATGATGAGGTCACTGACTCCACGTGGGTGCCTGAAGGGAGAGAGGAGGAGGAGGAGGAGGATGCAGCGTCACATGTCCAACGAGGCAGGATGCCCCCTGGAGGCCAGCTAGAGGCCAGCACAGCAACTGTACCACACCGCAGAGCTCCGCCTGTGCAGGGCGCTGCCTCTGCACGTTATCACAAAAGTTCTTTGGTGTGGGCCTTTTTTGAGACGAGTGCATCAGATCGCACCACTGCTATTTGCAATATTTGTCTCAAGCGTATCTCGCGTGGCCAAAACATCAGCCGCTTGGGCACCACAAGCATGAGCAGACATATGTCGACCTGCCATGCAGCTCGTTGGCAAGCACACATAAAAGACCCACACCAAAGAACAAAGCGGACCTCTCCTTGCTCCTCATCAGCTGGGATCTCCATCCCCACTATATCTTCAGTCCTCTCTGAAAGCTGCTCTGAGAGGACTGAAGGTGTAGAATTAGGTGTGTCACAACCAAGTACTTGCAGTACACCGACGTCCGATTGTAGCAGGCAAATTTCCCTGCCCCAGCTGCTGGACCGTCGAAAGAAGTATACTCCCAGCCATCCACATGCCCAGCGGTTGAATGCTAGCTTGGCTAAATTGCTAGCACTTCAACTGCTGCCTTTTCAGTTGATAGACTCGGCCCTCTTCCGTGAGTTTGTTCAATGTGCGGTTCCTCAGTGGCAGGTTCCCAAACGCCACTTTTTCTCACGGAAGGCAATTCCGTCTCTCTACTGGCATGTGGAAGGCAATGTCCATGCCTCGCTGGACAGGGCGGTCAGCGGTAAGGTGCATATTACCGCTGACTCATGGTCCAGCAGGCATGGACAGGGACGTTATCTTTCTTTCACGGCCCATTGGGTCACTCTATTGGTAGCTGGGAGGGATGCAGGACAAGGTGCAGTAGTGTTGGAGGTTGTTCCGCCACCACGCCTCCAAAATGCTACTACTGGTTGTGACACACCTCTCTCCTCCACCCCCTCCTCTTCTTCTTCCTCCATGTCCTCTTCGAGTGCTCTGTCCTCGGAACCAGCGGTGCTCCGTAGGCGTACAAGGGGCTACGCGAGTACGCAGGCAAAAAGATGCCATGCCGTGCTTGCGCTGGTGTGTTTGGGGGACAGGAGCCACACTGGGCCAGAGGTTCTGGCAGCTCTGCAGGGGCAGGCCGAGAGGTGGTTGACGCCACGCCAGCTTAAGCCAGGAATGGTCGTTTCTGATAATGGCACCAACCTCCTCTCTGCCCTGCGACAGGGGCAGCTCACCCATGTGCCCTGTATGGCTCACGTCCTCAACCTGGTGGTGCAGCGGTTCTTGGGCAGGTTCCCAGGCTTACAGGATGTCCTGAGGCAGGCCAGGAAAGTCTGTGTGCATTTCCGCCGATCTTATAATGCCAGTGCTCGGCTGACTGAGCTGCAAAAGGAGCTGAACCTGCCCAAGAACCGCCTAATATGTGACATGCCCACCAGGTGGAACTCAACGTTGGCCATGCTGCAGCGACTGCACACGCAGCAGAGGGCCATCAATGAGTACCTTTGCGACTACGGCACCAGGACAGGGTCAGGGGAGCTTGGCTTTTTTTCCCCACGCCAGTGGAGCATGATCAGGGATGCATGCACTGTCCTCTCACCATTTGAGGAGGCCACGAGGATGGTGAGCAGTGACAGTGCATGCATCAGTGACACTGTACCTCTTGTCCACCTGTTGGAGCATACGCTGCGTGGGATAATGGACAGGGCACTTGAGGCAGAACAGAGGCAGGAAGAGGAGGACTTCCTTGTCTCTCAAGGCCCCCTTTATCCAGACAATGTTCCTTCTGTCCCACCCATCACACAGGAAGAGGAGGAGGAGGAGGAGGAGGAGGAGGAGGATTGTGTGAGCATGGAGGTGGAGCCTGGCACTCAGCATCAGCAGCAGCAGTCTTTTAGGGATGATGTACAGTCCCAACAAACCAGTGGACTTGTACGTGGCTGGGAGGAGGTGGCTGGCGATCATGTCATCCTCAGTGACCCAGAAGACTCCGGACCGAATGCCTCAGCTAACCTACGCTGCATGGCCTCCCTGATCCTGCAAAGCCTGCGGAAGGATCCTCGTGTTCTTCGGATCAAGGAGAGTGACCATTACTGGCTGGCCACTCTCCTTGATCCACGGTACAAGGGTAAGGTTGCGGACCTTATCTTGCCGTCGCAGAGGGAGCAGAGGATGAGACATCTCAGGGAGGCCTTGCAGAAAGGTCTGTGCAACGCGTTCCCAGAAACTGGGAGGTTACAAACTCCTGGTCCTGGACGACGAGTTGCTGAGGCTTCGGTCAGTAGCAGAAGGAGCGGTGGGGAAGGTGGACGTCTGACCGATGCGTTCAGACAATTTTTTAGTCCGCAGCCCCAAGGTATGATCGGTTCCAGCAACCATCGCCAGCGTCTGATATACATGGTGCAGGAATACCTAGGGGCAAGGTCAGACTTGGACACCTTTCCCACCGAAAATCCTCTGGCTTACTGGGTCCTGAGGATGGATCACTGGCCAGAGCTTGCACAGTATGCAATTGAGCTACTGGCCTGTCCTGCATCCAGCGTTCTTTCCGAACGCACATTCAGTGCTGCTGGAGGATTTGTCACCGATCATAGGGTGCGCCTGTCCACCGACTCGGTTGATCGACTGACCTTCATAAAAATGAATCAGTCTTGGATCACCACCAGCTACCAGACACCTGAAGCGGATATAACGGAATAATTTATAATGTCACATCCCTTCAAGACTGCCTATGCTGATGCTGAGTGACTGTCCTGTTATGTTCACTGACTATCCTCTTCCTCCTCCTCAATGATCCATGCCACCACACCAGTGCCTAAGGCACAATTTTTCAGCCCCTGTATAACAGGGGCGTGTAATTACAATTTTTTAAAAAGATGCTTCGCAACAGGTGTGACTGCTGTGCTCAGAGTACAGTATCTGTGAGGGGTTGCAGTGTTGTGGCACCAGCACCAGTGCCTAAGGCACAATTTTTCAGCCCCTGTTGGGGCGTGTAATTACAATTTTTAGGCAATGCTTTGCAACAGGTCTCATTGCTGTGCTCAGAGTACAGTATCTGTGAGGGGTTGCAGTGTTGTGGCACCAGCACCAGTGCCTAAGGCACAATTTTTCAGCCCCTGTATAACAGGGGCGTGTAATTACAATTTTTTAAAAAGATGCTTCGCAACAGGTGTGACTGCTGTGCTCAGAGTACAGTATCTGTGAGGGGTTGCAGTGTTGTGGCACCAGCACCAGTGCCTAAGGCACAATTTTTCAGCCCCTGTTGGGGCGTGTAATTACAATTTTTAGGCAATGCTTTGCAACAGGTCTCATTGCTGTGCTCAGAGTACAGTATCTGTGAGGGGTTGCAGTGTTGTGGCACCAGCACCAGTGCCTAAGGCACAATTTTTCAGCCCCTGTATAACAGGGGCGTGTAATTACAATTTTTTAAAAAGATGCTTCGCAACAGGTGTGACTGCTGTGCTCCAAGTACAGTATCTGTGAGGGGTTGCAGTGTTGTGGCACCAGCACCAATGCCTAAGGCACAATTTTTCAGCCCCTGTTTAACAGGGGCGTGTAATTACAAATCTTGATCTAATAGTTCACAGCAGGGCCCATTCCTACGCCCACCAAGAGTAACTATGAGGGCCTACAGTCTTGTGGCAACACCGTCCACCACCACCACCACCACCAAAGGCCCAATTTTTCTGCCCTGTTCAACAGGTGCATGCAATTACAAATCTTGATCTAATAACTCACAGCAGGGCCCATTCCTGCACCCACCAAGAGTAACTGTGAGGGCTTACAGTCTTGTGGCAACACCGTCCACCACCACCACCACCACCACCAAAGGCCCAATTTTTCTGCCCGGTTCAACAGGTGCATGCAAGTACAAATCTTGATCTATTAACTCACAGCAGGGCCCATTCCTGTGCCCACCAGTCTTGTGGCTACACCAATATCTAATAGGGCAAATTTCTGCAGAGTATATACGGCAGGCCCCTACTTTCAAACATCCAACTTACAAACGACTCCTACTTGCAAACGGCAAGAGAAAACAGGAAGTGAGAGGAAATCTACCCCTAGGAAGGAAAATTCTATCCTGTTAGATTTAATTTGGGAAAAAGGTATCTCCTCTCTACTGATGCTTTATCACCAATCCTTGTTTCAATTAAAACCCCACTTTTCCAAAAACATTTGTCATTGGGACGGAAAGTGAGGTGACATGTTCTGAACAGATGTGCAAAGACAGCAAATGTTACAGGGGTGATAACCCCTCCCTATGTTCTCCAAAAAGCTTAAAAATTGATTTTTTTGGGATGTAGCTACACTTCATAATGTACCTGTTCAGATTCTACTTAAGAACAAACCTACAGTCCATGTCTTGTTTGCACCACCTATATACTGCTGTTCAGAGTATATAGGGTTGTAGGTATAGGGTTTTATTTTGGGTGCGGGGTCCCCCTTAGTATCCATACAAGACCCAAAGGGGCTGGGGTGGGGGGGGGGGGTGATGGGGTAGCCATGCCATTTTTCTCAAGGATTTTCAGCCATATGGCGGCCAGGACAAGACATGACATTAAAGCCGCAAGTTTTTTTAAATGGCTTCTTTTTTTCCTTTACAAATGTCATTTTGTGCAAGGACAGTTCTAAACACGGGAAACACATGCCACTTCACAGGCATACTTTAGACACCCCCCAGGTACCGTATTTAAAGGCAAATTTCACTTTTTTTTTTTTCACTTTATGCATCATTAAAATGACTGCTCCCGAAAAAACTTTAGTTTTTAAAATTTCTTTTTGCATTGATATATGTCCCCTGGGGCAGGACCCGGGTCCCCAAACCTGTTTTATAACATTAACATGCATATTGGCCGTTGTAATTAGCAATTTTGATTTCGAACGTTCGCGTCCATTATAACGAATAGGGTTCGAAAATTCGCGCAAACTTTCGGTCCGTTCGAAGGTTCTGGTGCGAACCGAACCCGGGGGTGTTCGGCTCATCCCTACCTCTGACTAAACATACAGGTTTCCTAACTAACAACTGGGATCAGCCTAGTGCTGTCCTAGTCCCTAAGTCCCTGGTTTTAAATGTCCAAGCAAATAGCCACACAGGCTTTTTCTCACCGCACAGGGGTTCACTCTCCCTAGACAGTCCACACAGGTCTGGTTCCAGGCATGAGCTAACATCTAATGAAGCTGGGAGTTCTTATAGAGGCCTAAATGAGCTGACAAGCTTCAGCTGGCCTCATCAACTCCCTGTCTGTACGACGCCCCACACTCTCCCTAGAGGTATGAGTCATCCATGAGCCCACTAGCCTTATACAACTCTCCACCTAGTTGTATAAGTCGGCGTAAAGCCTGAATCTGGGCGAAATATATCTACCCCCCTGGATGCAACCAGGTGACTTTACCTTCCTGCTGTCACAATATATATATATTTTTGCCCATACATACATTAAGTCGATTTTTTAATTTGATTTCTTTTTAAATTGTTCTCACACGTTTTAAAATAACGCTTTGATAATGTTATTTTATTTTAACGTGTGAGAACAATGACCAGGCCATTTTTTTGCGCAGCCATGTAACACTTTACCAAAATTTATTTTATATCATTTTTTTCATTCAAATAGAGCTTTCTTTTGGTTGTATTTGATCCCCACTAGGTTTTTTATTTTCTTTCTCGTACATCACGGGACACAGAGCGACATAGTCATTACTAATGGGTTATATAGATACCTTCAGGTGCTGGCACTGGCAACTTCCAAAACCGGAAGTACCCTCCCCTATATAAGCCCCTCCCATCCGGGAGCACCTCAGTTTTTTGCCAGTGTCTAAGGTGTTGGCCAAGAAGAAACATGTGTTTTTCACTGAGCTTGCGTACAGGTTCTTTTGGGCCTCAGTAAGCTATTCCGGATCCGACCAAAAAAGCTTCATAGCTAAACGGTCGGTACCCGGGCCTTGCAGAGAAGAGCAAGGTTTTGCCTGTAATGCTTCTCTTAGGAGAGCTGGACCCTGGGATCCAGAGCTCTGGTCATACCCACGACCAAGATGTTTTCTGTGCAGGGTGCTATACAGGTCCAGGGGAGTGGAATCCTTGGGAACCCGGTCCCTGAAGGTTTGATTACAATGCCTGCCGTGATAGGTGAAGTTTGGGCTTCTGTGGACCAAACAGAGTCCTGCGGCGAGGAAAAGGTAAGTGGGGGCCCTCGGGAACTTGGTTCTATTGAGGGACCCCCAAGCCTATTTTGTCTTTCTGCCTGTTACCTAAGGTATTCCCGCTAATATTCTGTGTATGCCTGTTACTACTGAGAAAATGTAAAAATTTTAATAGTAGGCAAGAAAAAAAAAACAAAAAAAATGTAAGACCGCGGTACCTGTGTTAGACACTAGAGGCCGCTATGGTTCTTTTTCTTGTAATGTGGATTTTTTTCTTCCAGAATCAAATCCAGGCAGTTGGTATGTTCTCTCCTGGGAAGCTGTCTCCTCTGCCCTGTTGCTGCGCTCATCCATCCCCGGGCCCTGCGGCAAAGGGACCCTGGCTCCCATCTAGCTCCTTATTGTTTTCAAAAAAGGCGCCGAAGGCGCATGTGCCCGCGCGCGTGCACGTGCACGCGCCTCTATTCATAGAGGCGATCTGGAAAAAGGGGCGGAGCGGGTGGATGACGCTCAGGTGTGCGCCGCGGCGCTACTGCGCATGTGCGGGCGTCCAGCGTGTTTTAAAGCACATTATAGCTGGCTATTGAAGTGCACAGACAGAGCTAGCAACAGTATAAAGGCACACAGAGGCGGTTGATGCAGGCACCCCCTAGAAAGGCACTTTAGTAGACACCAACTGTGATATAGCAGCAATTGTGCTAGACTATTCTCAGTAAAAGTGGTGTATTACGGCTGGAATACCTCAGCTTTAGGCTTAGGAATATGCCGTCCAGAAGCTCCGGAACTGAATCTTCCAGGAAGTGAAGGGGGTCTCATCGGGCTCTGAGGATCTTGGGCATGCTTCTGCTGCACCAGTCTCCCCTGAAGTTCAGAGGTAAGTGACCGTAGAGACCCCGCAGGGGTACTTGGTACTGTGGCTGTCCTCAGTTCACCTGCTCCTGTGTATGTAACAGAGGAGGTTTTTTCCTCAGCTCTGGGAGGATTAGAGAGAGATTGTCAACATTGATCGCTGCCTCCCTGTCAGGGAAAGCACGCCCGATCTCCGTCTCCTCCTTCAGAGTGCCTGTTAGCAGAGCAACAGTCCCATACAGGGATCGACCTGCCTGAAGGGGATCAGGATGAGGTTGATTCTGTTATAGAGGAATCAACAGTGGGGGAACCTTTTCTCAGCATCTCAAGCTGAAAGATTATGGGTTCAGTCTCTGACTAACATGGTCCGATCAGCATTTAAAAATGCACCTTGCGGAACCATCAACCACTACTGTATCCTTGTTGGGGTCGCTAGAAGCCCCCAGACTGTCTGTTCTTTTCCACTTCACCCTTTACTGAAAGGGCTTATTTACCAGGATTGGGAACGTCCTGAGAAAATATTTATTCCCCCAAGAGATTTCCGGTGGTCTATCCCATTGAGGATAAGTTCATCAAAAAAATGGAAGGTCCCTACAGTGGACGCAGCCATCTCTTGTATGTATAAATCACTGACATGTCCAGTGGATAATGTCCAAATGTTCAAGAACCCAATAGATAAAAGATTGGAGTCCTTATGAAAGTCTGCTTCTTTCTACAGCAAGCTTGGTGACACAACCAGCAGTAGCAGCTATTGGGGTCTGCTAAGCAGTGAAGGATCAGTTGAAACAGGTCTTGAGGGACTTGACAGATCAGCAGGCCTTGCCCTAGCTGATCTACCTAGAGCCTTAGGCTTTGCGGTTGATGCCATAAAGGATTCAGTCCATCAGGCCTCCCGCCTTACGCTGTCTATAGTACATATGCGTAGGCTTCTATGGCTCAAAAACTGGTCTGCTGAAGCTCCCTGTAAAGAATGGCTGGTTAGCGTCCCATTTCATGGTGAACGCTTATTCAGGGAAAACCTGGACAAATATATCCAGAAAATTTCCAGCGGTAAAAATACGCTCTTGCCGGTTAAAAACAGAGTTAGAGGTCCCTCTTTAAGAGGCCTGCTTCTCCAGTCCCTGGGGCATCGGCTGTGTAACAGTTCCGACGGCCTCCTCGGTCAATTCCCGGGGGTAAAAAACAGGGACAATAGCAGGGTAATGAGAAACCCTGGGTCAGGGGAGGTACAAAACCTCCCCCAAAGTTAAATTCATTGAAGGGTTGCCCCCACTCAGTCGGGTGGGGGGAGGACTCCAGTTGTTCGCAAGAGACCTGGCGGGACACGATCAAGACAGATAGGTGCTCTCCGCAGTATGTTTGGGATACAGTTTGGAGTTAAAAGACTCTCCTCCTTCCCATTTTTGAGGTCAAACGTGCCAAGGGATCCCCGGAAGAGAGAGTCCCTCCTGTTGGCACTAGAACAACTATTGCTCCAAGGAGTAATTATGGAGGTTCCCCTGGAAGAATGAGGGTTTGGGTTTTACTCAAACCTCTTTACAGTCCCGAAGCAAACGCGGACGGGAGGCCCATATTAATTCTAAAAGGGCTATACAAATTCCTGTATATCAGGACTTTCCGATGGAGTCGATCCGATCGGTGGCCACTGCCCTACAAGGGGAGGATTGGTTAGCCGCGATCGACATCAAAGATGCTTATTTGCACATTCCCATCTTTCCAGTCCACCAAAAATTTCTACGCTTTGCAGTAGAAGGGCGCCATTTTCAGTTCAGAGCCTTACCCTTCGGTTTGGCCACAGCACCACAAGTGTTTACAAAAATTCTGGCCCTTTATTGGCCAATCTAAGAACACAAGGTGTAATGATAATGGCATATCTAGATGACTTGTTGCTGATAGACCACTCAGTGAAAAAACTAGACGTGGTCGTTCACAAGACAATCAAGTATCTGGAATCTCACGGTTGGATTATCAACCTAGACAAGTCAGCCCTAAAAAACAGTCAAAAGTCTGGAATACTTGGGGCTAAGGTTGGATTCAGGCCAGAGAAAAATATTCTTGCCTCGAGGAAAGGTGTTGTCTTTGAAAGATTTGATCCACTTAGTGGGTACAAAAAAGACAGCCGTCCATACGCCTGTGCATGAGGCTGCTGGGAAAAATGGTGGCATCATTCGAAGCAGTACCCTACGGTCAATTCCATTCAAGGAATTTGCAAGGGGCCATACTGTCAGCCTGGAACAAAAAAGTTCAGGCCCTAGACTTACAATGTCCTTGTCCCCTTCCGTTCGCAAGAGCCTCCGTTGGTGGTTGGTTCCCCAGAATCTGGAAAAAGGGAAATCCTTCAGTCCGATTTCTTGGAAGGTGGTCACTACAGATGCCAGCCTTATAGGCTGGGGAGCAGTACTGGAGCAATGGTCTCTCCAGGGCAGATGGTCGGATGCAGAAAAGGCCTGCCCATCAATCTCTTAGAGATACGAGCAGCCCGGTATGCCCTAGTAGCATGGACATCCAAACTCCAAGGGTCCCCTGTCAGAATTCAATCAGACAATGCCACAGCAGTGGCATATATCAATCATCAGGGGGGCACCAGGAGTCGTGCAGCCCAGAGGGAAGTAAATTACATCCTGAAATGGGCAGAAAGATATGTCCCAGCCATATCTGCGGTATTCATTCCAGGAGTGGAGAATTGGAAGGCGGACTTTCTAAGTCGCCAGCAATTATGCCCAGAGGAAGGGTCCCTTCACCCCGAGGTTTTCTGGACAATATGTCAGCGGTGGGGAACATCGGATGTAGATCTTCTAGCATCCAGATTCAACGCAAAGGTGGACAGGTTTGTCTCTCGGACAAGGGATCCCCTAGCTTGCGGCTCGGATGCCCTAGTGTTCCCTTGGGATCAGTTCAAGCTGATATATGCATTCACACCGCCACAATGGTTACTCCGCAGAATCAGGGTAGAAAAGAAACCAGTGATTCTGGTGGCTCCAGCGTGGCCCCGAAGAGCGTGGTACGCGGAGATTGTAAAATGTCAGTGGGGAGTCCTTGGACTCTCCCACGTCGTCCGGACCTGCTTTCGCAAGGACCGATATACCACCCTTCCTTACCAGCCCTAGGTTTGACGGCCTGGCTATGGAAGCCCACATTCTAAAAAAGAGAGGGCTCTCTAATCCTGTGGTATCTACCATGATCAATGCCAGGAAGCCGGTATCCAGGCAGATCTAATATAGAATCTGGAAGGCGTACATCGCTTGGTGTGAGGCCAAGAAATGGCATCCACATAAGTACGTAATAGGTAGGAGTCTGGACTTCCTACAGTGGGCTGTAGATAGGAAGCTTGCCTTGAGTACTATCAAAGGTCAGTTTTCGGCCTTGTCAATATTTTTTCAAAGGCCCTTGGCTTCGCATTCACTAGTCAAAGCCTTTATACAAGGAGTGATGCGTATTAGTCCTCCGGTTAATATTCCCATATGACCATGGGATCTAAACTTGGTTCTGTCGGTTCTACAGAAACAACCATTTGAACCATTACAGCATATTTCTTTGGTTCTTCTCACCAGGAAATTGATTTTTCTAGTAGCCATTTGTTCGGCTAAAAGAGTGTCGGAATTAGCAGCTATGTCCTGTAAGGAGCCATATCTGGTTATCCATAAGAATAGAGTAGTGTTACGCCCTCATCCAGCCTTTCTTCCTAAGGTGGTATCGAGGTTTCATTTGAACCAAGATGTGGTTCTTCCTTCTTTTTTCCCCAAACCTACTTCGGTAGAGGAAAAGTTATTGCATTCTTTGGATGTAGTAAGAGCAGTTAAAGCTTATCTAAAAGCCACTGCTCAGATTCGCAGAATGGATACTTTGTTTATTCTGCCGGAAGGCCCCAGAAGGGGTCAGGCAGCGTCAAAATCTACTTTAGCCAAGTGGATTCGACAGGTCATAATGCAAGCCTATGGCTTGAGAAGGAGACCGCCTCCGTTCAAAGTTAGAGCGCACTCCACGAGAGCAGTTGGAACTTCATGGGCAGTGCATCACCAGGCCTCCCTGGCTCAAATCTGTAAGGCCGCAACATGGTCTTCAGTACACACGTTTACTAGGTTCTACCAGGTGGACGTTAGAAGTCAGGAGGATGTCGCCTTTGGGCGCAGTGTGTTGCAGGCCGCAAA
Organism: Rana muscosa; assembly: GCA_029206835.1. Classification (NCBI taxonomy): domain Eukaryota; kingdom Metazoa; phylum Chordata; class Amphibia; order Anura; family Ranidae; genus Rana; species Rana muscosa. Next base: position 1,215,419,971 of record CM055122.1, read on the forward strand.
AGATCCTCATGTCTGATAGCGCTCAGCTTATGTATGGTGTATCCCCCCCCTCGTTGGGCATTGCTTTAGGACATCCCATTAGTAATGACTATGTCGCTCTGTGTCCCGTGATGTACGAGAAAGAAAATAGGATTTTTATAACAGCTTACCTGTAAAATCCTTTTCTTGGAGTACATCACGGGACACAGAGCTCCCACCCCTCTTTAGGGACACTTATTGCTTTGCTACAAAACTGAGGTGCTCCCGGATGGGAGGGGCTTATATAGGGGAGGGTACTTCCGGTTTTGGAAGTTGCCAGTGCCAGCACCTGAAGGTATCTATATAACCCATTAGTAATGACTATGTCGCTCTGTGTCCCGTGATGTACTCCAAGAAAAGGATTTTACGGGTAAGCTGTTATAAAAATCCTATTTTTTGCTAAACACAAAAAGAATTAAAAAAAAACCTATCCAATTAAATACATTTTCTTCAAAAATTTAGACCAAAATGAATTTTACTACATGTCATTGGTATAAAAAAAAAATCCTAAGTGTATATTAACCACTTAAGCCCCGGACCATTTGGTAGCTAAAGGACCAGAGGTGAATTCAGAATTTTGCACTGCGCTGCTTTAACTGTAAATTGTGCGGACATGCAATGTTGTACCCAAACAAAATTTGCATCCTTTTCTTCCCACAAATAGAGCTTTCTTTTAATGGTATTTGATTGCCTCTGCGATTTTTATTTTTTGCGATATAAATGGAAAAAGACCGAAAATTTAAAAAAAAAATGATATTTTCTACTTTTTGTTATAAGAAAAATCGAATAAACTCAATTTTAGTCATACATTTAGGCCAAAATGTATTCAGCCACATGTCTTTAGTAAAAAAAATGTCAATATGCGTATATTTATCGGTTTGCGCAAAAGTTATAGCGTTTACAAACTAGGGTACATTTTCTGGAATTTACACAGCTTTAAATTTATGACTGCCTATCTCATTTCTTGAGGTGCTAAAATGGCAGGGCAGTACAAAACCCCCCCAAATGACCCTATTTTAGAAAGTAGACACCCCAAGGAAATTGCTGAGAGGCATGTTGAGCCCATTGAATATTTTTTTTTTTTGCCCCAAGTGATTGAATAATGACAAAAAAAAAAAATTACAAAAAGTTGTCACTAAATGATATATTGCTCACACATGCCATGGTTATATGTGGAATTGCACCCCAAAATACATTCTGCTGCTTCTCCTGAGTACGGGGATACCACATGTGTGGGACTTTTTAGGAGCCTAGCCACGTACGGGACCCCGGAAACCAAGCACCGCCTTCAGGATTTCTAAGGGTGTAAATTTTTGATTTCACTCCTCACTACCTATCACAGTTTTGAAGGCCATAAAATGCCAAAATAGCACAAAACCCCCCCAAATGACCCCATTTTAGAAAGTAGACACCCCAAGGAAATTGCCGAGAGGCCTGTTGAGCCCATTGAATATTTTTTTTTTGTCCCAAGTGATTGAATAATGACAAAAAAAAATAAAAAATTACAAAAAGTTGTCACTAAATGATATATTGCTCACACATGCCATGGTTATATGTGGAATTGCACCCCAAAATAAATTTTGCTGCTTCTCCTGAGTATGGGGATACCACATGTGTGGGACTTTTTAGGAGCCTAGCTGCGTACGGGACCCCGAAAACCAATCACCGCCTTCAGGATTTCTAGGCACAAATTTTTGATTTGACTCCTCACTACCTATCACAGTTTCGAAGGCCATAAAATGCCAAAATAGCACAAAACCCCCCCAAATGACCCCATTTTGGAAAGTAGACACCCCAAGCTGTTTGCTGAGAGGCATGGTGAGTATTTTACAGCTCTCATTTGTTTTTTAAAATGAAGAAAGAACATTTATTTTTTTATTTTTTTTTTTAATTTTCAAAACTTTGTGACAAAAAGCGAGATCTGCAAAATACTCACAATACCTCTCAGCAAATAGCTTGGGGTGTCTACTTTCCAAAATGGGGTCATTTGGGGGGGTTTTGTGCCATCTGGGCATTCCATGGCCTCCGAAACTGTGATAGGCAGTGAGAAGTAAAAACAAAAATTTACACCCTTTAGAAAGCCTGAAGGCGGTGATTGGTTTTTGGGGTCCCGTACGCGGCTAGGCTCCCAAAAAGTCTCACACATGTGGTATCCCCGTACTCAGGAGAAGCAACAGAATGTATTTTGGGGTGTAATTCCACATAGCATGTTTGAGCAATATATCATTTAGTGACAACTTTGTGCAAAAAAAATAAAAAATATTTCTTTTTTCCGCAACTTGTGTCAACATATAAAATATTCCATGGACTCGACATGCCTCTCAGTATATAGCTTGGGGTGTCTACTTTCCAAAATGGGGTCATTTGGGGGGGGGTTTTGAACTGTTCTGGCATTTTATACACAACATTAGGAAGCTTACATCCACTCTTCTAACCACTTGAAGACAAAGCCCTTTTTGACACTTTTTGTTTACATGAAAACATATTTTTTTGCAAGAAAATTATGTTGAACCCCCAAACATTATATATATTTTTAAAGCAAAGGCCCTACAGAAGAAAATGGTGGGTGTTGCATTTTGTTTTCTACACAGTATTTGCGCAGCGATTTTTCAAACGCATTTTTTGGGGAAAAAATACACTTTTTTTAATTTTAATGCACTAAAACACACTATATTGCCCAAATGTTTGATGAAATAAAAAAGATGATCTTAGGCCGAGTACATAGATACCAAACACGACATGCTTTAAAATTTCGCACAAACGCGCATTGGCGACAAACTACATACATTTTTAAAAGCCTTTAAAAGCCTTTACAGGTTACCCCGTTAGATTTACAGAGGAGGTCTACTGCTAAAATTACTGCCCTCGATCTGACCTTCGCGGTGATACCTCACATGCATGGTGCAATTGCTTTTTACATATGACGCCAGACGGACGCTTGCGTTCGCCATTGGGCAAAAGCAGGGCAGGACAGGGGTGCTTTTTTTTTTTTTTTTTTATTATTAATTTTGCTTTTTTATTTTATTTTTAAACTGTTGCTTCCATATTTTTTTTTATAATTTTTATTGTTATCTCAGGGAATGTAAATATCCCCTATGATAGCTATAGGTAATGACAGGTACTCTTTTTTGAAAAAACTGGGGTCTATTGGACCCTAGATCTTTCCTCTGCCCTCAAAGCATCTGACCACACCAAGATCGGTGTGATAAAATGCTTTCCCAATTTCCCAATGGCGCTTTTTATATCCGGGGGGGTCATTCCCTCCCACTGCTTGTAAAAGCAGTCCAGAGGCTAATTAGCCACTAGGATTGCTTTTACATGAAAGCCGGCCGCTGGCTGAAAAGAATGATGCCAAGATGATACCTAAACCCGCAGGCATCATTCTGGCATAAACATTCAAAGTCCAGCAACATACCAGTACGTTGCTGGTCCTTGTTGGACATGTATTGTAATCTTTTTTTTCATGCAGCCTGTTGGCTGAACGAAAAAAAAAGATTGATCGGTGGGTATGCCCACCATTAGAATACCGCCCTTCATCCACCCACTTCTAATGATGGGCATACATGCACCATTTATATATGCCGAAGCATGGGGGCATCTTCCCGCAAAAGTTATGCCGCGTACACATGGTCAGACTTTTCCACGGGCAAGCCTCCGTCGGAATTTCGACTGTATGTACGTGGCATTAGGAGCAAAATCGCTCCTCCGCCCCTGCTGCCCCAATGCTTCAGCATACATGCTTTTTTTTTTTAACTGTGGTGGCGAAATCACCTCCTACAGCACTGGAGTCGTGGGATCAGGCCTGTCTCTGCGAACGCTGCAGTTATGTGTGTTGTGTTTTGCAAGTGACAGTGATCGATCGATACTGCATTTGGGTGGCCTGGGCTGGACGGAGGGGCAAAACGCAGGTGCTAGCAGGTATCTGGGCTGATTCCGCTAACACTGCGTTTTTGGGAACCCTAAACTGCTGGGGACGCTAGTATAGATCTGATCAGATCAGATATTGATCTGTTCAGATACTATACCACTAAGGGGGGTGTATGCTTCACGCGTGGGTGTTAGCGTTACTGGCACTAACCTGACGCTGCCTGGGGTGTGACGCAGACCCTATCTGACGCTAAAACCTAATTGATATCACCCGCCGGGCGATCAGGGGGTTAAACCTTTATTGGGTTATATACGGCGGGTGCCCTGACACTATAAAAAGCAAACTAACTAACCAGCGTCACCCGTAACACTTATATGGTGATTACTGGTGAAAGGGTTAACTAGGGGCAATTAGGGGGTTAAAACCTTTATTAGGTAATATATGGGGGTACCTGACGGTATATATAAACCTGACGGCGAACCTAAAAAAAAATTACTGGCTACCGATCTGCATCACCGACACTAAGACAACGATCATAAAAACGATCGCTTAGCGACAGTGGTGATAGGGGGTGAAAGGGTTACCTGGGGGGCGATCAGGGGGTTAAACCTTTATTAGATAATATATGGGGGTACCTGACGCTATAAAAACCTGCGGCGAACCTAAAAAAAATTACTGGCTACCGATCTGCATCACCGACGCTAAGACAGCGATCAGAAAAATGATCGCTTAGCGACAGTGGTGATAGGGGGTGAAAGGGTTACCTGGGGGGCGATCAAGGGGGTTAAACCTTTATTAGGTAATATATTGGGGTACCTGACGCTATAAAAACCTGCGGCGAACCTAAAAAAAATTACTGGCTACCGATCTGCATCACCGACGCTAAGACAGCGATCAGAAAAATTATCGCTTAGTGACAGTGGTGATAGGGGGTGAAAGGGTTACCTGGGGGGCGATCAAGGGGGTTAAACCTTTATTAGGTAATATATGGGGGTACCCGACGCTATAAAAACCTGCGGCGAACCTAAAAAAAATTACTGGCTACCGATCAGCATCACCGACGCTAAGACATCGATCAGAAAAATGATCACTTAGTGACGGCGGTGCTAGGGGGTGAAAGGGTTACCTGGGGGGTGATCAAGGGGGTTAAACCTATATTAGGAAATATATGGGGGTACCCGACGCTATAAAAACCTGCGGCGAACCTAAAAAAAATTACTGGCTACCGATCAGCATCGCCGACTCTAAAACATCGATCAGAAAAATGATCGCTTAGCGACGGCGGTACTAGGGGGTGAAAGGGTTATCTGGGGGGTGATCAGGGGGTTAAACCTTTATTAGGGGGGGGGGGGGGTAGGGGGCTACACTGGACCTAAAACTAAATGTACTGACACTCTTACAGTCACAAATGTCACTGATTGCAGTGATCACTAAATAAATGGTCACTGCAATCAGTGACACTGTGACTGGGGGCTGGGGGGTGATCTGGGGGGTGATCTGGGGGGGTCTGGGGGGGCCTGGGGGGGGCGATGTATGTACCTATGTGTCCTGGTGTCAGTGTAGTGTTGTGTGCACTAACCTGCATCTTCTCCTGTACGGCGCTCGGTATATGTGAGCGCCGCAGGAGAGATGACATCACTTCCTCCAGCCTATGTAAACAAGCACACAGGCAGGGGAAGCTCTCATTCGCCGGGAGCGATCGAGAGGGGGTGGCCGGAATCGAACGGCCGTCCCCTCATGCCGGATCGCTCCCGAAGGTAAAACGACTGCTCACTGTAAAGAAGGGGGGTCCGATCGGACCCCCCAACTATACAAAGGCAATCACGTACATATACGTGATTCTGCCTGTCGGTGCCATTCTGCCGACGTATATTTACAGTGGGCGGTCGTTAAGTGGTTAACTACTTCCTGTATGCCCACAGCCCCAATATATGGCAGACAGGAAGCAGTGCCAATGTGGGTTAACGTACCTGTATGTCAGCCCACATTGGAGGCTCCTGTGCGGCTCACAGTGCGCGCACCTGGGAGCCCTCTGATCAGTGTGTGGCCTGGACACAGTGAATCCCTTTACCGCTGGTCTTGTACCATGTGACTACTGTGTCCAATCAGAGCATCCTGATCACCGCCACGCCCCATACCAGCGTCCTGATCACTGCCATACCCCATACCAGCATCTTGATCAATTGTAATATATATACAGTATACCATAGTTTGTAGACTGTATAACTTTCACACAGACCAAATCTGGAGAGATCTATTGTTGCTGGGGGGGGGGGGGGCAGGTGTCTATTGTTGCTGGGAGGGATATATATGGCAGACAGGAAGCAGTGCCAATGTGGGTTAACGTACCTGTACGTCAGCCCACATTGGAGGCTCCTGCGCGGCTCACAGAGCGCGCACCTGGGAGCCCTGTGATCAGTGTGTGGCCTGGACACAGTGAATCCCTTTACCGCTGGTCTTGTACCATGTGACTACTGTGTCCAATCAGAGCGTCCTGATCACCGCCACGCCCCATACCAGCGTCCTGATCACTGCCATACCCCATACCAGCATCCTGATCAATTGTAATATATATACAGTATACCATAGTTTGTAGACTGTATAACTTTCAGAGACCAAATCTGGGAAGATCTATTGTTGCTGGTGAATCTATAGTTGCTGTGAGGGATCTATTGTTGCTGGGGAGATGTCTTGTTCCTGGGGGATCTATTGTTGCTGAGGGTATCTATTGTTGCTGGGGGATCTAACAAGTTTATTTAAAGCAGTAAATACAATTCAGGATTTAAAACCTGACACTTATAAAAAAAACTACTTACTGTGCGGTTTGTGTAAAATTGCTTATTTGATCTGGAGATTTATTTAAAAGGTTTGTTTATGTTAAAAGATTATTTAATTACGGTAATAATTTATGTTATGGTAATAAAATAATGCTTGTTTACATTGATGTTTATTTCATAATTTTTTTTTTTTAATACGTTCATTTATAAGAGTGTGTGTGTGTATATGTATATGTATATGTGTGTATATATATATATATATATATATATATATATATACAGACACGTGTGTTTGAGCTTTGGTTTGAGGTGCACACCCTAAGGCTGCGCACGCCTATAAACAGCAGTATTACTACTGCTACTACATTTGACAGCTTTCCGCTGTCACTAGTTGCTAGAGGATGCAGGAACTGCCAAGTCTGTGCAAAGGAGAGAGAGCAGCGCCTTCTGAGCGTAGCATTTAGGTGTTTATTTAAAGAACAGCAGATTGTCAACTTACAGGATAAAAAATGCTCATCATAGGTAGGTAGACAATGCTGCAGCTGGCATTGTGGACTACTTTACTATTTAGTGTGCCAGATTATCTCTCTTTCTCTGTTTTGATCACTGCCAAGTCCTTAACAACCAGTGATTTCACCAGCCCCATTGACAGGGCTGGAAATCCCTGGCCATGTAAGCGAACGGGCGGGATCCCAGGGACATCATTGACCATGTATGGTCATGTACGTATATGGCGAAACACTAATAGATCTAAGAGATGGACTTTAGACGGCACATAGGTAGATATTGTAAAAAATCTAGGGGTTTTATATTTGTAGAAAAAGATATCTTAATAAAAGTACATTAATACATTTTAGAAAAAATGACATTTATAATAAGCATTGGTATAGGATCCAGAATAAAGTACTAATCACACTTCCCAAGACTTACAATAGCATGTAAAACTCAGATAAAACAATGCATATCCAACAAACACAAAACCGGGTTGAACGATGTACACAGGGAGTGGATGGCCTTATTTATAGATCCAGTTAATTCAAAGATGTAAATCTTGCTTTGCTCTACAAGTTTCGTGTTTGGAGACGCTTCATCAGGAGCATAGTAGTAGAGAGGCCGTGTTGAATAATAGCACGAACCTGGATATTTATGAACTGGCAGTCCGTGTGTAACAGATAGCCAGTGAAGTATAATGACAGTCGTAATAGACCACAGCAGAGTAACTGAATAGGTAGATTACAAACACACACATTTATACTTTGCAAGTATGTCAGGGACACCCCAGAGATAGTCTTCCGCAGAAACAGCTCGATTGGGAATAGACTAACAGCAAGTGAATATAAACCTAACTACAATAATCAACCCATGCCACGAGGCATATTTACATGTGGTCACTGCACTTACTGCCCATGGGTTCAAACAGGATAAAGTTTCAGCCTACCTAATGGGGAAATATTTCGACCTCAATTTCACGCCACCTGTAACATGTAAGGAGTAGTATATCTCATGACATGCAGGTTTGGGGCTTTTTATGTTGGGAAAACCTTCCGCCCCTTCAAAAAATGCATCAATGATCATCTATATTACTCCCAATACACGAAGATGCTTACCCCGGTTAGCCACCACCTGAGTCTATACCACAAATTTGACACTTCGGTGGTCAAGTTTGCTATTTTAGAGGTAGTACCCACATGGCGGAAACTGGGATAAACACATTTTGCAAAAAGAAACATTTTGGATCGAGCGTTTGGAGGCCACAAAACCACCGGGTATCAACGAGGTGCTGTCATATCGGCCCTTCTTATGAGGGACCAATATGGCAGCCCGTGATCCCCAAAAATTCATTATCATCAATCCTACATTTACACTATATATTTATGGTTTATTTATTTCAAAACCAATATATATATTTTTTGTTTCAACATATGAACATTAGGAGAATCAACTCTTACACCCTATGATTTAGATATCCTCTGGTTCATTGGTTTTGAGTACTACGGTACTGCCTTTGAAGATTAACATGATCTATCATTATGGAGTGTTTATTGTTGTAATTTTAGATGTATTATTTTACATTTTTTCATGTTTGGCTGTCATTTTTGCTTAGTGTCTCCTGCAGTCCGTTATTGGCTGCTTTGGCCACACTTCCTCCTTTCTCTCCCCCCCACCCCCCTTTCCCTCCCCGCCCCCCCCCCCTCCCACCTACCTTGCTTTTCCCATTTTGATGAATTTAAGCAACAAAATTCAGTATGCATATTTTATGTTTTATTGCAAATCTTTAATTTAATATCATACATGCTGTGGGGTTGATGTGCATGCCCATCGGGCATTGTGTTGGCCCCACAGCATGACTATGTCCATAGACTCAAACTGAATGATGTCAGTAATGTTATGGCATGTGTTTCAAACATGCATCTTATCATGAGGCGCTTCCAGTGGCATCCACCTGGCCCTATGATGTGACGTACTTATGCATCCAGACTTGCTCCTAGACATCAGGTGATCGGTCCAGCCTGTGGGGGTTATATGTGGCCACCCAAGCCATTGTATCATTGGTACAACGGGCCCTCCCTCTTAGGACGGTGATGCTAATGGCACATTTAAAGACGCTGTAACATCCAGTCTCTAATAGTGCTTCCGCCCGCAGTGCCCTTCCGGCTTCACGGCCAGGGCACGCATGCGCCGTTGTTCGCATGCGCGGTGCACTTCAACTGGACGGCTCGCGTGACATCAGACGTCCTCTGACATGCACGCGAGTGGGGAGTACATAGCAGCGAGATGGGGACTCCATTCTCCAGATGCCTTTGGGGAGAGGAGCCACAAGCACCATCTCGCGCTTACAGCGGATTCGGGACCAGTCGGGGATACCACACCGGACACTAGCCTCTATCAGGTTGGACATTCAGTACTTTTTTACTATACTCAGCAAGCGTGGCCTTGCTGCATACATCCTGGTATTGATGGTACTATTTGCTCTCTTTCCCTTAACCAGATCCACTTGCACTGCTTGGACATCTGCTAGACCGCCGTGGCTATCAGCAAACATAGGTGTTTATTAACCCCTCACTGATTGCTCCATTAGTTCTACAATCAGGTACATACATGTGTATTTCCCTTCTCTGTAAATTATTTAGATATACCCTATTTTTTCTATTTATATATTATATCATTAATAGCCAAATAGTAATTGGTGCTTTTCAATAAATATTTCCAATCCTTGCAAGTCTTTGAACCAGCTGTAGTCTGAGTCTGGGCTTGAACACTAAGCACATCCATTTTCCAGTTTTTAACTGCAATAAGGTATGTTGCTTTTTAGATATATATATATATATATATATATATATATATATATATATATATATACTGTGTATATATATATATATATATATATATATATATATATATATATATATATGCACCTGTTATCATTTGCTAGCTTTGGCAGTTGTAGGCAATACCATTTTAGTAATTCCAGGTATTATGTCCCATTTTTTCCAATTTAGTGAACCTTAACTGTTCGGGCTGGTTATCCGGCACTTTATCCCTGATTATTTATTTTCCTGTAACCGCATGTTCAAAATGTAAGTATAGATATAAACTCCCCATTATGGAGGTCATCTTCTTAGATACAATTTTTTATACCAATCTACATTGTGTTTTTTATTCCCTAGTTACCGGGTACACCCCCATATTTTCCCACCTGGCCCAACGGGTTGACTACCTGGTGTCTGTGGTGTTGGTCACTTGCCCCAACTTTTGACAGTGGGGTGGTGTTTTCCTGGCGTCTGCATCTATGGTTTAGGTGGCTGCCTCAGAGAACCCCTTTTTATCTGCACCAAGTATTTGGTGAGCATTTCACATGTTCAGATGTTTTAATTCCTTGATTGTGTTATAACATACATCGATGTATTCTATCATCTAACTGAGGTTATGTTCCATTTTACTATCTAGAAGCTCTTGAGGAAGCGATTTATGTTTATATCGCAAAACATGTTGAGCTAACATTTTAACCCATTCCAAGGATTTCGTGGATCTATACCCAGGAGACACTCTTGAATCAGCGTGGGCATCTATTTTATAGACACCATCGCAGCAAGTCTTCACACATTGAGTTATTCTCCTTGGGACTAACCACGTGACCTTTCTTTTATCGTTTTTCTATTTTTGTATTCTAATTGTAGATGCAATTGTGTATTAATATGTCACATCATGTGAAATAAAATTGTTATATTTTATTACGTACGTGCCTACAAAGTCCATCTTTCCACATCCAATTTCTACCAATATCTAATAGGACGTGGCACTGTCGTTAACTGGGGTTTGATTACCACCCAAGGGCACTTGTAATCAATTTATTTCAACAAACACACACAGTCTGCTGGTAAGCAGAAAAAGAGCGTTCCTCCAGGTGTGTTTGGCCAGAGACGCCAGGCAGTGTATAACAATAAAAACCTGTTGCTAGGGCCAAACAGCGGTAATCTGTCAAAAATGGCCCCAGAGGGTAGAGTAACCCAGCTTGGAGCTTCAAGCAGAACGTATACTGGTGGACCTGGATGGAACCTCTCCTGTGGACCCTTACCAGCAGACTGTGTTTTTGTTATCTACCTATTCAGTTACTCTGCTGTGGTCATTATACTTCACTGGCTATCTGTTACACACGGACTGCCAGTTCATAAATATCCAGGTTTGTGCTATTATTCAACACAGCCTCTCTACTACTATGCTTCTGATGAAGTGTCTCCAAACGTGAAATTTGTAGAGCAAAGCAAGATTTACATTTTGAATTAACTGGATCTATGAATAAGGCCATCCACTCCCTGTGTACATCGTTCAACCCGGTTTTGTGTTTGTTGGATATGCATTGTTTTATCTGAGTTTTACATGCTATTGTAACTCTTGGGAAGTGTGATTAGTACTTTATTCTGGATCCTATGTACCAATGCTTATTATAAATGTAATTTTTTCTAAAATGTATTAATGTACTTTTATTAAGATATCTTTTTCTACAAATAAAAAACCCCTAGATTTTTTACAATATCTACCTATGTGCCGTCTAAAGTCCGTCTCTTAGCTCTATTAGTGTTTTTAGTGTTTCTCCATGATTATCGGGACGTTGGCACATTTATACTAGTGCATCCACAGTGTCACCCTTTGGGGATGCACATTTAAGCAATCTCCTTTCAAATCATGTACGTATATGGTCAGTGACTTTATAGGGAGACCATGCCCCCTTGTATATAACAGCTGTCATCTGCCTGTTTTGGTGTGTATTTCCTTGGGAACCTCACACACTTGTTTTTTGTTTTTTTTTGTGCCAGGTATCCTCTTAAAACCCATACCACACTCAAAGGGGTTGATTTACTAAAACTGGAGAGTCTGGAAAATTTGGTGCAGCTCTGCATAGAAACCAATCAGCTTTGATGGTTTATTGTCAAAGCTTAATTGAACAAGCTGAAATTAGAAACTGGCTACCATGCACAGCTGCACTAGATTTTGCACTCCCCAGTTTTAGTAAATCTACCCCAAAGGGTCTGATACACATTTTGAGGGGGACTCTATGCAATTTCTTTTTTTTTCTTGGTTCTTGGTGTAGGATGTGCTACAGCAAAAATTACATTTAAACAGCACAAAATGTCCTCCAAATGTCCCCCAAAATACATAACAGACCCTTGGATGGGTCTGTGTGCTGTTTGAAAAAACAAAACAAAACAAAACAAAAAAAAAAGAAGAAGCCAGCAATGACAGCTGTTAGTCATTTGTCTGCAATTTAAAAAAAAAAATCTTTGTAAATGTCAGTGCTGCTGTAGCAATTTCTGCTCATTACAGAGATGCACCAGCATCATAAAACCTCCCAGACATGTTATTTTTCAAGTAATTGGACTTTTTCAAAAATTAAAAATCACTGCTCCTGACCGAATGGACATATTACTTTATTTTTTATTTTTTTTGCTTTGGTATATGTTCCCCAGGGCAGTGTCTCCCCTTCTCAACGAATTTTCTGCTCCCATCGATTTCAAAGGGGTTTGGCGCCTGAAATCCTTCAAAGTTTGCTGAATTACTGCTGAACTGAACCGAGGGCCGTTCGGCTCATCACTAGTAGAAGATAGTCACCACTCACCACCATGCACAACATGTTTTGTATACATAACCAATAAGACCATACTTGTGAATAAAGTATAACCATTCTTTAGAAGTGGACTTGGAAAAAAGTAAGCAATTTTAGGGATATTGAAGAGAGAATAAAAAAAAGTCAACAAAAAAGGACATATTAATTATATAACAGTAATGTACCAGACTAATAAGTGGTTATTGAAATTAGTATGATCATATGAAGTGAATCCTTGAAAAACTTTGAATAATTGTAAAATAATTTTACATTTAAATGAAAATGTAGCAAACAATTTTTTTCAAAGCACATCCTTATAACAGGGCAGCTGAAGTGTACATAAACCTGCGGACCACATAAACTGCCACCTTAAATACTGTGAAAGCATGTCAGTGATTGTATTAGTCATCATTCCCTTTGAAGATTTTCCCAAAAACATGTAACTTCAATTCATATGTTTTGGGGTGGGTGAAAGCTTTGTTAGTTGAAGGGACAATAGAAAAAGTTAATATAATAGATATGGAAAACGATCAGGACAGGAGATACACACCCCATGCCATCCCCAGGCTAATGGAAAGATGTAAGGGTGTATAGTGATTTTGAAACAGACCAGCTAAAGCATATGAGAAAGCAAGTTTCAAATGGAAAGGGCTCCAAATTTGACACTTACATCTATTAGGCACACACACACACAGGATGCCATTAAATATATCACCTTTTGGCTGCTGCAATACTTGTTTCCACCTATAGATATCCTCAGTCTGACAGCTAGCATTATTGAACCCACTTTTTCTGAGCTCAGGCTGTCAATGACCCACCCCAGTCTACGATTGTTTTTTTTTTCTTACCTGCAAGGTAAAGGCATAATGTGCTAGTATGCACATTATGCATCACATACTAGCACATTATGTTAAACTTACCTGAAAACTAAGCATTCCAATGATGCAATGTCACCACTGGAGGCCGCTTCCATTTTCACCCGTCTTCCTTCCAGGTCTACAGACTCTGGCTGTGTGACTGGTCGTGGCCACGATGACGTCTCTCCTGCGCATACGTGGTGGAAGCCACCATTTACGGCACAGGACTCTGAAGGAATGGCCCGAGTGGCCATTCCTTCAGAGCGCATGTGCCGGTGACATCATTGGTTGCATATATACTAAATATCTCCTAAACTGTGCATGCTTAGGAGATATGCACAGTACCTGTAGGTAAGCCTTATTATAGGCTTAGCTATCGGTACAAGTCGGAGATGGAAGTTTACTTCCACTTTAACCACTTGCCGACCACCTAACGAACATATACGTTGGCAGAATAGCTTGGCTGGGCAAAGCAACATACCTGTACTTTGCTTTGAGAATCCCGCAATGCGGGCACGCACGCACGCACGCCGCAAGCTCCCTGACCGTGCGCGCGGGACCTGCGGACTCGATGTCCGCCGGTGTCCCGTGATCGTGTCACGGAGCGGCTGAACGGGGAGAAAACAAGGCTTTTCCCTGTTCTGCCTAGTGACAGGACAGTGATCTACTGCTCCCTGTCATCAGGAGCAGTAATCACGGTTGTGTCACTTGTAGCCCACCCCCCCCACAGTTAGAATCACTCCCCAGGACACACTTAACCCCTTCATCGCCCCCTAGTGTTTAACCCCTTCCCTGCCAGTGTCATTTACACAGTAATCAGTGCATTTTTATAGCACTGATCGCTGTATAAATGACAATGGTCCCAAAATAGTGTCAAAAGTGTCCGATGTGTCCGCCATAATGTCGCAGTCATGATAAAAATTTAAACTGAGAAAGAAATTATTATTTTTTTATATATTTTTGGGGATATTTATTATAGCAAAAAGTAAAAGATATTGCTTTTTTTTTCAAAATAGTCGCTCTTTTTTTGTTTATAGCGCAATAAATACTACCAAAAGAAAGCTCTATTTGTGGGAAAAAAAGACGTCAATTTTGTTTGGGTACCACATCGCACGACTGCGCAATTATCAGTTAAAGCGACACAGTACCGAATCGCAAAAAGTGCTCTGGTCAGGAAGGGGGTAAATTCTTCCGGTGCTTAAGTGGTTAAGTGGGATTTCTGAGGCACAACTTACACAAGTTCCAAAAAATTTTTGTACTTTTGGCCTCATGCCCACTGGCGTTTTTACAGCTGTGTTTTTTGCAGCTTAAAAACGCCTGTCCATGTTATTGTAAATATTTATTTATTTATTTTTTTTTTGAAAAAAAAACAAAAAAAAAAAACGTCGGAGCTAAAAACGCGACTGCGCGTTAGTGCGCGTTTTTTGCGCGTTAGTGCGCGTTAGTGCGCGTTTTTGCGCGTTTTTTGACGCTCGCGTTTTTTTCTGCCTAATTCTGACGCTGAGGAACGCACTGGCCCTGGGTTGCTCTTTACAGCTCAAAAACGCCTAGGTGGACATGAAGCTATAGACTAACATGGACAGGCGTTTTTAAGCTGTAAAAAACGCTCAAAAACGCGGCTGAAAAAACGCCCGTGGGCATGAGGCCTTATTAACAATGTTTACAAGGGAAATTATTTACCCAGTAATCCATGAAACCATTACACACAAACCCCCACTTGCCTATTTTTAAATAGTAATCTTTACATATATTGAATAAACAATACATGATGGAAAAACACCTTTCCTTTATATTTTGACAAATATACACATTCTGTACGCTCCACAGCTCTGTGGTAGTTCATAACTACAAGCCGACAGCTGTTAAGGATGTCAGGGCTTGTTGTTCATTGACACACATAGCTGTGTGAATGAATGATGCAGCCAAGAGGGCAAAGTCCCGCACAGCCTTGCTGATTTCAAAAAGTGACAGCTAGTATGGAGAACTACTCCCAGTACTGCTTTCACAGGGAATCGAGTGATGGCTGCAACAGTGGGAACCTGTTACATGTTCCCTCCTAAAAATGTGTGGAACATGTAACATGTTCCCAAAGGCGGACTTATCCTTTAAAAAATTTTATAAATTAAAGGGACAGTGTAAAAATAAAACAAATTGTGGAAATGTTGTTCGCATCACACATTGTTATAGCGCGATCAATAATTCTAATGCTAGGCCTCCTGTGTAACTCTAAACTCAATATGGGTTATATATTGTGGTGTTTTGCGTTAAAATTCATTAAAGTGTAGTGTATTTTTTTCTAAAAAAAATGCGTTTGAAAAATCAAAAAAAAGTATTCGGACCCCCTTAAATTTTTCACTCTTTGTTATATTGCAGCCATAATGTACACACAGCACCCCATATTGACAGAAAAACACAGAATTTGTGACATTTTTGCATATTTATTAAAAAAGAAAAACTGAAATATCACATGGTCCTAAGTATTCAGAACCTTTACTCAGTATTTAGTAGAAGCACCCCTTTGATCTAATACAGCCATGAGTCTTTTTGGGAAAGATGTAACAAGTTTTTCACACCTGGATTTGGGGATCCTCTGCCATTCTACCTTGCAGATCCTCTCCAGTTCTGTCAGGTTGGATGGTAAAAGTTGGTGGACAGCCATTTTTAGGTCTCTCCAGAGATGCTCAATTGGGTTTAAGTCAGGGCTCTGGCTGGCCATTCAAGAACATTCACGGAGTTGTTGTGAAGCCACTCCTTCATTATTTTAGCTGTGTGCTTAGTGTCATTGTCTTGTTGGAAGGTAAACCTTCGGCCCAGTCTGAGGTCCTGAGCACTCTGGAGAAGGTTTTTGTCCAGGATATCCCTGTACTTGGCCGCATTCATCTTTCCCTCGATTGCAACCAGTCGTCCTGTCCCTGCAGCTGAAAAACACCCCCACAGCATGATGCTGCCACCACCATGCTTCACTGTTGGGACTGTATTGGAGAGGTGATGAACAGTGCCTGGTTTTCTCCACACATACCGCTTAGAATTAAGGCTAAAAAGTTCTATCTTGTGTAGCACACAAACCTTTTTCTCGCCTGGCTCACTTGCGAGTCAAGGCACACCATGCTATATGTCCGTACCCTCCTGTTTGAAGAGGTTAAGCGGTGTTCATAAATTTTGGGTCTTTCAGCGAGTCACCCTTTCCACTGGTTCTCTCCCCCAGAGTATGGGATCAAGTCTCTGTTTCTTCCCCCAAAGAAAGCAATGTTCAGAAGTACTTTAACTCCAACAGAGAGTTTATTTTCTATTTGCTGCGTAGTAGATATAGACAGGTAGATAAAAGAAGAAATAGTGTGAAGAATAGATCCAGGCACAACCAGCAATCTCGTCGCCACTCGATCCCGAGTGGGTTTAGCTCACCTGGATAGTTCTCTCTCACAGCCTTAGCAGCCGGTGTGGAGCTGGAACAGTTCCGCGACCCTATCCCCTCCTGGGACAGGTGTTAGAAATCCTCTAACCTCTGTAGACTTTAAGAACAGGATGATGCCAATGGGCACTCTACAGGTTAGCTTCCCCAAGTAACAAATCCTTCCCTCTGACAGGTCACCAGGCCTCTTCCGAGACAGCAATCTTCCATCTACTCATCTCCTAAATAGGACTGATCCTCCCCTGGCTTCCTCTTGGTCAGAGCGGGTACCCTTCCCCGGGCACCCTGGGACTCTTCTTTCAGGGATAGGCCCTAGCTAAAGGTGCTAGGCCCAGTTGTAAAGTTGCAGGCCCCAGACTAAAGGTGCCTGGGCCTAATCACATCCACACGTACCCACGGCCATGAGGGCCACCGGAGGTGGGGTACGTGTCTCACTCCTGCTTCTCCGACCCTGACTGGGACAGACACACCACCCCTAACAATGACGTCTGCCCCTTAAGTACCCTCTCCCGGCATGCACAGCAGGTTGACCACGCCCACTGTACACCTGCCGAGAGAGGACACCCCAAGGCGTAGTAATGCCACCCCTGGCTCAACCCTGACCCGATGTGACAGCGCCACCTACAGGCAGAAGGGAACCATACACCAGGTAGCATCACATAGGCAGAAGCAATACCTAGTAATGAGAATGGTCTGAGCCTGGCTAATAGCTCAGACCAGCCCCTAAATTTAGGCACATAACACCCTTAAAAAGTAAAAGGGCACTACATACACCCCCTCCTAAAATAGACACTGTCCCCAGTGTCTGCAATAAATGCACAACCCCTCAAGCCTGAGCAAGCGTGAATTTATTCCAAAACTAACTATGTACAATTTGTTATGTTATGTGCCTGAACCAACATAAGGAACATGGGACAGGAGAAAAGAAATAGAGGAGGAAAACATAAAAGACCAAACACAAACATTGACATCCATTCTCAATGTCACATTTTCACATTACACTGTACATATTCCACCCCCTCCTAAATAACTACTCCACCCATTCTCCGGCAGAATTGCTTGTAGTTCACCTGCAGAGGGAGAGAGAAAAAAAGACACAACACACAAAAATCAAACATCCTAATTTCTGGAAACAGAAGCAAACCATTCCCCCTGGAAGGAATGACCGGTTTCTGTTGCATAATTTCCTGCAGAACACTACCACCTAGTGGCAGCACATATTACTACACTAGTCTTGGTGCGCATAGGTACGGATCCATACACAAAGACACTCCTTGATCATGACGGCTTCCTGCTTTGGCCCTGACTAAATCTACCCAGTGTTCAGTTATTTTCTTGGGAAGAAAAGAAAACCCTCCTCCTCTGCGGAACTGAAGAGGGAGAAAAACACAAACAGTCCCCCGATTCCTCAACTGAGTAAGTTCCCTCTGGAGCAGAGAGTCAGATCAGCAGTTCAAGGCAAGTTCCCTGAAGTGGAATAAAAAAAAAGTTCCCACTTCCACTGCTTGTCCAGTGTCTCTGTAGATAGCATCGTCGTGAATGTGCCGACCATAAGTCCAGTCCTTGCGGCAGCCTTTGTACCGATCAGCCATTACAGCAGAACACTTCAAATATCAGTAGCCTCTTGGTACTTTCACATGGTAACATACAAAGTCAGTGTACCAACGTTCATGAGAGGCCTCGATCTCGTAAAGCAGTTCTTTTGGAACATAAGGATATTCCCAACCATAGTCAGCGGTGACCTTTTTGCGCAGGAGCCTTTGCAACCGGGCAAGGGGTGGCATGGTGGCCCGGTCTCCTGCTCCTGGGAAGACAATAGCGTCCGGAGACCTTCTCAATGGTGCAGGCTCCAGCAGCGGCAAAGGTGGCCGTAATGGTGCATGGGCATCCACAACAGCAGGCACAGAAGATGCCGGAGCTGGCAAAGCGGGCGTGGGATCAGTCTCTTCCCTTGCAGTAGGGACTTCCACTCGGGGTGTAGTTTCCCCAGAGTCCATTTGCAAAACTCAACCTAAGCTACGGGGTGAAGTTGCCGGAATTCTATCCCAACCCTTTCTTTCAAACACTTCATCCACATCACGATCATCTCCCACATCTGAAGATGAACCCAACTCAGAAGTATTATACTCCTCCGCCGGTAGATAGCTGGTGGTGGAGACAGACACAACGTCTCTGAAAATGGAGGGTCTTTGTAACCTCACAGGTGTGTCCCATAGCCCCATTTCCAATCTAAATTAACCCTCAACAAGCTAAATGTACTTCAATCTATACATGCTGCTAACACAAACATAAGACATGAATCACTTCTACTATTCATCTACTCCTTCAGGTTGTTTTGTCTAATAACAATTTTTTGTTCAAAGACCTTTTTTTGTACAGCTCAATGGAGTTGCCATTGGCTCTAATGTTGCACCGCCATATGCCTGTGCATTTATGAATGCCCTTGAACAGAAGCACATTTATTCTAATGATTTATTTAAAACACATTGCGCCACCTGGTGGCGCTTCATTGATTATATTTTTGCCATATGGTGGAGCAACGTAGAATCTTTGAAAACATTTGATGAAATGCTTAATGACTATTGTCCTGTGATCCAATTTAAAATAAATGTGGATGGGAGGTCGGTTCCATTTCTAGACACGAGGATTTATATAAATCGGAATATGATAGAATCTGATTTGTTTACCAAACCTATTGATATAAACCAATTGCTGCTATTTGATAGCTTCCACCCACCTCATGTATTCAGATCTATCGTGAGGAGCCAACTCTGTAGGGTTAAACGCATAGTTAGTGATAAGGCCATGAAAGAAATAAGAGTCGAAGAGATGTGTCAAAAATGTATCCCCACCCTGAGAATATGATCGCACAGGAATTTAGGAAACTACAGCAGGAAGAGAAGAAGGTAGGTATGGGGAAATATAAACAGGAGGTGAGAAGATTGCCCTTTTCCATGCAATTCCACAGCTATAGTGAAGACGTCTTTAGAATTATTTAAAGATACTAGCCTTTACTCAAACGTGCCTACCCACAAATAGAAGACCTACAACAGATACCCTTGAAAGCATATCGGAGAAATAACACTAAAGCCCTGTACACACGATTGGTTTTACCGATGAAAACAGTCCGATGGACTTTTTTCATCGGACAAACCAATCGTGTGTGGGCCCCATCGGTCTTTTTTCCATCGTTGGGAAAAAATAGAACATGTTTTAAATTTTTCCGATGGAAAAAAAACCGTTAGCAAATTCCGATCGTCTATGGGCAAGTCCATCGGATAAAAAACCCACGCATGCTCAGACTGAATTATGAGACCGGAGCACTCGTTCTGGTAAAACTAGCATTCCTAATGGAGAGAGCACATTCGTCATTCTGCAAATTATTGCCTCGTTTAATGCAGCGCATTGTTTTCTTCTTTATAATGGTCTTTAAAATGTTTTTTTTTGCTGCAGATCTTTATCCCGAGTTCTGACAAACTTATGTCTTTATTGTTTCTTGTCATCTTAAGAATAACTTTATCTTTTTTTAAAGCCAGATCTCCCTAATTTTAATTTTTATTTAGAATCAAGATATACCTTCTTTTTTATTTTGGTTCTTGTGGGCTAATTTTTTGGGTGTCAAGTTCTCACAACAACATATTTTTTATATTTTTTTACCCTCAAGGAGGTTGGTGTCCCTTGTAGAGTTGAGCGGACACCTGGATGTTCGGATTCGACGGGTTCGGCTGAACTTCGGAAAAAAGTTCGCGTTCGGGACCGAACTTTAACCCGAACCCGAACCCGAACCCCATTGAAGTCAATGGGGACCCGTCTTCTGAGGACTAAAAAGGCTCTAAAAAAGTAATGGAAAGGGCTAGAGGGCTGCAAATGGCAGCTAAATGTTGTTAAGAGCATGGCAAGTGCTCTGCAAACAAATGTGGATAGGGAAATAACTTAAAAAAAAAAAAAAATATGCTGGAGGCCCCCTTTTCAGCAGAAGAGGTACGGGAAGTCATTAAGAACCTCAGAAACTCAACGGCACGATTCCACACATATGGTGGGAATGCCCCAGAATACGCCCTTTCTGGAATAAATTATTCAATTTAATGGATAAGCTAGTGGGAAAATAAAATACTTTGAAATAAAAATGTAGCGGGGTGCTAAATTTAAGGGAAGTGTTTGAGTGGTAAATAGGCTCAAACACCCTAATTCTGTAGGATTCATGGACCATTTTGTCCTCGGGGGACAGTATTGGTGTGCAGTTCCCTGCGGTCTACAGGTGGCGCTGCCATGGTAGGCTAGGGTTGAACCGCGATACAGTGCTGTGCCTTTTGTGTCCCCTCTTGGCAGTAGTACAGCGGGGCGGTGAACCTGCTGTGCATGCCGGGAGAGCATATAAAATGGGCAGACCTTTGACCTGGGGGCTGATGTCCAGTGGGGTCCGCGCCCGCGCCCGCGGCCTGAGTGCATGTGTTCCTGTTCCATCTCGGGCACTTTTAGCCCGGTTTGAGGTACTATCCTGGAGTTCCTGCTGCCCTGGGTATGGAGGCCTAGGGGCGGGAGTAAAGCCTGGAGTCCAGAGCCTTCGTCTGGAGTCTGCTAAGGGTCGAGGAGTCTTAGGGTGCTGCCTCGTGTAGGGGACCCTGTTCCAGGGAAGGGAGGATCATTCTGATGGACCGATGCGGGAGTCACGGTGAAGGAAGGGTCTGTTGACTCCCTGGAGAGATGTCTTCCCCTTGATATGGGCTAGGTACGTAGGGGAGGGACAGGCCTGAAAAATGCGTCAATGTTCAATCCCCCGGGAAAACCAGCACCAAGTATCACAGTGTTTAAAGAGCTTGTCTTATGCCGCGTACACACGACCGCTTTTCTCGACGAGAAAAACTGCATTTTTTTTTGTTCGCCAAGAAAAACGATCGTCTGTGGGCTTTATGTCGTTTTTCTCGTTGAGAAAAACGGCAGGAAAAACGACGAGAAAAATTAGAACATGTTCTAAATTTTCTCATCGTTTTTTCCATCATTTTTTTCCGCGGCAGTTTTCCCATAGGGAGACACTGCCGCGGAGCCCACAGACGGTCGTTTTTCTCGTCAAAGAAAAAAATGGCGGGAAAAACGGTCGTGTGTGGGGGAACATGCCGTTCCCTCGTTTGTCATTTTTTTTCATGCCGTGATTCACGGCGGTGTTTTCACCGCCGTGAATCACGATCGTGTGTACGCGGCATTACAAGAACTATCATCAGTAAAATTTAAGAAGGAAAGACCTAGGAATGTAGAGGAAGGCATAGCATCCTTGTGTGAAAGAAAAAACTTGATCATAAGGCCAGCAGATAAGGGGGGGGGGATTGTTGTTTTAAAAAAAGGGGATTATCTTAAGGAAATGGAAGCCTTGCTGGCGGATAGAAAAACCTATACTATCCTACGCAGGGATCCTATGGCGAACTATAAACAGCTGTTGAACAGCATAGTTCAAGAGGGACACAGAAAAGGAGTTATTAACGATAAGGAATTTGATTTTCTTATACCTCTAGCCCCACGTACCCCTATAATTTACTACATTCCCAAAGTTCATAAGAACCCAGTGCAACCCCCCGGACGTCCCATTGTCAGCGGGATAGATTCCCTAACCTCTAGGATTGGCAAATTTATTGATGTATTCTTACAACCAATAGTAGCAAAAACACCTGCATTCTTGAAGGATTCAATGCAGATCATTAGGGAAATGTCAGAATATCAAATTGAAGAAGACGTCCTGCTGGTAACAGCAGACGTTGCTTCTCTTTATACCATTATACCCCATGATTTGGGGTATAAGGCTGCAGAGTTTTTCCTTCGTAAGGATCTGTCATTAAAATCCTCAACTTTGGATTTTGTTATGAAACTGTTGAACTTCGCCATGGAACACAACTATTTTTATTATGGCGGGCAGTATTATCTCCAGAGCACGGGCGTGGCCATGGGGGCTAAATTTGCCCCAAGCCTCGCAGGATTGTTCATGGCCCTGTGGGAAAATGACCAACTTTTTTCCCTACAGGAGCCCCGCCTACTAATATGGCGAAGATATATCGATGACGCTTTCTTCTTGTGGAAAGGAAATGCGGGGTCTCTATGCGATTTCATGGTTACCCTTAATGCCAACAATTGGGGAATCCGATTCACATATGAGTATAGTGCTGTATCGGTTAACTTTTTGGATTTGGTGATTTTCAAAGAAAACAACTCTTTCTTGACTAAGACTTATTTTAAGAGCACTGACAAAAATGGGTATATCCCAACAAGCAGTGGACATCACCCTAACTGGCTTAGGGCTATCCCTTAAGCACAGTTTCAGCGGATAAGACGAAACTGTTCGCGGCTGAGTGACTACGAAACCCAGGCCAGGGTACTTCAAAGACGGTTTTTGGAAAAGGGGTATGAGCTCCGCACCTTGGAAAATGATCTCAGGGATGTTGCTAAACTAGATAGGAAAAACCTATTAGTACCTAAAATTAAAGAAAAAAATACCACAACTGATTTGCAATGGTCCTTTTTGACCACTTTCTCTTCTCATTTTTGGTGGGTCAATAAGGTCATACGTAAACACTGGAGAGTGCTCAAGAGTGATCAGGCTTTGGGGCCTACACTACCTGAGAGACCTCAAGTCCTTTTTAGGAAAAACCAAAATCTGAAGGATTTAATAGCACCCAGTATGGTAGACCCACCACAGCAGATAAGCATGTTTGGAAACCTAAAAGGCTTTTTTCCGTGTAGGAGGTGCAAAGTTTGCAAATCATCCAAAACCTTTAAAACTTCCTCTTTCACCTCTCATATCACCTCTAAAGAATATAAGATCTCCAGTTTCATCACATGTGCGACAGTAGGGGTGATATACTTACTCCGTTGCCCATGCGGGTTTCAATACGTTTGAAGAACTACCCGCGCCCTAAAAATTAGGATAGGGGAGCATTTGGCCAATATACGCAAGGGTTTTAAAGATCATAGTGTCTCTTGGCATTTTCATCTATGCCACAACAGAGACCCCTCTCTTCTGGAGGTAATAGGCATTGAGGCCTACATTCCCCATTGGAGGGGTAGTGACCTTAAGCGTTCAATATCTCGTAGAGAAACGAGGTGGATTTTTAATTTACAATGCTATCGACCCCTTGGCCTCAATATAGAGTGGGATATAAATTGTTTTATAAACAATAGTTAAGTTTACCACCTATTAGTGCTCTCATGAGTCCCACCTTACATAAATATATCAAAATGTTAACATTACTTCCCAGGGGTCAAATTTGAAGGAGGTAGGCCAACATAACATATATGGGAAAAAAAAAAAAATAAATTTTTGTGTTCATCCATATGTGTATTATTTTATGTAAAGGTATTCTGCTCTTCACCACTAGATGGTAGTGTGTACTTATGTAGTGGAATTAACCTTTAACTTTAATATGTGTTGCAAAGAGGCACTCATATGCTCCACTCAGGGGCCCCTTATCCATTGGGACCCCTGGGATGTGGTATAGTAAAGGGTATACTATAAATGTTGTCACAAGACATCAATGGGGGGTTTTCACCCATTGGTGTCTGCGCAATATTTTGAGTTTCATGGTAGTGGAATTCATGTGGTTGCACACATATATTGCTAATATAAGTATGTTTCTTGTAGACTGATATGTGTGTATATATATATATTTTTTTTCAGTGGTTGCAATCATGTGTGTAGAATATACCTTCCCGTTTTTTATACATATTCTTTTATACATATTTTTTTATACATATGTTTATATGTTTATTTTTAAGATGTTTAATTTTGTCAGTTTTTAAATGTTAATTTTATGACTATATCAACGGTAACTATTGTGTCCTAGGCAGCCTCTTTACCTTTGTTATTGAGCGCTCAGGGATTACATTATCCTGACACGGGGCGCCAGAGGTTTTTCTCATTTCCGGCTTCCGGTGTCATCCCTCTGCCATTACAAAAGCGTGGTAAGTGACGTCCGTTCCTTAGCCTCCTTTCCCAGTGGACGCCTCTTACGACGAAACGGAGCGTCGGGTGGAGCTAACGAACGCGACGTCACTACGCTACAGCTGATCGGCACAGACCGCAGCTGAGTACCAGCATTCGTTTCTTTGGAGTTTTGCCGCTCTTGTTTTGAAAACCTGCTGGATGTCATTTTTTACCCAGGATAAATAAAGGGAATCCTATTTTATTAGGAATACTGCACCATGAGGTTTTATTTATTTTTCTTCCATATCAACATTCATTGTGCTGCATGAGCCAATTACATCAGCGGATACCTGGAGGGAGAGCTCTCTTCTTGGAATAAATATCCAGGAGGAGGAGGATATCGTTCGATTCCAGTGTTTCGTGGCTGAATGTCCGGTGGGATCACCATATGAATCTGAGCCCCTATAGATCTCCGTGACAGAGATCTATTATATCTGGTAAGCTGCTATTTCTTCTATAATTCGTTTGAGCAAGTTGGATGTGGATATTTCGCTTACAGCTGCTTAGAAGAGTCTGTCATATATACATCAGCAGATGTGCCTTTTTTTGTTTATGAACTTCCTTTGGACTTTCTCTCTTTCACATTTTTTTATATATATATATATTTTTTTAATTTTTATTTATTCATTTATCTGTGCACAGGGGATATTTCAGATATATTGCCGTGTTTTATCAACAGGACCTTTTTTTTCTGTTTTTGTTTTTTGTTTTTTGGTGTGTGTGAACACATATGAATCGTTAGCACTATGATTGCTTGTTTAAGGGTAGCGCATTTTTATTAATTCTTTTTGCATATATTTGTGTAGTGGTTATTCCAGCTATAATTTTTTTGCAGCACCCACCAATTCACTTTATTAATTTTACCATTATTATTTATATATATATATAATGGTTCTTATATTTAATTAATTCACTAATTTTAATCACGGTTAGCGCGGATTTTTTCCATTTTTACGTAGAAGGAGAAGCTCAAGGTCATCTTGAGTGTATCAGAGGCCTTATTCACCCGGCCCGTGGCAGGGGCCTTATACACCATGGTCTGTGGCAGAGACCAAAGTTCTCCAGGTCCGTGGCAGGGGCCTTGTACACCCGGTCTGTGGCAGAGACCAACCTCAAGGTCTGTGGCAGAGACCGTGCACCTAAAACTGTTTGAGAAACCTAAGCAGTGAAGTGAATGTGCTACGTTTGTGCCTGGACCTCCTCCACACCTTAAGCTGTCCTGTTTCTTTGCTCTAACCTTTTCTATCCGTGTAGAGTTTATTTTGCCATGAGAGAATAAGAGTTGTAATTTCAGCTGGTGTGGACATTGACTATACTGGGAATTAAAGGACTTGCCTCTACCTACAGTAGAGGTGAGAATCATCCTCTGGAGGAGTTTTGACTCCGGCTGTGGACACGGCCCGTCAAGTACACCGCTCAACCTCTTTATATAGGAGGGTATGGGCTGGTAGTGCAGTGTGCCTTTCTCCCTCCTGCGAGGAGCCAACAACATAAAGGCAGGTAAGGGGGAAAGGATCTGTGGGCTACAAAAAAATAAAATAAAAATGATAATCTTGACCTAGGAAGAAGAGGTCCATATGGAGTAGGAGGTTGAAGTGGCGGTGGATGTGGCTGTGTAGGTGGAAGCGGCGGTGGAGGAGGACGAGGTAGTCAACACTGGTTCAAAAATACAACAATGGCTGGGTAAGGCCGGTGATGTGTCGAATGTTGTTTTTTTAGCATAGCACAGTAGAAGATAAATATATAGAAATGGTTTATTTCACACGCCTCCAGATATGTATTTCACACTGCAAAATATTTTTTGTGGCCCTAAATGGCGTTTTTTGGAAGACCACAACACACCCACAGTACGTAACCGCTGAATTGCACAGCTACAGAACTGCAGAAAATGCTATTAAAAAAAAATGTTTTTTTTTTAGTATAGCACAGTACAAGAAAAATATATAGAAATTGTTTATTTCACACACCTCCAGGTATGTATTTCACACTGCAAAATATTTTTTGTGGCCCTAAATGGCGTTTTTGGAAGACCACAACACACCCACAGTACGTAACTGCTGAATCGCACAGCTACAGAACTGCAGAAAATGCTATTCAAAAAAATATTTTTTTTTTTTGTATAGCACAGTACAAGAAAAATATATAGAAATTGTTTATTTCACACACCTCCAGATATGTATAACACACTGCAAAATATTTTTTGTGGCCCTAAATGGCGTTTTTTGGAAGACCACAACACACCCACAGTACGTAACCGCTGAATCGCACAGCTACAGAACTGCAGAAAATGCTATTCAAAAAAAATGTTTTTTTTTTAGTATAGCACAGTACAAGAAAAATATATAGAAATTGTTTATTTCACACACCTCCAGATATGTATTTCACACTGCAAAATATTTTTTGTGGCCCTAAATGGCGTTTTTTGGAAGACCACAACACACCCACAGTACGTAACCGCTGAATCGCACAGCTACAGAACTGCAGAAAATGCTATTAAAAAAAAAAATTTGTTTTTTTAGTATAGCACAGTAGAAGAAAACTATTTAGAAATTGTTGATTTCACACACCTCCACATATGTATAACACACTGCAAAATATTTTTTGTGGCCCTAAATGGCATTTTTTGGAAGACCACAATACACCCACAGTACGTAACCGCTGAATCGCACAGCTACAGAACTGCAGAAAATGCTATTCAAAAAAAATTTTTTTTTTTTAGTATAGCACAGTAGAAGAAAACTATTTAGAAATTGTTTATTTCACACACCTCCACATATGTATAACACACTGCAAAATATTTTTTGTGGCCCTAAATGGCGTTTTTTTGGAAGACCACAATACACCCACAGTACGTAACCGCTGAATCGCACAGCTACAGAACTGCAGAAAATGCTATTAAAAAAAAAATTGTTTTTTTAGTATAGCACAGTAGAAGAAAACTATTTAGAAATTGTTTATTTCACACACCTCCACATATGTATAACACACTGCAAAATATTTTTTGTGGCCCTAAATGGCGTTTTTTGGAAGACCACAATACACCCACAGTACGTAACCGCTGAATCGCACAGCTACAGAACTGCAGAAAATGCTATTCAAAAAAATTTTTTTTTTTTTAGTATAGCACAGTAGAAGAAAACTATTTAGAAATTGTTTATTTCACACACCTCCACATATGTATAACACACTGCAAAATATTTTTTGTGGCCCTAAATGGTGTTTTTTGGAAGACCACAATACACCCACAGTACGTAACCGCTGAATCGCACAGCTACAGACTGCAGAAAATGCTATTCAAAAAAAATGTTGTTTTTTTAGTATAGCACAGTAGAAGAAAACTATTTAGAAATTGTTTATTTCACACACCTCCACATATGTATAACACACTGCAAAATATTTTTTGTGGCCCTAAATGGCGTTTTTTGGAAGACCACAATACACCCACAGTACGTAACCGCTGAATTGCACAGCTACAGAACTGCAGAAAATGCTATTAAAAAAAAATGTTTTTTTTTTAGTATAGCACAGTAGAAGAAAACTATATATAAATTGTTTATTTCACACACCTCCACATATGTATAACACACTGCAAAATATTTTTTGTGGCCCTAAATGGTGTTTTTTGGAAGACCACAAAACACCCACAGTACATAACCGCTGAATCACACAGCTACAGAACTGCAGAAAATGCTATTAAAAAAAAAAATTGTTTTTTTAGTATAGCACAGTAGAAGAAAACTATTTAGAAATTGTTTATTTCACACACCTCCACATATGTATAACACACTGCAAAATATTTTTTGTGGCCCTAAATGGCGTTTTTTTGGAAGACCACAATACACCCACAGTACGTAACCGCTGAATCGCACAGCTACAGAACTGCAGAAAATGCTATTAAAAAAAAAATTGTTTTTTTAGTATAGCACAGTAGAAGAAAACTATTTAGAAATTGTTTATTTCACACACCTCCACATATGTATAACACACTGCAAAATATTTTTTGTGGCCCTAAATGGTGTTTTTTGGAAGACCACAATACACCCACAGTACGTAACCGCTGAATCGCACAGCTACAGAACTGCAGAAAATGCTATTCAAAAAAAATGTTGTTTTTTTAGTATAGCACAGTAGAAGAAAACTATTTAGAAAATGTTTATTTCACACACCTCCACATATGTATAACACACTGCAAAATATTTTTTGTGGCCCTAAATGGCGTTTTTTGGAAGACCACAATACACCCACAGTACGTAACCGCTGAATTGCACAGCTACAGAACTGCAGAAAATGCTATTAAAAAAAATGTTTTTTTTTTAGTATAGCACAGTAGAAGAAAACTATATATAAATTGTTTATTTCACACACCTCCACATATGTATAACACACTGCAAAATATTTTTTGTGGCCCTAAATGGTGTTTTTTGGAAGACCACAAAACACCCACAGTACATAACCGCTGAATCACACAGCTACAGAACTGCAGAAAATGCTATTAAAAAAAATAAATTGTTTTTTTAGTATAGCACAGTAGAAGAAAACTATTTAGAAATTGTTTATTTCACACACCTCCACATATGTATAACACACTGCAAAATATTTTTTGTGGCCCTAAATGGCGTTTTTTGGAAGACCACAATACACCCACAGTACGTAACCGCTGAATCGCACAGCTACAGAACTGCAGAAAATGCTATTAAAAAAAAAATTGTTTTTTTAGTATAGCACAGTAGAAGAAAACTATTTAGAAAATGTTTATTTCACACACCTCCACATATGTATAACACACTGCAAAATATTTTTTGTGGCCCTAAATGGCGTTTTTTGGAAGACCACAATACACCCACAGTACGTAACCGCTGAATCGCACAGCTACAGAACTGCAGAAAATGCTATTCAAAAATTTTTTTTTTTTTTTAGTATAGCACAGTAGAAGAAAACTATTTAGAAATTGTTTATTTCACACACCTCCACATATGTATAACACACTGCAAAATATTTTTTGTGGCCCTAAATGGTGTTTTTTGGAAGACCACAATACACCCACAGTACGTAACCGCTGAATCGCACAGCTACAGAACTGCAGAAAATGCTATTCAAAAAAAATGTTGTTTTTTTAGTATAGCACAGTAGAAGAAAACTATTTAGAAATTGTTTATTTCACACACCTCCACATATGTATAACACACTGCAAAATATTTTTTGTGGCCCTAAATGGCGTTTTTTGGAAGACCACAATACACCCACAGTACGTAACCGCTGAATTGCACAGCTACAGAACTGCAGAAAATGCTATTAAAAAAAAATGTTTTTTTTTTAGTATAGCACAGTAGAAGAAAACTATATATAAATTGTTTATTTCACACACCTCCACATATGTATAACACACTGCAAAATATTTTTTGTGGCCCTAAATGGTGTTTTTTGGAAGACCACAAAACACCCACAGTACATAACCGCTGAATCACACAGCTACAGAACTGCAGAAAATGCTATTAAAAAAAAATTGTTTTTTTAGTATAGCACAGTAGAAGAAAACTATTTAGAAATTGTTTATTTCACACACCTCCACATATGTATAACACACTGCAAAATATTTTTTGTGGCCCTAAATGGCGTTTTTTGGAAGACCACAATACACCCACAGTACGTAACCGCTGAATCGCACAGCTACAGAACTGCAGAAAATGCTATTAAAAAAATAATTGTTTTTTTAGTATAGCACAGTAGAAGAAAACTATTTAGAAATTGTTTATTTCACACACCTCCACATATGTATAACACACTGCAAAATATTTTTTGTGGCCCTAAATGGCGTTTTTTGGAAGACCACAATACACCCACAGTACGTAACCGCTGAATCGCACAGCTACAGAACTGCAGAAAATGTTATTCAAAAAAATTTTTTTTTTTTAGTATAGCACAGTAGAAGAAAACTATTTAGAAATTGTTTATTTCACACACCTCCACATATGTATAACACACTGCAAAATATTTTTTGTGGCCCTAAATGGCGTTTTTTGGAAGACCACAATACACCCACAGTACGTAACCGCTGAATCGCACAGCTACAGAACTGCAGAAAATGCTATTCAAAAAAAATGTTGTTTTTTTAGTATAGCACAGTAGAAGAAAACTATTTAGAAATTGTTTATTTCACACACCTCCACATATGTATAACACACTGCAAAATATTTTTTGTGGCCCTAAATGGCGTTTTTTGGAAGACCACAATACACCCACAGTACGTAACCACTGAATCGCACAGCTACAGAACTGCAAAAAATGCTATTAAAAAAAAATGTTTATTTTTTTAGTTTAGCACAGTAGAAGAAAACTATATATAAATTGTTTATTTCACACACCTCCACATATGTATAACACACTGCAAAATATTTTTTGTGGCCCAAAATGGTGTTTTTTGGAAGACCACAAAACACCCACAGTACATAACCGCTGAATCGCACAGCTACAGAACTGCAGAAAATGCTATTAAAAAAAATGTTTTTTTTTTAGTATAGCACAGTAGAAGAAAACTATATATAAATTGTTTATTTCACACACCTCCACATATGTATAACACACTGCAAAATATTTTTTGTGGCCCTAAATGGCTCTTTTTGCAAGCGTACATTAAAATGCAAATTTTTTTTTTTTTTTTTTTTTTTTGCCCTAAACGGGTCTTTTTTTGCACGAGCAAAATAAAATGGAATTTTTTTTTTTTGCCCAATGGGTCTTTTGGAAAAGAGCACAATAAAGTGCTTTTTTTTTTTGTCCTAAATGGATCTTTTTCCAAGAGCAGAATACACCCACAGTATGGAAACGGTGTATCTCTCAACGTAATATATGCAGTGCTGGTGCACTGAGCTTGCAGATAAAAGGTAGATTTTCTCTGACACTGGGCTCATAGCAGTGTAAAAAGACTGCACTGCAACACAAACAGGTAAACCTATGCAGATCGCTGAGTTATATCTCTGAATCTGGACTCCTATTCCTATATAATATATCTCTCTCCCTAAAAGCAAAAAACAGGAACCTGGCCCTACACTACACTGTATCTATCTTTTCCCTCAGATTCCAGAATCAGGACTAACTCATGTATTTTTCTATCTCTCCCTAAAAGCAGCAGCAGCAGACTAGATCCTCTCCCTATCTATTCTGAAGCAGAGTGACGTGTGTGCTGTGTGCCTCTAGCTTATATAGAAGCTGGGTCACATGTTGCACTGACCAATCACAGCCATGCCATTAGTAGGCATGGCTATGATGGCCTCTAAGGGCACACCAGCTAATCAAAAGATGATTGGCTGGCCCCTGAAGCATTTCTAAATGCGTAATTAGATTGCCAAACCAGAACCCGGACTTTTGCGCAAAGTCCGGGTTCGGGGAAAAAGCTAAAGTTCGGTACGGACCCGAACTTTACAGTTCGGGTTCGCTCAACACTAGTCCCTTACACATTGTATTTATGAAATCTTATTGCTACTCCCAAAAAAAACACATAGGCAAGTATTTTTCATAAATCAAAAATCCATTTATTCTGGCAAAAACCAAATAAACACGGAGGGCAACAATTGTAAAATTTGTGGAATTTATGAAGACTTTGGACCCCAAAGGCAGACATTACTTTGATGATTAATAAAATAAACAACATAAGGAAATCAGGAGCAGCCGCCGAAGACATACATCATCCCAAGCTGTGGTACTCCTACAAACTGCAACTTCTGGCAGAGCAGCTTGAAGCCAGGGAATCACCTTCTGGACTTCTTTGTAGCCTTCCTTGCACTGCTCCCTGCAGTGTTCCCTCCACGCTTCCCTGCAGCGTTTGTTCCATGGCCCCGTCCACGCTCACTTGCAGGCTGTGGCTCTGTCGGTGGTAATGTGTCAGGAGGAGGAAGAGAAGGAGGAGAAGGATGGGGCAGATGGCAGAGATGGCTGGCCTCTGTCAGCTGCCCCTTCCCCGCCGTGTGAATTGCTGTATACACCAGGTGCTCACAGAGGGCACGTTGTCCCTCCTCCAGTTTCATTCGTTTTTCTGACAGGTAGGCACTAAAGCCCTCAGCAGGGTTGAGGGGGGCCCTCGTTATGGCAACAGCGTCCCTGATCATCTTAAGAGACTCCTCCTCCACCTGTGTCATCTGCCGATTTTTTGGGGGTCTGACGTGGAGGGGAGCCACTTGGGACTGTTTGCTGCCACTAGGCCTGGGGACCTGTTGAGTGCCACTTGGGCCGGCCTCCTCCTGGCTGCCACTCACCCCTGTCTCCTCCTGCCTGCCACATTCCGGAGCCATAGTTACATTTTTGGTTGAATCAATCACACACAATTTTCATCTCATGACTGTTGCAATTTGAATCTTAATAAATCTAAAAGACTCTCATTGTGACCCCAGCTTTTTTATATACTGTACCAATCATTTCTGGACATTTTTTATTTGTTTTTTTTTTTGTTTTTTTTTATTTGTTTTTTTCATTTTTGAATAATAACATGTAGTTCACCAAAATAATTTGAGGACAATAAATATCTTTGAAAATAATATACCTGGCTGAAGATGCGCAGATCCGGCTCTTCAAGCTCAGGTGGCTCCTCCTCCCCCTCTGCAGGGGTGGAGGGAAGGGTGGAAGGAACACTGGAGGGAAGGGTGGAAGGAACGCTGGAGGGAAGGGTGGAAGGAAGGGTTGAGGGAAGGGTGGAAAGTGATTCCCTGGCCTCAATCTGGTCATCCAGAAATTGCAGATGCTTGTAGTACCACAGCTTGGGCTGAACTACTTTGTCTGCTGCTGCTCCTGATCTCATAAAAGCACTGACTTCTTTATAGCGTTTTTTGTACGCATTCCTCATGTTGTTTATTTTGTTATTCATCATACTATAGTCTGCCTCTGGGATCCAGGTCTTCATATATTCCGCTAATTTTACAATTGTTGTCTTTCGTACTTTACTATTATGGTAGGAACTATTTTTTAGCTCCCATAGGTTGCGCATTTCCTTGTATTTTTCAATGAATAATAGCATAATGTCTGGCTCACGCAATTTATGCATAGTTCTTTCTACAAGATAAAACACAATACAAAAACAGTAGGTCAGCTTTAATTGTCCTAATCTTAGCCCAATATAGGCCTTTACAATCATGAACCAGTATAGCCCACTGATGCCCCAAGTTACTTTCTTACCTTAGTAGGATTCGTTCGGCACTTCTGGTCGTCCTCACTCCGCGCAACCACAACCTCGTTTACCATTTATTTACCCTGCGCATGCGTGAAACTCCGGCCGCGTCGCCTGCCCATGACGATCTTTTTCTGAATTTCCCCACCCCTTCTCGTTCGGCGCACAGTGGGAGACGACGACATGGTGGTGACACAGGTGCGTGCTTTATTATTAAGTACCGACGAGGAAAGCCCGGAGGCGGGAACATCCCGATCCAGGAATAAAAGATACAAGGCGACTAATATGTAATTTGCTGAGATGGCGGAGATGGTGGACATCCTGCGGAGGAAACATTATGATGGGAAGCATGGGCCATACGACTCCCCTAATCTCAGGAAGTCTAAAATAATGAAGAAAGTGGCGAGGAGTCTCTATAATAAATTTGTGGTCAGGAGATCCAAGGAGCAGCTCCGTAAAAGGTGGTCTGACCTGAAGCTGAGGGAGCCGGAGCAGTTTAGGAAGCTTAAAAAAATCCTGGAAAAAAGTAAGCTTTTATTTTTACTGTCTTTTTCCAAATTGGAATATGTATTCTTGCATGTTTTGCTCCATGTGCTTAGATTGACTGGTTTCATACACTAGCGTTGCTAGCCAGGTGCGGGGGGGGCGGGCCGCACCCGGGTGACACCCACCAGAGGGGTGACACCCGTGGGTAGCGCGGCGGCCACACTGACATCGCCCGCCCGCTGCCCTGTGCCTTAGGCTCACGCTGCGGCTGTGTCCCTCAGCGGAGCGGAAGGAAGCCGCCGCCCCCTCTGCCTCCTCTATGTTTACATCCACAGAGGAGGAGGAGGAGCCCGCGCTCGAGAGACACACCGCTGTGTGTATCTGCCGCTCTGTTCTGAGGTCTGAAAGGTAAGGGGGGCATCTTTACTGATGGGGGGAGGGGGTGTCTGTACTGCTGGGGTCTGCACAAGAGGGCGTTTGCACCAGGGGGGGGCTGTAACTGAGGGGGGTGTCTGTACTGAGGGGGGTCTGGTACTGAGGGGGGTGTCTGTACTGAGGGGGGTGTCTGTACTGAGGGGGGTATCTGTACTGAGGGGGTGTCTGTACTGAGGGGGGTCTGGTACCGAGGGGGGTGTCTGTACTGAGGGGGGTGTCTGGTACTGAGGGGGTGTCTGTACTGAGGGGGGGGGGTCTGGTACTGAGGGGGGGTCTGGTACTGAGGGGGGTCTGGTACTGAGGGGGGTGTCTGTAACTGAGGGGGGTGTCTGTAACTGAGGGGGGATCTGTAACTGAGGGGGTGTCTGTTACTGAGGGGGGTCTGTTACTGAGGGAGGTGTCTGTACTGAGGGGGGTGTCTGTACTGAGGGGGGATTGGTACTGAGGGGGGTGTCTGTACTGAGGGGGGGGGTCTGGTACTGAGGGGGGTGTCTGTACTGAGGGGGGTGTCTGTACTGAGGGGGGTCTGTAACTGAGGGGGGGTCTGTAACTGAGGGGGGATCTGTTACTGAGGGGGTGTCTGTTACTGAGGGGGGTCTGTTACTGAGGGGGGTGTCTGTACTGAGGGGGGTGTCTGTACGAGGGGGGTCTGTAACTGAGGGGGTGTCTGTAACTGAGGGGGTCTGCACTGAGGTGGGGGTGTCTGTACTGATGGAGCGGTCTGCACTGAGGTGGGGGTGTCTGTACTTATGGAGCAGTCTGCACTGAGGTGGGGGTGTCTGTACTGAGGGGGAGGTTCATACTGAGGGAGGCGGGTCTATATTGATGGCGGGGAGTCTGTACTTAGTGGAGCGGGTTTGTACTGAGGGAGGGGATCTATACTGTGGGAGGGGGGTCTGTAGTTAGTGGAGGGGGGTCTGTACTGAGGGGGGACTATAGTTGTTGGGGGGTGACACCATTTTTTTTTGCACCGGGTGACACCAACCCTAGTGACGCCACTGGTTTCATATTGTAGAATGGCAACTTTCATGTTAAGTTGAGTGGCCACATTTTTGGAAATGTTTCGTAGTAAACAGCGATCGTGTAAAAAATCACATGTTTTGCACAGATACACGTAAACCACATGTGGTCATGCCTATTTGTCGTTAAACGATGTTTATAAACATTGTTGTCTAGATGATGTGTTGTAAGTAAGTAGAATGTTAAATGCTAAACTAGATTCTAGAGTGTAAAGGAGAGGACACTCAAGCAGCTGGTTACACATCTTAAACACAGGAGCACTTTAGTGTGGGCTACCAGAAAAACCTTTTTAGGGTGTCACACACAGGTGCTCCAGTGGATACCTTGGGGTGTCTCCTTTTTATTTTTGAGGACCAAGAATGAAAGTATTCTTGCTTTGTTGATTTTCCAAAATCTCATCTGTTCATCTTGGAACTCTGCCAAAACAAACAATTGTACCCCACGTCCAAGCAAAGTTTACAATTTATGCCCTCAAATCTCTGTGTGCTAAAGGATACCTTTTGATTGTTTCATTCTCATAGGGGAGAGGAGACTGGGAGGACACCAATCTGAGGAGCCTAGGAAGCACAGACCACATAAAGAAACCCAAGATGTGAAAGATCCCCAAGATCCAAAAGAACCCCCAAATCAGCATGTGGAGGAAGCAGAGGTGGAGGAAGGAGAGGTGGAGGAAGAAGAGGTGGAGCTTATCACCACAACAGGTCAGTGTCTGTCACCACAGCTTCAGGTAAAAGGAGATGTAGGCCTGCATATTTCTAATACCTTTTTATTTTTAGGGGATGAACATGGTGGTGTGTCAGAAACTCCTACTACTCCATTCTCAAGTGCTAGTGCCCAAATCGTAATTCAAGAAATAATGGAATGTAGTAGCGAAATGGACATTATGAGGAAAAGGATGAATGTGATTGAGCAAAAATATAAAAACATCATTGATATTATGGGGCGAATAGTCTGAATTTGAGGATGCACACAGTGTGTCAACATGTGCTATCTGCCGTCACAGGATATCTATGTCCCTGTTTTGTGGGTGCAACCTCTTCCTCGCTACTCGCACCCCCAAAACACGTCCATTGATCCCCCATGATGGCAGATAGCACATGTTGACTTTCGCCATGGGATTAGGATGAAAATACCCATTTCGCAAAACCAAAACTGTGTGCATCTTCAAATTTGGGATGGTTCAGGGGTGACATCACCCCATCTCATGTTTATCTTTTTAAGGTTAAACTTTGTAAGTTCCATTTTTTTTAATGTTTTTTTTGACCCATGCACGTTTCTGCAAACCAAAAAACCCCCAAAAAAATTATTCTACAAAATTTGGAGGCCAAAATGTCAAGATTGTATTTTGAAAATAAAAATAACGCACATGTTGTGCACAGAGTAAAAAATATTTTGGACACTCAACAATGTGTGGCTTGTTCTTTCTATGCTCAATAGCAGTTCTAGAAAATTGGAAAGGTCAGGTTTTTTAGTGTGACAATTGTGGCTATTTACTAAAGACAAATACACTTGGCACTACTACAAAGTGTACTATGATAACCTGGGAGACACATAATAATAAAAAAGAAATAATGACAAAAAAAGCTTTACAAAGATTTTTTTTTATTTCATTTTTTGGGATAAAAAGTATCAGATATGGTCTGGCATTGCGATGGCTCCCCTACCCGTGAAGTACTCAACGTATTTATCACGTACTTCACGGCGCTTTGGGGGGCCAAGCCAGTACGACCAGTGTCCAGGCCGGTCAGAATGGGCATTTCAGAAACACCGGCCTCAGGCCCAACAGTTCAGATATATGAAGGAGAGTATTCTCTCAGAAAATTGTGCAATATGCAGCAGCTTAAAATAAGGTAGTTCAATTTGTATTCCGCCATGTGTATGGCTGTCAGAAACAGGCGGAACTGGCTGGCCATTATCCCGAAGGCATTCTCAACAACCCTCCGGGCTCTGACCAGCCGGTAATTAAAAACCCTCCTCTCCGGGGTGAGGGTCCTCTGGGGGAACGGCCGCATCAGGTGTGGTCCCAGCCCGAAAGCTTCATCCGCGATAAAGACGAAAGGAAGTCCATCCACGTTGTCTGCATCTGGAGGCAGTGCCAAGCCCCCAGACTGCAGACAGTGAGCGAACTCCGTCTGCGCGAACACTCCGCCATCGGACATCCGGCCGTTCTTCCCCACGTCCACATACAGGAACTCATAGCGTGCCAACACCACCGCCATTAACACTATACTATTACAAACATTTATAGTTATAATAGTATGACCCCGAACGGGGTGGCAGCACTATGTGGATGTGCTTCCCATCAATTGCCCCTCCGCATTTGGGGAAGTCCCATCGCTGGGCAAA
The DNA here is from genome assembly GCA_029206835.1 of Rana muscosa. Lineage (NCBI taxonomy): Eukaryota > Metazoa > Chordata > Amphibia > Anura > Ranidae > Rana > Rana muscosa. The sequence goes on from CM055122.1 coordinate 1,215,458,407, forward strand.
TTGGGAGGCGACAGTCTGCCATTCCTGTGGCGATGAAGGAAACTGTGGAGTCAAACAAAAAGAAAAAATTTGTACTTTTGCATATAACATTGCAAGCAGATTACACAAATACATTCTTGGCCAACGTCAGTATAACATTTATTTGAAGGAGTATTTAAACACAAAAATAGAAGGCCCACTTATCAGATGACTCACCCCCGCTGATGGGCTATTGGAACAAATGGGGGGGAGGGTGTTAAAGCTGATTTTGTGCCCCGCAACAAAAGGCTCTACCACTCTGCTGACCTTGAATGTGCAATAAATCTTTAGGACACATTTTAGAGGGGGGAGGGGGTCAAAACTACAATGGCGCTGACAAAAACATCATTAAGAACAGACTAGGCTAGGTGTGTATGGGCCCAGGATAGCATGCAGGAGAGGTTAGTGAAGGGAAATAGGCATGTAGGCAAAAAAATGATCAGTTAAAATTAAAAACATGCATGGGGAGAAAGGGGACATTCCCAGAATATTACAATCATGGTAATTTGGGAAGAATGAAAGAAATACAATACTTTCGCAAACAATCAAAACATAGAATGTGATGTTAAAGGAGAAAACTTACCTTAACATAGTCCTTCTGCATTACTTGAATGATGGCAGAACACGTCTCAGGGATAATGATCCCAAGAGCCTGGGGGGAGATGCCTGTCGTGAAATTGAGGTCCTGCAAGCTTCTCCCAGTCGCCAGGTATCTTAACGTGGCAATAAGCCTCTGCTCGGCAGTGATCGCCTGGCGCATCACAGTGTCCTGCCTCGTGATATAGGGGGACAGCAAATCAAACAGATGGTGAAAAACGGGGTCCGTCATCTGGAGATAATTCCTGAAATCATTAGGATTATTCTCCTGGATTTCCCGCAGCAGAGGCATATGAGAGAATTGTTCCCGCTGGAGCAACCAATTCTTGGTCCATGAACTCCTCCTCACACTGTTCATGGACAGAACTCGGGTTACAGTGTTAACCGCAACACCAAGTCCATAGCCAGCACGAGCTCTATGACGAGAACGTACTTCAAACATGGCTTTAAACCGGTCGGCTGGTCAGAACGAACTCAAACAGAACGCACCGAGGAACAGCAAGGCCTGAGAAGAACGACCTGAAAAACAATAACGAACGGCCAAGAAGGCACTGCAAAACAGTAATGACCTGACTGCATGCACTGAATGACAAATACGAACCCACAAGCACAAACTGAACACCAGAAAACGATCTGAAAAGCACGGAGACTGAAAAGCGCGAATCGGCTCTCACCAAACTTTTACTAACACGCAGTAACACGAAATCAGCAAAAGCAGCCCAAAGGGTGGCGCCATTAGATTTGAACTTCCCCTTTATAGTGCCGTCGTACGTGTTGTACGTCACGTCGTTTTGGTGCGGTCGGTTTTTTGACTGATGGTGTGTGGGCAAGACTGATGGAAGACAGTTTCATCGGATTTCCGATGGAAAAATCCATCGGATTAGAATCCATAGGATATCCGATCATGTGTACAGGGCTTTAGAGATACATTGGTGCAGTCGGAATATAGGACAAACGATCATGAAGCAAAAATTTAATTTATGGGTAAGAAGAGGAAGGGTTCCTTTCCTTGTCTTAATTGCATCCAGTGCAGTTTGATAATAAAAGGCGATAATTACGGTATATACATCCTAGTAATGGTCAGAAGTTCATGGTAAAAGGTTTTCACACATGTCAGTCCTCTTATGTAATCTACATTTTAACCTGCCCATGTAAGTTAATATATGTTGGGGAAACCAAGCAAAATATTAAAGACAGGATTGCTCAGCACCGTAGTACTATTAGAAACAAACAACCAGGATCTGAGATTTATGATTTTGAAAGAAGTACTTAGAGACAAGAGAGGGAGTGATAGGATTTTAAAACTGAAACAAAGAGAGGTATGGTGGATCAATAGATTGCAATCCCTGCATCCTGATGGGATGAACAGGGATTATGATCTTTACTTATTCCTATATAGAATATGAGGACTGAATTTCATGTTCTTTTTCAGGTTGGACAGAATCGCACAGGATAGGAGACATGGAATGTATTTGGAGATGAGCCATGGAAATATACAGCCCGTAGAGGAATTTTTTACCATGATATGATGAATTTTGTTATAGTGTAAATATGTCATTTTTTTCCATGACAAGTGGTGAAGGAGTAGATGAATAGTAGAAGTGATTCATGTCTAATGTTTGTATTTGCGTGTATAGATTGAAGTACATTTAGCTTGTTGAGGGTTAATTTAGATTGGAAATGGGGCTATGGGACACACCTGTGAGGTTACAACCCGTGGTGTTGGTATAAAGGTATGATGTCTTCTGTAGATTGTTACACAAAACCTGATGAAGAGCATGGTATGCTTGTAACTATACAGTAGCATTGTTACAATTTACATGTCTTGAAGAGAAATCAGTAAATCATTGCATTGGAGATCATGTCCTGTCGTTATTTCTACTATATACAAACTGAGCAAAATTATAAACGCAACACGTTTGTGTTTGCCCTATTTATCATGAGCTGAACACAAAGATCTACTACTTTTTCTATGTACACAAAAGGCCCATTTCTCTCAAATATTGTTCACAAATCTGTCTAAATCTGTGTTAGTGAGCACTTCTCCTTTGCCGAGATAATCCATCCACCTCACAGGTGTGGCATATCAAGATGCTGATTAGACAGCATGATTATTGCACAGGTGTGCCTTAGGCTGGCCACAGTAAAAGGACACTCTAAAATGTGCAGTTCTACTGAATTGGGGTGGGGGGGATAAGGTGGGGTCCGAAAAACCAGTCAGTATCTGGTGTGACCACCATTTGCCTCACGCAGTGCAGTACATCTCCTTCGCATAGAGTTGATCAGGTTGTTGATTGTGGCCTGTGAAATGTTGGTCCATTCCTCTTCAATGGCTGTGCAAAGTTTCTGGATATTGGCAGGAACTGGAACACACTGTCATATACGCCGATCCAGAGCATCACAAACATGCTCAATGGGTGACATGTCCGGTGAGTATGCTGGCCATGCAAGAACTGGGATGTTTTCATCTTCCAGGAATTGTGTACAGATCCTTGCAATATGGGGCCGTGCATTATCACGCTGCAACATGAGGTGATGGTGGTGGATGAATGGCACAACAATGGGCCTCAGGATCTCCTCACGGTATCTCTGTGCATTCAAAATGCCATCAATAAAATGCACCTGTGTTCGTTGTCCATAGCATACGCCATCCCATACCAAAACCCCACCGCCACCATGGGCCACTCGATCCACAACATTGACATCAGCAAACCGCTCACCCACACAACGCCATACATGCTGTCTGCCTTGTACAGTGAAAACCGGGATTCATCCGTGAAGAGAACACCTCTCCAAAATGCCAGATGCCATTGAATGTGACCATATGCCCACTCAAGTCAGTTACGACGATGAACTGCAGTCAGGTCGAGACACCGATGAGGACAACGAGCATGCAGATGAGCATACAGATGAGCTTCCCTGAGACGGTTTCTGACAGTTTGTGCAGAAACTCTCTGCGCATGTAAACCAATTGCTGCAGCAGCTGTCCGGGTGGCTGGTCTCAGACGATCTTGGAGGTGAAGATGCTTAATGTGGAGGTCCTAGGCTGGTGTGGTTACACATGGTCTGCCGTTGTGAGGCCAGTTGGATGTACTGCCATATTCTCTGAAATGCCTGGAGACGGCTTATGGTAGAGAAATTAACATTCAATTCAAGGGCAACAGCTCTGGTGGACATTCCTGCAGTCAGCATGCCAATTGCACGCTTCCTCGAAACTTGTGACATCTGTGGCATTCTGCTGTGTGATAAAACTGCACATTTTAGAGTGGCCTTTTATTATGGTTATCCTAAGGGCACTTTCACACTGTCAGCGCCCGGGCGTCGGCAGTAAAGCGCCGCTATTTTTCGTTTTTACGGCGCTTATAATCTCCGCTAGCTTTGCCGGCGGTTCGGCGGCACTGCCCATTGATTTCAATGGGCAGGGGCGCGATAGGAGCGGTATATTCACCACTCCCAAAGCGCTGCAAAGAAGCTGCTTGCAGGACTTTTTTCGACATACTTCCAGCGCAGCGCCCCAGTGTGAAAGCACTCTGGCTTTCACACTGGGATTCCAACTGAGCCTTTTTTCAGGCACTGTACAGGCGCTATTTTTAGTGCTAAAGCGCCTGAAAAATGCCTCCAGTGTGAATAGGGGTCTAAGGCACACCTGTGCGATAATCATGCTGTCTAATCATCATCTTGATATGTCACACCTGTGAGGTGGATGGATTATCTTGGCAAAGGAGAAGTGCTCACTAACACAGATTTAGGCAGATTTGCGAACAATATTTGAGAGAAATAGGCCTTTTGTGTACATAGAAAAAGTCGTAGATCTTTGCGTTCAGCTCATGATAAATAGGGGCAAACACAAAAGTGTTGCATTTATAATTTTGCTCAGTGTGTGTATATATATGTAGCGCACCAACCCCAGACTTTACCTGCTTTTCTTCTGCTTGGCTCCTCCGCAGGAAAAGAATGAGGCACACCGCACCACAAGCCCGTACCCTCCTGAATAGGGAGGTTGAGCGGTGTTAGTTTCTCGGGCCTGCTTGCAGCCAGTGTCAAAAAGCCTCCAGTGCTGACCTCGTTTCTGCAGTAGTCAGAAACAAGTCTTTAATTCTCCCCAGTAAGCAACTGTCCACACCAACTGAAAGGTCCAAAACTTATTTATTCCTTCTTGCACAATAAACAGTCTCTTTGAGAGCAGACAGGTTGGGACAAGACACAGGTCAGATAAGGTGGGAGGAGGTCCAGGCACAAACTTGAATTTGGGTTTCTCCTGCTCTGATCTGCATGAACAGGCTTGGCGCATGGTCTCTGCCACAGACCATGAGGTTGGTCACTGCCACTGACCGGGTGAAAAAATATGAAAGCCACTGCTACTGACCTTGGGTGAGTAGTATCACTGCCACTGTGATTTAAAGAACACTTCCTTCCTTCCGTTAATGAACTAGCCCTTATAGGACAAGAACATCCCTCCGGAGAGTTACCAGAGGCCCCATCTGTCACCATGACTCTGCGCTGGGTCTTCAGAAAGGGTCACCTCCCTGGCCTCCTCGTCCTGGATACGGGTCCCCTCGCAAGGCAGATCCCTGGGAGTCTCGGTCCCCGGAGGATCCCAGCCGAAGGCTGCTGGGCTCCGGGCCTCTCTCCAAAGTACCTCACCCCAGACTGAAGGTGTCTGAGATGGAACAGCAGCTCCGTCTCTGGGCCTAGGGCACCCAGAGACAACCCGACCAGGCCTCCGGGCCTAGGGCACCCAGAGGCGACACACACGCACCCAGGCTTAAGGTGCCTGAGCGCGAAACCGACGACTCCTCTGGAAGATGGCCACCCCCTTTTATATCCTCTCCCGACAGGCACAGCAGGTTCCCCGCCCCGCCGTACTGCTGCCGAGGGGACAAAAAGGACACAACCATGTACTACGGTTCAACCTGGGCCCATGGCAACAGCGCCACCCATAGGCCCCAGTGAACTTACACACCAGTACTATCTCCCAGGGATAGAAATGGTCCATGAGACCTAACAATCAGTGCATCTGAGCCTAGTTACCACTCAGATGCTTCCCCCTAAATGTAACCACCCGCTACACATCCCCCTCACTTGTGAACACTGGTCCCCAGTGTCTGAAACCAATTTATGCCTCCTCAACCTGAGTCAACATAAGCCAGATCCAGAGACAAACTAAAAAAATGACAATTTAAAATTTAGTTTGTTTGTGCCGGAACCTAACATGGGAAAGGAAAAAAAACACAGATGGGAATGAGGGTGTACATGTATATAAAACATTTTAAGATCACTCAAATTTCACAGTAAAAATATACACTTCCTTCCCGCAGAACTCGCTAAGACCCACCCCATACTCAGCAGTCTTGCTTGTCGTTCACCTGCAGAGGAAGAAGAAAACACATAATCTAACAATATGTAATTTAGAATGAACAGGTCCCTCCCTAGGGAAAAACCTGCTCGCTCTAAAAGTAAGT